>JAUPFZ010000029.1:47500-1247500 GCA_036937285.1 Euphydryas editha
CCCCACGCCTCCACATGGGCGGGGTCGACATTGGCATGGTCGGAGAAACCAAGTTACTGGGAGTCGTCCTAGACCAGCGCCTCACCTTCAACACGCACGTCGCGAATGTCTGTAGGAAGGCACTTGCTTTCTATCACCAGCTTTCGAGAGCCGCGAAGGCGAGCTGGGGCCTCCACCCCGAAGTCATCCGCGTTATTTACAGAGCGGTGGTTGAGCCCGTGATATTGTATGCGGCTGCCGTTTGGGCGCCGGCTGTAGATAAGCTCGGAGTTCGTAAGCAGCTGAACGTGGTCCAGCGGGGCTTTGCGCAGAAGCTGTGTAGGGCATACCGCACCACCTCCCTGAACTCAGCACTGTTGCTCGCTGGGATACTCCCTCTCGACCTGCGCGTCCGCGAAGCCGCGGCGCTGTATGGAGCGAGGAGGGGTATACCCCAGGACGTGATAGGGGATCGGGAGGTGGAACGGATGTCCTCGGCTCTGCGGTCTCCGCACCCCGCTCAGCATATCGACCTGGAGTTCAAGTGCCTGTCGGACGAGGAACAACTCGCTGACAACATTGGCCACGACTTAAATATCTACACGGACGGCAGTAAGATTGAGGGCAAGGTGGGTGCGGCGCTATCCATATGGAGAGGCGCCGCCGAAACCAAAACCCTCAAGCTTACTCTGCCGTCCTTTTGTACCGTCTACCAGGCGGAACTCCTGGCGATATGCAGGGCGGCGCGGACGGCCGCAGATAACTCGGCCAGATCAATCGGGATTTATTCTGACTCCCTGTCGGCACTGCAAACAACGATAAATCCAGTTGCCCTCCACCCCCTGGCCGTTGAGGCGCGGGGCCACCTGCGCAGGGCTTTGATACAGGACAAACGTGTAAATTTGTTCTGGATCAAAGCCCACGCGGGACTAGAGGGGAACGAGCGTGCCGACCATCTGGCCAAGGAAGCTGCGTTAAAGTCTAAACGCGCCTTTGACTATGACAGCTGCCCGGTGTCATTCATCAAGCGAAGCATTCGAATGCGGTCGCTTGATGAATGGAACCAACGATACCGGGCCGGGGAAACTGCCGGTGTCACCCGGGTCTTTTTCCCGGACGCGATAGCCGCATACCGTATCATCGGTAAAATAAAGGTGGATAGATTTGTCACCCAGGTGTTGACGGGGCACGGTGGATTCTCCGAGTACTTGCACCGTTTCAAGTGCAAGGAGAGTCCATCGTGCGTCTGCGATCCTGCGTGCTCTGAGTCTGTCCTCCACGTCCTCCTGGACTGCCCGGCCCATTGTCGTGAGAGGCAGGATGTCGAACTTGTGCTAAACACAAAATTAAACGTAAATTCGCTGTCGGAGATTGTGTATGGTAAAGACAGAAACTTGTTCCTAGATTATTGTAAGAAAATCTGTAAAATAGTTAACCATAGAAATAGAACTTAAGCAAATCATGTTAAATAGTTATAATAGGTATAAGTAGGTTAACATGAAAAATTGTCATATATATAAGGAACATAGTAATAAGTTAAAGATAAATTGTAATGTATAAGTTAGAGATAAATTGTAATGGTGTAAAAATTTTTTGTTTTATATAAATGTCGTTATAATTATGTAGTTAAGTTGTTGTTGTATTTACCTGCCTCTGTACATAGCTAGTATTAAGAATAAAACTGTTTCAGTAGTTATGTAAGACTTAGTTTTTTAAGAAAGATTGTAAAGCAAAATAAAAAGATATACACTGCTTCCCCCCTCACTGTCCCAGAGTTATATAGTTCGTAAGTACACACAATGGGCCCTATGCCATGAATGAAAGACGATGAATGTGAGATGAACAAGGTATGCAGAAAGAAAGACGAACAGAGTACGAGATAGAGAAGTATGAATGAGTTTTTTGCTGAAAAATTAAACACTAGATAATAAAGAAAAATTGTAAAAACAGTCTTCCCACAATTTCGGGGAGGTCTAGATTAAAAAAAAAAAAAAAAAAAAAAAAAAAAAAAAAAAAAAAAAAAAAAAAAAAAAAAAAAAAAAAAAAAAAACCTAACCTAACCTAACCTAACCTAACCTAACCTAACCTAACCTAACCTAACCTAACCTAACCTAACCTAACCTAACCTAACCTAACCTAACCTAACCTAACCTAACCTAACCTAACCTAACCTAACCTAACCTAACCTAACCTAACCTAACCTAACCTAACCTAACCTAACCTAACCTAACCTAACCTAACCTAACCTAACCTAACCTAACCTAACCTAACCTAACCTAACCTAACCTAACCTAACCTAACCTAACCTAACCTAACCTAACCTAACCTAACCTAACCTAACCTAACCTAACCTAACCTAACCTAACCTAACCTAACCTAACCTAACCTAACCTAACCTAACCTAACCTAACCTAACCTAACCTAACCTAACCTAACCTAACCTAACCTAACCTAACCTAACCTAACCTAACCTAACCTAACCTAACCTAACCTAACCTAACCTAACCTAACCTAACCTAACCTAACCTAACCTAACCTAACCTAACCTAACCTAACCTAACCTAACCTAACCTAACCTAACCTAACCTAACCTAACCTAACCTAACCTAACCTAACCTAACCTAACCTAACCTAACCTAACCTAACCTAACCTAACCTAACCTAACCTAACCTAACCTAACCTAACCTAACCTAACCTTTTTTTTTTTTTTTTTTTTTTTTTTTTTTTTTTTTTTTTTTTTACGTGTGGAAATGCGTTACGCATACCCGGCCGCTGGGGAAGAAAGGCCGGGTTATGTGGGACTCCTGCTGTATAGGGGCAGTATACCCACTAAAACCACACGGTACTCCATCTCTCCGTCGCAGTGCTGAGCCACGGGGACGCGTCAGCTTGCTCCGCGACTCTGCTGACGGTCGTCTGTTTGTGCAGACCCAACTTTGAGGTTCCTATGCCTCCATCGTCCTTTAAATAGACATTGTCCTTTCAGTGATGATTCCGCGATGCGCAGGAGTACGTTGCGTATCGCGGTCCGCTCGGGGACTCGATTCGATGGGTGATGGCGTCCCCACACCGCCACCCCGAGATCCCCCGCTAAGGCGGGACGTTGCGATCGTCATGGTTGACCGCGCGGCGTCTCCGTCTCTGCCTTCTCCTAGGGTCGATCGCCTCTATCTCCCTCCGACGTTCGGCCTCTTCTTTAGTGGAGATCACGTTTTGCGCAAATTCCTCCACTGCGTCCCACGATGCCTCACTGCTCAGCATTGCGCAGATGATTGCTGGCAGTGAGAGGTCTGATCCAATGGCGGCCGTTAGGGCCGCACGTTGACTTGTCCAGGAGGGACAGGCCGTGATGGTGTGCTCGGCCGTGTCCCTGTCCGCGCTGCAATGGTGGCATCGCGCGGTTTCCTCTCTTCCTGCGACCTCACACAGATACCGCCCAAAGCAGCCGTGCCCCGTCAGCAATTGTGTAAGGCGGAAGGAGAGCGCGCCGCTTTTCCTGTTCATCCATTCCTTGAGAAGTGGGCGAATGGCCGTCAGCAACCTCACACTGACTTGGGATTCTTCGAGCCGCTCCGACCACAACTGTATAGCCCTCTCTCTTGCGGTGTCCCTCCACCGACGTACGACTTCCGGGAGAGGGTTGCTGCCCTCCGCGCGGACCGATGCGCACCGCCAGTAAACGTCGGCGAGAGACTGGGCATCTAGGTCCCAGGGTACGCTGCTCGCAAGCACGTAGGCCGCATCTTTAGAGACGGTGCGGTACCCACGCACTGCCCTGATTGCCATAACTCTCTGGAGCCTTCCCAGAACCAGTCTGTTTTCGGGCGACAGATGTTCGGCCCATATTGGCGCTCCGTACATCGCCATGGAGCGGATTACGCCCATGTACAGGCGACGACAACTGAGGCTCGGACCCCCCAGGTTTGGAAGAAGTGACGCTAATGCTCCAGCCGCCTTCGTAGTCTTCTCCGACAGACGCCGGAAATGTTCCCGGAACGTCCATCTGCTATCGAGAACCAGGCCCAGGTACGTCATTGATGTTTTTACACTTATCCTGGTCCCGCTTATCACAACTGCCAGGTCAGATGGCGGTGCGTTCCTAGCCCCGTGTAGGCAAAGGGCCTCTGACTTTTCTAGGGCCACCGCGAGGCCCAGCGATCGGATTCGGCGAACCACCTGCGCGACTGCCGCCGTGGCGAGTATCGTTACGTCCCTGTGTGTCTTTCCGCGGCTGACAACCAGAGTGTCGTCTGCGTAGGCGATGACCTCTACGCCGCGGAGGTTGGCGCCGCGAAGCACTGGGTCGAATCCGATGTTCCACAAGAGTGGACCGAGAGCCGACCCCTGTGGAACACCGCAGACCACCTCTTTTTCTTCCCAGCCTTCCTGCGTCGGGAACTGCACCGACCGTGCCGAGAGGTAGTCGCTAATGATGTTGCGCAGATACCTCGGCACGCAGTGGTGTCTGAGTCCATCTTTGATGGCTTCCCAAGGAAGCGAGTTGAAGGCATTGGATATGTCCAGAGACACAGCCAAAACTACACCACCCTGGGACACCTCTTCCTCTGCGATCGTCCGCAGGCGTTGTATCGCGCCTATGGTCGCTCGGCCTGAACGAAATCCGTACTGGTTTTCGCTCAGGTTTGGTCCGACGTGCTCGAAACCTTTTTTTTTTTTTTTTTTTTTTTTTTTTTTTTTTTTTTTTTTTTTTTTTTTTTTTTTTTTTTTTTAACGTGTGGAAATGCGTTACGCATACCCGGCCGCTGGGGAACGACCGGGTTATGTGGGACTCCTGCCGACTGGCAGTTTACCCACTAAAACCACACGGTGTCCACTTTCGTCGCCTGTGCCAGGGTCGCAGGGATCCGGATTCGTCTGCAAACCCCGGCGGCGTGCCTCGTCAGGCTCTCACACAATAATAGTTCTTACCATAGGTGGCGCGCGGCGGACACCGCACGCGCCTACCCGGGCAGATTCGGTGGACGGCCGACTTCCCCAAGTCGACCGCCCTCTGCCTGGCGCTAAGGGGGAAGGCGACGATCGTGCGCCTGCCTCCGACGCCCAGTCCTTTTGCGGCGGAGGGGGAGGTCGGTGGTGTCCTCCCTCACCCGCTCGGCCGCCTCCTTCTCCGACATCACCCGCTCACAAAAAGCGAGGACGGCGTCCCAGCACCTTTCGCTGCCGACCATGGCGGATATCACAGCCGGCAGCGAAAGGTCTGTCCCCACAACACGTTTCAGCGCCTCGCGCTCCTCCTCCCAAGCCGGACACACCTCCAGCACGTGCTGTGCCGACTCGTCGGAACAGTCCCGGCAGTGGTGGCAACGAGGAGAGGGCTCCCTCCCAGCTACCCGACACAGGTACCCCCCGAAGCAACCGTGCCCAGAGAGGACCTGCGTGGCGCGGAAGGTTAGGATGCCATGCCGTCTAGCCAACCACTGCCGGAGGACCGGCCGAATTGCCTCGATCGTCCGGTGCCCTGCACTCGGACGCTCGAGCCGCCCCTCCCATTCCGCGATCGCGGCATCCCGCTCTCGCCTGAGGTGGTTTTGTAGCCCCCGTGGTGCTGGACTGAGGGTCCCGGACGCCAGACCCCGACGCCGCCGGTAGGACGACGCCAGAGAAACCGCGTCCAGGTCCCAGGGCAGGACTCCAGCCAGCACACACGCTGCCTCTCCCGAGATGGTACGGTACCCCCGTACGACCCTTATCGCCATCACCCTCTGCGCTCTCCGCAGCAGGGCAATGTTGTCGCGATCCAGGGCGTCGGCCCAGACGGGAGCACCGTACATCGCCATCGACCTCACGACGCCGGTGTAGAGACGACGACAGCTCACCCCGGGACCCCCCACGTTAGGCAAAAGCCAAGACAGAGAGGCCGCCACCTTCAGTAGGCGCGGGACCAGCCGCTGAAAGTGCGCCCGAAACTTCCATCGGCCGTCGAGCACGAGACCCAGGTACGTCATCGTGCCCGACAGACCGATGCGAGTGCCTCCCACGATCAGATGGGCGTCGTGAGGAGGCGCCCTCCTTGGGCCGTGAAATACGATGCCCTCCGCCTTCTCGAGAGCGACAGTGAGGCCGAGGCGTCGAATCCGCGCTACGACCTGCGCGACGCCTGCAGTCGCCAACACTGCCGCATCCCGGTACGTCGGCCGCCGAGCCAGCACGAGCGTGTCGTCGGCATAGCAAACGACACTCACTCCCCGCAGCAATGTGCCCCGCAGAACCCAGTCGTATCCGATGTTCCACAAGAGTGGACCGAGTACCGACCCCTGTGGAACACCGCACACGACCTCCTTGCTCACCATGCCGTTCCGGCCAGGAAAAATGACCCACCTGTCGGAAAGGTAGGCACCCACCACTCTACGCAGATAGGTCGGCACCCCGTGGTAGCGGAGTGCCTCCCTAATGCAGCTCCAGGGCAACGTGTTGAACGCGTTGGCGATGTCGAGGGACACCGCCACGACAACGTCGCCCTGGGCCACTGCGTCCCGCACCTGGGCTCGGACGCACAGAATGGCATCCACCGTGGAGCGGCCACTGCGGAAGCCGAACTGCACGCCCGAGAGGTCAGGTCCCCTCTGCCCGAGGTGCGCCACCAAACGCCCGACCACCACACGCTCGAAGAGCTTCGCCAGCTCGTCCAGGAGGACGATGGGGCGGTACGCCGACGGCGACTCCGCCGGCCGGCCTTCCTTCCTGAGGAGGACTAGTCTGCCTGTCTTCCACCGCTGTGGGATTAAGGCTTGAGCCAGACAGGCAGAAAATAGCCCTCGAACTCGCGGCGCTAGGTGATCGTGCGCCAGCGCCCACGCCCTTCCCGGAATGCCATCCGGACCTGGAGCGACGCTCTTCCTCCTGAGCCGTGCGACGGCCTCCTCGAGCTCGGACTCCCCGACCTCTGGTGCCTCCTCTCCGACATCTCCCTCCGCGTCTGCTGGTGCCATTTGCGGCGGCTGGTGCTGTGCCGGCGCCGTCGGGAACAACGCCGCGACCACCTCACGGACCACTCCGGCGTCCAGGGTCTGCGTGAGTGGCGGAGCCCAGGGACGGACCTTGTTACGAACCCGTTTGTAGGGCTTCCCCCACGGGTCGCTATTAAGCCCATCCAGCATTTCCGCCCTGGCCGCGGCCTGCGACTCGCAGATGGCACTCTGGAGGCTGGCTTTGGCTGCCGTGTAAAGGGCGTACAGCCGTTCACCCTCCTCCTCGTGCCGTGCCCTGTCCAGCGAGGCAAGGGGCGAGCGGAAAATCCGCCTCCTGCAACGAGTGTACTGGCGTCGGGCGGCCACGCACTCCCTGCGCAGCTGCGCTATCGCCTCCGACCACCAGTACACTTGCGCCCGTTGGGGGCGGCAACTCGACCTGGGCATGGCCACGTCGCACATCCCGGTCATCGTGCCCACCAGCCAGTCTGCCACACTGTCTGGTGAACCACCGACCTGTGGCTGACAAGAGGCCACTATCGCCGCCTCTTCGAATCGCTCCCGGTCGAGACGCTTTAGTTGCCACCGCGGACCGTCCCCCGCCGAGACGCGGCTGGGACTTGGCGGCACCGCGGGACGAGCGGAGATCTCAAAACGGATGTAAAGGTGGTCCGAGAGAGTCTCCACGTCGTCCAGCACTCGCCAGCCCTGAACACGGCGCGCTAGGGCGGGGCTCGCGAACGATACGTCCACGATGGACCCACCCCACCTTCGCACACACGTGTTGGCCGTCCCGCGGTTGAGGACGGTCAAGTTGGTGGCAACCACCCACTCCTCGAGGATCGCCCCCCGCGCATCCGTTGCTGGACATCCCCACAGCTGGGACTTTGCATTGAGGTCGCCGAGCAACAGCACCTCAGCAGGTTGGAGTCTCCTAGTCAGCCCCTCGAGTTCGTCGAGGTACGCCTCGAAGTCAGCGACCGACTTGTTTGGTGAGAAGTACACCCCCACTACAGCCATCCCCCCCAGCAGTGCCGCGACGCAACCCGAGCCCTTTACAATACGCGTAAAGGGCGGGGTGCCCGCGGCGACCTGGGTCACGATGGCCACCACACCATCGCGATCGCCGACCCAGTTGTCCCTCGGCGGAACTGAGTATGGCTCGGCCACAACCGCCACCTGCACGGACCACTGGACCAGGCTCTGGACAAAAAGGTCTTGCGCCCTGGCACAGTGGTTCAAGTTGGCCTGGAGAACTTTGGTGGCCATTATTGAGTCTCCATATTACTGTCCACCCCGACTCTATTGGTGGGCGGTGTTTGGGTTTGGGGCCCAGGTGTCGCCGTCTTCCTCCCTTTTCGTCCCGGCTTCTTCCGGGGGCACATAACCATTGTGTGCCTCGCCGGTCGGTCGGCGGCCTCGCAGGCTGGGCAGTTCGCCTCAGCGGTGCAATGCCGGCGCGTGTGCCCCTCCTTGCCGCAGCGGTAGCACTGCGCGCTGCGATCCACTCCCTTGTCGCACTTCGCTGCCACGTGCCCGACTTCGTGGCAGCGATAGCACTGCCGCGGCCTCTCCTTCAGGAGTTGAACACCCACCGACACGAAGCCCACTAGAAGGCGGCGCCCGTCGACCACCTTCTTGGCCGCCTCTACTGGGCAGCGAACCCAAGCCGTTCCGACTCCGGTATAGTTATGGCGGATTTCACCAACCTTGATCGACTCTACGGCGCATCCTCCTGCTTTGGCGATTACGCCGGCCAGTTCTGCGGGAGTAACTGAGTCATCCAGTCCGGCGATCCGGAGGTCGGCACACTTTTCCGGCCTGGTGACCGCCACTCCCTCGCCGACGATCTCTTTGATGCGCCGGGCCAGCACGTCTGCCTTTTCCTTTGAGTCGGAACCGGGCAACTCGAGTCTGCGCGCGCCTGTCTGGGAGACCTTATAGCGGGTCTCCACGCCCATCCCCGCTATAACGCCATCGGCCTTTATGGCCCCTAACACTTCCGCGTACGTTTTAGTACTGCCCGGCAGCAGCGTCAGTTGCACCGCCGCTGTCCGGGGCAAACGCAGCTTCGGCGCTTTGGCCTTTTTGGCCGGCTGCTTTGTCTGGTTCGGCTGCCCAGTCCTCTTACCTCTTCTCGCCACCACGTTCCAGCCTTCCGCTGGAGCGGCCGGAGCAGGCGGTGTGGGGCGAGGTTCTGGGGGCGCGGCCGCTTGTGCAACCGCACCTTTTTTAGTCCTTTTTCTTTTCCTTGATTTTGCGCTTGTGCCCGGATTGGCTGGCGGGGTCAGCGTGGTGACACTGGGCTCCGCCGGCTGGGAAGTTGGCAACTCTGTCCTCTCCGTTGACGCGCTGGCCTGTCCTTGTCGCGTCCGCGTCTCAGGCAGGAGTCTACCGGACGCCTCCAATTCCCTAAATCGGGCGTTAATCAAATTGTCCACCCCGTCCATGATCTTTTTGACGATCGCGTCATCGTCCACGGCCTTTTGGTTAGAGGGAGGAGGAGCCGGAGCAGACGTCAAGCTCAACTCTCGCCTTATATCGGCCACGCCCTGCCGCAGTTCCGAAATCTCCGAGCGGAGCTGGGCGTTTTCGGACTTGAGGCGGTCGTTGGCCTCCTGGAGCTGTCTGATCTCGTCCGTCGATGTCCGCTGGTACAAGACCCCAAGCACCTCCGCAATGGTTTCGGCGGATTCATTAAAGGCTTTTCTGAACGTGCCTTTTATATTTTTGGAGCTCTTCGTCAATTTAAGAATTGCATCGACGCATTCCTGGGCCCTCTTGTGGAGGTCCCGTGTCGAGCATTCGTCTGATCTGTCCGCGTCGATATATGCAGCCGCACGCGTCGCCCTGATTTGGCGCGTAATCGCCACCACCTCACTTTCCGCCTGCAGCTCCAGCTCCTTTTGGCACTGGGCGAGGTATTCGGACTTCGCCTTGGCTAGGCCAACGTACTGCCCAGTCGTGGGTGGTCGGCCACGGCCTCGACGCGCAGTCGATATTTTGGCGGGGGTGTCGTCGCCATCCGCGTCCGATGCGCCGTCGTCCGTCTCGCACCGGCGGCGCTTCCAGAATCGTCCGGGTGAGTCCGAATCACACGGCGACCCCGACCTCATACTCGTATCTGATAGCTCTATGACAGTGCTATCGTCATCGCCCTCCTCGGGCACCACGTCTTCTCCGCCCTTCTCGGGCCGCCGGCCGGCCGATTCGCTAGCTAATTCAGAATCCAAGGAGATCGCCTGGTCTATGCGGGTAAGCACCACCTGTGGCTGCCATACCCGCCCACCGCCCTTCTCGGGCCTGACATCTTCACCGCCCTTCGCGGGCACACACCCAACTCCGCCCTTCGTGGGCGCAACACAAACACGGTCGTTGCCCCCCCCAGATTCGATGGGGCTGCACGCCGAAGCGTGGCGGGATTCTCCGACGCCTGAGGCGCCGGTACCCGCCTGGGGTAGTTTCGTTTTTTCGCTCGTGTCCATGTTATAAGTGACACAGAACTGCACCGACCGTGCCGAGAGGTAGTCGCTAATGATGTTGCGCAGATACCTCGGCACGCAGTGGTGTCTGAGTCCATCTTTGATGGCTTCCCAAGGAAGCGAGTTGAAGGCATTGGATATGTCCAGAGACACAGCCAAAACTACACCACCCTGGGACACCTCTTCCTCTGCGATCGTCCGCAGGCGTTGTATCGCGCCTATGGTCGCTCGGCCTGAACGAAATCCGTACTGGTTTTCGCTCAGGTTTGGTCCGACGTGCTCGAAACCTAACCTAACCTAACCTAACCTAACCTAACCTAACCTAACCTAACCTAACCTAACCTAACCTAACCTAACCTAACCTTTTTTTTTTTTTTTTTTTTTTTTTTTTTTTTTTTTTTTTTTTTTTTTTTTGACGCTGTGAAATACGTTTACGTATCCCGCCGCCCGAAGGTGACGGGTATGTGGGACTCGCTGACTGCGAAGTCAGAATACCCACTAAAACACAGCGGTGCCCTCGTCGTCGTACAAGGACGCCACGGGATCACGGTTGTATGCCACCGTGACGCCCCGACGGTTGGCTCGCCTACGCGGGCCGCCTTCGGTCATAGAGCACTCGCGGGCACCGTGAGCGCTCTATCTCCGCTGCTCCAGGGACCGGCGAACGGGAAAGACTGCGGCAGGTCATGACGACATAGCCACAGTCTCCTCCGTGACCTGGAGAATTGGGCTTTGGGGAGCGGCCGGGGTCTTCGTGGCCGCTCTACCTCTCGATTTGGGGGGGCGGCAGTCCCGTCCCCCCATCAGATGCGACGCCGGTTTGCCGGCGGCAGCACATACGGCGCAGCGCAGTGCTCCGGTGCAATTGCGGGCAATGTGCCCTTCCACGCCGCACCGGAAGCACGCGCCGCTGCGGTCAATCGCAGCCGGACATGTCGGGCGGGTATGCCCGATTCCCAGACATTTGAAGCAGCGCATAGGGCGCTGCTCCAAGACTTGCACTCTGGCCGAGCTCCACCCAACCAAGAGTCTGCCTGCTTCGGCCAGAGCCTTAGCGGCTGGGATCGGGCATCGCACCACAGTGCAGCCCAACCCGCCCGGTCCGACCACGATTGCGCCGGTCTTTATGGTGGCGGCATCGCATTTTGCCACCGCTGCTACCGCTGCGGCCACCATCTCGCAGGAGACGGAGTCGTCCAGCCCAGAGAGTCGCACACCCGCGAGCTTCGTGGGTTGGACGACTTTCGCCATGTTGCCCAACGCCTCCTGCATGGCCTCCGCCAGGCGTCCCGCCACTTCCGGGGTCTGCCCCTTCGGCAGCTCCAGAAGTCTGGCCCCGGTCGCGGCGCGCCGCAGTTTGAGGCCACCGACAATGCCAAGATCGGCCAGGTCGATCGTATCTGCCGCCCGCTTTAGCAGGTGGCAGTACGTTACCCCCTTACTCTCCGCGTACTCGTCCAGAGTCACAAGGACTGCTGGAGAGCGGGGGCCGGCCAACCTTGGCTTCTTGCCCCTCTTCTTCTTCCTCTGTGGCTGCGGTTGCGGCTGCGGCTTGTTTGGTGCCGGAGCAGCGGCAGCGGCGGCGGCGTAAGACTTCGCCTTCTTCTTGGTTTTCTTAACGACGGTGGTCCACTCACCGCCGTCAGGACCCTCTTCAGGCGCAGGCTCCGTCCTCGGCGTCTTTTTCTTTGACGCCGGCCCAGACGCGGGCGCCGTCTTCTGTGCCGGCTTCTTTTTCTGCTTTGTTGCAGAGGCGGTAATCGCTTGCCCATCCTCGCGGATTCTGTCCGCCGCTAGGGGTGGTCGGTGCGACTTTGCTGGCAAAAGCCGCTCCTCCAGGCCCGCCAGTCGAGCGTCCAGTATCCGGCCCATCGACCTCAACATGGAGGCCTTCCATTCCTCGGGCGGGTCCTCTTCATTCCGTGATGGAATGGCAGGGGCGTGGTCTCGGCGCTGATGTCTGAGCTGCTCCACCTGCAGCCTCAGTTCATGCATCTCAGACCTCAGACGGGCATTCTCCAGTTGGAGTTTCCGTACCTCGTCTGAGGCTGACCGCTCACTAAGAGCCTCCACTGCTGACCTCATGGAGGCCGCCGCATCCTTCAGGACACGTTGGAACGTGCCCTTGAGGTTGGACGACCTCTTCGCCACTTCGCAGATCAGGTCAGCATCAAAGTTGGCCTGCTGTAGCAAAGCGTTGGCGGTGCGTGCGTCACCAGTGTCCAAGCCCAACGCTTTGCGCCCCTCTTCGGCCGCTCGCACTAGCTCCATCACATCCTTCTCTAATTCGGTGCCGTGCTCATCCTGCCTGATTATGCGTCTTTTAACGCCAGCGAGGACGACGCTACCCTCCTTGGAAGACTTCGGACTTCCATGTGGCCGCTTCTCGGCCCTGCTGGACTCACCAGCCGCTGAACTGTAATCGTCGGAGTCGACAGTAGTCGACTCCCCATCCACCTCCTTTCGTCTATAAAATTTAAGAGAAAATGCCATATTTGGTCCCACGAGTATGGGGGAAAGACGGTCCGCCCAGGCAGTGCCCCCTGTACCTGGGTAAGCCTAGCGTGACTCGTCGCGGGTGTCGGCCGGTACCCGGACGAGGATCGCAGTCGAGACTGATCCACCCGTCAGCCATGCATCCCCTCGCGCTGCGTCGCCGCTTGGGATTCGGGGTAATTTTTTATAGAGGTTTTCTTCCTCGCGGTCCGGCCGGTTAAGGCAAGACCCTCGGTCCCGCACGTGGCCGCGAGACATGACCACGACACCACGTAGCGAGATTACGAGAGGACGGTGAACGACTAAGGGAAGCCTAGCCGTTCTGTCTGACGGCAGTGTGAGTGCACGTCAGACCCGTCCTTCCTCCGTTGCTTCACCGCGCGCGAGCGCGGTGGCACCGGAGCCCCCGAGGAGACGACTGTCCCATTGACGCCATGCGGCCGCTCAACGGGGCAACTCTGCGTGACAGAGCAGTCCCCGGAGCGCTGATCGCATACCCGGCGTTCCCCCGAGTCGGTCGTTAGCCGTAGGCAGCAGCAGTTCCGCAATCGAAACTGTGCAGCTGCTGCTGCCTACGTTTCCAGGGTGCACCGCGCGGAGGTCACCGACTGTAGCACCCCAACCTAACCTAACCTAACCTAACCTAACCTAACCTAACCTAACCTAACCTAACCTAACCTAACCTAACCTAACCTTTTTTTTTTTTTTTTTTTTTTTTTTTGACGCTGGGAAATACGTTTACGTATCCCGCCGCCCGAAGGTGACGGGTATGTGGGACTCGCTGACTGCGAAGTCAGAATACCCACTAAAACCCAGCGGTGCCCTCATCGTCATACAAGGACGCCACGAGATCGCGGTTGCATGCCACCGTGACGCCCCGACGGTTGGCCCGCCTATGCGGACCGCCTCCGGTCATAGAGCGCTCGCGGGCACCGTGAGCGCTCTATCTCCGCTGCAACCAGGTACCGGCGAACGGATGGAAAACTGCGGCAGGTCATGATGACATAGCCGCAGTCTCCTCCGTAACCTGGTGCGATGTATTTTGGGGAGCGGTCGGGGCCTTTGCCGCCGCCGCTCTAACCCTCGATTTTGGGGGGCGGCACTCCCGCCCTCCCATTATATGCGACGCCGGTTTGCCGGCGTCAGCGCAAACGGCGCAGCGCAGTGCTCCGGTGCAGTTACGGGCAATGTGGCCCTCCACTCCGCACCGGTAGCACGCGCCTCTGCGGTCAACCGCAGCCGGACAAGTCGGGCGAGTATGCCCGATACCCATGCATTTGAAGCAGCGCATAGGGCGCTGCTCCAAGACTTGAACCCTGGCCGAGCTCCACCCGACCAGCAACCTGCCACCCTCGGCCAGAGCCTTGGCGGCTGGGATCGGGCATCGCACAACAGTGCCGCCCAACCCGCCCGGTCCGACTGCGATTGCGCCGACTTTGATGTCGCCGGCGTCGCATTTGCCCAACTTTGCAACAGCAGCGGCCACCGCCTCGCTGGTGACGGAGTCGTCCAGCCCAGAGACCCGCAGACTCGCGAGCTTCATGGGTTGGACGACCCTCGCCAAGCTGCCACACACCGTCTGCAGCTCCTCTGCCAGTCTTTTCGCCGCCTCCGGGGTCTGCCCTTTCGGCAGCTCTAGAAGTCTTGCCCCGGTAGCTGCCCGCCGTATTGTTAGGCCCTCCTTGATGCCTAAGCTTTCCAAGTCTATCTGTTCTGCCGCTCGCTCCAGCAAGTGGCAGTACGTGACCCCCTTACTCACGGCGTACTCGTCCAGTGTGATGAGCACCGCCGGAGAGCGGGGGGCCGCCAGCTTCCTCTTTTTTGGCTTTCGCCGCGCAGGTGGCTGCTGCTGCGGTCTATTTGGAGTTGCGGCAGCGGCGGCGGCGGCGTAGGTTTTGGGCGCCTTCTTCTTTTTCTTGCGTTTAACGACGGTGCTCCATTCACCGTCGTTATCTGCACCCACGGGTGTTGACGCCTCGTTTCCAGGCGCTTTCTTCTTCCGCGCCGGAGCGCGGGCAGAGCCAGAAGACGGAGCCGGAGCGCTCGCCTTCTGCGTCGTCTTTGCCTTTTTTTTGTCCGCCGTAAGCGGTGGACGCAGTGGCCTCTCTGGCAGGAGACGGTCCTCTAGGGCAGCGAACCGGGCGTCAAACATCCGGCCCACCGATGCTGTGATGGAGGCCCTCATCTCATCCAGCTTTTCAACTCTGCCGGTCTGAATGGGCAAGATGGGAGAGCTTGTTCCGCGCTCATGTCGAAGCTCGGCTACGTGCTGCCTGAGCTCGTCCATTTCCGACCTTAGACGGGCGTTCTCCACCTGCAATTTGCGGACCTCGTCTGTGGCCGTCCTGTCTTTAAACGCCGCGACAATGGCTTTTATAGAGGCCGCAGCATCCTGCAGGGCGCGTTGGAACGTGCCCTTAAGGTTGGACGACCTCGCTGCCACAGTGCAGATGATATCTACATCTGTGGCCGCCTGTCTTGCCAATACGTCAGCCGTCCGTGGGTCGCCGGTGTCAAGACCCAGCGCTCTGCGTCCCTCTTCGGCCGCTCTCATCTGCTCCGTCATGGCCCTTTCGGCTTCAGAGCCAGGCTCTTCCCGCCTCACAATTCGTCTTTTACACCCAGCAAGGATCAGCTCCCCCCCGCCGGATGGTTGCGGACTTTCATGGGGCCGCTTACCCCTTTTACCACCATCGCTGCCTGTCGCAGCCGAGCTGTAATCATCGGAGTCGAGCATAGTCGACTCCTCTCCCGCATCCTTATCTTTATTTTTATAAAATTTAAGAACAATTGGCTTCATTTCTGTTCCCACGAGTATGGGGGAAAAACGGTCCGCCCAGGCAGTGCCCCCTGTACCTGGGTAAGCCTAGCGTAACTCGTCGCGGGTGTCGGCCGGTACCCGGACGAGGATCGCAGTCGAGACTGATCCACCCGTCAGCCATGCATCCCCTCGCGCTGCGTCGCCGCTTGGGATTCGGGGTAATTTTTTATAGAGGTTTTCTTCCTCGCGGTCCGGCCGGTTAAGGCAAGACCCTCGGTCCCGCACGTGGCCGCGAGACATGACCACGACACCACGTAGCGAGATTACGAGAGAACGGTGAACGACTAAGACAAGCCTAGCCGTTCTGTCTGACGGCAGTGTGAGTGCACGTCAGACCCGTCCACCTCCGTTGCTTCACCACGCGCGAGCGCAGTGGCACCGGAGCCCCCGAGGAGACAGCTGTCCCCTTGACGCCATGCGGCCGCTCAACGGGGCAACTCTGCGTAACAGAGCAGTCCCCGGAGCGCTAAATCGCATAATCGGCGTTCCCCCCAGTCGGTCGTTAGCCGTAGGCAGCAGCAGTTCCGCAATCGCAACTGTGCAGCTGCTGCTGCCTACGTTTCCAGGGTGCACCGCGCGGAGGTCACCGACTGTAGCACCCCAACCTAACCTAACCTAACCTAACCTAACCTAACCTAACCTAACCTAACCTAACCTAACCTAACCTAACCTAACCTACCTACCTACCTACCTACCTACCTACCTACCTACCTACCTACCTACCTACCTACCTACCTACCTACCTACCTACCTACCTACCTACCTACCTACCTACCTACCTACCTACCTACCTACCTACCTACCTACCTACCTACCTACCTACCTACCTACCTACCTACCTACCTACCTACCTACCTACCTACCTACCTACCTACCTACCTACCTACCTACCTACCTACCTACCTACCTACCTACCTACCTACCTACCTACCTACCTACCTACCTACCTACCTACCTACCTACCTACCTACCTACCTACCTACCTACCTACCTACCTACCTACCTACCTACCTACCTACCTACCTACCTACCTACCTACCTACCTACCTACCTACCTACCAACCAACCTACCTACCTACCTACCTACCTACCTACCTACCTACCTACCTACCTACCTACCTACCTACCTACCTACCTACCTACCTACCTACCTACCTACCTACCTACCTACCTACCTACCTACCTACCTACCTACCTACCTACCTACCTACCTACCTACCTACCTACCTACCTACCTACCTACCTACCTACCTACCTACCTACCTACCTACCTACCTACCTACCTACCTACCTACCTACCTACCTACCTACCTACCTACCTACCTACCTACCTACCTACCTACCTACCTACCTACCTACCTACCTACCTACCTACCTACCTACCTACCTACCTACCTACCTACCTACCTACCTACCTACCTACCTACCTACCTACCTACCTACCTACCTACCTACCTACCTACCTACCTACCTACCTACCTACCTACCTACCTACCTACCTACCTACCTACCTACCTACCTACCTACCTACCTACCTACCTACCTACCTACCTACCTACCTACCTACCTACCTACCTACCTACCTACCTACCTACCTACCTACCTACCTACCTACCTACCTACCTACCTACCTACCTACCTACCTACCTACCTACCTACCTACCTACCTACCTACCTACCTACCTACCTACCTACCTACCTACCTACCTACCTACCTACCTACCTACCTACCTACCTACCTACCTACCTACCTACCTACCTACCTACCTACCTACCTACCTACCTACCTACCTACCTACCTACCTACCTACCTACCTACCTACCTACCTACCTACCTACCTACCTACCTACCTACCTACCTACCTACCTACCTACCTACCTACCTACCTACCTACCTACCTACCTACCTACCTACCTACCTACCTACCTACCTACCT
This sequence comes from Euphydryas editha, assembly GCA_036937285.1. Taxonomy (NCBI): domain Eukaryota; kingdom Metazoa; phylum Arthropoda; class Insecta; order Lepidoptera; family Nymphalidae; genus Euphydryas; species Euphydryas editha. Next base: position 65,146 of record JAUPFZ010000029.1, read on the forward strand.
ACCTACCTACCTACCTACCTACCTACCTACCTACCTACCTACCTACCTACCTACCTACCTACCTACCTACCTACCTACCTACCTACCTACCTACCTACCTACCTACCTACCTACCTACCTACCTACCTACCTACCTACCTACCTACCTACCTACCTACCTACCTACCTACCTACCTACCTACCTACCTACCTACCTACCTACCTACCTACCTACCTACCTACCTACCTACCTACCTACCTACCTACCTACCTACCTACCTACCTACCTACCTACCTACCTACCTACCTACCTACCTACCTACCTACCTACCTACCTACCTACCTACCTACCTACCTACCTACCTACCTACCTACCTACCTACCTACCTACCTACCTACCTACCTACCTACCTACCTACCTACCTACCTACCTACCTACCTACCTACCTACCTACCTACCTACCTACCTACCTACCTACCTACCTACCTACCTACCTACCTACCTACCTACCTACCTACCTACCTACCTACCTACCTACCTACCTACCTACCTACCTACCTACCTACCTACCTACCTACCTACCTACCTACCTACCTACCTACCTACCTACCTACCTACCTACCTACCTACCTACCTACCTACCTACCTACCTACCTACCTACCTACCTACCTACCTACCTACCTACCTACCTACCTACCTACCTACCTACCTACCTACCTACCTACCTACCTACCTACCTACCTACCTACCTACCTACCTACCTACCTACCTACCTACCTACTCGTCGTCAAGGCGAGGGGCCGCGGGTACGTGGCGGCGGTTCAGGGAGAGGTGGCCTGGAACGGTTTCTCGATGTTCTGGGGCCGCTGGTGGGGCAGCTAGCTCCCCTCCAGGTGTTCGTGGCCGGCGACCTCAACGCCAAGTCCACGGCTTAGGGTAATCCGGCTACGAACCCAAGAGGGAGGGAGGTGGAGGAGTGGGCGCTAGCTGCCGGACTGTCCCTACTCACTATACTGGTGGTCGGACGAGATTGCCGGTCTCCGGGCCGCCTGCAACGGGGCAAGGAGGGAATATACCCGGAGCAGGCGGAGACGCCCCCAGGACGTTGACAGGGACGACAGGCTGCGCAGGATCTACGTGGAGAAGACGAAGATCCTGCAGCAGGCCATATGCCGAGCCAAGGAGGAGGCCTGGCTGGAGCTAGTGGGGAGCCTAGAAAGGGATCCCTGGGGCCGACCGTATATGATGGCGCGGAACAAGCTTCGCGCCCAGTCCGCCCCAATCAGCGATACGCTCCAACCGGCCCAACTAGGGAGGATCCCGAGGGCTTCGTTCCTCCCAGAATGGCTCGGCAGACGCCGGACACGGAGGAGGGTGTTCCACCACCCGTCACGGAGGCTGAAATGGAGGCAGCTATTACCCGCCTCCAGAGTAAGAAGAGGGCGCTGGGTCCAGACCGGCACCTCGGCGACAGCCTTCGGGAGGATTCCTGTTTGACCGCTGCCTGCGGTCTGGCCAGTTCCCGGGGGCATGGAAGGAGGGTCGGCTCTGCCTACTTCCTAAGGCAGGGCGGACCCCGGACTTGGCTTCGGCGGTGCGATCAGTGGTGCTGCTGAACGAAGCCGGGAAGGCCTTGGAGAAGATAGTGGCCTCCCGGCTCGTGCAGCACCTGCAGGAGGGCTCGGGACCAGGACTTTCAGAATCCCAGTTCGAGTTTCGAACACGTCGGTCGACCGTCGACGCCCTCAAACGCCTGCGAGCGGTGACGGGTGAGGCGGAACATGGAAGGGAGGTGGTGGTCGCGGTGTCTTTGGACAACGCGAACGCCTTCAATAGCCTCCCGCACGCGGTGTTACGGGAGGCACTAAAATACTTCGGAATGCCCCCGTATCTAAGGAGGCTGTTGGAGGCGTATCTCTCCGATCGAAGGGTAGGCCTCGAGAACCGGTCGGGGTCCGTGGAGTGGCGGCGAGTCGGATGCGGTGTTCCGCAGGGATCCGTTCTGGGTCCGATCCTGTGGGACATCGGGTACGACTGGGTCCTGCGAGGCCGTCTTCTCCCCGGGATGGGTGTTATCTGCTACGCGGATGACACCCTCGTTTATTCCCGGGGACGAAACTACAAGGAGGCGGCGCGGCTGGCCGAGGTCGGACTCGACCTCGTGATCAGCCGCATAGAGAATAATCGCGGTGAAGGTGATTCGGGGGTATAGTGGGCTGCAGCTACTGCACTAGCCGGCGACCCCCCGTGGGAGCTCGTGGCGGAGGTTCTTGCCGAGACCTACTCATACGTCTCGGGTAGGAGGGCTCTTGGTGAGAACCCAACGTTGGACGGGATCCTACGGGTGCGTCGGATAGGACAGGAAGCGCTAATGCGGAGGTGGAGGGAGGACCTGGTGGTGCAGCCGTATGGCACACGCGTTACGGCTGCGTTGCGCCCGGTCTTTGAGCGGTGGATGCGCCGAAAACGCAAGCCCCTCACCTTCCGTCTGACACAGGTTCTCACCGGGCACGGTTGCTTTGGTGAGTATCTGTGTCGGACGGCCCAAAGGGAGCCGACGACTGAATGCCACGATTGTGGCGCGGCGGTGGACTCTGCCCAGCACACCGTCGAGGTGTGCCCGATATGGGCGGCGCTGCGTCGGGGTCTGACGTCAGTCCTCGGAGGGGACTTGTCGCTTCCGAGCATCGTCACCGCAATGCTCGGCGACGACGAGTCCTGGAAGGCGATGGTCTCCTTCTGCGAGACAGTAATGTCCCAGAAGGAGGCCGATGAGCGGGTGAGAGAGGAGGCCTCCGACGTGGCCTCCATCCGCGGGCGACGAATGGGGGTGCGTAGGAGGCGCTACTTAATACGTCTCCAGTGACGCCCCTGTGCCCGTGTCGGGCCGGGATGGGAACCCGGTCCTGCTAGACACGGCATCGTTGGGACTGTTCAGAGGTGAGCCGGACAGTCCCCATGGAGGAGAAGTCTAGCCTTTTCGCCGAGGCCAGCCTGTCGCTGGAGGGATCCTGTTGCCTGCAGATTCGGGACCCTCCAATTAAAGCGGCTGATGGCTCCCGCAGGGGTTTAGTACGGTATTGCACTCCCAAAGTGCCGAGTCCGACATAGGTCTAGGACTGCCACAAAAAAAAAGAAAGGAAGCGTTAGTTTGTGGCCGTTCATGAATGTTACATTGTGCAAGGTGTCAAGTCAGATATGGTGTTCCCACTGCAACTCGGAATCAATTGTGGTTCGAAGAAAAACCGTTGAAATAACAAAATTTATTTTTTATTTTAATTAAGGTTTATCACCATTGAGTTCTAGTTGTATATTAACTTGTCAGTTATTATTATTGTTGCGTTCGAGAGCTTGTGTTTCTGGGAAAGGTACTTATTAAAGCCACCCTCTCAACGCATAGAAGCGGCGAGGTGAAGAACCGCAGGTTACTAAGTTTATTTCCTCCACCTTTAAAGAGTTCTGTAAATCTGGTTGTATCTTCAGCACGAATAAATGCTGTCTCGATTTTTGTACGTTTTTTCCTGGTTCTTTCCACAATACACTAACTTTATGTTTATTACTATACTATAATCATTGTTATTAATTATTTCAATTTAAAATATAAATTATTTAAGTCGGAATAATTAATTATTCGCAGGCAAGTTCTAAAAAGTCATACTATAGCATTGAATGTGACGCACAGGCGGCCATGCTGGCGTGGCTGCGGCGACGCCTGGAGCTGGCTACGACGACTACTTGCGCCTGACAGATTAGGGTATATGTTAATATAATTTGTGTAAAATATGTAAGCTTTATGTTGTGGGTACTTGATAGATTAAATATATTATTGACTAGCGGCCCGCCCCGGCTTCGCAAGGGTATTTAACTAAAATTTTAAAAATTATAAATTTATATTTTTTATCACCTACATGCGCCATCTATCGTATAATGGTAGAATATCGTTTTTATATTTAGTGGCATTTAACATAATAGTACCTATATTAATTGAAAATGATGTTTATCTAAAATATTAAAACGATTTCTATTCCTATCCGACATATTTAGTAAACTTTTAAGTTTAACAAAATATTATAATAATAAATATTTTCTTAAATATTTATTTTTAAATTTAATTACAATGAAACAAAAACTAAATTATACTGTGAGTTATGTATAATTTTTATGTATTAAAGTTATTTACATTAATTTTGTACTTTTTACGTGATACGTGCACGACCAAAAAATGATAAGAGATGGCGCTGATTGAAATTAAATCGCGCTATTAAAATTTATTCTTGACTAGCGGCCCGCCCCAGCTTCGCACGGGTATTTAACTAAAATTTTAAAAATTATCTATTTATATTTTTTATCACCTACATGCGCCATCTATCGTATAATGGTAGAATATCGTTTTTATATTTAGTGGCATTTAACATAATAGTACCTATATTAATTGAAAATGATGTTTATCTAAAATATTAAAACGATTTCTATTCCTATCCGACATATTTAGTAAACTTTTAAGTTTAACAAAATATTATAATAATAAATATTTTCTTAAATATTTATTTTTAAATTTAATTACAATGAAACAAAAACTAAATTATACTGTGAGTTATGTATAATTTTTATGTATTAAAGTTATTTACATTAATTTTGTACTTTTTACGTGATACGTGCACGACCAAAAAATGATAAGAGATGGCGCTGATTGAAATTAAATCGCGCTATTAAAATTTATTCTTGACTAGCGGCCCGCCCCAGCTTCGCACGGGTATTTAACTAAAATTTTAAAAATTATAAATTTATATTTTTTATCACCCACATGCGCCATCTATCGTATAATGGTAATAATATCGTTTTTATATTTAGTGACATTTAACATAATAGTACCTATATTAATTGAAAATGATGTTTATCTAAAATATTAAAACGATTTCTATTCCTATCTGACATATTTAGTAAACTTTTAAGTTTAACTAAATAATAACTCAAAAATAAGTTTTGTGAGTTTTAAAGGTTCCTTAGACCAGATGGCGTTGGCGGCGTAGGTACCTATTTCTATTTTCTTAAATATTTATTTTTAAATTTAATTACAATGAAACAAAAACTAAATTATACTGTGAGTTATGCTTAATTTTTATGTATTAAAGTTATTTACATTGGTTTTGTACTTTTAACGTGATACGTGCACGAACAAAAAACGATAAGAGATGGCGCTGATTCAAAAAAAAACGCGCTATTAAAATTTATTCTTGATGATATATAGTGTATTAATAAAACGGAGGTTTTAACAGATTTATTATTTGTATAGAGTACCGTTTCTTATAAAACTAATGTAATAATGATTTAAAAGTTTAATACATAATAATTTGATATTGTTAATTGTTAAAAGTATTTTGAATAGTTTAGCTTTGTTTATTATTACGATTTGGTATTGTTTAAGATGTTTTTGAATATCATACGAAATTAGTCGATCAACTAACGGTCTTACTTATAAAAATCTCGTTAAGTAATACTTAGCCACCGCTTAGTTAATCCACTCATAAGCTATAAATCAAGGATTAACTTTTGTTTACTTATAAATATTGACTAGCTGTTACTTAGTCAAGAAACGAACAAAGAACGATACATAGATGGTTGGCACAGATTATACTTAAAATAATCGATTAGATAGAGAAATTAAAATAAAGAAATTGTTAAAAATTACATCCAAGCGACATCTATTAACATTATAGAGAAAACTCTAGCTCGATATTGTAGTGAGTCACTACTAGTGACCTCTATTGACAGTTAGGCACTTGGATCAACATTCTAATTTCTAATCTATTTTATTTTGATGGATAGTAGTCGGATCCTCAATTACAAAATTCAACAAAGCTTATTAAATATTAAATTAATAAATTTACTTAAGATTTAACCTGAATTAAATTATTTTATTATAATTAAAATTAGGTACCTAAATATCTGTATTAAATAGACAAATAACGCTCATTTAGTATATATCAATGTTTATATAGAGGGAATTTCATTCTAAATCTCTTCTTACTAACAAACATACGCAAGTAAGTAGATCAGGCGTCGCAATAGAACAGCTGATTTATGTGAAATCCGCCATCTTGCTGCTTAACGAGGGTTAAACTATGTCTCTATCTCTATGTATGTTTACGCATTACTTAACGACTTCTTAACGCTAAATAGTGTTTATTAGGCATGAGACCGATATATCAAAACGTAACTAATATCGGTTACGCGTACCCATATCATATCATATCGATATACCAAAACGCATAACCGTTTTCACATAACCAACGAAAACTTGAGCGCGAACACGAAACCGAAACTAAAAACAAAAAACCGAAGAACGGTGACGGGCGCGCAAAGGCTAAGAGCGGCGCGACAGCTAAAACCATATTATCTGCATCTCTTTCTTATAACGGTAACTTCATACTGAATAAAAGAGATGAGGCGAATATGGTTTTCTGTGTTCAACTGTGTACATCGCAAAATATAACTACAAGTTTAAGCAATAAAGTCGAGTCTTTACTCTTTTATGGTTATGATTATTTAGTTTCCGTAATAAAATAGTGTGTGTATTTAAGAAAAAGTTTGTGAAACGAATCATTTTTAGTTTTATTGAAGTATGCCATATAATAATTATTATATTAAAATATTAAAAATTATAATAATACTATAATATTATTATAATATTTAATATTTTATAACCATAAGACGTAGTTTTTGAAAACATTTGATATTAAACTTGTTATAGTTTATATTTAAACTGTTTTTACCCGACTGCGACAGAAGAAGGGTTATGTTTTTCGAGTGTATGTATGTATGTATGTATGTAGTTATGTACGCATGTACTTATGTACGTATGTACGTACGGCTATATAAATTTTCAAAATGGCGCCCGCAAATGCCGGAATGAGGGGTGGGAGTTGATTTTTTTTTCTTACTGTAGCAATATGGGTATCAAATGAAAGCTAGTAAATTATTTTATTCTTTTTAGTTTATAATAATAGTATTTTACGCAGTCGGGTTTTTTGTTTTTTTTAATTAAGCTTACTTGTAACCTTTGTGTTCAACCGTTTGTTTCGGTTTGTGTTTACGTTACGCACCTGATATTACTCTGATATCGATATCTGAAAACGGTTTTCAATATCGATATGGAAACTTAATATCGGCTACGTAGCCGTTTGATCTAAAAACCGAAAACGCCCATGTCTAGTGTTTATGAGTGAGGTTTTTGCTGATCAGTTGTTAAGCAATGAATTAAATATTAAGAAACGTTTATAAGTAAGACCACCACCCACCACCCACACTCCGCCCTGTTGCGTCTGAGTGCGTAATAGTGTACACCTATTGTAATGTTAAACTACGTTGGCTGATACCGACTCCAAAAATAACAATAATTGTACATTATATTATCGTAATAATTTGTTTATAGACAAAGAATACAAATATGTCGGATAGGAATAGAAATCGTTTTAATATTTTAAATAAACATAATTTTCAATTAATATACTGTTATGTTAAATTATGTTAAATGTCACTAAATATAAAAACGATATTCTACCATTACACGATAGATGGCGCAGAATATGTAATATAATTTTCTGAATCGCGCTGACCAAAACTTCGGCCAAAAGAATGACACTCGCCCGTATTTAAAAAAACCGTTTTTTTTTGCATTTAATTAAATACCTTAGGGTTCTACGGTCTTGATTGTTTGTTTGTTGTTAAAATATTTGGTCGTTATTTGTTTGTTGATTGTACAAAGTTGGATGGTTATAGCTATTTAAGTTGTAATCTATATATAGGTGACTGGTAAATTACTATCAATATTTAAGGAGAATACTCGGTACATGATTCTCATTCGAATTATGTAAAAAAAAATTGGTACTTAATTTTTGACCAAATTTTCATAAATTACAATTCAAATAAATGAAGCGTTGACACAAGTCATGCCGGCGGCACGTGCACACGTGTTGTACTGTGCCGCTTGTTCACATCTAAAAATTGCCAAAGTTCACATCATTTACGTAGTCAACAAATTTGTTGCTTAAACGAGTAAAATATCTTAGTATTTTTGCCTATCCTAAGCCAGGATTAAAGTATTAAGGGGGACTGAATCATGCTTGTTTATCCTGCTACCCTGTTAACACGTGGCGGCGTTTGGACGTAGGTAAACTACCTGTTTTGTGTTGAAATTGTAGCTAGCTGCTAGGGTGTCCAGACGACGCGTAAATAATTGGATAATTGTTGAGTAACTTTACTTAAAAGTTTATTAATATTTACCTTTTTTTTACATAATTCGAATGAGAATCATGTACCGATTATTCTCCTTAAATATTGATAGTAATTTACCAGTCCATATCCTGTATATAAAGAAAGTCGTGTTAGTTACACCGTTTATAACTCGAGAACGAGTGGAACGATTTTTATGATTTTTGTGTTTTTGGATTTGTCTTCGTCGGGAATAATACTTATTAAAATATGGTATTCATCAATGAAAAAATAATTAATAAAAAAATCAGTTCAAATATTTTGTCCGTACTATCTATACATATAGATATAATAAATCTGTTAACGAGTCCGTTTTATAATCTTAATCTTAATATATAAAAGCGAAAGATCACTCATCACGATATCTCTGGAACTATAAAACCTAGAGACTCGAAATTTTTTAGGAATATTCCTTTTGCCGAGGAGAGATCAGCTAAGAACGGATTTTACGAAATCCTAGCCCTAAGAGGGCAAAAAGGGGGGGCAAAGTTTGTATGGGACAACGTAGTTCCTTGGTCCAATCTACTTCAAATTTTGCATAAAATATTCTTTAACAGAATTGATTGAAGACGTGTTTCGTATTTTATCAAAATTCATCCCCTAACGGGGTTAAAAGGGGGTTGCTTTTGCTTCGAAGTTGATTTGACAACTCAATCCGTCTATTATAAAATATTGTCCAGTATCGACGCAGGTGTAGGTGATAAAAAATATAAATTTATAATTCTTAAAATTTTAGTTAAATATCCGTGCGAAACCGGGGCGGGCCGCTAGTATTATATTATGTATATTATTGAACGCGTGGAGTGAACAAGCTAGAGAATAATAATAATAGTGGCCACGGACAGGACGATACTGGCGAACAAGCCTGATATCGTGATGATGGATAGGGCACAGTCGAGGGTGTTTTTAGTGGACATCCCGTTACAGAGTTACCATCCCGCATGACGAGAACCTCGTAAAAGCCGAAACAGAAAAAAAATGCTTGTGTGTAAAGTCGGTTTACGGACGATAATTTTAAGACGTACATAGATTATACGATAAGATTAACTATAAGATTAACATAGATGAAAAAGTGCATACTTTTATGAATGGAATTGAATTATTATCACTGAATTATCATTATTTTGTATAATATATATTTATTATATATTATTATTGTTATACCATCTGCCCATTTGCAAATGCAATATTACCGTCACTCTCGGGTTATCTGGCAGAAATTAGGTAAAATAATTAAGATTATTTAGGTAAAATAATTAGGATTCCTTATTCAAGTTATATGAATTATATTATTATTTTTACATTTAAATAATTGTTCATTAATATTTTCTATATACAAAATAATTATATCAGATTAACTCTCGCTTTATATTTTCTGTAAATCTAACACGCCCGACGCGCGCCTAACGCTGTAGCGCGACGGAGCAGACCACTTCCTCCCAGGCCCGCTTTAGCTCTCTCTACTCCTGGTGAGATCATATTGACTCCCAAATTTTACGACCGATGATTCGCTCGAATATTTATTTTTTCCTTATTCAACTAAATTAACGTTTATATTTTAGCTATAAATAATATAGTGAGCGATAAGTTATTGAGGAAGTTGTCGTTACAATAGTTACCTACTTTTAGCATTCATATTTAGTGTGTACATTATTTGGTTATAATAAACTAATTTAGCAAATTAAAAAAATCAAAAAACCCGACTGCGTAAAATACTTTTATTATAAACTAAAAAGAATAAAACAATTTACTAGCTTTCATTTGATACCCATATTGCTAAGGTACCTAAGAAAAAAAATTCAAATCCCCCCCCCCCCTCATTCCGCCATTTGCAGGCGCCATTTTGAAAATTGATAGAGCCGATGTCACTACTACAATTTAGACAAATCCAACGACACCTCATATGTCAAAACCATCCAGCGTGCGGCGTGCCAAAGAAATGGACATACATACATACATACATACGTACATACATACATACATACACTCGTAAAACATAACCCTCCTTCTGTAGCAGTCGGGTAAAAAAGCAATAATTTATAAGAATAATAGCTTTTTTTACAACTGTCTCATAGGATTGTGCAGGTTATAAGAAGTATAGAGTAAATTTTTTTTTTTTGTGTATTTATAAAGTACCTGGATGACCGAGCTTTGCTCGGTTAAATTATATTTAGATACATTATATACTGATGAAACATAAATAATAATTTAGATCTTACCGACATAATAGTAAAATAATAGGAATTGGTTATTTAAATAAAAAATAAAAAGAGCTCTCAATAATAGTTTTTCTCACAAAAGAATAAAATTGAAAAAAAAAAGGGAAAAAAATTGGTCTCTAGACACCAGGATTCGAACCCGGGTTTTCTGACTTCGAATCCGCCAGATTCCCATTCGGGCTATTTTAAACTTACTAATGACAGCGAAATTTACCTTCGTATTCTAATTATATTTTTTAATTGCGTAAAAAAAGGAATAAAACGATATTTTCTAAAAATAAATCCTAGCTAGATCGATTTATCGTCCCCGAAACCCCATGCATACTAAATTTCATAAAAATCGTTGGAGCCGTTTCCGAGATTCAGATTATATATATATATATATATATATATATATATACAAGAATTGCTCGTTTAAATATTTAAATAAATATTCAATGTTGCCCCCAGTTTTATACAATGATTAAGTATACTCCAAATTTTCCTCATATTATGCTATATCTAACTTCCTTAAATATTTTCATAATTATTCTTTACTAGCTTCTGTCTTCTGTTATCGCGACCAAACAAAAAAAAAAAAAGTATCCTTTGTTACTTCTAATACCACCAACAATATGTGTACAAAGTTTCATGATATTCGGTTCAGTAGTTTTCGTGAAAGCGTAACAAACCTACTTACATTTCACATTTATAATATTAGGGATTATGATGCTTATGATATTTGTTACGATTATGGGATAATATTTTATTGTTCGTAGATCATAACGTTACCATTAGGAAAACACTTTAAAATAAGTTAAATTAATATTATATACAGGGTTACTTGTAATATGTCACGATCCCTTTAAGGGGTTGTCAGGAGGGGTATGGGCAATCACAGAAAAATATTTAAAAAAAATCCACGTTCACCTATTTTAATGTTTTTAAAATTTTATTATTATTGGTGGAAAACCTCCGAATTTTTCACTTTAAAGAGCATTAAAAAGAAATTAATTGACGAATATTCGTGAAATCTTCATGTAATGATAAACAATATTCTAAATAATAATAAAAAAACAACAAACATAACGATAACTTATTGAATTTTTAACCATTGACTCACCAAAGTTAAAAAGAGGAGAATAATTAATGTCTTTGTTTTACAAACTTATGACGTACTGAAAAAAAAATCTATGAACATGTATCTGCATATTATTTTAAAAATATCTACACTTTGTAAGCTATCCAACAAGGTATAATAACCATAATCAAACTCAAAATTAAAGTCTCAAAATCAAATAAATTGCAAGCAAAGAAGAATAAATAAAAAAATCAAAATTATAATTCATGACTGTCTTTATTTACTATTGATGCATGATGTTTATTTTAAATTATTTTAATTCATATTCGATGTGTGACTAACAGAGACGCATTATTTTTCTAAAATTCAAATTTAATTATATCCTTACTCTTATGTACATAAGTACCTACATTAATTGAATTACATCAATTCTTAAGAATTTAAGTTCTGTGTGAAACTGTGTCTAGTTACATGTGCCCGAGTCACGAAATGAGCCGAGGCCGACCAAAGATGGCCCGTTACCATGACAACGGCTTTCGGTTGAAAGACACGTTGACACATGCACACACAACCAGTCAGTCACTTCGTTACAAGTTACAACTTGTTTGTGCTATGGACGCTTTCAACAATCGTTGGACGTTGACGCGGTATATTGAACTTTTGTAACTGTCTGTGACGCTTATCAGAAGACTTGGCTTTTATCCGGATATTTTGTGATCGATATTCTCCTGACGACTTGGCTTGTATCATCTGGACTTTGTATTGTTGTTGTTGTTGTGAAACATGGGTGAAAGACAAAATCCACAACGTGTTCCGTTTTCGAACGAAGTATATGCAGATATCCTGTTTTGTTATGGATATTGTAATGGTGACGCGGCAGCTGCACGACGTGAATATCAGCGCCGATTTCCCTTGCGCCGGACACCTGATAACACCGTCTTAATTAGCGTCTTTCGGCGTATACGTGAAACGGGGAGCGTACAAAGATCTCGGTGTGATGCAGGAAGACCCATACAGGTTGTTCCAGACGACGAAGAAGAAATAATTGATTGCTTCCGGGTGGACCCTACTACGTCAACGAATGTTGTAGCTCGACGATTAGGAGTATCACAATGGAAAGTCTGGTTTACTGTACATACCGCGGGACTGTATCCTTATCATTACACGCCAGTTCAAGTAATCGAAGAAGGGGATCCAGCGAGAAGAGTTGATTTTTGCAGATTTATGCTTGATGCCGACATAAATGACCCGATGTATTTTAGAAAAATTCTTTGGACAGATGAATCGAAATTCGATCAAGATGGAATCACAAATTACCATAACGCGCATTTTTGGGCACCTAAACCACGAAAAAATCCTAACAAAAAGAGACTACAACGCTCACAGCACCGTTTTTTATTAAACGTCTGGATGGGAATAATAAATAACAAACTCATTGGCCCATATTTTCTGCCTAACAATTTGAACGGGGAAAACTATGAATTTTTTTTAAGAGATCATTTATTAGATCTTTTAGAAGATGTTCCTTTAAGATACATACAAGATATGATATTTATGCACGACGGCTGTCCCGCTCACTTTAGGCGATCAGTGAGAGAATGGTTAGATCTAGAATTTCCCGATCGCTGGATCGGCCGAGGGGGCCCTATACCATGGCCAGCGAGAAGTCCAGACCTGACTCCTATGGACTATTACGTTTGGGGTCATATGAAGAGTTTAGTGTATGATGTTTCACCTGTTCCGAACATCGAAATATTGAAAACTCGCATTATTAATGCCGCTGAACAAATCAGGCAATCTTTACGAACAAGTGTCGTAAAAAGCACTTTAAGGAAAAGAATGCGCCTTTGTATTCGTAATGGAGGGTCCCATATTGAAAATGAGTTGAAATAACATCATGTGAGTCTTCTTCTTCGCTGTTTTCTCACTCCGGAGGATCGTGACCACATATGATTTTCCATCGAACACGGTCATGTAAATAAAGATAGTAAAAAATTATAATTTTGATTTTTTATTTATTCTTCTTTGCTTGCAATTTATTTGATTTTGAGACTTTAGTTTTGAGTTTGATTATGGTTGTTATACCTCGTTGGATAACTTACAAAGTGTAGATATTTTTAAAATAATATGCAGATACATGTTCATATATTTTTTTTTCAGTACGTCATAAGTTTGTAAAACAAAGACATTATTTTCCTCTTTTTAACTTTGGTGAGTCAAGGGTTAAAAATTCAATAAGTTATCGTTATGTTTGTTGTTTTTTATTATTATTTAGAATATTGTTTATCATTCCATGAAGATTTTACGAATATTCGTCAATTAATTTCTTTTTAATGCCCATCAAAGTGAAAAATTCGGGGGTTTTCCACCAATAATAATAAAATTAAAAAAAAATTAAAATAGGTGAACGTGGATTTTTTTAAATATTTTTCTGTGATTGCCCATACCCCTCCTGACAACCCCTTAAAGGGATCGTGACATATTACAAGTAACCCTGTATATCGGATTCGTAGGTATCGTTAATATTTTTTAAAAATAGCAGAACCATCGATCTCATTTAGGTCTTCGGTTCTGCTATTACTATCCACATTATGAAAATGAAAGCAAAAGCAAATGGGAATAAAATTAAGAATATTAATAGAACTATTTAAAGATTATAATTTACGTAGGTAGTTTTATAATTACCCGACTGCGACAGGAGGGTTATGTTTTTCGAGTGTATGTATGTATGTATGTATGTATGTATGTATGTATGTATGTATGTATGTATGTATGTATGTATGTCCATTTCTTTGGCACGCCCTACAGCCCAAACGGCTGGACGGTTTTTGACATATGAGGTGTCGTTGGATTTGACTAAATTGTAGTAGTGACATAGGCTATATAAATTTTCAAAATGGCGCCCGCAAATGGCGGAATGAGGGGGGGGAGTTGATTTTTTTCTTACTGTAGCAATATGGGTATCAAATGAAAGCTAGTAAATTGTTTTATTCGTTTTAGTTTATAATAAGAGTATTTTACGCAGTCGGGTTTTTTGATTTTTTTAATTAAGCATACTTGTTTATTCTTAAACTACTGTCACCTCGAAGGAATTTGTGAAAATAAAAAAAATTAGAACTCTGATTGCTCAAATCTTTATTCTTACTGATTTAGATTACGAATGAAAGTTAAAAGACTACCGTGAAGCTACCACCGGTTCGGAATGTAGATTCTGCCGAGAAGAACCGGCAAGAAACTCAACAAATACTCTTTTAAATAAGAAATCGTTAATACAATGTTAAATCATTATAAAAATATCACAAAATGGCTCACGTATACCGGATAGTCCAAACGCGTCTGCTCCGAGCGCTGGCTGGCTAAGAAGTTCCAGTGCATCGCTAAGTGCATGCTTTTATAGTTCTATCCGGCATAGTGATTTTACAAAATGTGGGTACATCTAATATTTTACAAAGTATGAGGATATCAAATAATAAATTATTCAGCAATTCAAACACCAAAATAATTAAATAAAAATAAATAGGAATAACAATAACATTTTAACACAAATTATTCAGCAATTCAAACAGCTGAATCATTAAATAAAAATAAATAGGAACTAAACAGGTAGGTACTTATTTAAAAATTTTACAAAAAGAATAATGAAATTACTAATGTTCCGTAAATTAATTAAAATAATCATTAAATTAATTTAAAAAAACATTTCCTCCACCTTTTTGGTTCTTACTAAGCTGTGTGACGATGTTAGGCTTGGAATTGATAATCAGCATACTACCATCATAGTTTTATTAGATTTTTCCAACACATTTAACACTGTTGATCATGACATTCTCCTTGCAATTCTTAAACAGTTACATTTCTTACCAGATGCTGTTAATTGGTTCTGTTCCTACCTTTATGATCGACCACAATTTATCCGAACCATTGACAAAGTTTCTTCATGCAGCCCTCTTAGAGCCGGGTACCTCAGAGTGGTGTTCTTCTTCTGTTCTCTCTTCTTCTTCCCCTCTTCTGTTCTCTATATTTATTAATTCTATAACTTATTTACTTCCCCTTCCTTCTAATTTATATGCTGATAACTTGCAGATTTATCTGACAACTCCTGTTAACGATATAGTTGCAGCAATTGGTCATGTTTACCAGGAATTTACAGTTAGGTATATGTTATTGATGTAAATCGTTTAGATTGTCGATAAATCCTAGTAAGTCGCAAATTTTCATAATAGGTAGTTCTATACAGCTCTCTTAAGTGAATATATTCTGTCTCCCTCTTATCTGTTTTCATGGCTCGAAATTAGAATTTTATAACGCTATAAAATCTAGGACTAATTCTTGATGGCACATTGTCTTGGAAACCTGAAGTTGCTGAGATCGGTCGTAAAATAAATCCTTCAATCGGCACATTAAGAAAGTGGAAAAATTTCTTGCCCATCAAAACAAAGATATCACTTTTTCCTATTCTTGACTACGCTGATTTCTGTTATTCTGACCTATATTTTTAATGCATATTTTTATGTAAATGTGTGTAATTGTATGTATGTTTATGTATATGTATGTTAATGTTTTCTTGTATATCTTTTAGTGTATTGTATATGCTGTATATACATACGTGTATCTTTTATTAACGACATTGAGTTTTACAGTATAGGTATAACTTATTTTTTAAATGTTTAATGTTAAAAAACCAAATGCACCGTTTACCCTTTTAACAATATATCCTATATAGACGAGGGTTGTCTGTAAGAAATCATTATCAGTAATAAGACCGCCTTTGCACTCTATTTTGTATGTTTTTTTTTTGTTCTTTTATGTATTACTTAGTGTGCAAAGTATGTGACCGCCTCCACAACACATATGTACATACTCGTACTTGAACTTAACAAATTTAACTTTGTTATAATATTTAATTACTAAACTCGCTATAACTAAGTACCGAGCACGTTGTCACTCAGTCTAAATGTTATATTATATATTACCTAATTCATGCGCCTTCACACGCAAACGATGCGAGGTGGAAGTGTGAAATTGTTGTTGATATTTGTCAATAATTAAAATAAGCGTTTTTTATTAAATATAATTTTTGTAAATAAGCCGTAAATTTGTATAATTTTAGTGTTAAACTAATTTATAAAGTTGTAAGTATATTAGGTAAGTAGACGTCTAACTGTGCATATCTTTTCTCATTTCCCTCATTTACGTTGACAGTTTATTAGGAACAAGTTAATGATGTTCTTCTTAGATGATAAAAGATGTACTTATAACTTTTTCAAAAAGATAATTCCATTTGATTGTTTCACTTGTAATTCAGGCAAGTTCGTGACAGTGGATTTCAGTCACAAACACAAACACCGTGTTTGTGTCATCCGAGATCTACCATCAGTATTTACCTTTTTAGCCTATCCTTATATACATATTAGTCGAATACATGCAAATAGCTGAACTTTAAAAAAAATATCGATTTTGATATCCGAAAATAAATATCGATAATCGATATATCGCGGAAAAAAATATCGTTGATTTATGTCGATGTTTTCTGAAAAAATATCGGTATTTTGATACATCGATTATTTTTGCCCAAGCCTACAAACACGAAACCACAACGTCGACGTGTATGTGGTCACGTTATCGTATAATAATTGTATTATTTATATAATTAAAATAATATTTCTATTATTTCCCTATTATTGAATATACAAAATTGACATAAAAATCGCTTAAATTTATTTAAATAATTAGAACAAAACATACGCTGTATTAAGGAAATAAGCATCATAATTGAGTGTGAAGGAAAAATATTTTGCTTGTTATTAAAAACTGTATTTGTTGTTAATTATAATACGTATATTTTATAAAATACATAAAATGTTATATTTGAAAATATTTAATTTTATTAATAAAGTCTTAGTATTAAGAAACATTTAATCTGCGAAGTCGTTAATTACAGTTATATCATTCCTTATCGTTCTTATACCGCGTTTGTTGCTATGGCCGTCAAACATATCAATATTTTTGTGAATATCCTCATACATAATAATATTATAATTAAAGCATTAGATCATGGTTTTTGGGGCGGGTGCGAAAGGCTATACAACCATACCTGAGGTATCGCTCTGCGGAACACCGCTACTTAGAGTGACCAGCTTTAAGTACTTGGGTCATTGGGTAACCGAGAACTTAGGAGATAATAAGGATATAGACAGGGAGCGAAGGTCGCTGTCAGTTCGCTGCAACATGCTGGCTCGCAGATTTGCACGTTGTACAGAAGATGTCAAAATAACTCTATTTAAAGCCTTCTGCCAATCATTTTATACGTGCAGTCTGTGGACCAGCTATAGCTTGCGTGCTTACAGTGACCTCCGCGTACGATACAATAATGCGTTCAGGATACTGTTGGGGCTGCCGCAGTGCTGTAGGCCTCAGTGATGTTCGCGGAAAGGCGCGTTGATGACTTTAAAGCTATCATGCGTAAGAGGTGCGCGTCATTACTGAATCGTCTCCGCGACAGCCACGATAGTGTTCTGAACGTATTTGTAGATAGATGGGAGAGTGCAATGCTGCGACATTGGATTAAACTCCATGTGATATAACAAAATTGTAAATTTAAAAATGGTACTATTGTTTTTTTTTTAAATTTGTTATTGTAATAACACCGGGTAATAAGGAAAAATTGTTACTAACACCATATGGGCTAGTCCCGAAATAAAGATTATTATTATTATTAATTCACAAGTGTTATAGATGCTGGATGTCGTCGTGAATGTGGAACACAGATAAACAGTTTGCTAGGACTTTATAGTAATGATTAATTAATTATCCGTCTCTTCCCTATTGTCTATTCTTTCCAGTTCCCATATAGGTACACTAAGGGATTTAAATACAAATTTGTATGTAGAACCATATTTGGTTCTCACAAAACCAAACTCTAGCGCGATTCAGCGGTCGACCGCACGCTTAGTATAGTACACCGGTGTGACTCAGCAGTGACTCGCGTGTACCTATGACACATTGTTATTCTTATTAGTTACTAGCGACCCGCCCTGGCTTCGCACGGGTATTAACTAAAATTTCAAAAATTATAAATTGTTATTTTTTATCACCTACACCTGCGTCGATACTGGAAAATATTTTATAATAGATTGATTGAGTTCTCAAACATGTGTCAAAATAAAATGTAATTTAAATCAAAAGCACTGAGTATTGATATTAACTTCGAAGCAAATAACTTTCAACCCAGTTTTAACACCGTTAGGGGATGAATTTTGATAAAATACGACACACGTCTTCAATCAATTCTGTTAAAAAATATTTATGAAAAATTTGAAGTAGATTGGACCAAGGGATCACGTTGTCCCATACAAACTTTGCCCCCCTTTTTTATCCTCTTAGGGGTAGAATTCCGTAAAGTTCGTTCTTAGATGATCTTTACTCGAAAAAAGGAATATTTCTACCAAAGGGGTTGTTTTATTTTGGGCCAGGTCTTTGTACGGTATTAAAAAAATAGTATATAAAACAAAATTTTAACAAAAAAAAACGACTTCAAAGCAAAAAAAACGATA
This sequence comes from Euphydryas editha, assembly GCA_036937285.1. Taxonomy (NCBI): domain Eukaryota; kingdom Metazoa; phylum Arthropoda; class Insecta; order Lepidoptera; family Nymphalidae; genus Euphydryas; species Euphydryas editha. The sequence continues at coordinate 84,230 of JAUPFZ010000029.1, forward strand.
AAACAAAAATGCACTAAAAAGTAAAAAATTAATTACGTATTCTTTTGTCTGTAATAAAATTATTATGATAATATAATGTACAATTATTGTTGTTATTGGAGTCGGTGTCAGCCCAGGAAATATGATGATAATATACCAGTTTTTGTTATATATATAAATATATATATTTGTTTTGAGGTCGTTTATTTATTTATTTAATTTTTTTTTCTTGATCTGTGAATGAGTGAATATGTAGTGCGATAACTAATCTTATTTATACTAAGCTGGGCGATGACAGTCACTATTGTTATTGCTACGTATATTATCGTATTTCCTGGGCTGACACCGACTCCAAAACCAACAATAATTGTACATTATATTATCATAATAATTTGATTACAGACAAAAGAATACGTAATTATTTTTTTACTTTTTAGTGCATTTTTGTTTTACCGTTTTTTATTTGCTTTGAAGTCGGTTATTTTTTTTTTCTTAAAATTTTGTTTTATTTCTTGATTTTTAGTGAATTTTATTTATTTTTATTTATTTATAATTCTTTATTGTACACCACTGTTGAAACAAAATTACAGAGATATATGCTTAAATATTATTGCACAATAAGGCGGTCTTATTGCTAATAAGCAATCTCTTCCAGACAACCTTACGTTGTGAGGAATTGAAACATAGCCGGAGTAAAATGTGAATCTGTAGTTCGATAACTGATTTATTTATATAAAGCTGGGCGGTTACAGTCCACAAGCTACAGGTATTTTACCACCCTCGAAAAAGCCGCAATCGACCTAAGGAATTTTTTTTTTTGCAAAAAATCCACACCAACTCGAAATACTACGATGATCTTACAAATCACCTATAAAGTTTCTTTTTTTTGTCAATTAAGCATCGATATAATTTTTTTTTTTTATTGAAAACAAAGGTTATTATTTTTCATTCATGACATATTTTTAAATACGTATTTAATGATCTTTAATTCCCTTTTTTTTTTTTTTTTTTTTTTTTTTTTTTTTTTTCCGCAGGGGAATCCATTTACGGATGATATCCAGAATGCCCGGGTCGGCAGTCCTAGACCTTTGTCGGACTCGGCACTTTGGGAGTGCAATACCGTACTAAACCCCTGCGAGAGCCTTCAGCCGCTTTAATTGGAGAGTCCCGGATCTGCAGGCAACAGGATCCCTCCAGCGACAGGCTGGCCTCGGCGAAAAGGCCAGACTTCTCCTCCATGGGGAGTGTCCGGCTCACCTCTAAACAGTCCCGACGACGCGACGCCGTGTCTAGCAGGACCGGGTTCCCATCCCGGCCCGACACGGGCACAGGGGCGTTACTGGAGGCGCATTAAGTATTTCTTTTTGTTACTGAATATTTTTTTAACGACCCCGGCATTTCTTTGGACTTCTCGTTTTCAAAATCTTTCGATCGACTTGGTTTTAGATATGTACGTACCTATTTTTTGTGGTTTTTTATATTTAAAATGTCATCACGACGTTTGTGTATATGTCATTATCAAAAGGTCAAAATCAAAATTCGTAAATTAAAACTACCTCGTAAATAGGGCCTTTCCATGAGAAATAAAGAAAAAAATATTTACTTTTTCATAATCCTGAACATTTTAAAATAATGTACAAATACCTGACCCAGGCTCCATATAAATTTAAAACAACCACTTTCAAGTTTCTAGGTCTTAAAATTCTAGAGATATCGTGATGAGTGAGTGAGTGAGTGACCTTTCGCTTTTATATATTAAGATTACAACTTAAATAGCTATAACCATCCAACTTTGTACAATCAACAAACAAATAACGACCAATATTTTAACAACAAACAAACAACCAAGACCTTAGTACACTAAGATATTAAATGCAAAAAAAAAAAAAAGCGTTTCTTGAAATATGGGCGAGGGTCATTCTTTTGGCCGAAGTGAAATTGTGATAATTTAAGACGATTTCAGTGAAATGTCTGATTATCAGCAGCAGCAGGAGGACATCGATTAATGTCCTGAGTATTAAAGTAAAGGATCTTATTTTATTGATTTTAATATGATAACAAATTTAATCTCCATTAAATGTGCAAAGTAAAACTAACTATTAATACCAAATTTAAGATAATACGGCCAATAATAATAATCAATATTATTTTAATATTTAAAAGAGAACAATAATTGTTGTATTTCGACTTTAGAAGATACGCATTTATCGTACACACGGTCGCGAAAACAAACTTGTTGAGGGTTCACTGTAACTGTCTGGATAATGTACCTATCTTATAAAATAGTTACTAAAATCATTTTAATCTATACCAAAAATAAATCCGTTAAAACCTCCGTTTCATAAATACACTATATATCATCAAGAATAAATTTTAATAGAGCAATTTAATTTCAATCAGCGCCATCTCTTATCATTTTTTGTTGTGCACGTATCACGTAAAAAGTACAAAACCAATGTAAATAACTTTAATACATAAAAATTATACATAACTCACAGTATAATTTAGTTTTTGTTTCATTGTAATTAAATTTAAAAATAAATATTTAAGAAAATAGAAATACGCATACGCGACATAGACGCCATCTGGTCTAACGAATCTTAAAAACTCTCAAAACTTATTTTTGAGTTATTATTTTGTTAAACTTAAAAGTTTACTAAATACATATGTCAGATAGGAATAGAAATCGTTTTAATATTTTAGAAAAAACATCATTTTCAATTAATATACGTTATTTATTACGTTTATTTTTATACGTATAGATGTTAAAGTATGTTTGTCTAAATATAAAAACGATATTCTACCATTATACGATAGATGGCGCAGAATATTTCATATAATTTTTTGAATCGCGCTGACCAAAACTTCGGCCAAAAGAACTGAGACTCGCCCGTATTTAACGATTTTTTTTTTGCAATTTGTCCTTAGTGTACTATGGTCTTGGTCATTATGTATTTGTTTATTATACAAAGTTGGATGGTTTTAGCTATTTAAGTTGTAATCTATATATACATATAAAGAAAGTCGTGTTCGTTACACCGTTTATATCTCGAGAACGAGTAGACCGATTTTTATGATTTTTACCCGACTGCGACAGAAGGAGGGTTATGTTTTTCGAGTGTATGTATGTATGTATGTATGTATGTATGTATGTCCATTTCTTTGGCACGCCCTACAGCCCAAACGGCTGGATGGTTTTTGACATATGAAGTGTCGTTGGATTTGTCTAAATTGTAGTAGTGACATAGGCTATATAAATTTTCAAAATGGCGGCCGCAAATGGCGGAATGAGGGAGGGGAGTTGAATTTTTTTTCTTACTGTAGTAATATGGGTATCAATGAAAGGTAGTAAATTGTTTTATTCTTTTTAGTTTATAATAAGAGTATTTTACGCAGTCGGGTTTTTTTGATTTATTTAATTAAGCATACTTGTTGTGTTTTTGGATTTGTCTTCGTCGGGAATAATACTTATTAAAAAGTGATATTCATCAATGAAAATATAATTAATAAAAAAATCAGTTCAAATGTTTCATCCGTACTATCTTTACATATAATAAATCTGTTAACGAGTCCGTTTTATAATCTTAATCTTAATATATAAAAGCGAAAGGTCACTCATCACGATATCTCTGGAACTATAAGATCTAGAGACTTGAAATTTGGTAGGAATATTCCTTTTGCCGAGGAGAGGTCAGCTAAGACTTTACGAAATTCTACCCCTAAGGGGGCAAAACGTTTGTATGAGACAACGTAGTTCCTTGGTCAAATCTACTTCAAATTTTGCATAAAATATTCTTTAACAGAATTGATTGAAGACGTGTTTCGTATTTTATTAAAATTCATCTCCTAACGGGGTTAAAAGGCGGTTGCTTTTGCTTCGAAGTTGATTTTACAACTCAATCCGTCTATTATAAAATATTTTCCAATATCGACGCAGGTGTAGGTGATAAAAAATATAAATTTATAATTTTTAAAATTTTAGTTAAATACCGGGCCGCTAGTATATTAATATTTCATCGAGTACAAACAGACAACTTTACTCTTTATAAATTTGGTGCAGATTACATTTCATTATTATTAGAATTAGTCAACCACATCTAACTTATTAGAATACAAAAACTACCTGTGCCAAGCATTTGCTCAGAGAATTCAAGTTGATAGCATATATACAGACTTTTCCAAGGCATTTGACAGGGTATGCCACTCCATATTATGCGCGAAATTGGAAAATTGTGGTATACTTGGCAACTTACTCAGATGGGTAGAATCTTACTTGTGTAGACGAAGTCAGTTAGTAGCGATTAAGAAATTTACGTCATCACCAGTCATCATAACATCGGGTGTACCTCAAGGCTCTCATTTGGGACCTTTATTTTTTATTATTTTTATTAATGATCTTGTAGACCGACTTAGTTGCCCATGTCTATTGTATGCAGATGATCTAAAAATCTTTCACACAGTACAATGTCCCTCCGATGTTATACTATTGCAATCTGACTTAGATACTATTAATCAATGGTGTAGTGAAAACCTAATGTCCCTTAATATAAAAAAATGCTTTGTTATATTCTTTACTTCTAAATAAAATAAAATTATAGGTAACTACAATTTAGTTGGTCATAGCTTGGAAAGAAAATTTACCGTAAAAGACCTTGGACTTTTTTTTTGATGATAAACTTACATTCCGTCCACATTATAATCACTTAACTTTCAAAACTAATAGAACTCTCGGTTTCATCGCCAGAATAACTAAAGACTTTAAAAATCCTCAAAGCTTAATCTATATTTTTAATTCCCTAATTCGTAGTTCTCTTGAATATTGTGCTCCAGTGTGGTCACCTTTTTATAAAGTACACGTTGAGAGAATAGAAAGAATTCAAAGAATATTTATGAATATTTTGTCCCATAAGCTCAAATTAAATAGAAAACTCTCATCTTATTCTAAAAGGTTACGAAAATTTAATGTGATGTCTCTAGAGTTGCGGCGTAAATACCACGAACTAATTTACTTGTTCAAGATTCTACATGGCTTAATAAATTCACCGACTCTCCTGTCATTGATCAATTTTAACATTAGACCAAGATCCAGGAACCCATTCCATAAGACATTTATTTTATATGTCTACATTAATAACACATCATTTTACAACCCTATTGTTCCCGAATGTGTCGGCTTTATAATGATATTGTTTCTGAAAATAATGTAAATATTGATATTTTTAATAAAAATAAGTCTAAATTTACAAGAGAGGTCAAAGCTATTCTTAACAAATCTGATTCAATAGCACAGGATAATAAAAAAAAAAAATTGTGTGTGTCAGCTCCGACGCACGACTGGAGTTTACTCCTTAAGTACGATTGTCTAAACATACGCAAAAAGAGTTTATCCAACTGAAAATAAGATTAATACCATATGAAAGGGTAAATTAACAAATTAATGAAAATAATATACATATATAAATATATATTTATTCATTTTATATACATTTATTATAACTAATCGGCGAAATATTTTACATTAAACTTTTCACAATAGTCAATTTCAGATGTGCACAAATATTTCATTAGGAATGTTGATAAATTATGTAATTATTATTATCTGACAATTATCATTTATTTTTTAAATATTATTTTTCAATATTAATTAGAGCAACATTACTTTCGCACCACACCATAGGTGCGCGCCGGTGCGCGTGCACCAAAAAAGTAACGAGGTCATTCATCAGTACATTTTACCTCTCATATTTTTCTCATACCGGGCGCCTTATATATGAAAATCGATTCTTAAGGGGTCTGGCCACCCTGGATTATTTTTTTTTCATTTTTATTTTTTATTTTTTTCTAATAAACCCTGAACTGTAACGGACATTTTAAGACCTGTTGCGTATCGAAACACTCAAAATTGACCAAGTTACAGGCATCTTAATTTATATTATTACACATTTATTTTTATCGAATCTTACACAGTACCGCGCTTAGGCGCGGTAAGTAATTCCCCTACTCGGTTCCTTCACTTCGTTCTACCTCAAATAGTACAAGATGTCATTCGACCTATTTATGAGGACCTCACTGCAGATTATTTGTTAGAACGGTGCGAAGGAGGCTTCACGTAGAATAATAATGAAAGCGTCAACTCTGTCATCTGGTCAATGGCTCCAAAAACGAATTCCAGCGGTGCAAATATAGTCGAAATTGCTACGTACATTGCTACCAGTACTTTCAACGATGGGTATAAGAGTATTCTTCTGATGATGAATGTTCTAAACCTAACCATCGGAGATCGCAGCTTCAGTTTCTGCACTACAGAAGACGATGAGCGCTGCGCTACAGCGAACATTCGCGCTCGAAATGATTCTAAGGAAGCAAGAACAGCACGAAGGGATAGTCAAAAAAGGGCCCAAGATTCTCAATCAGCTGCCGAAGGAGTCGTTTATGGTCCAGGGATCGCTGACTGAAGGTAAGACTCGCCAAAATCGCGCCGTCAGCTGAATAACTACACGGTTACTTTCTTTTGCGATTATCTCGAAACTACATTTCTTGACCTGGTACCTTCGAGATCTCGGAAAGTATCCGTCCGATTGCTTTCAAATTTTTATTAAATATTTGTAAATACATTATCTACAATGTTACGTAGGATTTTTTTGAAAACTTGATTAGTTTTTTTTTAATTAATGTTTTTGCTTGAAAATTTTTGGTAAAAAATGAAATTTTTTTTTTTCGGCTCACCATAATTTTTCTAATAGTAGAAAAGAAAAACGGCTACGCTACATTGTAGATACACTACTTAAGAATACCCTGTTTTATTTTCCTTTTTTTTCAGATGTACCAAAACCGAGTACCAGGTGGGACAAAGACCGCGCGTATCGTGTCGAGGACCTCCGCGGCAACCAACATCACGGCGCCATTTTTTAATATTTTCAAATAAAATTTTACAATGTTATTTTTGAAGCCCTTTGTGATATTGAGTTAAAAAATAAAAATATTCCGGCCCATAGTTTCGAATTTATTAATTTAATAAAAAAAAGTGCATTTTTCGTTCCGCCAGGGTGGCCAGACCCCTTAAGGAGTAAACTCCAATAAAGCAACAATGTTATATAATATTTAATAACTTCATACTGCTTTGGTAATAATGTTCATAATCATGAAGTGTGCACATAGTTTAGGGATATAATCCAGCTCTAAAATTTATTGTTAACATTTTATATTATGTAAAAGTATAGATTATATTCTGTTTTGTGTACCATAGTTAATAAATAAATAAATAAATTATGACTGACCCGTTGGAGCAGTTTGTAGTGACCCTGTTTTCTGCTCCAAGGGTTCGATTCCCGCCCTGATTCTGGGTGTAATATATGTTTATTTATATATGTATTATTTATATGTACTTATATTTATTTAAAACAAAAAAAAATGTATATCAGTCGGCTGTTACCTAAAACACAGGCATTAAGTTGCCTACCTTAGGAACAGATGACCTTGTGTGTATGTTAAACATATTTATAAAACAAAAAATATTATTTATTGAATTGATAACGACTTCAAATTATATACTACGAGTACAGATAATATAATTTCCTTATTGAATCCTTGTTGTCGTTTTAATTAAAGAGAATCCATAAAATACATCTACGCGTTTCGCTGGTGTACCATGCAATAGATTTAAATGCAGTAATTACTATTATCGAGGCATTTTTCCGCAGTTGTCATATGATCAGTGCACGTATGTAATATACCTTTCTTCTAGATGGAGAAGAGACCTTCGCCCAGCAGTGAGACGCTTACAGCCTGATTTAAGTGAGTAATATTTAAAAATATTGAGAAAATTTAATATTTCAATCTTGAAAACCGTATTTTCGGACATGTATAACGTTGGATTGCTTCAATTCTTACGGTTTGTTACAATGGCGTATCAGGAGACATACTTAAAGTGTAAATACACTTTTGGTTCTAGTGTATTAGTTCTTCAAAAAAGAAATAGTCGCGGTGTTTATAACTTTGAAGCTCCAGTCTCTAACATTGTATAAAATAGACATACACAGATATCCATTACACTATATTTCATTATATTAGCTACTCAAAACAAAATAGGGCCCACCCTGTTTTTTTGCTGTGTTGTGAAAAGTTTTCACTTTTTTATCGATCTACAGGGTGGACAAAAAGTCGTGGATCAAACGAAACAGGGAGATAGAGGAGGTAATTTCCAACAAAAAATCTTTCTACAGCATGGCCATAACTTTATTGCACGAAAAGTTATGAATATTTTTGTTTTTTCAATGAAACTACCGACTTTTTTAACAATTTAATCAATAAAAAATTAAATTGATTGAAAACAATAATACAAAAACTGCTTTACTATGACTCGATAATGTATTAGTACTACAAAAACTGTATTGCAGCTCTTGGTACCAAATTTAACGAGCAATGAATTTTTTTCCGAAAAATTTGAAGCGTTACAAAAAATTAGTTCTCACTTTAAGAGCATTCTGTGAAAAAAAATGTATTACGGAAAAGTGACCCTGCATTAAAAATTTTTGCTCATTTAATGTTGATTCAAATGAGGTACAACACTTTACTGTCTGACCTTTAGTTTTGGTTTTATGGTCGTTTTTTCATATCAAAGTGCAAATTTCGTTAAATTAGCCTTATTCAAAATAATTTATCAGTTTATCATAAACGGTTAGTTTTTTGTACGTTGGAATGCTATAACTGTTCTGTTCTTGTCACATTTAGGGAACCGCTCGTCAAAATGTCCTTTAACTGAAAAAATGAGGTCGGTTGCCGTCTTGTTGCAGTCACATTTCTGAAAAATCTCAGCTTCGTTGAGTATTTGATTCAAATTATTTTGTGAAAAATTCAAATACAGAACACCATTCAGCATTGGTGGCATTGTGGCCCACATATTTATACCAAACAGGTGCTGGAATCTATCATTTTTGATGAAATGTGGGTTCACACTGGAGTAGAAGTTTCAATTGTGGATGTTAAAAACTCCCATTCTTCTAAAATTTGACTCATCAGTCCATAACACTTTGTTGAAGAACTTCGGTTCTTCTCTGTTTCGTCTAACCATCTCTCTGCCAAATCTCACTCAAGGTTCACAGTCAGCGGGCAGCAAACCATGCACTCTTTGCACGTGGTAAGCTTGATATTTATTTCTTTTAATGATAAGGTGCACCGTCGATCGTGGAATCCCGAGATTTCCTAATATTTGGCGTTAGCTAATACCAGGGTCCAGTCTTAACTGTCTCAGTATTTGCTCTTCATTGTCAAATCGTACCACTGGTCTACCTGTTCTCGCAGCATGCTCACCGGTTAAGGTTCCCCCCATTTACACATTATGCACGCGCATAAAGACCCTGTAGTCCGGGAAATGTCTCAGTTAGGATAGTGTTGTCGATATTTTCTGGCAGCAGCTCGAGTATGGCTTTCACAAAAGCCATAGAAATAATGTATTTCTGCATACTTCTGTTGGGTGTATGCTCTCCTCGCAGCAGCCATCTTCCGCTTATCTAGCCAATCCGTAGCGAAAGAGTGTCTGTCCATTTCATAAATCCTAAATGTGACAAGAACAGAACAGTTATAGCATTCCAACGTACAAAAAACTAACCGTTTATGATAAACTGATAAATTATTTTGAATAAGGCTAATTTAATGAAATTTGCACTTTGATATGAAAAAACGACCATAAAACCAAAACTAAAGGTCAGACAGTAAAGTGTTGTACCTCATTTGAATCAGCATTAAATGAGCAAAAATTTTTAATGCAGGGTCACTTTTCCGTAATACATTTTTTTTCACAGAATGCTCTTAAAGTGAGAACTAATTTTTTGTAACGCTTCAAATTTTTCGGAAAAAAATTCATTGCTCGTTAAATTTGGTACCAAAAGCTGCAATACAGTTTTTGTAGTATTAATACATTATCGAGTCATAGTAAAGCAGTTTTTGTTTTATTGTTTTTAATCAATTTAATTTTTTATTGATTAAATTGTTAAAAAAGTCGGTAGTTTCATTGAAAAAACAAAAATATTCATAACTTTTCGTGCAATGAAGTTATGGCCATGCTGTAGAAAGATTTTTTGTTGGAAATTACCTCCTCTATCTCCCTGTTTCGTTTGATCCACGACTTTTTGTCCACCCTGTATAATAAAGATTGTTATATTTTATAAGTATTCAAATATTTTAACATAATAATTTATATGTTATAACAAAATTAATAACGTAAAAAAAAAAACAAATAAAAATCCTATTATAACCATTTTCGACTTGTAAGCGGACGAAGTCGCGGCCTAAAATATTATGTTTGACAACTCAATCCGTCTATTATGAAATATTTTCCAGTATCGACGTAGGTGTAGGTGATAAAAAATATGAATTTATATTTTTTGAAATTTTAATTAAATACCCGTGCGAAGCCGGGGCGGGCCGCTAGTATTGTTTATAAAAAACGGTAACAAACATTGTTTCAACTCGAAAAGGAACAATAAAGTGGTAACTCTTTCTCTCTCATTTTCCGACTTGACAGTCAATGCTTCCTTTCTAGAGCAAGGTGTTGTTGTTGTGTTTAATAAACTCCTAACTTTACAGTTGTCGATTACTACCACAACTTGTCTGAACTGAGTCAGCCTTTAAACGTCCCACAGCTGGGCGAAAGCGTCTTCTCCATGTAGGAGAAGGGTTGGAGCTTAATCCACCACGCTGACCCACTGAAGGTTGGGTGATAATTTTCCTACCATGAGTAACGATCTTTACGAGGTATCTATGATAACAACCGTGTCCGACGGTTTTACGTGGTCTCCTAGGAACGATTGGGAAACCAAAAACAAATATCTGCCCCGAGCGGGAATCGAACCGGCGACGGCCGTCGTAGAGGCGACTACTCACACCACTACACCAGAACGCTTGTCGATAATTATAAAGTATATGATAGTTTGGGCTCCTATCCGCCCCGCACACCGCGCACGATTGCCCCACCTAGACGCGTCTGCTGGGAGACTGCACAAAACACATTCTTAGTCTTCGACATTACTCGAGCGGAGTAGTCGTCTGTTTTGTGTTGTTTTATTATCTGTCAATTGAAACTTGCGAACGAAACGAATTGTGGTTTTATTATTTCAATTTATTTATTAATTTTTGTGGAACAGTTTGAACGTGGCAGTCATATTTATACGAAACGTCTTAAACGAACAAATATCTTTTTATTGTTAAAACATTTAAATTATTAACAACATCATTAGGTATTAAAATGATAATTTCGAAAATAGCACGAAATGAAATATGGGTGTTAGTTTGGATGTGCTTAGCGTCAACGACGGCCGAGGGTCCGCGGTGCCCGCAGGGTGCCACCACCGACCAGTGTCGAGAAGACCTCTTCCTCTCCAACATGTACTTCTACACCGTCAATGGTTTGTGTTGAACTTAAACAAAACATATGAAATGATTTATACTTAGAGCTTGTTTTTTTTTTTTCTATACTAATTATAGTGTTACTAATAGTCCGGTCAATATAGACATTTGAAGTAACAAAAATTCCCTGAGAGCTAAATATTGGTGGAGAGCTGGGGTTTACCATTACAAATAAAGTTATAAAAATCCCCATCGATATCTATGTGTACTAAAAAAGTTATTCAGGGTCAAAGGTCACAATTTGGGGTTTTTTGGATTTTTCTCCAAAACGGTAAATTTTATAAAAAAAAACCGCAAACCAAGTTTGTAGATCTTAAAATGTTCTACAAAAATGGTCTTCATGATTTTTTTCCTAAGAGTTACCATTCCTGAGATATCGCGATTCTAAGAATATCAATAATCAATATTAATATTAAGGTAATATCCAGAACTTGACGTATATTATTCTCTTAAATTATCCTAAAATTGTCATGACAGTTAGTGGAGGAGGCCTATAGGGGAAACCACGGTAAAAAAAAACGCACCGAGTACACTATCTCACATGTGCCGTAGAAATGTGTGCATATCATGTATAATGCGACTCTTAGAATCGCAATATCTCAGGAATTATGGTAACTCTTAGGGAAAAAATTTTGAAGACGATTTTTGTAGAGAATTTTAAGATCTACAACTTTGGTGTGAGGTTTTTTTTTGATAAAACTGAATTTTCCAGAAAAATCTACAAAACCTCAAATTTTGACCTTTGACACTGAATAATTTTTGTAGCACACATAGGATCGATGAGATTTTTCAAACTTTATTTGTAACTAGCTGCTGCCCGCGACGTCGTCTGCGTGAACGCTATTAGATTGCACTTTGTTACAGGATGCGTTGAAAAAATAAAATTTCACTGCTAGTTCCCCGTAGGTGATAGTGTAATAATATGTAGCCTTTATGTTGACCCGACTTCTTAATAATATTCGTGCCAAATTTGAAGTAAATCCATGCAGTACTTTTTGAGTTTATCCCGGACAGACAAACAGACAAAATTCTAATAACTATATTTTTGGCTTCGGTATCGATTGTAGATCACACACCAAGTATTCACTCAAAAAAATATTCAATGTACAGTTTTGACTTTTCTACCATTTTATTATCATTATTATGTATAGATGGTGAACCCCAGCTCTCTACCAATATTTGGCTCTCCGTGAATTTTTGTTATTTTACCACTATTTTTACCCGACTGCGATAGAAGGAGGGTTATGTTTTTCGAGTGTATGTATGTATGTATGTATGTATGTATGTATGTATGTATGTCCATTTCTTTGGCACGCCCTACAGCCCAAACGGCTGGACGGTTTTTGACATATGAGGTGTCGTTGGATTTGTCGTAATTGTAGTAGTGACATAGGCTATATAAATTTTCAAAATGGCGCCCGCAAATGGCGGAATGAGGGGGACGGAGTTGAATTTTTTTCTTACTGTAGCAATATGGGTATCAAATGAAAGCTAGTAAATTGTTTTATTCTTTTTAGTTTACAATAAGAGTATTTTACGCAGTCGGGTTTTTTGATTTTTTTAAATTAAACATACTTGTTATGTCTAAATTGACGGGAATATAAAGAATTATTCTTTAAATGACAAGTATTAAAATAATAGTATTGTTAACAGTTTAAGAAGAATTGCAATAAAATTTTAATGAAACTCAACTTATAATCTCAATTATTTAGTTCAGGCAATAAAGTAAACTATTGTATTATAATATTGTTAATATTCATACTTAACATAATATATAGGCACTTATATTATGAAGTGGAAGAATTTTTTTGGTTATTCAGCTTCAGAAATTACTGTCCTAAGTGTGAAGATGTGTCGACACCAATATGTTTATTGGAAAAGATTACAGACACATAAAATATCATACTGTGACTCACAGTAACTCTGAAAAATATTAAATTCACTATGGAAGAAAATATGTAGGTTATCTAGTTAAATTTATTTAAAATTATTTAAATAATATTTATGTCCCTATTCAATACTGTGAAAACCGTGAACGTGAACCTATTGGTTAGAAGCACATTGAGTATCAGTGTTAAACTGGAACGGTCTCGCCTGATGAAGTCTACACTCTGACCATCTAACGCACATATCCAAAACCCCGAGAGCATTCAGCGAGAGTTCGAATTACCAAATCGTTTCGATTGCCTTGACGATTGCGCTTCTGTGGATAATATAAGCAAACAAGTTGGTGAACACTGTACATACAGTCGGGAGCCGATTTTACAGACACGGCCGCAAAAGCGGCCTCCGAAAGCTTTCTGACCGAATTTAAAATCTCATGGAAAAGCGAAGACTATTAAATTGCAGTCCTCTGGTGACGCTCAAGCATATAGGCGGTTCAACAGACGGTTATGGAAATCTTTGAGACACGATATACGTGTCTTTAATACAAAACGTATTAAAGATACGATAGAGCGAAACCGGGTCTCCTAAGGGCTCTCAAGGAATTCGTCTGTTGGTCAAAGCCGGTTTTCGAGGCTGAAAACTGGGAATGGAGGTACAGCGTCGTCCAGAGATGAGATATTGAGGAAGGTCGAGAAGTTTTACGGATAGCTGTACACCTCTGTCAACTAACCTGTTTGTAGTTCGAACTAACCCGACATTATTCCGTAGATATCCCGGACATCAGCTTGCACAAGATTAGTACGGCTCTGGAACAGCTAAAAACAATAAAGCACCGGACAAAGACGATATTAAGTGAGAGTTGCTGATAGCGAGTTGAACAACGGTACTTAAAGTCCTTCACAGGCTGTTTAATACCGTCTAAATCTATAAGCGGCGAGTAAATCACTCAACTTCGATTTGCCGATGATATCGTGCTTATGGCAGAATACCTGGAAGACATCAGCATTATGCTCAGTGACCTTGATGAAGATTCCCGACGGATGGGCATTAAAATGAATATGGAAAAGACAAAAATCATGTCGAATATCCATGTCGTTCTCACCCCAATTTCGGTTGGAGATTCTACTGTCGAAGTTGTTACGAAGACAAAATGTCTAATTTGGTAGGTCCAACTTCGAGAGAGAGTTCAATCATCGAATCCAGGTAGGATGAACAGCGTTCAGGAAGTTAATAAAAACATCTTTTCAACGGTCATACCTCAGTGCCTGAAATCGAAAGTCTTCGACCAATGTGTGTTACCAGTGATGACAAATGTATCTGAGATGTGGTCTCTGACTATGGGCCTTTTAAACAAGCTCAAAGTCGCACAGCGTGCAATGGAGAGGGCTATGTTTGGTATTTATCTGCGAGATCGAATCAGAAATGATGAAATCCGTAGATATACGAAGATTGCCGACATAGTCCAACGGATTTGCAAGCTGAAGTGGCAATGGGCAGGTTACATAGCTCGTAGAACTGACGGCCGATGGAGCAGAAAAGATTAAGTGTTTAAAAATTTTCTAATATATATTATTATGGACTCTCCATAGACAATAGTTATAACTGTTATATCCAGTCAACCGATAGTTTTTTGCAATTTTTTTAATTCAGTAATCATTATTGTAGGTGTTAACCTAGAAGTATCTTATGGACCGACATACTACCACCTCGCGTGCCCGAATAATCTTTCCCTGGAATATGAAGCTCTACCGCGGTTTGCGACAGCGGTCAACGTATCGAACGTTTGGCTTACGTCGTGCGCGCCGCCGCCGCACGGCTACGCGGCCGCGCTGCGCATGCTCGGCGTATCGTCGCGGAGCCTCGAGCTGAAGTGGTGGCTGCCGGTGCGACCCGCCCTCGCCGCAGCGCACCTGCGCGGCCTCGAGATGGACGAGCTTACCCTTACCGCGTCCTCGACCGCGCCGCTATGGCTCGACCCCGCCGTCGTCGAGTCGCTCGCGAACCTGATCACCCTCCGCCTAAACAATGTGCGACTGACGCGCGCGGCTGCACTGCTTTTGCCACCTACGCTCCGCTCGCTGAGCCTGCACGGCGACGGGGTCGCGGAGCTCCCCGCTGAGATGTTCGGACGCCTCCCCGCGCTGAATAATTTCATGCTTAACGATGCCCTCGTCCACGAGTTGGACCTGAGCGAGGCAGCGGCGCTCCGGTCCATCGAGCTGTCGGCGCACATCGCCGGGGTGACTCTGGGCCCCTCCGTCGTTAGCGTTATGCTGAACTGGGTGCGCGGTGCCGCTCTGCTCGGCAACTGCTCGTCGCTGCAGAAAGTCATCGTGAAGGACTCCGAGGAGCCGCTGCCGGCGCGCTGGCTGGCGGCGTGCCCGGCGATGCGGGAGGTGAGCGTGTACTGCAGGCGCACCATGCTGCTGCGCGCGGACTTGCTGATCGGGGCGCGCGCGCTGCGGGACCTGACCGTGCGTCACTGCGGGCTGCACGAGCTGCCACCGCAGTGGCTCACCGAAGCGACCGAACTTGTGGCGCTCGACCTCTCCTACAACGACCTGCAATGGCTCCCGAGGTGAGTCGTCGTCGTCGATCTCTGAAGATCGCAGGCGTGCAGTCTCTGATCTAACATCACTATTCCCCCACAGCGAACTGGCCAGCGCGGCGGCGCTGGAGCGCGTGAATCTGGCAGGCAACCGGTTGTCGGCCGCGGCGCTGGAAGTGCTGGGGGCGCTGCCGGTGCTGCGCCACCTCTCACTGGACGGGAACCCGCTGGGCGATCTCTGCGGTTCCGGTCATGTCTTCGACGCTAACGGTCCGCGTTATATTTTTTTTTTTTTGATCAACTATTTTTAGCTCGTCTCGTACATTAAAATTAAAAATAATTATATGGATCAAAGTAGAAACTTTTTCTTTTTGGAGTTTACTCCTTAAGAATCGATTTTCATATATAAGGCGCCCGGTATGAGAAAAATATGAGAGGTAAAATGTACTGATGAATGACCTCGTTACTTTTTTGGTGCACGCGCACCGGCGCGCACCTATGGTGCGGTGCGAAAGTAATGTTGCTCTAATTAATATTGAAAAATAATATTTAAAAAATAAATGATAATTGTCAGATAATAATAATTACATAATTTATCAACATTCCTAATGAAATATTTGTGCACATCTGAAATTGACTATTGTGAAAAGTTTAATGTAAAATATTTCGCCGATTAGTTATAATAAATGTATATAAAATGAATAAATATATATTTATATATGTATATTATTTTCATTAATTTGTTAATTTAATGTTTAGACAATCGTACTTAAGGAGTAAACTCCAGTCGTGCGTCGGAGCTGACACACACAATTTTTTTATCAATAAAAAAATAATTGTGTTTAAAATTAAATGTATTAAACAGTTTAGACATCTTTGTGTTTGGGTCTTTTGGAATAATTTATTAAAGGAAAACTTGAGGGAAAATTTAATAAAACACTCTTTTATTTTATATCATTAATGAACGATATTGCATGAGCTACACAATTTAGCATCCTATCGAAAGATTTTTTAAATCAAAACGACCTTCATCGATAGGTATACGTTAGGTCTGTATAGGTCCATCAAAATTTTTGTTAGGACGCCTATAGCTTTTTAATATTTTTTTTTAAATTTGCAAAGAGAAATTTGCATCTTAGAATCTCATTTAATTTAAAAGGAAACTGATTAATTTTTATATTTCTGCATTCTTTATCGTTAGGTCAGTATTGGTCTATAGTTTTTGTTTTTATATTATTCATTTGATTTTTTTACTAACAATTATTATAAATAATTTACAAATAATTTATAAATAATAATAATTTATAAATAATTCACTCGCACATGTGCGAAGTGTCTCTCGCGCAAACTATTCAGTTTAGAAAAAAATGATATTAGAAACCTCAATATCATTTATAAAAACCTATCCATAGATAACCCACACGTATTGGTTTGATGAAAAAAAAATTGAGTTTCAGTTCTAAGTGTGGGGAACCCCTGAAATTTATTGCTTTTTTATTTTTGTATGAAAATCTTAATGCGGTTCACAGAATACATCTAGAAATATAAAGATTAATCAGTTTCCTTTTGATGAGATGCTAAGATGCAATTTTTTTTGCAAAATTAAATAAAAATATTTCTTAAAAAAATTGTAGCCGACCTAACAAAAATTTTGGTGGATCTATACAGACCTACATGTTGAAAGAGTACTTCGCCTGCATCTGTACGTCGATATCGGCGCCGCCTTTTAATATGGTTAGAGAACGTTGGAATGTCGTTTCGTGACGCGTTATACTAAATGTACGAAACTGATATGCTTCTGGCGCGTCAAGACATGTCACGACACGTTAGTATGTTTCCGACCTAACGAGAGACAATGTGTCGCGGTCCGTAGCGCTGTCCCCGCTGAGGCGCGCGCGCGGCCTGCGGACGCTGAGCCTCGCGCGCACCGGCCTCACGCGCATCTGCCGCGACTGGCGCTCCGAGCTGGAGTGGCTCACCGACCTCGACCTGCGCCACAACAACGTGACTCTGCTGGAGGTGAGCACCCCCCTCCGCCGCCAATCGCCACCCCTTCACTCCCGACTAACCGCGCTGTACTTGCAGTTCGAAGACCTACAGTGGCGGCGCAGGAACGCGACGCTCGTGCACCTGAGCGGCAATCCGGTGCGCGGCGTGCACTACACGCGCGAGCAGTTCACCGCCGTGCTCGCCGGGAACGTATCCTCGGACTTCGCCTCGTCGCAGGTGACAACTTCTCACTCTCACTTCGCACGTCTGCACTCGTCGGAGCGGTAGTCGAGCTCGTCCGACTCAGACGGTCGTCGTTTCACATCGGTGTCGACTGTCGAGTGTCGACAATCTCCGCTTACGAGTCAGACCTGCGACTCGGACGAGCTCGTTTAACTTTGATGTAATTTTTCGCTCCTTGAGGGCGAAGTCAATTCATAGCCCTTCATGATATACATATTTTTAAGCACACGTCACGTTCACGTAATGCCGTGACCGGGCCGGCCCGGAGCCACCGTCTATTATAACTTTTTAATTAAGGCATACATGAACAATTATTATTTTTCATATAAATTATAAAACCAATCTCTATCTCATATAGATGACGACGCTGTGGCTGGACGACGACTGGCCGCAGTGCGACTGCGCGTGGTACTGGTTCGTGCGCGCCACGAGCGAGAGGCCGCTGCACGCGCGCGCTGCGCTGCGGGGCGCGCGCTGCGGGACGCGCGCCGGGCTGGAGGGGGCCGATACGCGCGCCGGGCTGGAGGGGGCCGATACGCGCGCCGGGCTGGAGGGGGCCGACACGCGCACGCTGCAATGCACGCTGCCGCCGCGCGCCGGCCTGACCCGCGTGCCGCGTGCGCTGTCGTACGAAGATTCCCAAATCGAAGAGGTGCGTCTCGTCTCGTTTCATCTTTAGTGTTCGTTTCGGGTTCACTACCTCGACATCGATAGAAAGATAAACGCCCAACAAACAAAAACGTCATATAAGACAAGGCTTGTACGACTTTAAGTTGTATTGCAGTCTTACAATAGTAAAGAGATGACTACTAGGTCCTATAGACGTCTACCATTTAACTTCTTAGTCGTGCGACTATATGTCATAATAAACTGGTCATAGCAACGTCAGCAAGACTAAACTACACGACGTTATATTACAGTTTTAACTATAACGTTAGTACGATAATGCAATAGTCATACTAACGTTACAGTCCAATAAACGGTTTCAACTAACCAAATTAGGTGATAGAAAAACCTGTATGTGACATTTATATAATGAAGCAGTTGTACACACGTTTTGAAAATGACGTTTGTAAAACAATCCCCCATTTTGTCTTACAACAGTTAATTTGAGACACTTGAATGACTTGGTTGTTCATTTTGACTTAAATATGATCTCTATATTACAAGATGTCGATTAAAGGTCATGTCCTGACTTTAACCAGCCTTGTTGTCGCATTTGAGACAAGTTTTTACTTTTAAGCGACTTGGCCGCCATACTAACGAAAAGTTACACTCTTAACACCATTGTTTAATTCGAAAAATATAGGTAGGGTATTTGAATAATATGAATAATAATTAAAATGTTTTGTAATCTGCACTGCGCTTTTACTACAATCAGCTTATGCCTGAAATAAATTTAGGTAAAGATTATTGAAATTACTACTTATATTGCTAAATTAAAAATTATTTTTAGTTTTTTGAGGAACCCTAACAGCAATGGCGTAAAGGTTATTTCCAAGACCATACAAGGTCTTGAAATAACCTTAATATGACTTACTGTCTTTACAACGTCACATAGAGATAAGTGTACGACAAAAGCAATATGTCTTGCATTTTTAGAAACAAACACTATTGTTATTCATAATAATATAATGTTTCAAACACAAAACTATGAAGGGGCATGAAAATATGAATAGTATTTACATAGGTATATTATCATAAAACTTAAATTCCCAGTCGAACTAAACGGAATTAGAAACAGTCACAGTTAGCAAGATATGAAAATTAAATAACACTCGACACCTTTTATTTCCTTGTAATTATTTATTTTGCACCTTCAAAGCCACGAACACGCAAGACTATATCAAGAAATATAAATCAGTCATATAGGTGTTGTTACTTGATTCTAATAAACCGTTTTAGTCATTCAAATCACCTGTATGACCACTATGTGACGAACTAGTCGTTGTAAAGTTATAATGAAACTACTGTGCGATGAAAATGGTAATTTCTTAACGTTTTTACGACTTTTAAATGACTTCAACGAAGTCATCTTATGACTATTGTATGACGATAATACAACAACGTACGTCGTATAAATGGGGCCCTTTTCGCGTTTAGCAAACGTTATTAAAACGTTAGTGTGACTTAGCTGTGGTAATAAGATAACGTTTACTAAACTATTGTACGACGATAATTTGTTAGTTGGGCGATGGCATCGAAATAACCTCTCGCAATCTTGCAGTGGATCCAACACTTCGATGAATACTATCCCGGAGCAAATCTCGATTCCATATTCGAAAAAAGTTGCAAAGAGGGAGGGATGGTGGAGCAGCAGCTGCTGCGCCTGTGTAAAGACGCATCGTACGTAATTTTTAAACGGAAGTTGTATGATTATGAACAATTATTGTCCTCGCGCGGCGCTGCGGGCCCACGTGTTACCGAAGTACGAATTATATTTTTAATATTTTGTACATTTTTTTTAATTAAAATAAATGGCTAAGCTGCTGTTGCATGGAAGTATATTTACATAATTATTGTTCCATTATTGTAAAAAGATACTCTTTAAATTTTATATCGTTTGAAAATTAAATGACCAAAGCAAAATAAAAAAAATTGTGTGTGTCAGCTCCGACGCACGACTGGAGTTTACTCCTTAAGTACGATTGTCTAAACATACGCAAAAAGAGTTTATCCAACTGAAAATAAGATTAATACCATATGAAAGGGTAAATTAAAAAATTAATGAAAATAATATACATATATAAATATATATTTATTCATTTTATATACATTTATTATAACTAATCGGCGAAATATTTTACATTAAACTTTTCACAATAGTCAATTTCAGATGTGCACAAATATTTCATTAGGAATGTTGATAAATTATGTAATTATTATTATCTGACAATTATCATTTATTTTTTAAATATTATTTTTCAATATTAATTAGAGCAACATTACTTTCGCACCGCACCATAGGTGCGCGCCGGTGCGCGTGCACCAAAAAAGTAACGAGGTCATTCATCAGTAGATTTTACCTCTCATATTTTTCTCATACCGGGCGCCTTATATATGATAATCGATTCTTAAGGAGTAAACTCCAAAAATAAAAAGTTGAATTTATATGATTGTCTCTTATGTGTTATAGTGCTTCAAATATTTGTATAATTCAAGTTGAACTTCGTATTTAACGTAATATATGCTTATATATATACATATATATATATATATATATATATATATATATATATATATATATATATATATATATATATATGCTTTTTGTATAATTTTTTTCTTAAATGTAAATAAAAATAAAAAACAAAATTTGTTTCTTTTTTTACTCTATACTTTAAATAATTCACACGTAATGTAAGAGTACCATAGAGGTAATGAAATGAAAATGTAATATTTGTTTCGTCATAAGGTACACACTTCGTGAATGTAAAAAAAATGATTTAAAATAAATACGTCAAATTATTACAAGTTAATGTCTCGGTAGACAACATTACTATTATATCATCGGCTTTATTAAATGTTACAATAAGCTGGAATCGAACCCGCGACCGCGATACCGGTGGTATTGAGGCGAGGCGTTGTGGCGACTACTCGCACGTGTACTGGACACCAGAACGGTCATCAATGCTTCACGTACGCTTTAACTTCGTCCGCTCGCGTTCCTCTGGGCACTACCGGTAAAGTCCGCCCGATATGGCCTGCTAACAATACAGTAACTCCTCCCATTTGACAATTATTATTCCTAATATCTTGTAAAGATCTATTTAGGACTTCGAAACATTCTTTATGAGACATAGTACTCTCATCCCAATATAATTTCGTTTTGCGTTTGTTTGGCTATAGTGCACAAAGAGGTTTCGGTTTGTATCACATTGAAAACGTAGAGTGTGCAGTTTTACCTCCGTCTAGCAGCGCGGCAGCAATAAGGGATCGGACAGTAATCAGATTAAAATCTAAAATGTGCTAAATGCTATAATGCTAAAATGTAATCATCTAAAATAAATATACTCTTTTACCATTATTTATCTAATAATAATTTAATACAATTCATTTAAATATTTTTAAATGAAGAAATAGATGTTGTTATTTTCAATATTTACCCGACTGCGACAGAAGGAGGGTTATGTTTTTCGAGTGTATGTATGTATGTATATATGTCCATTTCTTTGGCACGCCCTACAGCCCAAACGGCAGGACGGTTTTGGACATATGAGGTGTCGTTGGATTTGTCTAAATTGTAGTAGTGACATAGGCTATATAAATTTTCAAAATGGCGCCCGCAAATGGCGGAATGAGGGGGGGGGGAGTTTATTTTTTTTCTTACTGTAGCAATATGGGTTAAATATGGGTTAATTAAATGAAAGCTAGTAAATTGTTTTATTCTTTTTAGTTTGTAATAAGAGTATTTTACGCAGTCGGGTTTTTTTAGATTTTTTTAATTAAGCATACTTGTTTTAAACTGTACTGAAACGCCAATCACAGTGCGTGACGTCATCTGTAGCCAATCATTGACTGCACGGGTACTACCTACTTAGTTTACTCAATAATTATTTTCATAATTTTGTTGAAATTATAAAAGTTAATAAAAGATTATTGATAAATTAGGATACGGTAATCGATTTAAAAGCTGTCACGTGGTGTTTAACCAGTTTTTTATAATGAAAACAGGATTTACGAAAGCCGATAATCGAAATCTTCCCAGAGTGAATACGTTTCTGATTTGCAATTTCTTTGCAAGTAATTCAGACTTTTGTGACACTGAATTTCGAAATGTGAAAACTTCTGTATTACTATTACAACTATCTATACAAATAATAAATCTGTTAAAACCTACGTTTTATTAATACACTATATATCATCAAGAATAAATTTTAATAGCGCGATTTAATTTCAATCAGCGCCATCTCTTATCATTTTTTGTTCGTGCACGTATCACATAAAAAGTACATAACCAATGTAAACTTTAATACATAAAAATTATACATAACTCACAGTATAATTTAGTTTTTGTTTCATTGTAATTAAATTTAAAAATAAATATTTAAGAAAATAGAAATACGCCTACGCGACATAGACGCCATCTGGTCTAACGAATCTACAAAACTTATTTTTGAGTTATTATTTTGTTAAACTTAAAAGTTTAGTAAATATGTCGGATAGGAATAGAAATCGTTTCAATATTTTAGATAAACATCATTTTCAATTAATATACTATTATGTTAAAGTATGTTTGTCTAAATATAAAAACGATATTCTACCATTATACGATAGATGGCGCAGAATATGTCATATAATTTTTTTAATCGCGCTGACCAAAACTTCGCCCAAAAGAATGAGACTCGCCCGTATTTAATGAACTGTTTTTTTTTTTTTTGCATTTAGTACCTTAGTGTACTATGGTCTTGGTCGTTATAAATATAAATATAAATAATAAATATGTTTAACACACACACACACACACACGGTCATCTGTTCCTAAGTTAGGCAACTTAATGCCTGTGTTTTAGGTAACAGCCGACTGAATTTTTTTTTTCTAAATAAATATACACATGTAAATAATACACATATAAATAAACATATTACACCCAGACTCAGGGTGGGAATCGAACCCACAACCCTTGGAGCAGAAAACAGGGTCGCTGCAAACTGCGCCAACGGGTCAGTCAACGTTATGTATTTGTTGATTATACAAAGTTGGATGGTTATAGCTATTTAATTTGTAATCTATATATACAAAGAAAGTCGTGTTAGTTACACCGTTTATAACTCGAGAACGAGTGGAACGATTCTTATGATTTTTGTGTTTTTGGATTTGTCTTCGTTGGGAATAATACTTATTAAAAAGTGATATTCATCAATGAAAATATAATTAATAAAAAAATTAGTTCAAATGTTTCATCCGTACTATCTTTACATATAATAAATCTGTTAACGAGTCCGTTTTATAATCTTAATCTTAATATATAAAAGCGAAAGATCACTCATCACGATATCTCTGGAACTATAAGACCTAGAG
Source organism: Euphydryas editha (assembly GCA_036937285.1). Lineage (NCBI taxonomy): Eukaryota > Metazoa > Arthropoda > Insecta > Lepidoptera > Nymphalidae > Euphydryas > Euphydryas editha. Next base: position 108,301 of record JAUPFZ010000029.1, read on the forward strand.
ACTTGAAATTTGGTAGAAATATTCCTTTTGCCGAGGAGAGGTCAGCTAAGAACGAATTTTAGGAAATTCTACCCCTAAGGGGGCAAAAAAAGGGGGGCAAAGTTTGTAGCCCGCTAGTAGAATAATATATTATTTGCCATAAAATACCTAGGTACTTGAAAAAATACCTCCTTGAAAAATAACCTCTAATGTTACACAATATATGTTTTATTGTACCTACTGTACTGTACTAGCCTGTAAACCACCCACTGCTGAGCGAAGGCCTCTTCTCCATATAGACGAAGGGTTGGAGCTTAATCCACCACGCTGCTCCATTGTAGGTTGGCGAATAATATACTACTACGAGTAACGATAGCTATCAGGTGTATATGATAACAACCGGGACCCGGGACCAGACCAGAAACAAATAAATGTACAAATAAAAACCCGCGACCGCCGGCGCGGGGTGTTGTGTGTCGCACCACTACACCAGAACGGTCGTCGCAAGTAGAATACTGTCAACACTATATCACATTCTTTAGTGTTACAAAAAAAAATAATTACAAAATGGAAAAATATATAGGTAATAGTAGTTGACCGTAGAGAGAAAACAATATATTTCCTAAAAATTAATTTAAGCACATTTCATTCTATTTATTTATAGTAATTAATGTATATTTACGTCAAAATGATCTTCACAAGAGTGGAGACACACGCTTCACTGGAGTGGTGTAATGGAGGAATATTAAGTTCGCTCTCTTCCTTCATTGGGGAGGAAGTGCATAAGCGCTTGGATGTTTGGATCCCCCAGTTCGGTGGCAGGAGCGGGCGGGCTCGCCCGTCCACTCTATGCAGGCGGCGCGTGGTGCGCGGGCCGCCTGGGTCGAGCCTGGCTCCCTGCAGTTCTTGCGGAGCTGTCTAGGTGCGATCCGACGGCGGGTTTTGGGTCACTCAATGCTGGCGTTCTTCTGCTCTGCAGAGGAGAGCTGGCGGAGAGTAGCCCGGCTTCGGTAGTTGGGCCGCTCCTGGTTCTTCTTTGCCTCGCCCAGAGTAGACCGGTCGAGCGGCTCGGAGCTTTTGAATAAATTCCCAACATTTTGAAACCATATTTGTAAGTATAACATGAAAAAAATACGAAAATATGGGCCTTCAAAGTTTTTAAGAGTTGCAAAATTTTACCAAACTCCCAACTTAAAGTGATATAAAAAAAAAAAACAATACACGGACAGGGTTTTATTTTTTATTTTTTTTTAAATATCCTGCATTTATGTCCTTTCCAATAATGTATCATTTGCTATCAAAAAAAGAATTTGTGTAGAGATATTTACCAAAACATAACGCGCGACTTAAAATCGCTTACTTAAATAATCATAAAAGGTAAGTAAAGTCATGTGTGGTTAATTTTGCTCTAATGATGACCAAGAACCACCCTCGAGATGGACCGAAACGATCTGGACAGGATAATTCCTTAAATTCTTATTTTTGTATAAATATGAAAATTTGTTTAAAATAATAAAATGAATCAGTCTCTTATTTCTAGTGCGCAGTTTTAAAAAAACTGTTTTTAACCCCAAGTCTCCTGTGCTGTGAGTAGCTAAGTAGTTTTATGTCTTTCTCATTATTTAGATAGAGTTACAAAGTTCCTTATCTCTATCTTTCGATCAGTCAGCCAGTCGAGATCTGACGGTCTCTACTAACGTGCGCGTGCTCTTAGTTTCTCGTATTTCCCAATTCCTGAACTGGTCACGACGGTCCTATACCATGGCCACCACGCTCCGCAGACCTTACTCCAGTTGATTTTTATGTCACTCGTCGTTTTATGGAACTCGTCTATGCCAGGGGTCGGCAACCCGTGGCTCGCGAGCCACTTGCGGCTTTTTTCAATTTATGTCGGCTCTTTGCAAAAAAAAGTTGGGGTTCTATGCTATGATTGCTTATCAAACACATGAAAAGTGACAAAAAAAAAACACGATTAAAAAATTTACTTAAAGATTTTTGTTGGCTCTTTATGAGGACTATGTTTTATGGTGCGGTTCTTTAAATAAAATTTGTAGACTGGTGAAATTTGGCTCTTTGCCAAAAAAGGTTGCCGACCCCTGGTCTATGCGGAAGAAATACAAAGTCGCGACCATTTGAGAGGGAGGATTATTGATGCATTCGACATTTTGAAGCAAGAAATGCTGATGGCCACTACGACGACGGAAATAAGAAAAAGATGACTTGCTTTTATTAGAAATGGTGGCTAACAATTCGAACAACTTTTATAATAAAAGCCTTGTTTTAAATTTTTTTTTTTTTATTTATTTATTGCGCATAAATACAACTGTCAGATTTGTAACTTCACTAAGAATCATAATAGCCTGTAGACATCAGGGCTGGACATCCCCAATCAATTTACTATTTATAATTACACTTTATAAATACAATTTATAATAAAACCTAACGGTTTAAATCTGGATCTTGAGCCATCGTAAAAGAGTATTTTTCCTGTACCTATTGAATAAAAAATCATATCAAAATCCACATTGTCCAATGCCGTCAACATTTACACGCAAACTTCAGTTTCTTGAACAAGACATTCGTAGATAATGTCGAAATATCGAGCTCCACCAGATGAAAAATAAAAGACATGGTAAATATCCCGCTTTGAATATTTATAGTTTATATGGTAAATTATTATTAATTACTTAGTTGAAGAAATTATTAAAAAAAATAAAAAATAAAACAAAACATCGAAATAGTTACTCTTTATTTTTTTATTTTGTTTTAGAATGTAACAAAAGATAACACTTATTTTAATAGCAGCAAAATAAATACAAATAAAATAGTATCATACTTTTCATAACACTGTTTGACAAATAAATACAAATTAGTTACTCGTCTAGTTTTAATTTTGTTATAACTTTGTATTTCACCATAAAATATCTAGCAACGTACCTACTCGTACATATCAATATATTAATCAATTTTATTTAAATCCAGTTGACAAAGACTGTTTTAACATTAGGTAAAACATTCATCAAACACAATATCGTTTTTTACGTAATAAACAAGAAATACATAAATATTTAAAATATCGATATTTAAAGACATGTTTTATAATAATCTTTATTTAATTAATTAAATCATAAATTAAAATTACACTAACATTACTTATGTAAAGGATTAAAAATATTTTAAATGTATTTTTTTTTTTTTTTTGGATTTTAATGATAATTAGTTTAGAAAATTTTACGAGATTATACCTATATCTTTATTTGATTTATTAAATAAACCAACAGCGTGTTACAATAAAACTTACTAACTAATACAAGATATAATTAATATAGCAAATAATAGGTTTAACTTAAAGTACAATAAAAAAAAAATAATACTAATTGATTCGCGTAAGCATATAAAATATAACTTTTTTTATAATATAAATAAATATATGTATGTATATGTGTGAGTGTGTTTGTGTGTATACGTTTGTGTACAAAATATTTGAGTAGATGTGTAAATGGGTTAAGTTCAAAGCACCCCAGCCCTATGACAGGGTCAAGAGTTCGATGCTCAGTAACCACTAACGTGCCTAGAATCTCTAAACCGAAAAGTTCTTATAAGATATACCTAATATTATAACTCAAGCAGTATATCGGTGAGAAAAACAAAACACTAATTACCATTATTGCCAATGGCTTTTATAATCTCTCGGACAAATTGGACAAGATAGAATTTTTTGCATAGTTTGTGTAATGACGAGGTGTATGAAGTAATGCTTGACGCGTGTGATCTACTGGAATTAAACCAATAATTGTTATTAACATTATTTTCGTGATTACGTATGGCATTTATCTTCAAATTTTAAATAATTGAACAGAAAGTGTTGAGTCGCAATACATAAAAAAAACAATAAAGAACTTTTGTGATATTAGACGATATATAGTTAATCATTGAACGTAGAAAAAGTTATCTATATAACTGCTATAAAATCTGCCACCCAACCTGTTCCGCCATTGTTTCGTGTAGTGGTAAATGAAATTTTTACATAATTGTCTTCACTTGTATAATCTGCAGGGGTTTCAGTACAATATGTAGAGATAGTTTTTCCACTTTTATCGATGAGACTTAGATAATTTTGATCACAAGTTCGGCCTAGGTCGAATACAACAAAATGTAACATTAATCGTGTTCCTATTGGCGTTTCAAGTTCCCATTCACAATTCGATTTTTTCCTATAAATATCGGGATAGAGAGGACTTGTTACTCTTCCCGCTGAGTTTTGAAGTCGTCCGCCACAGCCTCTGCCCTTATCGGTAGAAAGATAATTAAAATCGTAAACAACTGATTCAGCTCCCATAATGTGATTATGTAAAAGTAAATATCGACCAGTTGAAAATACTTGAACATATTCTCGGTATTCCATCGAAATTTCAGTTAAAAGCGGCGCGTCCGTTGTGTTACCGTCAAAAATCTTTAAAAACACCTGGTGATTCCAATAAACCGGCGATACCGATATAAAGTACATTGATATAGTATAATTTTCTGGTACGGTTATCAGTGTGAAACAGTGTTGTTCACCTGTTGCAACTGCATCAGTAATATATGCCATATTTTCTGATTGCACTCTTCCTTGTAATTCAGTGTAATTTCTACCACACAAACCTAGGTATGATATTGAAATATCTATTCCTTTATGAGTAGAAGTAGATACCGCTGTAGTTTGTAAATTAATTTTGATGCTTCCCGTTGCATAATAATCGATAGATTTTTTTAAGCCACACAATTCAAAACGTTTAGGTGCTTTAAATGTTGAGTCATAGAAGGACATTGTGTGGGAGAAGAACTCATCTAACGATTCATTTAATATGAAGTCTTTACCTATAGTCATATTTCTTGACTGTGAGTGACTACTTATAATTACTCTATCGTTATTGCATATATTTCCCGTACCGGGTTCTAAATCCAAGTATTCTATTCTTATATGAACTGTGGAATATGGACTAGAAATTGAATCGAAATAGTAGCTACAATGCAATCCTCTAGGAATTACCCCGGTTTCGTAACCCGGTGATTTTAATGTTTGCAAAGAGCTTGTGATCGTGAAAACAGTATTGCCGCATTGAGAAGGGTGAGTTGTCAGAAGTGCTTCAAATCCAGAGCTTGTTACCTCTCCATCGGTAGAAAGTCTAACAGTCATTGTATTACTTGAAGATGATAATGGCGGCGGATATGAATGACCACAGTATGTACCAATAATTAAGCTGTTTGGATTTAAGCCATCTTTCAACTCTACAAAATCGCAATCACACTTACTTTTACCTAATGCTGTTTGATTCACGTTAACACAAGAGGCTATATGAAAGGAAGTAAATTCAATCTTGACAAAGTGATCAATTGGTGCTTTTATTTTCCAATGACAGTCTAAATAGTTTTCATACACAACACTATTTCCTATAAGTGGAGATTTTAGGGTCTTAATAGATGTAGCTGTCAGATTAATCTCTCCACCACACCCGACAGATTCTGAATAACTGAACAATACTTCTACTTTAAATCCTTGGAAATTCAAGTTAGTGTCAGAAACAAATTGTAATAAAGCTGTGTTCTTAGTACTTTTTAAAACATTAGTAGTATTAATGGAACCGCACATTAATGATAACCGATTTTGTACATCTATCATCGATCCATCATACACTGCTATATAATCGTTAAAACACTCATAACTACTCTCTACGTCTATGTAAAGGAATTTAAGTATTACAACTTTATTTAGAGGAGCTTCTATTGTCCATGTGCAATTTGTATTTTCGGTATAAGTAACTGAATTGCCTGATGTTAAAATTGTAGGATTTTTCACTTATCCTCCACAGGAATACAGAGAGTAAGACAATTTGAATCCTCTTTTTTGCCCGTAAATATCAGTCTTAAAAGTAATTTCAATTTTATCATTACCATTTACTACTGGAGGTATTTCTTTTCCACAATAAAGTCCATAAAAGTAATCATAGCCACTTTGTGTACTGATTGTTAAATTATCATATTCACAATCAGGATATGATCCTTCAAGTTCGAAATCTAAAAACTTAACTTGTATTTTATTAGAAGTACCTTGAATTACGTATTCACAATTCAATGATGGATAATATTCGTTTGTATATCCAGGACTATATAAGTACTGTTCTTCAGTTTTTGCTATTAGTGTTCCGCCGCATATGGATACCCATTTAGCTTTGAATCCATCCAAGTTGGTGGACGCGTCCGTTCGAAAAACTATCTTCATTTTATTTGATGTGGAATTAAACGGCGGTGGAGTCCGGCGACCACATAATCGTGCAATTTCTTGGTATTTATTTTCTTGCCAGTCAAAAATTATAAGTGCATCTTTTGAGCAATTACGTTTTTCTTCTATAGCGAATCGACCTTCAAATTGAAGAGATATTCTATATCCAATTCCTGCGTAGATTTCCCATACACATTCTTGATTATCGAGGTAATTTTGAGGATAGTTCGGTGATGTAAATATTCTATCAAATGCCGTAAGATGTCCTCCACATTGAACACTAACAGTTTTTACCATAAGTTTAACAGTAGTATTAGTTTGAGGTTTTGAATGATATTGTATGTATGTATATCTGTATGATGTCATAAGAGCTTGTTCCTGAATTTTGGTTCGACAATAATCTCCTATTTTCAGAGAAGTCTGAGCTATACCTTGATATATTTGTAAAAATTCATCAGGACAATCTAAATTAAATAATCCTTCCAATTTGAATTCAGTTCTAACTCCTATAAGAGTTACAATTAACCATGCACAATCAATTGTCATATTATGAGCGTCAGGTACATTAAGTATATTGACTGAATCTGGTCCTGCATGTAATACACCTCCACATGGATTTAATTTCCAATTTAGGTCAAATATTATGGGACTGCGCTTATACTGTATTGCCTTAATATTCATATTTGCTTCGGGTAGATTGAATAACACGTCAGTATTATTTCCACAAATATTTCTAGCAAATAATGGTCCTCCTTTGACCACATATGAATTTATTATAAGTTTTGAGTCTCCGTATCGACATATACTTCGTACTGACGAGTTAACTGTTATGTTTACAGATAAAGTTTTATATTTATTAGTGTCGATATCCGTGAAAATACCGTTATATTTCCATTCGCAAACGTAAGCTCGTTCTAAATTTGGGGACTGAAGTTCTCCTCGAATACCTTTTAGACTCCCGCCGCATAACGCTGGTTCATTAGAAGTAAACTTCGCTTTGAATCGAAATGTTAATTTGTTCTTTTTTCTAAAAATATAAAAAGACAATTTATTTCCAGTAGACTCGAAGATTTTAGGGTTAACAGAAGAATTATTGTTATTGGGTTCTCCTTCTATAGTAGATGTAAACGTTATATCATTATAAACACCTATATCATGATTATAATCATAATCTAAGAGTTCTAATCGCACTCTTCTTGTTACATCAGGAACTGTAATAGTCCATTGACAATAGCGTAAAGAAGTTTCACGAGGATAACCGGGAGTCGTTAAATATCCTTCTGAAACTGTTATTTGACCACCACAAGAAAGCCTCGAAGAATTGAAAGAAAAACGAAAACCTCTACTTTCTGATACTTCTGTCCCAAGACTCGGCTTACCAAATTGTAGTTTAACTATTACTTTATCAGTAAGAGTCTCAATTGGAACCGTGTAGTCGTCCATAGTATTATCACAAAATTCTTTTATTTTTCCTAATTCTGATGTATTGTTTGCAAAAATTGTTTCTTCGATTGTGATTTTCGTTTCACATGGTTTTTCTGATTCGGGAAGTTGCAGATCCTTGAAATTCAACTGAATCACATGCTTTGGTAATGAAATAATGTGCCATTGGCATAAAGTACTAGGAGGTAGATAAGTCAAGTGTGGATATCCAGGAGATAATACTTCGCCTGATTTTGCGATAATTGTACCACCGCATACGTCTATGGATACGTTAGCTTTAAATCCATTTCTAGGTTCTGCTATTTGTGTTGAATACTTTATAAACATTGAATTACTACTAGTTTTAATTGTGCTTGGTCTGTCTTTGCAAATAATTTCTTTAAGTGGAGCTAATTGTGTAGATCCATCCCTAACCTCGACATATTCAAGAGTACATTGTTCAGAAACCTCTAAGTCAAATCTTTCCAAGAAATCAATTCTTAAAATTTCTCCTGGTGGACCAGTAAAAGTCCATATGCACTCTGTGTAAGGAACCGGAACAGAAGGGTAATTAGGGGAAGTAATAGTTTCCCACGTGTGATCAGCGTTTAAAGAAGATGTTAATCCACACTCGATATTTTTTTCTTCATAGTATAGTTTAAAGTATTGAAGTTTATCAGTTGAGCGTAATGCGAATAATGGATTTAAAGCGACATAACTAATAGATACTAAATTACTCGATGAAATAATTTGATCTTTATTTTCATGAGAATATCCACAATATTTTCCACTCGATAAAAGTGGCGATTCAACACTTTCGCCGTCTCGTAAAATAACGTAAGAATAGCATTCGTTATCATTAGTTATATTGAAATGTATAAATTTCATTTGTATTGTCCGTCCTGGGCGTACATTTAGTGTCCAATTGCATCTTAATTTAGATTCATATCTGTCGAAGTCAAAACTTCTAACTTCAACTTCACCTGACTTATCTTGTAAAAGTCCACCACAAATTGATCGTACATTTGCCAGAAATCCCTTCCTTGTAATGCTTTGATCCGATTTAAATGTTACTTTCATTGCGGTGTTACTTGTAAACACTTTTTTATTCAAATTTTTAGCAAGGCATGCTTTCTCAAGAATAGGTATCCATTCTCCTTGACTGGAAGAGAAAACTGAAATAGAGTCTGCAAAACAATTAGGGGTTTCTTCTAAGGACACATCTTTAATAGTAAGTCTTAAATGTCTACCCGGATTTACGTCAAATATCCAAACACAGTTTGAGTCAGAATTATAATCTTTAGGGTAATTTGGAGAATGAAATTCAAAATCATTGTTAGGTAATACTATTTGAGTACTGTTTAACCCACAATTTATTTTATCACTTATATCTATTACACCCTTGCCTGACTGTGTCCACTGAATATGAAATAGTGAACCGAAATTATCCTGATCTAGTATAAGCTTTAAATAAATAGCGTTTGAAGTTGTCCGTAAATTTACATTTTCTTGATTTAATAAGCCACATAATTCTTGTAAAATTAGAGCTTCGTCATCGTAACCATCGAAGATCATTAGTTTACTACTGCAAATATCGCTGTGAGTGTGGATTAGCATATGATCAATATGAATAGAAATAATAGTTGAAGCATCACTAATAATTCGCCAGCTGTATTCGCCTGCACCATCATATGGAAAAGGATATAATGGTGATGCTATTTCTCCGTTATTTAAACCAGTAATTTCATTTCCGTGCAGAAAACCGTAATGAAGGACAAATCCTTGACCTGTAACCTTGTCGTTACTGTAAAACTTTATATATAGCTTGGTACCAGTTGTGGTATTAAGGGGAATATCCTGTCCACAATAAACTGCCAGTAATTCTCCCCCGCTATTATTTTCTCTTATTTCCAAATAATCATCGTTACAATTTTCAGAATAATCTATATCAAACTTTTCAAACGTAATGTAAACTCTATTTCCAGGTGAGGTGCTTAATATCCATTCACAATTGGCGTTGTTTGGATAAGAGAGTGGATAATTTGGTGAAGCGATAGAACCTTCTTCGGAAGACAGATTTCCACCACATGCATTGGTTAAAATGGAATAATGAGCTACAAACTGCCCTTTAATACTCGCTGTATACGAACCTAAAATGACTGTTAATGCGCTCCCATGACTTACTATAGTAGGTGGGACTTTCCGACCACAAAATTCATCGATTAAAGGCGATCTTTCATCATTACCATCTAGGACTCTAAGATATGATGCTGGGCAGTTACGATTAGTTATAACATCTGCAACTTTCGGCAATGACATATGTTCAATCGTTAATTGTACCTTTTGACTAGGATTCGGTGCGAGTATTACCCAGGTACAGTTGATGATGTTATGATTTATGAATTGATTATTAGATATTATTCCATCAGATTTTACTTTTATAACTGCTCCACACGTCATACTAAAATTAGCCTTAAAACCTCTGGCACTTCCATAAGCATCAGTTTGAAACTGTACTTTAATAGAAGAATTCTCCGATAAAAATTGTGTCTTATTTGTTTTAGGACAAAGTAGTGATGTATAGTTTGATTGAAAGTTGTCAATATTATCATAAATTTTTATAAAATCACCACAATCGTCATTATCTAGTGAGTATAAATCAAAGCTTATAAAATTTAATTCTATTCTATGACCTTTTGGTACTGATATTAACCACATGCAATCCAAGTTATTTTCATAATTCTTTGGGTAATTTTTTGATTGAATTAATCCAGATGGAGCATTAATTTTACTACCACATCCTTTGTTCAAAGAATTGAAATGTGAATCGAAATAAATATTGCGTAAGGAAGATCGCTTTACTAATCTTACAAGTAAAAAGTTTGAACTTGCTTCTACAGTTGATCCTGTTTTACCTCGATGGCAAATTTTTGTTAAAAGTGGAGAAGCTGTATTTTGACCATTGAAAACCTCTATTGCATCGATAGAACAGTTTTTAGATTCAGTCATGTAAATATCCACAAATGTTATTGAAACAGCGGTTCCTATAGGGGTTTCAATAATCCATTCGCAATCCATGTCATCTGATAAATTTAACGGATGATACATTGACAGAATTCCGAAACGCTTTTGAATATGACCGCCACAGCCGTAACTTACCCATTCCAGACGAAAGCCATTACGAGGATAATAATTCCCCGAGACAAAATTTATTTGTAATGAATCACCCTTAGTACTTATTGGTTCTGGTAGTAATGTGCCACATAGCTTTTTGGAAAATAATTTATCTGATGTTTCTTTGTATTGTAAATAAGCTGTTTCGCAGTTACGAGAGTTCAAATACCATATTCGAAATGGAGCTGATGAGCGGTAAGGACCAAAAGATCCAAATATATCGAATTTTGTAAATGTTACATTAATTTTATTACCTTTCGGAACATTTATTGTCCACAGACAGTTTATATTTAATGGATAACTGTCCGGGTAGCCTGGGCTTTCTATGACACCGTAACTTCCAGTTACATTGTTATTACATACTGTAATATAATTAAGAAGAAAACCTTTCGAACTTATGAATATGTCTGATCTAAATTTAATAAATGCGTAATTACCAGAAGTTATTATAATTTCTGAATTAGAAGACTTAAAACAATGCTTTCCAAAACTAAAGGCGTTACTGTCACGTCCATCAAATATTTCTACGTAGTCGTCATTACAGTCTTTCGTTCGTTCTAAATCTAATTCAACAAATGTTATTTTAATTTTTGAGCCACTGCTTGTAACGATTCTATAAAAGCATTCTGCGTTTTCATTGTAATTCTGAGGATAATTTGGCGATGATATTGAACCGTATGCGCTATTTAATACCCCACCACAACCCCTTAAAGTTCCATCCCATTCAATCTTAAATCCATTTCCACTTAAGTAAAAGTCGGAATGAAATTGAAGAAAAGCACTATTGGCTGTTGTTATAATACGTTTTGATTTAAAGTATCCGCAAAATGAACCAATTAAAGAAGAATTTTCTGAAGGACCATCCCTTATTGTTAAGTAATCACCCATCTCGCATTTATTTCTTAAAGGTCGCTCTAAATCAAAATCTGTTATGTTGAGCATGATTTGTTGACCATCTGGTACAGTTATTGTCCAATAGCCCAGTCATATTAGGTAAAAAAAGGGGTCAACCTCGGAATGAAAGATAATAAGCTGCAAATTGGTATGAACCTTTGTTTTGTCATTCTAAATGTTGTCTCAAAAGTCACAATCGTTATCGTGTCCGCGTCTCAAGATATTCAAGGTCAAAGGTCACAAAAATCGGTTTTTCGCGAATATCTGGCTTCCTATCGGTTAAATGAGATTTGCATTTATTATAAAAGTTGTAGGCTATAAAATTCCCTACAACTTTTGTTTAAACTTTTTTTTCATACGACCAACCGTTTTGAAGGTAGAGCGCGAAGAGTGCACATCGTACAGTCATATACGGCCTAATGCAAGGTCAAGCGTGAGTTATGGTTATCAGTACGTTATAAAGTCAATTATTTACTTGGAAATTATAATTATTAAACAATGCCTATTATTTATGTACTAACTATTAATTATTTATATTTAATTAAAGTAAGTAACTTGATTATTTATATATAATTATTCATATTTAACTATTTAAGTATAAAATATTATTAATTCTGGATTATATATTTTAGTTTTATTTTAAGTTAACACGACATTATATATCTTTTCTTTAAAACGCGTAAATTTCTCAATACTTATATACCTGGAAATACTTGTCCCTACCCTATGCCCTTTTCTATTCATTGCCGGGACAGATGTTCTATAGTATTCAAGGCCACTCTCTCCACTTTGTATGAGTCAAGATTATTCGTTAGTTTGAAATTGTATCGTTGCAACTACGGACGTACGGTTTTAAGAGCTATGGCTGATTTGTGTTTTATATGTGATAAGAAACTTTCAGAAGGTGTTTCTGTGAATGTCGTACGTGGTTTACAAACTTTAAAAACTGCAAGTATTGAAAGAAATGATGGACATATAGACTATTTAAATACTTTAAGTTCTGTAAATGTGCATTCCGAGTGTCGAAAAGTGTACACGAGTAAAAATGTTATTATTGCATCAAAACGACGCACAGATGAGAGTGAACCTTCAACGTCAAGTGCACCTCGTAAAAAACGAAATGAAGTCTTTGATTTTGGAAAGTTATGCTTATTTTGTGGCCAAGAAGCTGATGAAATAGCAGAAAAGAAAAAAAAATTAAAGTATAGACGGACAATAAGTAATGTAAGTACTCTTGCATTCAAAGACAACGTAATTAAGAGAGCAGAAGAACGAAACGATTCCTTAGGAGAATTAGTAAAGGAACGTATATATTACGAGTATGATTTGATCGCTGCTGAAGCAAAGTATCATACTATTTGCTATACCAACTTTTTAACCCGAGTACCATCTGCAGATAAAAAGCCTCGCCAAGATGATCAAGTCACTGAAGCAATGAAGGAGATTTTTTATTATATAGAAAATAATGAAGATTCTCAATTTACTTTGAAAGAACTTAAAGATGTCCCTACGGAATACATACCTGACGATAAGACAATTATTACAAAATTACAACAAAAGTATTTAACTGATATAATAATCACAAAAAAAATTGGATCATTTACAATTATATCTTTCCGTGATACACAGCTTAACGTATTATCAAAAGCTTGGTACGAAAATAAAAAAAGTACTCCTGTAGAAGAACGTCTACGGATTGTAGAAGCTGCTGCGGCTATTATTAGGGAAGACATCAGATCATCTGTAGTTGAAACAAAAACGTATCCACCTCCGAATAAAATGCTAGATTGTATTAATGAAGAAATACCAAAAACATTATCACATTTTTTGGAAGAAATGATATTAAAAAATAGAAAAGGACAAGTAGATCATTTAAAAACGAAATGCACATCTATTAGCCACGCAATAATGGCTTCGATACGAGAACGTTCATTTTCATCACAGCTACTGTTGGGCCTTTCCGTATTTCTTCACAGAAGATATGGGTCTAAAAAATTGTTGGATGTTTTATCATCTTTAGGATTTGCTGCATCATATAGTAATACCATACAGTATGAAGTTTCATCAGTTTACCATCCACAACCTCGTATTTTACCATCAGAGTCTGGTGCGTTGGTACAATATGTTGGAGACAATGCAGATATTAATGTCAGTACTCTTGACGGTAATAATACTCTTCACGTTATGGGAATGATAAAAATAATTACTCCGAAAGATGCTGTAATTTATGATGATCGCTTAAAAAATGTACAACTAAACCGAGTGCAAAAGAGTTAGCAGCAATATCACATGTATCTCTTTTAGCATATGAAAAGGCAGTTGTACCTGGGTACAGCAAGATTCAAGTCCAAAATCTACATGATGATCAAGTACTGATTGAAAAAAAATTTAATGCAGTTGATTTGTTGTGGTTATACGGAAAATGGAAGAATCTTTCACCGTTGCCAGGGTGGAATGGCTATCTTCAACAACTTACGAAAAATAATCAAAATTTTTCAACTTCTCAGGTTATATTTCTACCTTTCATTGATCATCCTGCCAGTAATTTAGACACAATTTATACAACTTTACATAGTGCTATAAATATTGCCAAGTCACATCAACAAAAAACGTGCATAATTACATTTGATCAGCCCCTGTACTCAAAAGCACGTGAAATGGTTGCTGCGTCAGATGCAAACTCAGACTTGTCTAAAACAGTTGTCAAACTTGGAGGATTTCATATGCTCATGTCTTTTCTTGGATGCATAGGACATGTAATGTACGGTAGTGGTCTCAAGGAAGCTTTAAGTAAAATATATGCTACAAATTCGGTCGACAAAATGTTGAATGGTCACGCTTATGCAAGAAGTATCAGAGGCCATATATTATTACGACTTGCATTATCAATAAAGATTTTTGAAGAGATGAAAATTGAAAATTGTGTGTTAGATGAGTTAATTGAACAGATAACTAGTCGCGATGTTCCTACGAAGATGTTGAAGGATGTACGAGCAGCTCCAACTCGTTAATTGATCAATTTCAGGATAAACTAAAAGAATTAAAAGCTCGAGGTCCCACGGCACAGTTATGGGTGCAATATTTTGAAATGGTATCAATAGCCCTAGATTTCATTCGCGCTGAAAGGCTGGGACTTTTTCAAGAACATTTGGATGCAGTGCGAAAAATGCTGCCCTATTTTTATGCTGGTGGTCATTTCCTATATGCGAAATCAGCTCATTTGTATCTTCAAGATATGTTAAAACTTGAGGAGACAATGGATCAACAGGCTTTTGAGAACTTTAAAAACGGATTCTTTACTGTAAAACGAACAGAAAAATTCAATTCTGGTACATGGACAGACATGGTAATCGAGCAAAGTCTGATGAAATCTATGAAGACAGAAGGAGGAGTATCTCGAGGCCGAAGTACACAAGAAAGTGTTCTATGTAAGTGGGTATATGCTATGTATGCCACGAATACAATTTGTGAAGAAATTGAACGGTTTTGTAACATTTCTTTCGATTCTGTGGACCAACATGTTGATGCTAGAGATTCACGAATAAAAAGGGATGATACTGATGTAAATGAACTGGTTGGTTGGTTTACGCTTCATAATCCCTTTCCAAATACGAATCAGTTGGTATCCTTAGCTTCAGGAATCGTTGGAAATGACCAAATTAATTGTCACCGAGCCCATGAAATCGGATTGCAATCTATGGTAAAGATAACTGGTTTGAACTTCAACGAAATAAAGTTAAAACGCGTCGATAAGGTTTTACCGCTTTCAGCCATTAACAAATCTGTCAAAATTAATGATTGTAAAGTTTCTATAGATCCAATGTTACTTTTCCAGAGAATAACTGTAAGCAAAAAATTTGAAAGTAATTTACAAGAATATCTTCAGTATGAACTAAGCCCGTATCCGACATCTTTATTTGATAGTAATGGCATGAGAAAAACCACGAAAGCAACATTATATGACAATATGATGCCTGTCGTTATCGATCTTGATGAAAATAATGTAACATACATCATCGATGGTGGATTTCTTCTGCATCGCGTCGTATGGAGCAAAGACGATACTTTCTCTATTATTTTAAATAAGTACATTAAATATTTACAAACACATTATGGCTCAGCAATTGTTGTTGTATTTGACGGATATTCGGACTATAGTAAAAATATTAAAGCACTGGAACAACAAAGAAGAACTGCTGCACTTTCAAAATCATATGAAGTTTGTTTTGACGAAAC
This sequence comes from Euphydryas editha, assembly GCA_036937285.1. Lineage (NCBI taxonomy): Eukaryota > Metazoa > Arthropoda > Insecta > Lepidoptera > Nymphalidae > Euphydryas > Euphydryas editha. Next base: position 124,268 of record JAUPFZ010000029.1, read on the forward strand.
AATGGTTGTGCCAATCAGTCAAGAAAAATTTTTATCAAATCGGTCTAATAAAAAAAAATTTATCGACATGCTTGTTGAAAAATTTAAAACTGTTAATATCACAACAAAACAAGCCAGAGATGATGCTGATGTTCTCATCATTGACACAGCTATTGCCTTATCAGAACATCAAAAGACTGCTGTCATCATAGGAGAAGATATCGATTTGCTCGTTATTTTAATTGCACGTACTCAGCCACATCATCAGGAAATTTTTTTGAAAAAAGTTGGCAAAGGCAATGTCAAAACACAAATATATTCTACTAAAAGTTTTGACCAATATCCTCGTACTAAAAAGCACATTTTATTTTTACACGCATTCAGTGGCTGTGACACGACTTCTGCGCTATTTAAAAAAGGAAAAAAAACTGTTACTAGAGCATTGGAAAAAATTCCTGATTTAGATAAACTGGTGGAAGTATTTCAACAAGAAAACTGCCCAAAACAAACATTATTAGAAAATGGAGTACGCATCTTGTTGGCATTATATAATGCTCCAAAATCTGAGGACAACATTGATCATTTCCGCTACACGCAATTCATCAAATTTACAAAACTAAATAAACCTGTACAACTGTCAACACTTCCACCAACAAGTGTAGCAGCTCATCAACACATAAAACGTGTCTACTACCAGATTCAAACGTGGTTAGGGAAGGACTTAGAACCTCAAGAATGGGGCTGGATGCTTGAAAATGAAATCCTGGAGCCCATACGAACGTTATTACCTCCAGCACCAGCCGAACTACTAAACGTAATATTTTGCAATTGCAAAAATGGTTGTGGTTCCCGCTGTGGATGCAGAAAATCAGGGCTACAATGTTCTTTAGCTTGCGGCCAGTGCAACGGACAAGCTTGCCTCAACGCTTCACTGTATCCAAGTAATCCCGATGAAGAAAATACATATGATCCCGATATTCTGGAAGGTTTGGAGATGAACATGACAGATAATGAGGATGATGACAATGAATCGAACATTTTTGAGCGACAAGAAGAAGAAGACGACGAACAAGAAGAAGATAATTAGCTTCCATTTCCAATTTCATTACAATTAAAATCAACAAAGATACTTTTGATATTTGAACTCACATTTTGATAAATGTATATTATGCCGTATTTAATAATAAATAAAAATATGTGTAAAATATATACTCTTACTATCATTTTAACTTAAAATAAAACTAAAATATATAATCCAGAATTAATAATATTTTATACTTAAATAGTTAAATATGAATAATTATATATAAATAATCAAGTTACATACTTTAATTAAATATAAATAATTAATAGTTAGTACATAAATAATAGGCATTGTTTAATAATTATAATTTCCAAGTAAATAATTGACTTTATAACGTACTGATAACCATAACTCACGCTTGACCTTGCATTAGGCCGTATATGACTGTACGATGTGCACTCTTCGCGCTCTACCTTCAAAACGGTTGGTCGTATGAAAAAAAAGTTTAAACAAAAGTTGTAGGGAATTTTATAGCCTACAACTTTTATAATAAATGCAAATCTCATTTAACCGATAGGAAGCCAGATATTCGCGAAAAACCGATTTTTGTGACCTTTGACCTTGAATATCTTGAGACGATAACGATTGTGACTTTTGAGACAACATTTAGAATGACAAAACAAAGGTTCATACCAATTTGCAGTTTATTATCTTTCATTCCGAGGTGAAAGCCCTAATATGACTGGGCTACAAGTACAATCACGATTTGACTCGTAATTGTGAGGCCACCCTGGGGAATATATATATCCATGAGTCTTTACGTATAGTCCTCCACAATGTGTTTTTTCATCTAAAAATGTATATGATAGTGAAAATCCATCGAGGCGAATGCTGATATCTGATACAAATTTTATCATTAGACGATTTGAAGAAGTTGTTAGAGCAAGTGGCAAAGTGCTACCACAGTATTTACCTAAAGTGTTGTTGTCGTTGTTTTCATCAATTTCAATAATAAGAACATAATCGCTATTACACGATGGCATATCTTCGAGCAGACAAGACCGATTTTCCTTCGGCGCGGGGTAAGACAGGGCGATGTCATATCACCGAAACTGTTTACCACTGCGCTGGAGGACGTCTTTAAAACCCTGGACTGGGGGGGACGAGGCATCAACGTCAACGGCGACTACATCTCTCACCTTCGTTTCGCTGACGATATCGTCATCTTTGCGGAGACGTTGGAGGAGCTAGGCCAAATGTTGAGCAGCCTAAATGAGTCTTCCCGACGAGTCGGTCTTGGTATGAATCTTGATAAAACGAAAGTTATGTTTAACAAGCATGTCATACCGAGACCGGTATCGGTTGATGGTATCCTCCTCGAAGTTGTTCAGGATTATATCTACCTAGGCCATACCATCCAACTGGGCCGAAACAACTTCGAGAAGGAAGCCGAGAGGAGGATTCAGTTGGGCTGGGCGGCATTTGGCGGGCTTCGTCGGGTCTTCACTTCGAAGATTCCGCAAAGCTTGAAGACGAAAGTCTTCGAGCAATGCGTCCTACCTGTGTTGACATACGGTGCTGAAACGTGGACACTGACGAAGGGACTGGTCCACCGATTTAAAGTCCCTCAACGTGCCATGGAACGGGCTATGCTCGGCGTTTCTCTCAAAGATAGGATCAGAAATGAGACTATCCGCGAGAGAACCAAAGTGACCGACGTAGCCCAGAGGATCAGCACGCTGAAGTGGCAGTGGGCTGGTCACCTGTGTCGTAGGACCGATGGCCGTTGGAGCAGACGTGTCCTGGAGTGGAGACCACGTATTGGCAAACGCAGTGTGGGACGCCCTCCGACCCGCTGGACCGACGATCTTCGCAGGATTGCCGGTGTTGGCTGGATGAGGATTGCGGAAAGCCGGGATGTCTGGCGCGAGCTTGGGGAGGCCTACGTCCAGCAGTGGACTGCTATAGGCTGATGAGATGAGATGAGATGAGATATCTTCGAGTTCAAATCTGTTCCACGTCAACTTAATATGCATTCCTTCAGGAGCAATTAACATCCACGTACACGTTTGACTATTAGAATATCGTGTAGTGAACTGACACTGGGTGGTTAATTATGCCGTTATTTTCTCTATGAATTCCACCACATTCTGTATTTATTGTAGTGTAATTTGCATAGAAACCTCTACCAGTAACACTGAGATCGGATTTGAATCTAACGTACATATAATTATGGGTAGATGTTTGCGTTGGTGGAATAAAATCAGATCCGCCGCAATATCTGCCCATTAGTGTGGAATTTATAGAAGGTCCATCTCTGATTTCAACATGATCGTATTGACAATTGTAATACCTGTTATCTTCTATGTCAAAATCTTGGAAAGTTAAGACTATAGCTTTACCTGGTGTGGTGCTGATTATATAATCACATACCATATTTTTTTTATAACTCAGCGGATATCCGGGAGTCTTGATGATTCCACTGTCTCCTGTAATTTTTTTAGAGCAAATTGATTCATAAGTTATTTTGAAGCCTTCAGACGCTGTACTATGGTCACTTTTAAATATAATAAAAAGATGATTCGAATTTGATGTATACGATTTCGGATGATAAGTCCCACAAAATCTTCCAACGAGACGTGAATCCGAAGACGGTCCATCGTAAATTTTGAGATAATCGTATTTACATCTGAAAGATCTTTCTAACTTGAAAGATTTAAATTCAATACGAATTTTCGTTTCTAAGTTTGTTTTTATTTTATATTCGCAAAGCAAATTACTTAAATAAACGCCATTATAAGAAGGTGAACTAATTTCGCCCTTATCAGCAGTGAAGAATCCACCACACCCCGGAACTCCTTCAATAGGAGCATATGTTATTTGAAAACCTTTGCCGTCGCCATATTCGTCGGAATGAAAATGTATAAGCATATCAGACCCAGCTGATTGAACCGGTGCTGGTTGAGTTGAATTACAATATTGACCAATAAGCGGATCTTCTATTCGACTTCCGTCATAAATAGCCAAGAAATCAAAACTGCAGTTCGCATGTTCTTCTATGTCAAGTTCAAAAAAGTGTAATTGTATTCTTTTTCCTAAGGATGTCGATAAATGCCAATAGCAATCGCGATGTGGTGGATAGCTACCAGGAGAACCAGGCGAACGTATGTTACCGTATGTGCTTGCATTTATCTCCCCACCACAGATAGGCGGTATACTAGTCCAATGTAAAGCGAAGCCTTCTTTGGCAACGGTTTGATCTGATCTAAACCAAAAGTAAAGATTATTATGACTCGATATAATATTACCTCCTTTTGGAAATGTATTTCCACAAAATCTACCTATTAATTGGCTAGCCGAACTTCTACCATCATGAATTTGTACAAAATCATAGCGACAATCTGAATGGTATTCTAAATTAAACTTAGTAAATGTTACATTAATAACTTTATCTGGAGATGTGTGAATAACCCATGCACATCTAGAGTTATGGCCGTATGTTGTATTAGATATTGGATATATAATACTACCTTCTTCATTATCAAGAACTCCACCACAAGGCTGAGAATGGACTTGACAAAGATCACCTGAAAACGAAGCGGTGCACTCACATCTGAATCCTCTCGATACTTTTTCGTCTACTCTACATGTACCTCCATTTTGGCACGGATTGTTGGTACAGAAATTATTTTCTTTATCACAGTGAGCACCACTAAAGCCTTGGTAACAAATGCACGTGTAGCCGTTACGAAGTGGGTGACAGTGACCATGAGTTCCGCACGGATTATTTTCGCATCGTCGTGTAGTGTTATCAACTACTGAAACATAACATCCATGTAAACCGATTCCATCACCATCCATTCCAAATGGACACACGCATTGTGCGACTCCGCCAAGTGTTGAACTATCGATGCATTGTGCAGATGGATGACAACCACCGTGGTTAATAGAGCAGGAACCTCTCCAAGTACATGTAATTCCATCACCCTGATAGCCAACCGGACAGGATCCGCATATGCGAGATCCAATAGTGTTGTGACAAGAAACCATCGGGCTGGTGCTGCATCCACCATTTGGTATAGTTAAACATTCATCAATATCGTAACAAGCAAATCCATCGCCCTCATAGCCGTTAGGGCACGGCCCGCAGCGGAACGAGCCAGGCAAGTTAATACATTCCACCCGCGGATTTACTGAACATCTTACCCCTTGTCCTGATTCGCATTCGTTTACATCTGTCAAACAAGCAATATCATTTCCGTTCGACGTCCAGCCTTGATTGCAAAGGCATTTGATTCCCTGTCCTGATTCTACGGGAATACATATTCCATGGCCACACATTTCAAAATCTCCTTGAGAACAATTTTTAGCCGTCCTCGTACAATCGATTCCGTACCACCCAGGTTTACATATACATTGGTATGAACCTGGTGTATTAACACATGTTGCACCATTTTGACAACCCAAATCAGTTCCAGCAAAGTTACGACATTCATTCACATCTTCATCGCAGTTGGTGCCTTTCCAATTCGATGGACAGAGACAGTGATAACCATTAACTAAATTTAAACAAGTCCCTCCATTCACACAAGGTTGGGATAGACATTCATTTCTCCTCTTGCTGTTAAGTAAAGATAGTACTCTGGTGCTTAAGGTATTGACTCGTCGAGTTAACCGCGTGATATTCCGATTAAAGTTAGTTGTCAAGGTAGCGGTAAGAGTTTCAAGTCCTTCTATTCTTCTAAGTATATCATCATATTTGGTTGAATAGGTTTGTGTGTTATCATTGAAAGACAAATTATCCTCGCTAACTCTTGTAGCGTTGCTTAGGTTTTTATAATCTAAGTCGCCCAAAATATAGTAGATCTAGGTCCGTTTGCTTTTAAATATATATTTTTGTCGTATGCTGGTTCAAATATGAGATCGCCGTCAGTAACTTTGATTTTGGGTCTATCGTTATACACTTCACAAATCAAAAGTATAAAACAAGAAAATAAAACTAAAACACGATAAAGTAATTTAGTCATCGTCCCCGTGTATCACGGACGACAGTTAAACGATAACTGTTTGTTTTAACCATGTTTTAGTTTAATAGAATCTATACAAGGGGGCGTATAATTTTGATATGTATCAGTAGGCCATGTGGTTGGGATGATTGATAAAAGCTGTACAATTTAAAAACAAAATAATATATATTAAGGGTAAGGTTGATTGTATTTAGTATCTGAAAGATATAATTATAACAAACGATATAAGTATAAAAAAAATAACTTCATATTAGACTTGTATAATTATATATATATATACAGGGTGACTGGTGAATTACTATCAATATTCAAGGAGAATACCCGGCACATGATCCTCATTCGAATTATGTAAAAAAAATAGGTACTTAATTTTTGACCAAATTTTCATAAATTTCAATTCAAGTAAATGAAGCGGTGACACTCTACAGTCATGCCGGCGGCACGTGCACAGGTGTTGTACTGTGCCGCTTGTTCACATCTAAAAATTGCCAAAGTTCACATCATTTACCTAGTCATCAAATTTGTTGCTTAAACGAGTAAAATAATAGTATTTTTGCCTATCCTAAGCCAGGATTAAAGTATTAAGGGGGACTGAATCATGCTTGTTTATCCTGCTACCCTGTTAACACGTTGCGGCGTTTGGACGTAGGTAAACTACCTGTTTTGTGTCGAAAGTGCAGCTATCTGCTAGGGTGTCCAGACGATGCGTACATAATTGGATAATTGTTGAGTAACTTTACTTAAAAGTTTATTAATATTTACCTGTTTTTTTACATAATTCGAATGAGAATCATGCACCGAGTAGTCTCCCCAAATACCGACAGTAATCCACCAGTCATCCTGTATATATATGTAAAGGAATTTTATTCCTTTAAGTTTGTATATGTAGTATGACACCTTCTTTTATAGCAGTAATTTTATATTTTGTTTTATCGGTAGTCGGTGTCAGCCAACGTCAATGATATTCAAGTAAATGAATATCATTGGCCAACGTAGTTTAACATTACAATAGGTGTACCTACACTATTACGCACTCTTTTCCTTATTTCCTTGGCTGACACCGACTCCAATAACAACAATAATTGTACATTATATTATCGTAATAATTTGATTACAGACAAAAGAATACGTAATTATTTTTTTTACTTTTTAGTGCATTTTTGTTTTACCGTTCTTTTTTTTGCTAAGTCGGTTATTGTTTTTTGTTAAAATTTTGTTTTATTTCTTGATTTTTAGTGAATCTGTAGTTCGGTAACTGATTTATTTATATAAAGCTGGGCGGTTACAGTTTACAAGCTACAGGTACCACCCTCGAAATTGACAATGCCCAATTTGTTAACGATAAAGGAATGCCACTCGGACGCAGGTAATAACGATATTAATTTAAGTTAATTAAATCCGTTAAATATTTTGACAAATTGAAAATTTTAAAACAATTAGTAACAGTTAGTAAACAGTCTAGTTATTCACCGATGAAAAGTTATTCCTTTACACTTTGCCGTATAACTATTTTTGAGATATGATCTTTTAAATACAGGACGCGCTTTGAAACGTGCTATCAGGCTATCTCAAAGTTCAGCGCAACATAACTCTACACCTGAGTCGTAATCTGAGAAACAAAATATAATATTGTATAGTTTAACTCGTAGTAAACATAAAAAACATAATACGTGATAATCTTACGAAACAAATTAAGCCTCAAGGAACGATAGTGTGCAACGCGACCCGCGCAGCGACGCGCGGTATCAGGAACAAATATACGCATTATTAAGGATTACTCAAAAACTACTAGTCACATCTCGCTCAAATTAAAATGGGACCACATGACGAGCACTAGCTTTTGAATATAAAAAGAATCATTAAAATCGGTACACCCAGTAACAAGTTATGAGGTAACACACATAAAAAAAAAAAAATACAGACGAATTGAGAACCTCCTCCTTTTTTTGAAGTCGGTTAAAAAATGAGAAAAACAATGCTAATTTAATAACAATTAATGGTGTTAAAAATACGAAAGGTTTGACAACAATAAATATAAAAGTTTTTGATATAGAAAAAAAATTGATGTTTATATTGTAGATGGAAAAGATTTTAAATATGATTTCCTAATTGGACTAGATATGATAAAAGAATTGAATTTGATTCAAAACGAAAATTTGGAAGTGACTCAAAAAACACAAAACAATTTCACAAAGGAGGAACTATATAATAAAAATAAATGTAATGATAATGAAGACAAAAGAAACAATTTTATAAATTTTAATGAACATGTCAAAGAAGAAGAGTTTACAATAAATTTGAGTCATTTAAATAATCAACAAAAATCTGAAATAAATAATCTGATAGATAAATATAAATCAAGCTTTGCAAAAGATAAATATGACATTGGAACAGTAAAAGACGTAGTTTAACAACGTAGTTTAACATTACAATAGGTGTACCTACACTATTACGCACTCTTTTCCTTATTTCCTTGGCTGACACCGACTCCAATAACAACAATAATTGTACATTATATTATCGTAATAATTTGATTACAGACAAAAGAATACGTAATTATTTTTTTACTTTTTAGTGCATTTTTGTTTTACCGCTCTTTTTTTTTGCTTTGAAGTCGGTTATTGTTTTTTGTTAAAATTTTGTTTTATTTCTTGATTTTTAGTGAATCTGTAGTTCGATAACTGATTTATTTATATAAAGCTGGGCGGTTACAGTTCACAAGCTACAGGTACCACCCTCGAAAAATTCTGCCTATTGACAATGCCCAATTTGTTAACGATAAAGGGATGCCACTCGGACGCACGTAATAACGATATTAATTTAAGTTGTATAACATAATATAATATATTGTATGTTGTAAAAGAGGATATTAAAAATACATCTGTAAAAGAGGATATATCATATAAGAAGGTATTCTCAATTTTGGAGAACAAGATTTTGGAAATTGATATTTGTATCTGATGCAACGACATGTATCTGATGTAGCGACATCTATCTGGCCATATACGAACTAGAAGAAACTTACGTATCCTAGATCGCGCTATCAAAGTTTTCAAAGCGATTAAATATATATACAAGAACCCGACAACAAACGTTAAGTGGCGCCGTAGCCCACCAGACTCAACTCCCGTCTAGTCGGAGGATCCTCCCTTATCAATGATGGATGAAAAACTTTACACCCTGTTCCCCTCAACCTCTTAACACCTTTAACCAGGGCAAGTTCTGTTACAACGGGAGGGTCATATACAAGAGCTTGAAAAGGTAGAGTAAAAAAAGAATTAGAAGGAGGAAGACTTCAAACGATGAGGTAGCCTGGTAAAGTTAATTTAATAGTTTCTTAAAAGCTGTCTTGCAGGAATGACGGGGTTCTTTGGGTGTTACTGGAACTAAGATGGGGCAGTTCGTTTAGTGGGGATCAGAGAGGATGGGAAGACAGTTGCAGGAATTTAATGATGCATAAAAACTTTCTTCTGAAATGTAAAGGGCGTTCATCACACTCTACCGAGCATATTTGTAGATGTAGATTTTATGGTACCTAGATTGATTCTCAAGCACTTATGTATATTGAATTTTGTTTAACTTTTCCGAAATCTATTTTATCAAGCGGGTCTAAAATAAATAGTTCGTAGTCCAGATGACTGCGAACTATCGCGTTGTAGATAAGTTTTGAAGTACTACTTAGGATTGTCAATGGATAATGTTTTTTTTTTCACATTTTTTAATAACATGTTATATAATATAAACAGGCTCTCTTTGCAGGACGAGTCACGGTCAGACGTATTACTTATATTATATTTTGTTGTAATATTCACAGAGCAGAAATTAATAAAAGTCTTTTGTTTTTCAATCTCACACTTTATCTAATAAAATAATTAAAACATATTAAAATTTGTTTCTAATATATCTACACTAATATTATAAAGAGGAAAACTTTGTTTGTTTGTTTGGTTGTAATGAATAGGCTCAAAAACTACTGGACCGATTTTAAAAATTCTTTCACCATTTGAAAGCTACATTATCCACGAGTAACATAGGCTATATTTTATTTTGGAAAAAAATTGTGTTCCGTAAGATATTTGGGTTTTTCGGACACAAGGTGTAAAAAATCAACCAGAAAAGTTACTTATTTTGCGTACGCTGCCTAAACTATAAAAGATAGATTCATAAAATGTTCTAAATTATTGTAGATCTTATAAATAGCTACAAAAAAGTCCGCGATACACTATACCTATCTATGTCGAGTGAGGAACAATAACCATTTTATTATTTAAAAATCTTGATTTGTTTTTGGACTACATTTAAACTCGTTTATTTTACTCATGCTATTAATCCATATGAAAAAAAATTATTTCATCAGTAAGTACAGTTTATGTAGATAATATTTGGTCTTTCAATGATTAAAATTGGACGTTTGGTTTTGAAGTTATGGCGAAATTAAAATATTACGATTTCTGCTGCACGGCCCGTTGCGAAGTCGGGATCACCAAGGCGGAGGTGCGCGTGCGGGAGAGGAGTTTAGAACTATGAGCATAGCAATTTTCCACAAGAGCTGCTGAAACTTGGAAAGGGAATTTTTCCATATTTAAAGGAGGATGCCCAAATTCTTAGGAGTCTTGGCCCCCTAGCCTCGCAAGACAAAACTTGTCTTGATGAAAAGTACTCAACAAAACATGAAAAACAGTAAGCGTAATCAAAGCTGTCTGGGCTGTTCTTAAGAAGATATAGGTTGACAAAGTCTCGGACTCAAAATCGGTATTTTATCATGAACCTATATTTTTAATTTGATACAAGAATGAAATTTTACTTTATTTTAACTCTTTGATTATTCATTAATAGATTTTTAATTAATATTTAACAAAAATTAAGAATTTTAATCCAGATTTTTCTTTTACGAGATGTTTCTAGGCGCAGACGCGAGTTAGACGCAAGCGCGAGCTAAGCGCAGGCACCAGTGGTGTTTTTTAGAGTACTCATAAAGATCAATGGGTGGCGCCACATATTCTATTTACTAATTAAAATTCCTTTGGCTACATTGGTTTAAACTAACGCCTTGTACTTTATATTTTTCTTAATAAAAAAAAAAAAAAAAAAAAAATTAAAATTCATAACCGAGGTGACGCTTGGGTTTTTCGCTTAACTTCAAACACATGACATTGGTCTCATAGAATTTTTTTATTGTCTTGATGAGCTGAATCGATTGCCATTGGTTTTCTTTTGCGAGGACTGGGGGCCGATTTGGGCATCCTCCTTTGGGCACCAATTATGCGGTTACTTCGGATGAGTCTCTAGGCCAAATAGTCCATAATTTAGATAGTCTGATAGATGCTATATATCCTAACATCGAAAACTTAACAAAAAAAAAAATATATCGAAAACTTACATCAAAATGATTTTCGTTGGCTGTGTTGTGGAGCAATAGTTTCTCACAGGAATGAGACAGTCAACGAAATAAACAATTTAATTATGCAGAAAGTACCGAGTGAAGTTAAGTGCCATAAATTCATAGACACAGTCGCTAACATGGAGGACGCAGTGTACTACCCCCAGGAATTTTTAAATTCTCTGAACCCCGCTGGGCTAATGCTTCTCAGAAATTTAACTCCAACATGTGTAATGGCACGAGACTTCTTATAAAGGAGCTAAAAGATAATTTAATAGTAGCGAAGATTATCACCGGCCCTACAGCTGGTGAATTAGCTCATATACCAAGAATACCCATGATCCCTACTAATTTGCCTATACCCTTCAAAAGGCTACAATTTCCAGTAAAATTTTCTTTCGCACTAACGATAACCAAATCCCAGGGCCAAACATTCAAATTAGTAGGAATTGATTTATGAAAAGAATGTTTTACGCATGGGCAACTTTACCTTGCCCTATCACGGGTCGGGGATCCCGACCATCAGTATATTTTGTTACCTAAAAATAATATAACGTCAAATGTTGTTTATAGAGAAGCTCTACAATAATCGCTTTTTTATCTATCCTAAACAACGGGTTGCACTCCGGGACTGCCGGCAGAAGTGAAAACTTAGTATTAATTACATTTAAATATTGTCATCATTAAAAACTTTAACATCCACAGAAAGACAATCTTTGCAGCCTGCGGATAATGACTGCGTCGTCGACGTTAGTGTCGGTGTCTGTGAATTGACCTGGAAGTCATTTTGCTGACCGTGTCTTTCCTGGGTAGGCTTTTTGCAGCGGTAACCGACATCCACGCGGGCGGAGCCGCGGGCGACCGCTAGTTATTAATAAAAATAAAACAAGAAAGCCGTATGATTAGTTTTATTCAAACAAGAAGAACACTCTACTCTAATCACATCTAATTATATTATTAATAATTAAAACGATTTTAAATTATTAATTATTAAAATTAGACAAAACTTCAAGTGTATCGTAATAGTAATATCAAATACTTTATTATAATATTAAAAATTAATTTATGTATTATTTATTCTTTATTATAATATTATTAATTAATGTAAAAAATGAGAAAAATTAACTACATGCCGTCAACACTGTATTTTTTTAAAGTAATATGAAATAAAATAAAGAAAAAAATGATTATTACCCGACTGCGACAGAAGGAGGGTTATGTTTTTCGAGTGTATGTATGTATGTATGTATGTATGTATGTATGTATGTCCATTTCTTTGGCACGCCCTACAGCCCAAACGGCTGAACGGTTTTTGACATATGAGGTGTCGTTGGATTTGTTTAAATTGTAGTAGTGACATAGGCTATATAATTTTATTTAAATGGCGCCCGCAAATGACGGAATGAAGGGGGGGAGTTGAATTTTTTTTCTTACTGTACCATTATGGGTATCAAATGAAAGCTAGTAAATTGTTTTATTCTTTTTAGTTTATAATAAGAGTATTTTACGCAGTCGGGTTTTTTGATTTTTATAATTAAGCATACTTGTTTTTAATATTTATTGTAATTATTTTATAAAATAGAAACTAGATAAATTATTTTGTATTTAACTTCTCTCTCATACAATTTTATTGTTTTAAATGATAAACTCTCGCAGAGTGTCGAAATGTGCGGAATCTAAAACTATTTACATAATTTAAGCTTTTAATTCCATGTACGGACATCGTAACCGAGTGTACACAAAATGAAATAGTACAGAACCGTACGGACACTGTACACGTACTGAACCCGGTCTGTTCCTAATGTAGGCGAATTAATGCCCATGTTTTAGGTAATAGACGACTAATGTACATATTTATATTCTTTGTTAAGCGGGTTTTTCACCGGTTGCGGATAAGGCTTCAGATAGTTATCCGATGTATAAAGGTAAATGTTTTTTTAAATACTTTTTTCTGTTTCTACGTCAAATTCCAACTTAGGGGGCGTTAAAGTATTACGTAACGCAATTTTTGAAGATTTATGACCCCCCTCTCTCCTACGTAACGCGCCGTAACGTGTTCCTGTAACCCCCTTCCCTAAGCGTTACGTAACATCCAAGATACGTTTTACCCAAAAAACAATTATGTTGAACAAGGTACCGGAAGCGAAGCGACGGACTCGACGTAAAGTACAAATGAAAAGAGTTAACAACTTGGGATACTTTAATTTCCTATATTTTTTATTTAAATAAAATAAAAAAAAACAATGCTACGTAACGCGTTGTATGAAACCCCCTCCCTCCCTAGTAACGCATTGTAACGTTTTAAAGGACCTCCCCCCCCTAAATTGCGTTACGTAACACTTGAACGCTCCCTTATCTGTCAGATATTCCTATTCGCAACCTATGTAATATTTATAGTTTATAAGCCTGTCAGTCTCTTTGTGCGAGACGAACTTTATCAGCAAACGATAAAGCAGACCCTTAATAAATATATAAGTATTACATCACAATGAATCGAACCTGTAACCCTGGAGCGGAAAGCAGGGTCACTGCCAAATGCGTCAACGGGCCAGTCTTGTAATTAAAAAATATTTTTATAAGAATTCTTACCGTACGTGTAATTAACGTACACGTGAACACGATGTCCGTACATGACTATAAATTAAAAATCATGGAAATATGCATATATTTTAATCGTGTGTACACAAATTGAAAATATGTACAAACATTTTAATGGACGGTTCTTATACTGGGGCCACACTAACGGGAAACATTAATGCCTATAATTGCGATAAATATTGCGTTAATTTTAACGCGATAAAGTGAATTACTTCACTTGAACTTTCAACGTGAATGCCCAGTCTTGACGATAAATTGGCGGTAATACTATACTGCCAATTGAACTATCACCTAACGCCAAACGGCAATGTGAATGCCGTTGTCAAATTATCGCGTTAAGTCGCGGCTACACTTACGTTCATCGCGATGTTAAACGGCATTTCCCGTTAGTGTGGCCCCAGTCTTAAAGGCACTATCTTCAAGCAAACTATTTAATATTAAAATTTTGTATAAATGTATTTATTAAATAAAATATTATCCTATTAATAAGCGAAGCTAATAATGTCGTGTCTGTTTATTATTATGAAAATTAATTGTTATTAAAAAGTAGTATAAAAATCATTTACGTTTTTTCACAATGTTAATAGTGAATAATTCTAATATTTTTATAAGTTTTAAACCTAATGAAAACGCAAAGCTAAACTTTACTACATTTATGCCTCCAAAATCAATATCTATTCATATAAATAAAAGAAAATAATACATTTTTTGATTTTATTAATATCTAGAAACAATTTCATTTGTAAAATACAAAAAAAAAATACTCTTCTGAACGAGAGTCAGTTTCAAAGCTGAATTAATTGAAGTTATACTTCTTTTGACGCGTTTAGGGAAAAAAGAATGAGAGTAAATTTTTACGATGCGCGCGCACACTGTGACGTAAAACCGACACCGTGAAGTTAGTAGTTAACATTTTAGTTTTTTTATGATATTTAACTTATTTAACTAGATAACGCGTTATAATAAAATTTTCAATACATTAAAGACCTTTTAAAAAAAAAAATTGTGTGTGTCAGCTCCGACGCACGACTGGAGTTTACTCCTTAAGTACGATTGTCTAAACATACGCAAAAAGAGTTTATCCAACTGAAAATAAGATTAATACCATAATTATGAAAGGGTAAATTAACAAATTAATGAAAATAATATACATATATAAATATATATTTATTCATTTTATATACATTTATTATAACTAATCGGCGAAATATTTTACATTAAACTTTTCACAATAGTCAATTTCAGATGTGCACAAATATTTCATTAGGAATGTTGATAAATTATGTAATTATTATTATCTGACAATTATCATTTATTTTTTAAATATTATTTTTCAATATTAATTAGAGCAACATTACTTTCGCACCGCACCATAGGTGCGCGCCGGTGCGCGTGCACCAAAAAGTAACGAGGTCATTCATCAGTAGATTTTACCTCTCATATTTTTCTCATACCGGGCGCCTTATATATGAAAATCGATTCTTAAGGAGTAAACTCCAAAAAATCAGTAAGTAAGTTATTTTAATTAATTTGAAGATAGCATATTGATAATGGAGGCATAAGGGATCGAACACACACGCGATTTGTCTATAATGCTACTGCCACACATGTCTAATGAACGATATAAGTTATGAGCTGTAACAGTCCTTGTAATTGTTAATTTTATAAATGTATAATGTTTTTTTATGACGCCCAGCAGATGTGTGTGTGTCAAAATGTTTGAAAATTAGAATCGAATTAAATTTACTAAATATGACCAATCTTGCTATCCTATTAATATTATAAATGGGAAAGTTTGTATGGATGGATGTTTGTTTCTCTTTCACGCAAAAACTACAGAACGGATTTAGATAAAACCTTACAGTAACATAGCTTATAAATCAGAATAACATCTAGGCTACAATTTATAAAGAATTTGGCCATAATGTAACATAGTTTAAAAATTATCACGTGAAAATGCGTATGTGACTCGACTCGATTCGACTGGGAGTATTTATTACTGTGCACTCTGCGAGCGTGGATTTTTGTATGAGAGTCTTTTTTACCGAGCTGTTGTAAAAATTGGATACAGATAGCCTGAAGCATGAAGACGGATATAGGCTACTTTTGTCAATACAACTACGCGGGCGAAGCCGCAGGCGGAAGCTAATATTCTTTTAAAAGTTTGGACGGACGTTTGTTAAACGCAAGAACTACTGAATCGATCGCGATGAAACTCGGTACGTAACTTATGCGAGTGAAACCGCAGAACGCAGCTAGTGAAGAATAAACTTCCACGAGTTTATAATAAAATTTTAGTAAAAGTTTCTATACTATCAGTAATGCATATAAAAAATTGCTCTCAACTATAATATCGTATCGGTTTACCATTTTACATGTGTTAACAACGTATTCTCCCTTAAAACTGTAAAATATTCATTTGATTAAAAGTCTATACCGGATTTTATCGCGTTTATTCAAAACTTTACGGTTAACAATATTTTAAAGTTAACAATATTTTAAATTATTTCCGACGTTTCGGACCCTTTACGTCCATGATCTATATATATATATGTTTAATTTTGACAGCTATTTACGCATTACTTAACGACTTCTTAACGCTAAAAATAGTGTTTATGAGTGAGGTTTTTGCTGATCAGTTGTTAAGCAATAGATTAAATATTAAGAAACGTTTATAAGTAGGACCGTAAGTTTATAAAAGCAGCCGTGCTGCGATATTTGTAAGTCAGGGTTAGAATCGACACGACCACAGAGACAGAGCAATACTGACTAAAACTATTATATATAATCAGTTAATCGGTATTTAACTAAAATTTCAATATTTTTTATCATCTACATCTGCGTCGATACTGGAAATTTTTACATTTAAATAGTTGTTCATCAATATTTTCTATATACAAAATAATTATATTAGATTAACTCTCGCTTTATATTTTCTGTAAATGTAACACGCCCGACGCGCGCATAACGCCGTACCGCGACGGACCAGACCACTTCCTCCCAGGCCCGCTTTAGCTCTCTCTACTCCTGGTGAGATCATATTGACTCCCAAACTTTTCCACCGATGATCGCCTTGAATATTTAATTTTTCCTTATTCAACTAAATTAACGTTTATATTTTAGCTATAATTAATACAGTGAGCGATAAGTTATTGAGGAAGTAGTGGTTACAATAGTTACCTACTTTTAACATTAATATTTAGTGTGTACATTATTTGGTTATGAAAAAGAATTAATTTTTTAAAAATAATAGCTTTTTTGTGGTGGTGTGGTGTTCTTTCCCCTCTTCTGTTCTCTATATTTATTAATTCTATAACTTATCTACTTCCTCTTCCTTTTAATTTATATGCCGATAACTTGCACATTTATGTGACAACTCCTGTAAACGATATAGTTGCAGCAATTGGTCATGTTAACCAGGAACTTACAGTTATATATTATTGATGTACTATAAATCGTATAGACTGTCGATAAATCCTAGTAAGTAGCAAATTTTTATAACAGGTAGTTCTATACAGCTCTCTTAAGTGAATATCTTCCGTCTCATCCGTAGTAACTGTGTCATCCGAGATCTACTATCAGTGTTTACCCTTTTAGCCTATCCTTTATATTAGTCGAATACATACAGATAGATGAACTTTAAAAAAATATATCGATTTTGATCTCCGAAAATAAATATCGATAATCGATATATCGCGGAAAAATTTATTTAATTATAATAATTGTAAAAGAAATTCTAATTTAAATAAAATCTCTGTTGATATAAAAAATGGTAATTTAAACTAACTAAACAGACAAAACCTAAGCCCTGTTACATAAATATAATTCATCAAAACATACAGGACATAGGTGGCAAGGAGAATTGGAATTGGAATTATTATCTGACATTTATAAAATTCATATATTTTGTATTTCTGAACATTGGCTGAAAAGTTATGAGATAATTAATATTCCAAATTTTAGTTTGTCAAGTTCGTTCATAAGAGAGAATGCTATTCGCGGAGGTTCACTAATTTTGGTGCGTAATGATATAGCTCATAAATCACGTAAAGATAGCACTCTCTGTCGAGCGAGCTGTAAAGTTATCTTGTGTAGAATTACAGCGTTACATTATACTTTGCGTTTACCGGCCCCCTGTAGGTGACTTAACAGTATTTGAGACAGTCATGGAATACACACTTAAAAAGTTGTTTATTAGTTCTAAATATGTTTTAGTGTGTGGTGATTTTAATATAGATATGTTAAAGGACACAATGATTAGAAGTAGATTAATTAATTTGTTTAACTCATTTAATTTAACGCACAGATATTGTGAACCAACTCGAGTCACTAAAACATCTTCTACTTGTATAGATAACGTATTTAGTAATATTGAAATATATGATAAATCTGTTATAACTGTATTAACTTCCGATCACTGTGGTCAAAAATTCTCTCTTAATGAGAAAATTAATATAAATTCTCGAAGAATTACATATAGATCAATAACGGTAAAGAAAACAAATTGTTTTAGGGATATTGTAGCGCAAAAAATGTGTAAAGTAGATGTGATGGCACAGGATCCAGATGTAATCTATAATTCTGTTTTCAAATTAACCTTAGAAGAATTCTATAATATTTTTAAACTTAAAACTTTAGATATAAAATAAAAGATTTAGATAAAAATAAAAAGAAAGATTTAGATATAAATAGATGTAAACTTAAAATTTAGTGAATGGGCTACTGAAGGTATTTATAAGAGTATAAATAGGTTGTACGAACTGTACGGTATGAAGCAATGGAATCAGGAGACTAGATTTCTGGATTATGTAAAACGATATTCTAAAACTTTTAAAGCTGTTTGTATGGCTGCTAAATCAAACTATATTAAAGATAAAATTATTAATTCTGATAATAAAGTTAAGTGCACATTGAATATAATTAATAGTATCTGTGGGAAACGTAATAAACAAACTATACCAATTGAATTAAATATAAATGGTACTGTTGTAAGCTCAGATGACAAGTTGGCAAACGTCTTTGAAACCTTTTGCGATAAAATACCCATTGATCTAAGTTCCCGACTGAATTCATCTTCAACTAATTCTACCCAACTTCTACAAAATAACGTTAGCAAATGTAATGTTGATTTTTTCATTCTCGCAAGTTGATTCTTTAGATATTCTAAAAGCATTTAAGAGTCTAAATATTAAAAAACCAATGATCTGTGGGACATTTCAGTTAAATTAATTGGTACTATCATTGATGTCCTGGCTCCGTACTTAGCAAACTTTTAATAATGCTATTAATGTGGTTTCTTTTCCAAATTTGCTAAAATATAGCAAAGTTTTACCAATTTTTAAAAAGGGACATCGTCGTGATCCCAGTAATTATAGACCCATATCAATCTTACCGTCCTTAAGTAAAATTTTTGAAAAAATTATACTAAATCAACTTCTTTTCAATTTTAATGTTAATGGAATTTTTCACAGTGAACAATATGGTTTCACTAGAGGTCGCTCTACGACAGATGCCGGTGTGGCACTTCTTAAACATATATATGATGCTTGGGAGAGGTCACAAAATGCTATTGGTGTATTTTGTGACTTATCAAAGGCATTTGATTGCGTGGAACACGGAATTTTATTAAGTAAACTAGAAGAAGAACTAGAAGAAGAAGCTTCATATCTATCTAATAGAATACAACACGTATCAATAAACGGAACAAATTTTTTCTGGATCTGTGCTAAAAATGGGCGTTCCACAAGGATCAATTCTAGGTAATTTTCTTTTTTTAATATATATAAATGATCTGCCATTTTATGTTAAGGATATTTATCATATAGTGCTATTTGCAGATGACACATCGCTTATATTTAAAGTTGGGATTGGTTTTGCTTGGGCAAACCTACAAACACGAAACAAGCCTACAAACACGAAACCACAACGCCGACGTGTATGTGGTCACGTTATCGTATAATAGTTGTATTATTTATATAATAAAAATAATATTTCTATTATTTCCCTCATTATTGAATATACAAAATCGCTCAAATTTATTTAAATAATTAGAACAATACATACGCTGTATTAAGGAAATAGGCATCATAATCGAGTGTGAAAGAAAAATATTTTGCTAGTTATTAAAAACTGTATTTGTTGTTAATTATAATACATATATTGAATAAAATACATAAAATTTTATATTTGAAAATATTTAATTTTATTAATAAAGTCTAAGTATTAAGAAACATTTAGTCTGCGAAGTCGCTAATTACAGTTTTATCATTCCTTATCGTTCTTATACCGCGTTTGTTGCTATTGCCGTCAAACATATCAATATTTTTGTGAATATCCTCATACATTATAATATAATAATTAAAACATTAGTTCACAAGTGTTATAGATGCTGGATGACGTCGTGTTAAAACCAATTATATGGCACATTTTTTTTATGTGGAACATAGATAAACAGTTTGCTAGGACTTTTTACTGACGATAAATTAATTATCCGTCTCTTCCCTATTGTCTATTCTTTCCAGTTCCCACCTACACTAAGGGATTTATTCAATAAATACCACCTGTGAGGTGTGATGACCTTTATTTTAGAAAACAAAAGCGAATACAAATTTGTATGTAGAACCATATTTGGTTCTCACAAAACCAAACTCTAGCGCGATTCAGCGGTCGACCGCACGCTTAGTATAGTACACCGGCGTGACTCAGCAGTGACTCGCGTGTACCTATGACACATCATTATTCTTATTAGTTGCTAGCTTCCGCCCGCGGCTTCGCCCTCGTGGTTGTATCGACAAAAAGTACCCTAGTACGGATGAAACATTTGAACTGATTTTTTTTAATTATTTTTTCATTGATGAATATCACATTTTAATAAGTATCATTCCCGACGAAGACAAATCCAAAAACACAAAAATCATAAGAATCGTTCCACTCGTTCTCGAGTTATAAACGGTGTAACTAACACGACTTTATATATATATAGATTACAACTTAAATAGCTATAACCATCCAAGTTCCAACTTTGTACATATTCTCCCTATTCGTCATCGTATCTATACAAATAATAAATCTGTTAAAACCTCCGTTTTATTAATACACTATATATCATCAAGAATAAATTTTAATAGCGCGCTTTTTTTTTGTATCAGCGCCATCTCTTATCGTTTTTTTCTGTGTTCACGTATCACGTAAAAAGTACAAAACCAATGTAAATAACTTTAATACATAAAAAAAAAAACAAGCCGTCACGGGACGCCTGGCAGATGTGAAACATCGACATTATTTTGTACTTACACACACACACACACACACACACACACACACACACACACACACACATACACACACACACACACACACACACACCCAGACACACACACAGACACACACACACAGACACACACACAGACACATACACAGACACACACACACAGACACACAGACACACACAGACACACAGACACACAGACACACACAGACACACAGACACACACAGACACACAGACACACACAGACACACACAGACACACACAGACACACAGACACACACAGACACACACAGACACACACAGACACATACAGACACACACAGACACACACAGACACACACACAGACACACACAGACACACACAGACACGCAGACACACAGACACACACAGACACACAGACACACACAGACACACAGACACACACAGACACACACACATTTCTGATAATTATCGATAACTGTTCATTCGATAATTATCGATAACTATCGATAACTCAATACGATAATTATCGATAGTAAAATTATCGATAAATTTATCCGATGAACACCCCTACACCGCACACACTACTGCATATAGACTGTATATGAGACGCGTAGCCACGGCATGCGTCGCCACGCCAGAAATCGGTTTTACGTGCGGCTATAGATGTTTCACATCAAAAATTAAACATAACTCACAGTATAATTTAGTTTTTGTTTCATTGTAATTAAATTTAAAAATAAATATTTTAGAAAATAGAAATAGGTACCTACGCCGTCAACGCCATCTGGTCTAAGGAATCTTAAAAACTCACAAAACTTATTTTTGAGTTATTACTTTGTTAAACATAAAAGTTTACTAAATATGTCGGATAGGAATAGAAATCGTTTTAATATTTTAGATAAACATCATTTTCAATTAATACATATAGGTACTATTATGTTAAATGTCACTAAATATATAAACGATATTCTACCATTATACGATAGATGGCGCATGTAGGTGATAAAAAATATAAATTTATAATTTTTAATATTTTAGTTTAATACCCGTGTGAAGCCGGGGCGGGCCGCTAGTTTATAATATTAACAGGATAGTTCCCATGGGAGAGGGGACGAAACTCAAAATGTGTAACTTTGAACAAAGTCGCGAGTATAGCTTGTTATAAATAAATGATTGTAAACAGGAAAAATTTAAATGGATTCCGAGATTTATATTAATAACAATTTTATTAATACAAAACCGATGGCGTTTCGTTTATCTGCAACTTCCGTTACAGAGGCGATGTGGTGACGACATACGGTATAATACACGGTATAATGTTACTGTAAAAATATTAATTACTAGCGGCCCACCCCGTCTTCGCACGGGTATTTAACTAAAATTTTAAAAATTATAAATTTATATTTTTTATCACCTACACCTGCGTCGATACTGGAAAATATTTTATAATAGACGGATTGAGTTGTCAAATCAACTTCGAAGCAAAAGCAACCCCCTTTTAACCCCGTTAGAGGATGAATTTTGATAAAATACGAAACACGACTTCAATCAATTCTGTTAAAGAATATTTATGAAAAATTTGAAGTAGATTGGACCAAGGAATCACGTTGTCCCATACAAACTTTGCCCCCCATTTTTATCCTCTTAGGGGTAGAATTCCGTAAAATTCGTTCTTAGCAGCTGATCTTTACTCGGCAAAAGGAATATTTCTATCAAAGAGGTTGTTTCGTTTTGGGCCAGGTCTTTGTACGGTATTCCAAAAAATAGTATAAAATCATAGAAACTAAAATAAAATATGCTTTTGAGCAGTTTTACAGTGATTCAGAGGTAGTTATAAAATTAATAATTAGGTACATTTGTAGAATAGCAACTCTCGAATTGCATCGACCTACTTTGTTGTCTGTGTTTGATGACATTACGTTACCTTAATGTCATTTCAATTGTCAAATGTCAAGTCATTCATTAGCGTCTTGCGGCGTTGAAGTGGTTTTTCGTTGTTTCTTTTTGTTACTGAACATTTTTTTAACGACCCCGCATTTCTTTGGACTACTCGTTTTCAAAATCTTTCGATCGACTTGGTTTTAGATACGTACCTATTTTTTGTGGTTATTTATATTTAAAATGTCATCACGACGTTTGTGTATATGTCATTGTCAAAAGGGATGTCAAGTTGTTGCGATTTTATTTAGTAAATTAGATTGGGCTTGCGTTAGCTGTGGTTAACACACGTGTTAGAGAGATTTTGGTGTTTTCGTTTGTGTTTATAACTGTGATTTACAAGTTTTGTAGTGAAAATAGTTTGTAACTTGTTATATTAGTTATTATTAACATCTATAAGGCTTGGTAAGTGTTTTAACTGTATATATTAGTTTAGTTATATTTAATTGTATATAGTAGGTAGTTTTATAATTATTATATTTTTATTTGTTTTGCCGTATATGATTTAAGATGGACTTAGATCGACCCCCGGATCCCCCGGATCCAGATGGCTCTCTAAGTTCTCGAAAACGTCTAGCGGTTGATGACCCAACTACAACCAATCCATCCCCCAAAATTACCATCAGCGATCCTTCCACCGCTATCCCCTCGATTCAAACTGTCTATGTTCATCCATCTTTTTCCGAGGCTCCTAAAAGTTACACAGATGACGACAAAGGTCCCTTCTTAGTCCATGTCTCTAGAGAAGTCTCAGACCCAGCCGCAGGAACTACTATCCGGGCCATCAAATTTGGCCAATTTTTACATACTCATAAAATAACATCCATAATTAATGATGGCGTAAAGAACATTGGACGAAATAAAATTACAGTTGAATTTTCCACTGCAAAGGCAGCTAATTCTTTTATGTCTAATCCGATACTAGAGATGTGTAAGTACAAAATTACTGTACCGACTTATAATATCACTAGAATGGGCTTGGTTAAAGGCGTACCAGTTGACTGGTCTATGCAGGAACTTGTGGAGTCTCTGGAGCTTCCCTCCGGTTGTGGTCAAGTTGTCAAAGCTAGGCGCTTAAACAGAAAGATATCTAACGAAGGAACAGTTACCTGGGTAGCAACTCAATCTGTTGTCTTGACATTCAGGGGACAAATGCTCCCAGAAAAAATCTATTCATATCACACTTCCCTTCCCGTTGAAACCTACAAGTTTCCAACAATTCAGTGCCTCAATTGCTGTCGATATGGCCATATTAAAACACAGTGTAGGTCAAAACCTAGATGCTATAAATGTGCACAACCCCATACTGGTGAGTCATGTGTGGTTTCTGAAGACAGTGCGACATGTCTACATTGCTCAGGCAACCATTTTACAATAAATAAGTCGTGTCCAGAGTTTTCTCGTCAACAATCCATCAAAGTTATTATGTCACAGGAGAGCATCTCATACCTGGAAGCGTCTACCCGTGTTGCCCCTGCTATTAGATCCTATGCAGAAGTAGCGAAAGAAATGTTTTCTCCTGTTACATTCTCCTCCTCTAACCCCCCAAGGTCCATTCCAACATCTCCAACTATCCCAATCCCTTCACCTCATCGGTCCTATCGTGAAACAGTAGTCCGAACTCCTCGTCCCCATGCTCCTTTGGGCAAAGGGTATGATAAGCAGGCCCATAAAGCCATTATTAGTAACTGCCCCTCTTCTCAGCCTAATGGCTGTGCTCTCAGTAATAATAACAATACCACTGCACCTTCTTATAAATCAATACTTTTAGAAAATGTTATTCAAACACTTCTTACCGTTATGACTACATATACTGACTCTACTTTACCGACCAACGTTGCCACACCTTTATATCAACTCTTAGAAGCTCTCAAAAATGACTCAAATTAGCTTCCTTCAGTGGAATTGTCAAAGCCTACGTCATAAAAAATCTGAACTCCTTACACTAATTAACCTCCATAATCTCGTCATTATTGCCATCTCTGAAACATGGTTGGTTCCAGGTTCTCGGTTTCGGGTTCCTGGTTTCTTCTGTTTGAGGGATGACAGAAATGACGGATATGCTGGTAGTGCTATCCTTGTCCGGCACTCCACCTCCTTTTCCCAAATCCCTTTACCATCCCTAAGTCCTCATATTAATGCGGTCGCAATTAGAGCCTACAACATTTTTTTCCTATCTCTGTATATTCCCCACCCTCGCTCTTGTCTTGGCCCCGAATTACGTTCCATATTCTCTTCTCTACCTAGTCCTATTCTTATCATGGGAGATTTCAACACGCACCACACAGCGTGGGGTTGCCATTCCTGTGATGGGTTTGCTCCCGTGTTGGTGGACATTATTGATGATTTAAACCTTTGCATCCTCAATGATGGATCGCCGACACGTAGGGTTTACCCTAACCAGAACCCCAAGTCTGCTGTTGATTTGTCCCTATCCTCTACTTCTCTTTCTTCCCTACTATCCTGGAAGACTCTTGCATCTACCTTCGGCAGCGATCATTATCCTATCCTCCTTTCTTTGACACAAGGATCCCCGCCACTCGTCACTCCAAACCCCTCCATAAAAAAATATAAACTATGTAACCCAGATTGGCATTCATATGCTACATCTGTTGATAACATATTGGATTCTTTCCCTGATTTTAGAGAAGACGGAAATATCTGTATTTACTACAACCAATTTTATAATGCTATAATTTCCTCTGCAGATAAATATTTTAAGAAAATAAACACTTTTAAAAAAATCACTCATCTTTCCACTCCCTGGTGGGATGAAGATTGTAGTTCCCTAATAAGGGACAGAACAGAAGCCGAGCAAGCATACACACTATCCATGACTAATGAAAATTTTATCAAATATCGACAAATTGAAGCCAAGATTAAAAAGATATTCCGTAAAAAGAAAAAAAGTAGCTGGACCAAATTCTGTGAATCCCTTAGCCCCAGATCTCCTGCACATACAGTCTGGCAGAATCTTAAGAAATTTCGTCGATCCATTAATTCTGACAATCCCACATCCAATGATCCAGCGGCATGGCTTAACGATTTCGCAGACAAACTTGCTCCCCCTTTTGTTCCTTACCAGGACATTTTTCTAACTTCTACGCCAACATCTACTTCTGATGAGATGGATTCCCCCTTTTCTTTTTCAGAATTACAGTGTGCATTGAATGGCCTCAAAGACTCTACTCCTGGGGAAGATGGCGTGCCCTACTCTTTCCTTCTAAATTTAAATAACAAAGCTCAACTCTCCCTTTTGAATATTATTAATGCTTGTTTCACAGCAGGAATCGTCCCAGAACCTTGGAAGTCCCAAATAATTATTCCAATTCTGAAACCAGGCAAAGACCCTTTAAATTCAAATTCATATAGACCCATTGCATTATCATCTACATTATGTAAAATTACTGAACATCTTATTAAAAATCGCCTGGAATGGATAGTGGAAAGCAGAAATATTCTCTCGCCCTTTCAATTTGGCTTTCGAAAGGGTTTGAGCACCATAGACAGTTTGAGTATTCTTTCAACAGACATTCGAATTGCCTTTGCTAAGGGTGAGTTCCTTGTAGGTATATTTCTTGACATCAATTCTGCATATGACAATGTTCTTCTTCCGGTACTCAGGCAGAAAATGCTACAGCTGAGTATTCCTCCGAGGCTAGTACATCTCATTTGCAATTTGCTATTCTGCAGATCCATAGTGGTTAAACATCGTCACCACACTCTTCACCCCAGACTTGTCTGGAAAGGACTACCCCAAGGCTCAGTCCTAAGTCCTCTGCTCTACAGCATATACACCCATGATCTCGAATTGTCTGTGAATAGTTTTTGTAGTATCCTTCAGTATGCAGACGATATCGTCCTGTATCATAGATCAAATTCCCAGGATGATATAACTTTTCGGCTAAATTCTGCTTTGCATTATCTTGACCAGTGGCTTTCCAACCATGGCTTACACCTATCAGTCCCTAAAAGTCATGGAGTTGTGTTCACCAGAAAGAGAAATATCCCTTCCTTTGATTTGCTAATTGGGGATCAACGCATTCACCTCACGGATAAGGCTAAATTCTTAGGCATTATACTCGATCACAGACTGAGCGGATTTTCCCACATAGAATACATCACCAAAAAATGCGAAAAAAATATTAATGCCCTTAGAGCGGTATCAGGCGTTTGGTGGGGTGCCCACCCCTATACACTAAAATTAATTTATAATGCAATAGTACGAAGTCATCTCGACTATGGTGTTTTCATTTTAGACCCTCTTACTAAAAAGTCTTCAGAAAAACTAAATAAAATACAATATAAATGCCTAAGAATTATTCTAGGCGCTATGAGATCTACGCCTACAAATGCCTTACAGGTAGAGTGCGTTGATCCACCTTTACACCTTAGAAGGAAATTTTTATGCGATCGTTTTGTCATCAAAGCTCTCCAATTATCTTCCCATCCTTTATGGTCCAGACTAGATGAATTATCCCTACTTTGTACCAGTAATTTGAGAACATCCCTTTCTTACATTCTAGACAGCTTTCTTAAATTCACTAGACTTCCCCATCCTCTGGCATCACTGCCTTCAAACCCTCTATTTAGCACTCCGTTTCAAGCCCTAATCTATAACGCTCCCGTCATTACAGACCTTGGTCTGGTTAAAGGTGCATCTGATACAAAAACAAAGTTTCAAGAAATTATTTATCAAAATTGGTCAGACCATCTTATTATTTATACAGATGCATCAAAACTCTCCCCAGATAGTTATGTCGGTGCTGCTTGCTGGATTCCGAAGTATAAAATTGTGCTTCAATTTAAATGTCCCCCTCAATCTTCAGTTTTTACAGGAGAAGCCATTGCACTGTTGGAGGCTATCAAGTTTACGTTTTCCCACAATATTAAAAAAATATTAATTTGTAGTGACTCTTTAAGCTGTCTGTTAGCTATTAAATCTAACCCGTTTCGTAGTAAATTAAGATTTTCTGTCATTTTAGAGATTAGGGAGGCTTTACTCTCATGTTATCAAAAAGGTTTACAGGTTATATTGTTATGGATTCCTGGCCACTCCGGCATTCCAGGTAATGAGACAGTAGACTCTTGTGCCAAAGCAGCTGTACAACTTGGTTCTCTAGAACATTTTTGTAACTCCAGTCAGGACCTGCGAGCTCTGGCGAAAACTCATTTGGACAAGTCCTGGAATCAATTCTATAGTGACTCAAAATCGGTTAAGGGCAGACATTACGCTGCCATTCAGCCTACTATTCCAAGACGTCCTTGGTTTTTTCTTCATAGACATGCAGACCGCTGGGTAACATCAACAATTTGTCGCTTACGTCTTGGACACTCATGTACTCCAGTGCATCTGGCAAAGATCAGGGTGCGTGATCACTCTCTGTGTGAATGTGGCCTCGACGAAGGCTCAGCATCCCATATCATTTTCACCTGTCCCAAACTCCTTTATCCTATCTATGATGTCCTTCCTCGCAAAATCCCCCGTCCTGTAAATATTGAATGTCTGTTGATGCTCGTGTTTAGCCCCTTTTGCTCTTTCTTATGTAAATATATTAAACGGAACAAAATTAAATTGTAAATAAAAGTATGTATTAGTGTGTGTATCTATGATTGTTCTAACATATTGTATTTGTAAATAGTCTACTAACAATATTTAGGTATATAAATTGTATTTTAAATGTTTGTGTTGTTCTAGGTTAAGGGCTAACCTAAAATACCTACTATTTCTACAGTCTTCAAAATTCTACTAAGGTTCTAACCTCAAATACACCGATCAATCTCCTTCGTGTCTTCTCCATTCTACGTGACATTGGCGAAATCATCCGTGCTATCTTGGCACTAGTGAAAGCCATTAAGCCTAATTAATAATAATAATTTAGTAAATTAAAACTACCTCGTAAATAGGGCCTTTCCATGAGAAATAAAGAAAAAAATATTTACTTTTTCATAATCCTGAACATTTTAAAATACTGTACAAATAACTGACCCAGGCTCCATATAAATTTGAAACAACCACTTTCAAGTCTCTAGGTCTTAAAATTCTAGATATATCGTGATGAGTGAGTGAGTGAGTGACCTTTCGCTTTTATATATTAAGATTACAACTTAAATAGCTATAACCATCCAACTTTGTACAATCAACATACACATAACGACGAAATATTTTAACAACAAACAAACAACCAAGACTTTAGTACACTAAGGTATTAAGTGCAAAAAAAAGCGTTTCTTTAAATATGGGCGAGGGTCATTCTTTTGGCCGAAGTGAAATTGTGATAATTTAAGCCGATTTCAGTGAAATGTCTGATTATCAGCAGCAGCAGGAGGACATCGATTAATGTCCTGAGTATTAAAGTAAAGGATCTTATTTTATTGATTTGAATATGATAACAAATTTAATCCCCATTAAATGTGCAAAGTAAAACTAACTATTAATACCAAATTTAAGATAATACGGCCAATAATAATAATCAATATTGTTTTAATATTTAAAAGACAATTGTTGTATTTCGACTTTAGAAGATTTCGTTTATCGTAAACACGGTCGCGAAAACAAACTTGTTGAGGGTTCACTGTAACTGTCTGGATAATGTAGCTACCTTATAAAATAATTTTGATATATTAATATTTCATCGAGTACGAACAGACAATCTTTACTCTTTATAAATTTTATACACATTACATTTCATTAAAACATATTATTTATTGAATTGATATCGACTTCAAATTATTTAACTACGAGTACAGGAAATATAATTTCCCTGTTGAATCATTGTTGTCGTTTTAATTAACAAAAATCATGTAACCGAAGAGAATACGATAATATGTAATTTAGTTCTATTTTCATTTAGTTTACTTTGTTTTTTTTTTTTGTGTGTGTAATTGTACGTCTACCTTATCTGATTTATGTCTAAGATGATTCCTTTTCGGGTGTGCTGGAAGAAATCTCTTATAGGGATAAGCAAACCCTTTATACATTCATTTTAAGGACTTGTATATTTTTTGTACGTAAATGCAGTAATTAAATGCAGTAATTACTATTATCGAGGCATTTTTCCGGAGTTGTTATATGACCAGTGCACGTGTGTAATATACCTTTCTTCTAGATGGAGAAGAGACCTTCGCCCAGCAGTGAGACGTTTAGAGCCTGATTTATTATTCAGTAATATTTAAAAATATTGAGAAAATTCAATATTTCAATCTTGAAAACCGTATTTTCGGCCATGTATACACGTTGGATTGCTTCAATTCTTACGGTTTGTTACAATGGCGTATCAGGAGACATACTTAAAGTGTAAATACACTTTTGGTTCTAGTGTATTTGTTCCAGTCTCTAAAAATAGACATACACAGATATCTATTACACTATATTTCATTATATTATGTTCCAAATATTGTTTATTTTTGTTTATTTTCAACTCAAAAAGGAACAATAAAGTGGTAGCTCTTAGTTTCCGACTTGACAGAGTCAATGCTTCCTTTCTAGAGCAAGGTGTTGTTGTTGTGTTTAATAACCTCCTAACTTTACAGTTGTCGATTACTACCACAACTTGTCTGAACTGAACCAGCCTGTAAACGTCCCACAGCTGGGCGAAAGCGTCTTCTCCATGCAGGAGAAGGGTTGGAGCTTAATCCACTAAGCTGACCCACTGAAGGTTGGGTGATAATTTTCCTACCACGAGTAACGATCTTTACCAGGTATCTATGATAACAACCGTGTCCGACGGTTTTACGTGGTCTCCTAGGAACGTTTGGGAAACCAAAAACAATTATCTGCCCCGAGCGGGAATCGAACCGGCGACGCCCGTCGTAGATGCGACTACTCACACCACTACACCAGAACGCTTGTCGATAATTATAAAGTATATGATAGTTTGGGCTCCTATCCGCCCCGCACACCGCGCACGATTGCCCCACCTAGACGCGTCTGCTGGGAGACTGCACAAAACACATTCTTAGTCTTCGACATTACTCGAGCGGAGTAGTCGTCTGTTTTGTGTTGTTTTATTATCTGTCAATTGAAACTTGCGAACGAAACGAATTGTGGTTTTATTATTTCAATTTATTTATTAATTTTTGTGGAACAGTTTGAACGTGGCAGTCATATTTATAAGACACGTCTTAAACGAACAAATATCTTTTTATTGTTACAACATTTAAATTATTAACAACATCATTAGGTATTAAAATGATAATTTCGAAAATAGCACGAAATGAAATATGGGTGTTAGTTTGGATGTGCTTAGCGTCAACGACGGCCGAGGGTCCGCGGTGCCCGCAGGGTGCCACCACCGACCAGTGTCGAGAAGACCTCTTCCTCTCCAACACGTACTTCTACACCGTCAATGGTTTGTGTTGAACTTAAACAAAACATATGAAATGATTTATACTTAGAGCTTGTTTTTTTTTTCTATACTAATTATAGTGTTACTAATAGTCCGGTCAATATAGACATTTGAAGTAACGAAAATTCCCTGAGAGCTAAATATTGGTGGAGAGCTGGGGTTTACCATTACAAATAAAGTTATAAAAATCCCCATCGATATCTATGTGTACTAAAAAAGTTATTCGGGGTCAAAGGTCACAATTTGAGGTTTTTTGGATTTTTCTCCAAAACGGTAAATTTTATAAAAAAAAACCGCAAACCAAATTTGTAGATCTTAAAATGTTCTACAAAAATGGTCTTCATGATTTTTTTCCTAAGAGTTACCATTCCTGAGATATCGCGATTCTAAGAATATCAATAATCAATATCAATATTAAGGTAATATCCAGAACTTGACGTATATTATTCTCTTAAATTATCCTAAAATTGTCATGTCAGTTAGTGAAGTAGGCCTACAGGGGAAACCACGGTAAAAAAAACGCACCGAGTACACTATCTCACATGTGCCGTGGAAATGTGTGCATATCATGTATAATGCGACTCTTAGAATCGCAATATCTCAGGAATTATGGTAACTCTTAGGGAAAAAAATTTGAAGACCATTTTTGTAGAGAATTTTAAGATCTACAACTTTGATGTGAGGTTTTTTTTTGATAAAACTTAGTTTTCCAGAAAAATCCACAAAACCTCAAATTTTGACATTTGACACTGAATAATTTTTGTAGCACACATAGGATCGATGAGATTTTTAAAACTTTATTTGTAACTAGCTGCTGCCCGCGACGTCGTCTGCGTGAACGCTATTAGATTGCACGTTATTACAGGATGCGTTGAAAAAATAAAAGTTCACTGCTAGTTCCCCGTAGGTGATAGTGTATTAATATGTAGCCTTTATGTTGACCCGACTTCTTAATAATATTCGTGCCAAATTTGAAGTAAATCCATGCAGTACTTTTTGAGTTTATCCCGGACATACATACAGACAAACAGACAAAATTCTAATAACTATATTTTTGGCTTCGGTATCGATTGTAGATCACACACCAAGTATTCACTCAAAAAATATTCAATGTACAGTTTTGACTTTTCTACCATTTTATTATCATTATTATGTATAGATGGTGAACCCCAGCTCTCCACCAATATTTGGCTCTCCGTGAATTTTTGTTATTTTACCACAATTTTTATGTCTAAATTGACCGGAATATAAAGAATTATTCTTTAAATGACAAGTATTAAAAGAATAGTATTGTTAACAGTTTAAGAAGACTTGCAATAAAATATTAATGAAACTCAACTTTGAAAAATTGATTTTAATGAAACTCAACTTATAATCTCAATTATTTAGTTCAGGCAAAAAATTAAACTATTGTATTATAATATTGTTAATATTCATACGTAACATAATATATAGGCACTTATATTATGAAGTGGAAGAATTTTTTTGGTTATTCAGCTTCAGAAATTACTGTCCTAAGTGTGAAGATGTGTCGACACCAATATGTTTATTGGAAAAGATTACAGACACATAAAATATCATACTGTGACTCACAGTAACTCTGGAAAATATTAAATTCACTATGGAAGAAAATATGTAGGTTATCTAGTTAAATTTATTTAAACTTATTTAAATAATATTTATGTCCCTATTCAATACTGTGAAAACCGTGAACGATCACCTATTGGCTAGAAGCACATTGAGTATCAGTGTTAAACTGGAACGGTCTCGCCTGATGAAGTCTACACGCCGACCATCTAACGCACATATCCAAACCCGAGAGCTTTCAGCGAGAGTTCGAATTACCAAATCGTTTCGATTGCCTTGACGATTGCGCTTCTGTGGATAATATAAGCAAACAGGTTGGTGAACACTGTACATACAGTCGGGAGCCAATTTTACAGACCCGGCCGCAAAAGCGGCCTCCGAAAGCTTTCTGACCGAATTTAAAATCTCATGGAAAAGCAAAGCCTATTAAACATGCAGTCCTCTGGTGACGCTCAAGCATATAGGCGGTTCAACAGACGGTTATGGAAATCTTTGAGACACGATATACATACGTGTCTTTAATACAAAACGTATTAAAGATACGATAGAGCGAAACCGGGTCTCCTAAGGGCTCTCAAGGAATTCGTCTGTTGGTCAAAGCCGGTTTTCGAGGCTGAAAACTGAGAATGGAGGTACAGCGTCGTCCAGGGATGAGATATTGAGGAAGGTCGAGAAGTTTTACGGATAGCTGTATACCTCTGTCAACCGACCTGTTTGTAGTTCGGCTGAAGATCCACGAGCCAAACTAACCCGACAATATTCCGTAGATATCCCGGACATCAGCTTGCACAAGATTAGTACGGCTCTGGAACAGCTAAAAACAATAAAGCACCGGACAAAGACGATATTAAGTGAGAGTTGCTGATAGCGAGTTGAACAACGGTACTTAAAGTCCTTCAAAGGCTGTTTAATACCGTCTAAATCTATAAGCGGCGAGTAAATCACTCAACTTCGATTTGCCGATGATATCGTGCTTATGGCAGAATCCCTGGAAGACATCAGCATTATGCTCAGTGACCTTGATGAAGGCTCCCGACGGATGGGCATTAAAATGAATATGGAAAAGACAAAAATCATGTCGAATATCCATGTCGTGATCACCCCAATTTCGGTTGGAGATTCTACTGTCGAAGTTGTTACGAAGACAAAATGTCTAATTTGGTAGGTCCAACTTCGAGAGTTCAATCATCGAATCCAGGTAGGATGAACAGCGTTCAGGAAGTTAATAAAAACATCTTTTCAACGGTCATACCTCAGTGCCTGAAGTCGAAAGTCTTCGACCGATGTGTGTTACCAGTGATGACAAATGTATCTGAGACGTGGTCTCTGACTATAGGCCTTTTAAACAAGCTTAAAGTCGCACAGCGTGCAATGGAGAGGGCTATGTTTGGTATTTATCTGCGAGATCGAATCAGAAATGATGAGATCCGTAGATATACGAAGATTGCCGACATAATCCAACGGATTTGCAAGCTGAAGTGGCAATGGGCAGGGTACATAGCTCGTAGAACTGACGGCCGATGGAGCAGAAAAGTTCTCGAGTGGAGACCACGTACCGGCAAGCGAAGCGTCGGACGGTCGTCCACGAGATGGACAGACGACTTGAAGAGAGTCGGCGGAAACCGTTGAATGGAGACTGCTTTGAACCGGTCGCTCTGGAGGTCGATAGGGGAGGCCTACGTTTAGCAGTGGACATCCAATGGCTGATATGATGATGATGATGATGATGACGATGATGATGACTTCATACTCACTCTAATACTAAGAGGCAACTTTTCTAATTATCTTCCATGGAGATTGCCATGGCCTTCCTATCTTTTATATCTCGGTATCTATAGATTTGAAGTTTGGTTTACTGTAAAACATCTAAGTAACAATAAAACAAATTACATACAATAATTAAGTGTTTAAAATTTTTCTAATATATATTATTATGGACTTTCCATAGACAATAGTTATAACTTTTATATCCAGTCAACCGATAGTTTTTGCATTTTTTTAATTCAGTAATCATTATTGTAGGTGTTAACCTAGAAGTATCTTATGGACCGACATACTACCACCTCGCATGCCCGAATAATCTTTCCCTGGAATATGAAGCTCTACCGCGGTTTGCGACAGCGGTCAACATGTCGAACGTTTGGCTTACGTCGTGCGCGCCGCCTCCGCACGGCTACGCGGCCGCGCTGCGCATGCTCGGCGTATCGTCGCGGAGCCTCGAGCTGAAGTGGTGGCTGCCGGTGCGACCCGCCCTCGCCGCAGCGCACCTGCGCGGCCTCGAGATGGACGAGCTTACCCTTACCGCGTCCTCGACCGCGCCGCTGTGGCTCGACCCCGCCGTCGTCCAGTCGCTCGCGAACCTAATCGCCCTCCGCCTAAACAACGTGCGACTGACGCGCGCGGCTGCACTGCTTTTGCCACCTACGCTCCGCTCGCTGAGCCTGCACGGCGACGGGGTCGCGGAGCTCCCCGCTGAGATGTTCGGACGCCTCCCCGCGCTGAATAATTTCATGCTTAACGATGCCCTCGTCCACGAGTTGGACCTGAGCGAGGCAGCGGCGCTCCGGTCCATCGAGCTGTCGGCGCACATCGCCGGGGTGACCCTGGGCCCCTCCGTCGTTAGCGTTATGCTGAACTGGGTGCGCGGTGCCGCTCTGCTCGGCAACTGCTCGTCGCTGCAGAAAGTCATCGTGAAGGACTCCGAGGAGCCGCTGCCGGCGCGCTGGCTGGCGGCGTGCCCGGCGATGCGGGAGGTGAGCGTGTACTGCAGGCGCACCATGCTGCTGCGCGCGGACTTGCTGACCGGGGCGCGCGCGCTGCGGGACCTGACCGTGCGTCACTGCGGGCTGCACGAGCTGCCACCGCAGTGGCTCATCGAAGCGACCGAACTTGTGGCGCTCGACCTCTCCTACAACGACCTGCAATGGCTCCCGAGGTGAGTCGTCGTCGTCGATCTCTGAAGATCGCAGGCGTGCAGTCTCTGATCTAACATCACTATTTCCCCACAGCGAACTGGCCAGCGCGGCGGCGCTGGAGCGCGTGAATCTGGCAGGCAACCGGTTGTCGGCCGCGGCGCTGGAAGTGCTGGGGGCGCTGCCGGTGCTGCGCCACCTCTCACTGGACGGGAACCCGCTGGGCGATCTCTGCGGTTCCGGTCATGTCTTCGACGCTAATGGTCCGCGTTATATATATATTTTTTTTTTGGATCAACTATTTTTAGCTCGTCTCGTACATTAAAATTAAAAATATATGGATCAAAGTAGAAACTTTTCTTTTTATCAATAAAAAAATAATTGTGTTTAAAATTAAATGTATTAAACAGTTTAGACATCTTTGTGTTTGGGTCTTTTGGAATAGTTTATTAAAGGAGAACTTGAGGGAAAATTTAATAAAACACTTTTTTATTTTATATCATTAATGAACGATATTGCATGAGCTACACAATTTAGCATCCTATCGAAATATTTTTGAAATCAAAATGACCTTAATCGATAGGTCTACGTTAGGTCTGTATAGGTCCACCAAAATTTTTGTTAGGACGCCTATAGCTTTTTAATATATTTTTTTAAATTTGCAAAGAGAAATTTGCATCTTAGAATCTCATTTCATTTAAAAGGAAACTGATTGATCTTTATATTTCTGCATTCTTTATCGTTAGGTCAGTATTGGTCTATAGTTTTTGTTTTTATATAATTCATTTGATTTTTTTTTTACTAACAATTATTATAAATAATTTACAAATAATTTATAAATAATTCACTCGCACATGTGCGAAGTGTCTCTCGCGCAAACTATTCAGTTTAGAAAAAAAATATATTAGAAACCTCAATATCATTTGTAAAAACCTATCCATAGATAACCCACACGTATTGGTTTGATGAAAAAAAAAAATTGAGTTTCAGTTCTAAGTGTGGGGAACCCCTAAAATTTATTGCTTTTTTATTTTTGTATGAAAATTTTAATGCGGTTCACAGAATACATCTAGAAATATAAAGATTAATCAGTTTCCTTTTGATGAGATGCTAAGATGCAATTTTTTTTGCAAAATTAAATAAAAATATTTCTTAAAAAAATTGTAGCCGACCTAACAAAAATTTTGGTGGATCTATACAGACCTACATGTTGAAAGAGTACTTCGCCTGCATCTGTACGTCGATATCGGCGCCGCCTTTTAATATGGTTAGAGAACGTTGGAATGTCGTTTCGTGACGCGTTATACTAAATGTACGAAACTGATATGCTTCTGGCGCGTCAAGACATGTCACGACACGTTAGTATGTTTCCGACCTAACGAGAGACAATGTGTCGCGGTCCGTAGCGCTGTCCCCGCTGAGGCGCGCGCGCGGCCTGCGGACGCTGAGCCTCGCGCGCACCGGCCTCACGCGCATCTGCCGCGACTGGCGCTCCGAGCTGGAGTGGCTCACCGACCTCGACCTGCGCCACAACAACGTGACTCTGCTGGAGGTGAGCACCCCCCTCCGCCGCCAATCGCCACCCCTTCACTCCCGACTAACCGCGCTGTACTTGCAGTTCGAAGACCTACAGTGGCGGCGCAGGAACGCGACGCTCGTGCACCTGAGCGGCAATCCGGTGCGCGGCGTGCACTACACGCGCGAGCAGTTCACCGCCGTGCTCGCCGGGAACGTATCCTCGGACTTCGCCTCGTCGCAGGTGACAACTTCTCACTCTCACTTCGCACGTCTGCACTCGTCGGAGCGGTAGTCGAGCTCGTCCGACTCAGACGGTCGTCGTTTCACATCGGTGTCGAGCAGGGGCGTGCGCTCCTTGTAGGCAGAAATGCAGTGCTTTACTTGCCATTCACAGATATTTTAATAAAACGTTCGTACGTTTTAGATGACTTTAATTAATAGTAAATAAATGAATAAACAGAATATAACTTAAAAACGCCTAATATTTTATAAACAGCAATCACACAAACATTATGTTTTCCATGCGTTTGGCGACAAGGCGCTGTAAAATAATGTACCTAATCAACCAAGTCATGCCGTCGCGTGCCGCAGGAGATTTGTTCGCATGTGTGTAATAATTTTGGTGTCCGTGCACAGTTCGCAAACGCACACACCCATGAAAAATTAAAGATTCGAAAGCCGCGACTCCTGCGGCAGGCTACGGAGTTCGGCTGTTGTCGTGCGTAATCGGAAATGTTCATTGCCTATAATCCGAGTAATGTAATGTTTATGTTTTGTATTTCGCGGGTGCCATTTGCTTTTTTCATGTCATAGTTCATAACCATTGTTTACTATTTTTTTTGCGCCAGTATATTTATAGTTTTCTTAGAAGATTTTTCATTTTAACATTTGAAAGTGTGTACATTTAACATTTTATTACTGAGTTTCTGTAATAATTGTAGTGATTTGCTTTTACTAGTGCGTTTGTTGATTTTTTTTAATGTTATTTGATTGTGAGGTTTGTGTTGATACTGTGTGTTTATTAAAAACTAAAAATAACAAATTTTCACAATTGTCATTCAGTGAAAAGATTCAAATTGTGTCTAAAGGTGTTACCCGAGTTACAACAATTAAACCAGCAAAAAGGGAATGTAACTCGAAAGTTTCATTTTAAAAGTTATGAAACGTATAACTGGCTGTGTGGTTGTGTACACACGATTAAATTATATTGTTTTCCTTGCATATTGTTTAGTAATTCTAATATATGAAAATTGAAGCTGACTAGGTGAGTAGTTATAATATTTTGGCTTATTATTATTATTTTACTTATTAGGATTTCTTCCGCCGCGACGATCGATCGCTGTTTTGTCTGCGTTGCCGTAGTAGGTACATGAATAGTAATTAGTAGTACATCTAAGACTTGTTCTGTTAGCATGGTTTCCGACTTAGAGATCCATCGCGTGGCTGTGGCTATGCTAAAAACCTATAAAAGAAAAAGTTTTTGTGACCGGGTACTCCGCCGCATACCCAGTGTCATAATCCTGTGCACGCCGCTGGTGTCGAGTGTCGACAATCTCCGCTTACGAGTCAGACCTGCGACTAGTGATGCGACTCGAGTCACTTTTACTCGAGTGACTCGAGTTGAGTACGGAAAAAATCATACTCGAGTGAAAAAAATATTGACTCGAGTTAACTTGGACTCGAGTTATCACTCGTCGAGACAAACAAGTAAAAATATGTACGAGTGTGACAAGCCGTTATAATGATCGATATTCGTCGTCCGAAAATGTCAGTAATTACTCGAGTCACTCGAGTGACTCTAAAACTACTCGAGTGACTCGACCACTCGAGTGGTACTCGAGTGACATTGCAAAATGACTCGAATGACTCGAGTGGTAAAATTGGACTCGAGTCGCATCACTACCTGCGACTCGGACGAGCTCGTTTAACTTTGATGTAATTTTTCGCTCCTTGAGGGCGAAGTCAATTCATAGCCCTTCATGATATACATATTTTTAAGCACACGTCACGTTCACGTAATGCCGTGACCGGGCCGGCCCGGAGCCACCGTCTATTATAACTTTTTAATTAAGGCATACATGAACAATTATTATTTTTCATATAAATTATAAAACCAATCTCTATCTCATATAGATGACGACGCTGTGGCTGGACGACGACTGGCCGCAGTGCGACTGCGCGTGGTACTGGTTCGTGCGCGCCACGCGCGAGAGGCCGCTGCACGCGCGCGCTGCGCTGCGGGGCGCGCGCTGCGGGACGCGCGTCGGGCTGGAGGGGGCCGACACGCGCGCCGGGCTGGAGGGGGCCGATACGCGCGCCGGGCTGGAGGGGGCCGACACGCGCACGCTGCAATGCACGCTGCCGCCGCGCGCCGGCCTGACCCGCGTGCCGCGTGCGCTGTCGTACGAAGATTCCCAAATCGAAGAGGTGCGTCTCGTCTCGTTTCATCTTTAGTGTTCGTTTCGGGTTCACTACCTCGACATCGATAGAAAGATAAACGCCCAACAAACAAAAACGTCATATAAGACAAGGCTTGTACGACTTTAAGTTGTATTGCAGTCTTACAATAGTAAAGAGATGACTACTAGGTCCTATAGACGTCTACCATTTAACTTCTTAGTCGTGCGACTATATGTCATAATAAACTGGTCATAGCAACGTCAGCAAGACTAAACTACACGACGTTATATTACAGTTTTAACTATAACGTTAGTACGATAATGCAATAGTCATACTAACGTTACAGTCCAATAAACGGTTTCAACTAACCAAATTAGGTGATAGAAAAACCTGTATGTGACATTTATATAACGAAGCAGTTGTACACACGTTTTGAAAATGACGTTTGTAAAACAATCCCCCATTTTGTCTTACAACAGTTAATTTGAGACACTTGAATGACTTGGTTGTTCATTTTGACTTAAATATGATCTCTATATAACAAGATGTCGATTAAAGGTCATGTCCTGACTTTAACCAGCCTTGTTGTCGCATTTGAGACAAGTTTTTACTTTTAAGCGACTTGGCCGCCATACTAACGAAAAGTTACACTCTTAACACCATTGTTTAATTCAAAAAATATAGGTAGGGTATTTGAATAATATGAATAATAATTAAAATGTTTTGTAATCTGCACTGCGCTTTTACTACAATCAGCTTATGCCTGAAATAAATTTAGGTAAAGATTATTGAAATTACTACTTATATTGCTAAATTAAAAATTATTTTTAGTTTTTTGAGGAACCCTAACAGCAATGGCGTAAAGGTTATTTCCAAGACCATACAAGGTCTTGAAATAACCTTAATATGACTTACTGTCTTTACAACGTCACATAGAGATAAGTGTACGACAAAAGCAATATGTCTTGCATTTTTAGAAACAAACACTATTGTTATTCATAATAATATAATGTTTCAAACACAAAACTATGAAGGGGCATGAAAATATGAATAGTATTTACATAGGTATATTATCATAAAACTTAAATTCCCAGTCGAACTAAACGGAATTAGAAACAGTCACAGTTAGCAAGATATGAAAATTAAATAACACTCGACACCTTTTATTTCCTTGTAATTATTTATTTTGCACCTTCAAAGCCACGAACACGCAAGACTATATCAAGAAATATAAATCAGTCATATAGGTGTTGTTACTTGATTCTAATAAACCGTTTTAGTCATTCAAATCACCTGTATGACCACTATGTGACGAACTAGTCGTTGTAAAGTTATAATGAAACTACTGTGCGATGAAAATGGTAATTTCTTAACGTTTTTACGACTTTTAAATGACTTCAACGAAGTCATCTTATGACTATTGTATGACGATAATACAACAACGTACGTCGTATAAATGGGGCCCTTTTCGCGTTTAGCAAACGTTATTAAAACGTTAGTGTGACTTAGCTGTGGTAATAAGATAACGTTTACTAAACTATTGTACGACGATAATTTGTTAGTTGGGCGATGGCATCGAAATAACCTCTCGCAATCTTGCAGTGGATCCAACACTTCGATGAATACTATCCCGGAGCAAATCTCGATTCCATATTCGAAAAAAGTTGCAAAGAGGGAGGGATGGTGGAGCAGCAGCTGCTGCGCCTGTGTAAAGACGCATCGTACGTAATTTTTAAACGGAAGTTGTATGATTATGAACAATTATTGTCCTCGCGCGGCGCTGCGGGCCCACGTGTTACCGAAGTACGAATTATATTTTTAATATTTTGTACATTTTTTTTAATTAAAATAAATGGCTAAGCTGCTGTTGCATGGAAGTATATTTACATAATTATTGTTCCATTATTGTAAAAAGATACTCTTTAAATTTTATATCGTTTGAAAATTAAATGACCAAAGCAAAATAAAAAAAATTGTGTGTGTCAGCTCCGACGCACGACTGGAGTTTACTCCTTAAGTACGATTGTCTAAACATACGCAAAAAGAGTTTATCCAACTGAAAATAAGATTAATACCATATGAAAGGGTAAATTAAAAAATTAATGAAAATAATATACATATATAAATATATATTTATTCATTTTATATACATTTATTATAACTAATCGGCGAAATATTTTACATTAAACTTTTCACAATAGTCAATTTCAGATGTGCACAAATATTTCATTAGGAATGTTGATAAATTATGTAATTATTATTATCTGACAATTATCATTTATTTTTTAAATATTATTTTTCAATATTAATTAGAGCAACATTACTTTCGCACCGCACCATAGGTGCGCGTGCACCAAAAAAGTAACGAGGTCATTCATCAGTAGATTTTACCTCTCATATTTTTCTCATACCGGGCGCCTTATATATGATAATCGATTCTTAAGGAGTAAACTCCAAAAATAAAAAGTTGAATTTATATGATTGTCTCTTATGTGTTATAGTGCTTCAAATATTTGTATAATTCAAGTTGAACTTCGTATTTAACGTAATATATGCTTATATATATACATATATATATATATATATATATATATATATATATATGCTTTTTGTATAATTTTTTTCTTAAATGTAAATAAAAATAAAAAACAAAATTTGTTTCTTTTTTTACTCTATACTTTAAATAATTCACACGTAATGTAAGAGTACCATAGAGGTAATGAAATGAAAATGTAATATTTGTTTCGTCATAAGGTACACACTTCGTGAATGTAAAAAAAATGATTTAAAATAAATACGTCAAATTATTACAAGTTAATGTCTCGGTAGACAACATTACTATTATATCATCGGCTTTATTAAATGTTACAATAAGCTGGAATCGAACCCGCGACCGCGATACCGGTGGTATTGAGGCGAGGCGTTGTGGCGACTACTCGCACGTGTACTGGACACCAGAACGGTCATCAATGCTTCACGTACGCTTTAACTTCGTCCGCTCGCGTTCCTCTGGGCACTACCGGTAAAGTCCGCCCGATATGGCCTGCTAACAATACAGTAACTCCTCCCATTTGACAATTATTATTCCTAATATCTTGTAAAGATCTATTTAGGACTTCGAAACATTCTTTATGAGACATAGTACTCTCATCCCAATATAATTTCGTTTTGCGTTTGTTTGGCTATAGTGCACAAAGAGGTTTCGGTTTGTATCACATTGAAAACGTAGAGTGTGCAGTTTTACCTCCGTCTAGCAGCGCGGCAGCAATAAGGGATCGGACAGTAATCAGATTAAAATCTAAAATGTGCTAAATGCTATAATGCTAAAATGTAATCATCTAAAATAAATATACTCTTTTACGATTATTTATCTAATAATAATTTAATACAATTCATTTAAATATTTTTAAATGAAGAAATAGATGTTGTTATTTTCAATATTTACCCGACTGCGACAGAAGGAGGGTTATGTTTTTCGAGTGTATGTATGTATGTATATATGTCCATTTCTTTGGCACGCCCTACAGCCCAAACGGCAGGACGGTTTTGGACATATGAGGTGTCGTTGGATTTGTCTAAATTGTAGTAGTGACATAGGCTATATAAATTTTCAAAATGGCGCCCGCAAATGGCGGAATGAGG
The DNA here is from genome assembly GCA_036937285.1 of Euphydryas editha. Lineage (NCBI taxonomy): Eukaryota > Metazoa > Arthropoda > Insecta > Lepidoptera > Nymphalidae > Euphydryas > Euphydryas editha. The sequence continues at coordinate 167,872 of JAUPFZ010000029.1, forward strand.
GGGGGGGAGTTTATTTTTTTTCTTACTGTAGCAATATGGGTTAAATATGGGTTAATTAAATGAAAGCTAGTAAATTGTTTTATTCTTTTTAGTTTGTAATAAGAGTATTTTACGCAGTCGGGTTTTTTTAGATTTTTTTAATTAAGCATACTTGTTTTAAACTGTACTGAAACGCCAATCACAGTGCGTGACGTCATCTGTAGCCAATCATTGACTGCACGGGTACTACCTACTTAGTTTACTCAATAATTATTTTCATAATTTTGTTGAAATTATAAAAGTTAATAAAAGATTATTGATAAATTAGGATACGGTAATCGATTTAAAAGCTGTCACGTGGTGTTTAACCAGTTTTTTATAATGAAAACAGGATTTACGAAAGCCGATAATCGAAATCTTCCCAGAGTGAATACGTTTCTGATTTGCAATTTCTTTGCAATTAATTCAGACTTTTGTGACACTGAATTTCGAAATGTGAAAACTTCTGTATTACTATTACAACTATCTATACAAATAATAAATCTGTTAAAACCTACGTTTTATTAATACACTATATATCATCAAGAATAAATTTTAATAGCGCGATTTAATTTCAATCAGCGCCATCTCTTATCATTTTTTGTTCGTGCACGTATCACATAAAAAGTACATAACCAATGTAAACTTTAATACATAAAAATTATACATAGCTCACAGTATAATTTAGTTTTTGTTTCATTGTAATTAAATTTAAAAATAAATATTTAAGAAAATAGAAATACGCCTACGCGACATAGACGCCATCTGGTCTAACGAATCTACAAAACTTATTTTTGAGTTATTATTTTGTTAAACTTAAAAGTTTAGTAAATATGTCGGATAGGAATAGAAATCGTTTCAATATTTTAGATAAACATCATTTTCAATTAATATACTATTATGTTAAAGTATGTTTGTCTAAATATAAAAACGATATTCTACCATTATACGATAGATGGCGCAGAATATGTCATATAATTTTTTTAATCGCGCTGACCAAAACTTCGCCCAAAAGAATGAGACTCGCCCGTATTTAATGAAATGTTTTTTTTTTTGCATTTAGTACCTTAGTGTACTATGGTCTTGGTCGTTATAAATATAAATATAAATAATAAATATGTTTAACACACACACACACACACACGGTCATCTGTTCCTAAGTTAGGCAACTTAATGCCTGTGTTTTAGGTAACAGCCGACTGAATTTTTTTTTTCTAAATAAATATACACATGTAAATAATACACATATAAATAAACATATTACACCCAGACTCAGGGTGGGAATCGAACCCACAACCCTTGGAGCAGAAAACAGGGTCGCTGCAAACTGCGCCAACGGGTCAGTCAACGTTATGTATTTGTTGATTATACAAAGTTGGATGGTTATAGCTATTTAATTTGTAATCTATATATACAAAGAAAGTCGTGTTAGTTACACCGTTTATAACTCGAGAACGAGTGGAACGATTCTTATGATTTTTGTGTTTTTGGATTTGTCTTCGTTGGGAATAATACTTATTAAAAAGTGATATTCATCAATGAAAATATAATTAATAAAAAAATTAGTTCAAATGTTTCATCCGTACTATCTTTACATATAATATATCTGTTAACGAGTCCGTTTTATAATCTTAATCTTAATATATAAAAGCGAAAGATCACTCATCACGATATCTCTGGAACTATAAGATCTAGAGACTTGAAATTTGGTAGAAATATTCCTTTTGCCGAGGAGAGGTCAGCTAAGAACGAATTTTAGGAAATTCTAGCCCTAAGGGGGCAAAAAAAGGGGGGCAAAGTTTGTAGCCCGCTAGTAGAATAATATATTATTTGCCATAAAATACCTAGGTACTTGAAAAAATACCTCCTTGAAAAATAACCTCTAATGTTACACAATATATGTTTTATTGTACCTACTGTACTGTACTAGCCTGTAAACCACCCACTGCTGAGCGAAGGCCTCTTCTCCATATAGACGAAGGGTTGGAGCTTAATCCACCACGCTGCTCCATTGTAGGTTGGCGAATAATATACTACTACGAGTAACGATAGCTATCAGGTGTATATGATAACAACCGGGACCCGGGACCAGACCAGAAACAAATAAATGTACAAATAAAAACCCGCGACCGCCGGCGCGGGGTGTTGTGTGTCGCACCACTACACCAGAACGGTCGTCGCAAGTAGAATACTGTCAACACTATATCACATTCTTTAGTGTTACAAAAAAAAATAATTACAAAATGGAAAAATATATAGGTAATAGTAGTTGACCGTAGAGAGAAAACAAAATATATTTCCTAAAAATTAATTTAAGCACATTTCATTCTATTTATTTATAGTAATTAATGTATATTTACGTCAAAATGATCTTCACAAGAGTGGAGACACACGCTTCACTGGAGTGGTGTAATGGAGGAATATTAAGTTCGCTCTCTTCCTTCATTGGGGAGGAAGTGCATAAGCGCTTGGATGTTTGGATCCCCCAGTTCGGTGGCAGGAGCGGGCGGGCTCGCCCGTCCACTCTATGCAGGCGGCGCGTGGTGCGCGGGCCGCCTGGGTCGAGCCTGGCTCCCTGCAGTTCTTGCGGAGCTGTCTAGGTGCGATCCGACGGCGGGTTTTGGGTCACTCAATGCTGGCGTTCTTCTGCTCTGCAGAGGAGAGCTGGCGGAGAGTAGCCCGGCTTCGGTAGTTGGGCCGCTCCTGGTTCTTCTTTGCCTCGCCCAGAGTAGACCGGTCGAGCGGCTCGGAGTCGAGGCCGCAAGGCCAGGTGTCGGGGCGTCACGGTTGTATGCGCGAGCGATCCCGTGGTGCCCCACTACGGCGCAGACAGTCGATAGGTTTTAGTGGGTATTCTGGCTTCGTAGTCATCGAGTCCCACATACCCGTCGCCTTCAGGCGGCGGGATGCGTAAATGCATTTCTCATCGTAAAAAAAGGGGGTTAAGAGGAGGTCATTGTCAATATATCTAACCAATTAACTTAAGTCATTGACCTTTTATTTTTTTTTCATGCAGCAATTAATTGTTTTTTACAAAATCTCCAGAACTCATTATTCAAACTCATAAAACACAAAAAAAAAATGTGTTACGGACACAAAATATTTCGATTTCTTGTTTTGAATAAATTCCCAACATTTTGAAACCATATTTGTAAGTATAACATGAAAAAAATACGAAAATATGGGCCTTCAAAGTTTTTAAGAGTTGCAAAATTTTACCAAACTACCAACTTAAAGTGATATAAAAAAAAAAAAAACAATACACGGACAGGGTTTTATTTTTTATTTTTTTTTAAATATCCTGCATTTATGTCCTTTCCAATAATGTATCATTTGCTATCAAAAAAAGAATTTGTGTAGAGATATTTACCAAAACATAACGCGCGACTTAAAATCGCTTACTTAAATAATCATAAAAGGTAAGTAAAGTCATGTGTGGTTAATTTTCTCTAATGATGACCAAGAACCACCCTCGAGATGGACCGAAACGATCTGGACAGGATAATTCCTTAAATTCTTATTTTTGTATAAATATGAAAATTTGTTTAAAATAATAAAATGAATCAGTCTCTTATTTCTAGTGCGCAGTTTTAAAAAAACTGTTTTTAACCCCAAGTCTCCTGTGCTGTGAGTAGCTAAGTAGTTTTATGTCTTTCTCATTATTTAGATAGAGTTACAAAGTTCCTTATCTCTATCTTTCGATCAGTCAGCCAGTCGAGATCTGACGGTCTCTACTAACGTGCGCGTGCTCTTAGTTTCTCGTATTTCCCAATTCCTGAACTGGTCACGACGGTCCTATACCATGGCCACCACGCTCCGCAGACCTTACTCCAGTTGATTTTTATGTCACTCGTCGTTTTATGGAACTCGTCTATGCCAGGGGTCGGCAACCCGTGGCTCGCGAGCCACTTGCGGCTTTTTTCAATTTATGTCGGCTCTTTGCAAAAAAAAGTTGGGGTTCTATGCTATGATTGCTTATCAAACACATGAAAAGTGACAAAAAAAAAAAACACGATTAAAAAATTTACTTAAAGATTTTTGTTGGCTCTTTATGAGGACTATGTTTTATGGTGCGGTTCTTTAAATAAAATTTGTAGACTGGTGAAATTTGGCTCTTTGCCAAAAAAGGTTGCCGACCCCTGGTCTATGCGGAAGAAATACAAAGTCGCGACCATTTGAGAGGGAGGATTATTGATGCATTCGACATTTTGAAGCAAGAAATGCTGATGGCCACTACGACGACGGAAATAAGAAAAAGATGACTTGCTTTTATTAGAAATGGTGGCTAACAATTCGAACAACTTTTATAATAAAAGCCTTGTTTTAAATTTTTTTTTTTTATTTATTTATTGCGCATAAATACAACTGTCAGATTTGTAACTTCACTAAGAATCATAATAGCCTGTAGACATCAGGGCTGGACATCCCCAATCAATTTACTATTTATAATTACACTTTATAAATACAATTTATAATAAAACCTAACGGTTTAAATCTGGATCTTGAGCCATCGTAAAAGAGTATTTTTCCAGTACCTATTGAATAAAAAATCATATCGAAATCCACATTGTCTAATGCCGTCAACATCTATCCGCAAACTTCAGTCTCGTGAACAAGACATTCGTAGATAATGTCGAAATATCGAGCTCTGCCAAATGAAAAATAAAAGATATGGTAAATATCCCGCTTTCAATAATTGTAGTGTATATGGTAAATTATTATTAATTACATAGTTGAAGAAATGATTAAAAAAACAAAACATTGAGATAGTTACTCTTTATTTTTTATTTTGTTTTAGAATGTAACAAAAGATAACACTTATTTTTAAAGGCAGCAAATTAAATACAAATAAAATAGTATCATACTTTTCATAACACTGTTTGACAAATAAATACAAATTAGTAACTCGTCTAGTTTTAACTTTGTTATAATAATAATACTCTTTATTGTACACCATGAATAGAACAAAAGTCATAACAAATATAGAAAGATGTACATAGGCGGTCTTATCGCTAATAGAGCGATCTCTTCCAGACAACCTTTGGGTATAGGACACAGTACAGTAAAGTTTGTTTAGTTTAAGTTATAACTTTGTATTTCAACATAAAATATCTAGCAACGTACTTACATATTAATATATCATACAATTTTATTTCAATCCAGCTGACAAAGACTGTTTTATCATTAGGTAACACATTCATCAAACACAATATCGTTTTATACGCAATAAACAAGAGATACATAAATATTTAAAATATCGATATTAAAAGACATGTTTTATAATAATCTTTATTTAATTAATTAAATCATAAATTAAAATTACGTTATTGTAATCATTAATTAAAATTACACCAACACAACTTATGTAAAGGATTAAAAATATTTTAAATGTATTTTTTTTTGGATTTTAATGATAATTAGTTTAGAAAAATTTACTAGATTATACCTATATCTTTATTTTATTTATTAAATAAACCAACAGCGTATTACAATAAAACTTACTAACTAATATAAGATAGAATTAATATAGCAAATAATAGGTTTACCTTAAAGTACAAAAAAAATAATATATTAATACTAATTGATTCGCGCAAGCATATAAAATATAACGTGTTCAATGGCACCCTAGCCCTATGACAGGGTCAAGAGTTCGATGCTCAGTAACCACTAACGTGCCTAGAATATCTAAACCTAAAAGTTCTTATAAGATATAATATTAAAACTCAAGCAGTATGTCGGTGAGAAAAACAAAACACTAATTACCATTATTGCCAATGGCTTTTATAATCTCTCGGACAAATTGGTCAAGACAGAATTTTTTGCATAGTTTGTGTAATGACGAGGTATATGAAGTAATGCTTGACGCGTGCGATCTACTGGAATTAAACCAATAATTGTTATTAACATTATTTTAATGATTGCGTATGGCATTTATCTTCAAATTTTAAATAATTGAACAGAAAGTGTTGAGTCGCAATACATAAAAAAGAAATAAAAAACAATAAAGAACTTTTGTAATATTAGACGATATATAGTAAATCATTGAACGTAGAAAAAGTTATCTATATAACTGCTATAAAATCTGCCACCCAACCTGTTCCGCCATTGTTTCTTGTCGTGGTAAATGAAATTTTTACATAATTGTCTTCACTTGTATAATCTGCAGGGGTTTCAGTACAATATGTAGAGATAGTTTTTCCACTTTTATCGATGAGACTTAGATAATTTTGATCACAAGTTCGGCCTAGGTCGAATACAACAAAATGTAACATCAAGCGTGTTCCTATTGGCGTTTCAAGTTCCCATTCACAATTCGATTTTTTCCTATAAATATCGGGATAGAGAGGACTTGTTACTCTTCCCGCTGAGTTTTGAAGTCGTCCGCCACAGCCTCTGCCCTTATCGGTAGAAACATAGTTAAAATCGTAAACAACTGATTCAGCTCCCATAATGTGATTATGTAAGAGTAAATATCGACCAGTTGAAAATACTTGAACATATTCTCGGTATTCCATCGATATTTCAGTTAATAGCGGCGCGTCCGTTGTGTTACCGTCAAAAATCTTTAAAAACACTTGGTGATTCCAATAAACCGGCGATACCGATATAAAGTACATTGATATAGTATAATTTTCTGGTACGGTTATCAGTGTGAAACAGTGTTGTTCACCTGTAGCAACTGGATCAGTAATGTATGCCATACTTTCTGATTGCACTCTTCCTTGTAATTCAGTGTAGTTTCTACCACACAAACCTAGGTATGATATTGAAATATCTATTCCTTTATGAGTAGAAGTAGATTCCGCTGTAGTTTGTAAATTAATTTTGATGCTTCCCGTTGCATAATAATCGATAGATTTTTTTAAGCCACACAATTCGAAACGTTTAGGTGCTTTAAATGTTGAGTCATAGAAGGACATTGTGTGGGAGAAGAACTCATCTAACGATTCATTTAATATGAAATCTTTACCTATAGTCATATTTCTTGACTGTGAATGACTACTTATAATTACTCTATCGTTATTGCATATATTTCCCGTACCGGGTTCTAAATCCAAGTATTCTATTCTTATATGAACTGTGGAATATGGATTAGAAATTGAATCGAAATAGTAGCTACAATGCAATCCTCTAGGAATTACCCCGGTTTCGTAACCCGGTGATTTTAATGTTTGCAAAGAGCTTGTGATCGTGAAAACAGTATTGCCGCATTGAGAAGGGTGAGTTGTCAGAAGTGCTTCAAATCCAGAGCTTGTTACCTCTCCATCGGTAGAAAGTCTAACAGTCATTGTATTACTTGAAGATGATAATGGCGGCGGATATGAATGACCACAGTATGTACCAATAATTAAGCTGTTTGGATTTAAGCCATCTTTCAACTCTACAAAATCGCAATCACACTTACTTTCACCTAATGCTGTTTGATTCACGTTTACACAAGAGGCTATATGAAAGGAAGTAAATTCAATCTTGACAAAGTGATCAATTGGTGCTTTTATTTTCCAATGACAGTCTAAATAGTTTTCATACACAACACTATTTCCTATAAGTGGAGATTTCAGGGTCTTAATAGATGTAGCTGTCAGATTAATCTCTCCACCACACCCGACAGATTCTGAATAACTGAACAATACTTCTACTTTAAATCCTTGGAAATTTAAGTTAGTGTCAGAAACAAATTGTAATAAAGCTGTGTTCTTAGTACTTTTTAAAACAGTAGTAGTATTAATGGAACCGCACATTAATGATAACCGATTGTGTAAATCTATCATCGATCCATCATACACTGCTATGTAATCGTTAAGACACTCATAACTACTCTCTACGTCTATGTAAAGGAATTTAAGTATTACAACTTTATTTAGAGGAGCTTCTATTGTCCATGTGCAATTTGTATTTTCAATATAAGTAACTGAATTGCCTGATGTTAAAATTGTAGGATTTTTTACTAATCCTCCGCAGGAATACAGAGAGTAAGACAATTTGAATCCTCTTTTTTGCCCGTAACGATCAGTCTTAAAAGTAATTTCAATTTTATCATTACCATTTACTACTGGAGGTATTTCTTTTCCACAATAAAGTCCATAAAAGTAATCATAGCCACTTTGTGTACTGATTGTTAAATTATCATATTCACAATCAGGATATGATCCTTCAAGTTCGAAATCTAAAAACTTAACTTGAATTTTACTAGAAGTACCTTGAATTACGTATTCACAATTCAATGATGGATAATATTCGTTTGTATATCCAGGACTATATAAGTACTGTTCTTCAGTTTTTGCTATTAGTGTTCCACCGCATATGGATACCGCTTTAGCTTTGAATCCATCCAAGTTCGTGAACGAGTCTGTTCGAAAAATTATCTTCATTTTATTTGAAGTGGAATTAAACGGAGGTGGAGTCTGGCGACCACATAATCGTGCAATTTCTTGATATTTATTTTCTTGCCAGTCAAAAATTATAAGTGCATCTTTTGAGCAATTACGTTTATCTTCTATAGCGAATCGACCTTCAAATTGAAGAGATATTCTATATCCAATTCCTGCGTAGATTTCCCATACACATTCTTGATTATCGAGGTAATTTTGAGGATAGTTCGGTGATGTAAATATTCTATCAAATGCCATAAGATGTCCTCCACATTGAACACTAACAGTTTTTACCATAAGTTTAACAGTAGTATTAGTTTGAGGTTTTGAATGATATTGTATGTATGTATATCTGTATGATGTCATAAGAGCTTGTTCCTGAATTTTGTTTCGACAATAATCTCCTATTTTCAGAGAAGTCTGAGCTATACCTTGATATATTTGTAAAAACTCATCAGGACAATCTAAATTAAACAATCCTTCCAATTTGAATTCAGTTCTAACTCCTATAAGAGTTACAATTAACCATGCACAATCAATTGTCATATTATGAGCGTTAGGTACATTAAGTATATTGACCGAATCTGGTCCTGCATGTAATACACCTCCACATGGATTTAATTTCCAATTTAGGTCAAATATTATGGGACTGCGCTTATACTGTATTGCCTTAATATTCATATTTGCTTCGGGTAGATTGAATAACACGTCAGTATTATTTCCACAAATATTTCTAGCAAATAATGGTCCTCCTTTGACCACATATGAATTTATTATAAGTTTTGAGTCTCCGTATCGACATATATTTCGCGCTGACGAGTTAACTGTTATGTTTACAGATAAAGTTTTATATTTATTAGTGTCAATATCCGTGAAAATACCGTTATATTTCCATTCGCAAACGTAAGCTCGTTCTAAATTTGGGGACTGAAGTTCTCCTCGAATACCTTCTAGACTCCCGCCGCATAATGCTGGTTCATTAGAAGTAAACTTCGCTTTGAATCGAAATGTTAATTTGTTCTTTTTTCTAAAAATATAAAAAGACAATTTATTTCCAGTAGACTCGAAGATTTTAGGGTTAACAGAAGAATTATTGTTATTGGGTTCTCCTTCTATAGCAGATGTAAACGTTATATCATTATAAACACCTATATCATCATTATAATCATAATCTAAGAGTTCTAATCGCACTCTTCGTGTTACATCAGGAACTGTAATAGTCCATTGACAATAGCGTAAAGAAGTTTCACGAGGATAACCGGGAGTCGTTAAATATCCTTCTGAAACTGTTATTTGACCACCACAAGAAAGCCTCGAAGAATTGAAAGAAAAACGAAAACCTCTACTTTCTGATACTTCTGTCCCAAGACTCGGCTTACCAAATTGTAGTTTAACTATTACTTTATCAGTAAGAGTCTCAATTGGAACCGTGTAGTCGTCCATAGTATTATCACAAAATTCTTTTATTTTTCCTAATTCTGATGTATTGTTTGCAAAAATTGTTTCTTCGATTGCGATTTTCGTTTCACATGGTTTTTCTGATTCGGGAAGTTGTAGATCCTTGAAATTCAACTGAATCACATGCTTTGGTAATGAAATGATGTGCCATTGGCATAAAGTACTAGGAGGTAGATAAGTCAAGTGTGGATATCCAGGAGATAATACTTCGCCTGATTTTGCGATAATTGTACCACCGCATACGTCTATGGATACGTTAGCTTTAAATCCATTTCTAGGTTCTGCTATTTGTGTTGAATACTTTATAAACATTGAGTTACTACTAGTTTTAATTGTGCTTGGTCTGTCTTTGCAAATAATTTCTTTAAGTGGAGCTAATTGTGTAGATCCATCCCTAACCTCGACATATTCAAGAGTACATTGTTCAGAAACCTCTAAGTCAAATCTTTCCAAAAAATCAATTCTTAAAATTTCTCCTGGTGGACCAGTAAACGTCCATATGCACTCTGTGTAAGGAACCGGAACAGAAGGGTAATTAGGGGAAGTAATAATTTCCCACGTGTGGTCAGCGCTTAAAGAAGATGTTAATCCACATTCAATATTTTTTTCTTCATAGTATAGTTTAAAGTATTGAAATTTATCAGTTGAGCGTAGTAATGGATTTAAAGCGACATAACTAATAGATACTAAATTACTCGATGAAATAATTTGGTCTTTATTTTCATGAGAATATCCACAATATTTTCCACTCGATAAAAGCGGTGATTCAACACTTTCGCCGTCTCGTAAAATAACGTAAGAAGAGCATTCGTTATCATTAGTTATATTGAAATGTATAAATTTCATTTGTATTGTTCGTCCTGGGCGTACTTTTAGTGTCCAATTGCATCTTAATTTAGATTCAAATCTGTCCTGGAAGTCAAAACTTCTAACTTCAACTTCACCTGACTTATCTTGTAAAAGTCCACCACAAATTGATCGTACATTTGCCAGAAATCCCTTCCTTGTAATGCTTTGATCCGATTTAAATGTGACTTTCATTGCGGTGTTACTTGTAAACACTTTTTTATTCAAATTTTTAGCAAGGCATGCTTTCTCAAGAATAGGTATCCATTCTCCTTGATTGGAAGAGAAAACTGAAATAGAGTCTGCAAAACAATTAGGGGTTTCTTCTAAGGACACATCTTTAATAGTAAGTCTTAAATGTCTACCGGGATTTACTTCAAATATCCAAACACAGTTTGAGTCAGAATTATACTCTTTAGGGTAATTTGGAGAATAAAATTCAAAATCATTGTTAGGTAATACTATTTGAGTACTGTTTAACCCACAATTTATTTTATCACTTATATCTATTACTCCCTTGTCTGACTGTGTCCACTGAATATGAAATAGTGAACCGAAGTTATCCTCATCTAGTATAAGCTTTAAATAAATAGCGTTTGAAGTTGTCCGTAAATTTACATTTTCTTGATTTAATAGGCCACATAATTCTTGTAGAAGTGGAGCTTCGTCATCATAACCATCAAAGATCATTAGTTTACTACTGCAAATATCGCTGTGAGTGTGGATTAGCATATGATCAATATGAATAGAAATAATAGTTGAAGCATCACTAATAATTCGCCAGCTGTATTCGCCTGCACCATCATATGGAAAAGGATATAATGGCGATGCTATTTCTCCGTTATTTAAACCAGTAATTTCATTTCCGTGCAGAAAACCGTAATGAAGGACAAATCCTTGACCTGTAACCTTGTCGTTACTGTAAAACTTTATATATAGCTTGGTACCAGTTGTGGTATTAAGGGGAATATCCTGTCCACAATAAACTGCCAGTAATTCTCCCCCGCTATTGTTTTCTCTTATTTCCAAATAATCATCGTTACAATTTTCAGAATAATCTATATCAAACTTTTCAAAAGTAATGTAAACTCTATTTCCAGGCGAGGTGCTTAATATCCATTCACAATTGGCGTTGTTTGGATAAGAGAGTGGATAATTTGGTGAAGCGATAGAACCTTCTTCTGAAGACAGATTTCCGCCACATGCATTGGTTAAAATGGAATAATGAGCTACAAACTGCCCTTTAATACTCGCTGTATACGAACCTAAAATGACTGTTAATGCGCTCCCATGACTTACTATAGTAGGTGGGACTTTCCGACCACAAAATTCATCGATTAAAGGCGATCTTTCATCATTACCATCTAGGACTCTAAGATATGATGCTGGGCAGTTACGATTAGTTATAACATCTCCAACTTTCGGCAATGACATATGTTCAATCGTTAATTGTACCTTTTGACTAGGATCCGGTGCGAGTATTACCCAGGTACAGTTGATGATGTTATGATTTATGAATTGATTATTAGATATTATTCCATCAGATTTTACTTTTATAACTGCTCCACACGTCATACTAAAATTAGCTTTAAAACCTCTGGCACTTCCATAAGCATCAGTTTGAAACTGTACTTTAATAGAAGAATTCTCCGATAAAAATTTTCTCTTATTTGTTTTAGGACAAAGTAGTGATGTATAGTTTGATTGAAAGTTGTCAATATTATCATAAATTTTTATAGAATCACCACAATCGTCATTATCTAATGAGTATAAATCAAAGCTTATAAAATTTAATTCTATTCTATGACCTTTTGGTACTGATATTAACCATATGCAATCCAAGTTATTTTCATAATTCTTGGGGTAATTTTTTGATTGAATTAATCCAGATGGAGCATTAATTTCACTACCACATCCTTTGTTTAAAGAATTGAAATGTGAATCGAAATAAATATTGCGTAAGGAAGATCGCTTTACTAATCTTACAAGTAAAAAGTTTGAACTTGCTTCTACAGTTGTCCCTGTTTTACCTCGATGGCAAATTTTTGTTAAAAGTGGAGAAGCTGTATTCTGACCATTAAAAACCTCTATTGCATCGATAGAACAGTTTTTGGATTCAGTCATGTAAATATCTAGAAATGTTATTGAAACAGCGGTTCCTATAGGGGTTTCAATAATCCATTCGCAATCCATGTCATCTGATAAATATAACGGATGGTACATTGACAGAATTCCGAAACGCTTTTGAATATGACCGCCACAGCCGTAACTTACCCATTCCAGACGAAAGCCATTACGAGGAAAATAATTCCCCGAGACAAAATTTATTTGTAATGAATCACCCTTAGTACTTATTGGTTCTGGTAGTAATGTGCCACATAGCTTTTTAGAAAATAATTTATCTGATGTTTCTTTGTATTGTAAATAAGCTGTTTCGCAGTTACGAGAGTTCAAATACCATGGTCGAAATGGAACTAATGAGCGGTAAGGACCAAAATATCTAAATATATCGAAGTTTGTAAATGTTACATTAATTTTATTACCTTTCGGAACATTTATTGTCCACAGACAGTTTATACTTAACGGATAACTGTCCGGGTAGCCTGGGCTTTCTATGACACCGTAACTTCCAGTTACATTATTATTACATACTGTAATGTAATTAAGAAGAAAACCTTTCGAACTTATGAATATGTCTGATCTAAATTTAATAAATGCGTAATTACTAGAAGTTATTATAATTTCTGAATTAGAAGACTTAAAACAATGCTTTCCAAAACTAAAAGCGTTACTGTCACGTCCATCAAATATTTCTACGTAGTCGTCATTACAGTCTTTCGTTCGTTCTAAATCTAATTCAACAAATGTTATTTTAATTTTTGAGCCACTACTTGTAACGATTCTATAAAAGCATTCTGCGTTTTCATTATAATTCTGAGGATAATTTGGCGATGATATTGAACCGTATGCACTATTTAATACCCCACCACAACCCCTTAAAGTTCCATCCCATTCAATCTTAAATCCATTTCCACTTAAGTAAAAGTCGGAATGAAATTGAAGAAAAGCACTATTGGCTGTTGTTACAATACGTTTTGATTTAAAATATCCGCAAAATGAACCAATTAAAGAAGAATTTTCAGAAGGACCATCCCTTATTGTTAAGTAATCACCCATCTCGCATTTATTTCTTAAAGGTCGCTCTAAATCAAAATCTGTTATGTTGAGCATGATTTGTTGACCATCTGGTACAGTTATTGTCCAAGTACAATCACGATTTGACTCGTAATTGTGAGGCCACCCTGGGGAATATATATATCCATGAGTTTTTACGTATAGTCCTCCACAATGTGTTTTTTCATCTAAAAATGTATATGATAGTGAAAATCCATCGAGGCGAATGCTGATATCTGATACAAATTGTATCATTAGACGATTTGAAGAAGTTGTTAGTGCAAGTGGCAAAGTGCTGCCACAGTATTTACCTATAGTGTTGTTGTCGTTGTTTTCATCAATTTCAATAATAAGAACATAATCGCTATTACACGATGGCATATCTTCGAGTTCAAATCTGTTCCACGTCAACTTAATATGCATTCCTTCAGGAGCAATTAACATCCACGTACACGTTTGACTATTAGAATATCGTGCAGTAGTGTCAGTTGGATGGTTAATTATGCCGTTATTTTCTCTATAAATTCCACCACATTCTGTATTTATTGTAGTGTAATTTGCATAGAAACCTCTACCAGTAACACTGAGATCGGATTTGAATCTAACGTACATATAATTATGAGTAGATGTTTGCGTTGGTGGAATAAAATCAGATCCGCCGCAATATCTGCCCATTAGTGTGGAATTTATAGAAGGTCCATCTCTGATTTCAACATGATCATATTGACAATTGTAATACCTGTTATCTTCTATGTCAAAATCTTGGAAAGTTAAGACTATAGCTTTACCTGGTGTGGCGCTAATTATATAATCGCAGACCATATTTTTTTTATAACTCAGCGGATACCCGGGAGTCTTGATGATTCCACTGTCTCCTGTAATTGTTTTAGAGCAAATTGATTCGTAAGTTATTTTGAAGCCTTCAGACGCTGTACTATGGTCACTTTTAAATATAATAAAAAGATGATTCGAATTTGATGTATACGATTTCGGATGATTAGTCCCACAAAATCTTCCAACGAGACGTGAGTCCGAAGACGGTCCATCGTAAATTTTGAGATAATCGTATTTACATCTGAAAGATCTTTCTAACTTGAAAGATTTAAATTCAATACGAATTTTCGTTTCTAAGTTTGTTTTTATTTTATATTCGCAAAGCAAATTACTTAAATAAACGCCATTATAAGAAGGTGAACTAATTTCGCCCTTATCAGCAGTGAAGAATCCACCACACCCCGGAACTCCTTCAATAGGAGCATATGTTATTTGAAAACCTTTGCCGTCGCCATATTCGTCGGAATGAAAATGTATAAGCATATCAGACCCAGCTGATTGAACCGGTGCTGGTTGAGTTGAATTACAATATTGACCAATAAGCGGATCTTCTATTCGACTTCCGTCATAAATAGCCAAGAAATCAAAACTGCAGTTCGCATGTTCTTCTATGTCAAGTTCAAAAAAGTGTAATTGTATTCTTTTTCCTAAGGTTGTCGATAAATGCCAATAGCAATCGCGATGTGGTGGATAGCTACCGGGAGAACCAGGCGAACGTATGTTACCGTGTGTGCTTGCATTTATCTCCCCACCACAAATAGGTGGTATACTAGTCCAATGTAAAGCGAAGCCTTCTTTGGCAACGGTTTGATCTGACCTAAACCAAAAGTAAAGATTATTATGACTCGATATAATATTACCTCCCTTTGGAAATGTATTTCCACAAAATCTACCTATTAATTGGCTAGCCGAACTTCTACCATCATGAATTTGTACAAAATCATAGCGACAATCTGAATGGTATTCTAAATTAAACTTAGTAAATGTTACATTAATAACTTTATCTGGAGATGTGTGAATAACCCATGCACATCTAGAGTTATGGCCGTATGTTGTATTAGATATTGGATATATAATACTACCTTCTTCATTATCAAGAACTCCACCACAAGGCTGAGAATGGACTTGACAAAGATCACCTGAAAACGAAGCGGTGCACTCACATCTGAATCCTTTTGATACTTTTTCATCTACTCTACATGTACCTCCATTTTGGCACGGATTGTTGGTACAGAAATTATTTTCTTCATCACAGTGAGCACCACTAAAGCCTTGGTAACATATGCACGTGTAGCCGTTACGAAGTGGGTGACAGTGACCATGAGTTCCGCACGGATTATTTTCGCATCGTCGTGTAGTGTTATCGACTACTGAAACATAACATCCATGTAAACCGATTCCATCACCATCCATTCCAAATGGACACACGCATTGTGCGACTCCACCAAGTGTTGAACTATCGATGCATTGTGCAGATGGATGACAACCACCGTGGTTAATAGAGCAGGAACCTCTCCAAGTACACGTAATTCCATCACCCTGATAGCCAACCGGACAGGAACCGCATATGCGAGATCCAATAGTGTTGTGACAAGAAACCATCGGGCTGGTGCTGCATCCACCATTTGGTATAGTTAAACATTCATCAATATCGTAACAAGCAAATCCATCGCCCTCATAGCCGTTAGGGCACGCCCCGCAGCGGAACGAGCCAGGCAAGTTAATACATTCCACTCGCGGATTTACTGAACATCTTACCCCTTGTCCTGATTCGCATTCGTTCACATCTGTCAAACAAGCAACATCATTTCCGTTCGACGTCCAGCCTTGGTTGCAAAGGCATTTGATTCCCTGTCCTGATTCTACGGGAATACATATTCCATGGCCACACATTTCAAAATCTCCTTGAGAACAATTTTTAGCCGTCCTCGTACAATCGATTCCGTACCAACCAGGTTTACATATACATTGGTATGAACCTGGCGTATTAACACATGTTGCACCATTTTGACAACCCAAATCAGTTCCAGCAAAGTTACGACATTCATTAACATCTTCATCGCAGTTGGTGCCTTTCCAGTTCGATGGACAGAGACAGTGATAACCATTAACTAAATTTAAACAAGTCCCTCCATTCACACAAGGTTGGGATAGACATTCATTTCTCCTCTTGCTGTTAAGTAATGATAGTACTCTGGTGCTTAAGGTATTGACTCGTCGAGTTAACCGCGTGATATTCCGATTAAAGTTAGTTGTCAAGGTAGCGGTAAGAGTTTCAAGTCCTTCTATTCTTCTAAGTATATCATCATATTTGGTTGAATAGGTTTGTGTGTTATCATTGAAAGACAAATTATCCTCGCTAACTCTTGTAGCGTTGCTTAGGTTTTTATAATCTAAGTCGCCCAAAAATATAGTAGATCTTGGTCCGTTTGCTTTTAAATATATATTTTTGTCGTATGCTGGTTCAAATATGAGATCGCCGTCAGTAACTTTGATTTTAGGTCTATCGTTATACACTTCACAAATCAAAAGTATAAAACAAGAAAATAAAACTAAAACACGATAAAGTAATTTAGTCATCGTCCCCGTGTATCACGGACGACAGTTAAACGATAACTGTTTGTTTTAACCATGTTTTAGTTTAATAGAATCTATACAAGGGGGCGTATAATTTTGATATGTATCAGTAGGCCATGTGGTTGGGATGATTGATAAAAGCTGTACAATTTAAAAACAAAATAATATATATTAAGGGTAAGGTTGATTGTATTTAGTATCTGAAAGATATAATTATAACAAACGATATAAGTATAAAAAAAATAACTTCATATTAGACTTGTATAATTATATATATATATATATATATATATACAGGGTGACTGGTGAATTACTATCAATATTCAAGGAGAATACCCGGCACATGATCCTCATTCGAATTATGTAAAAAAAATAGGTACTTAATTTTTGACCAAATTTTCATAAATTTCAATTCAAGTAAATGAAGCGGTGACACTCTACAGTCATGCCGGCGGCACGTGCACAGGTGTTGTACTGTGCCGCTTGTTCACATCTAAAAATTGCCAAAGTTCACATCATTTACCTAGTCATCAAATTTGTTGCTTAAACGAGTAAAATAATAGTATTTTTGCCTATCCTAAGCCAGGATTAAAGTATTAAGGGGGACTGAATCATGCTTGTTTATCCTGCTACCCTGTTAACACGTTGCGGCGTTTGGACGTAGGTAAACTACCTGTTTTGTGTCGAAAGTGCAGCTATCTGCTAGGGTGTCCAGACGATGCGTACATAATTGGATAATTGTTGAGTAACTTTACTTAAAAGTTTATTAATATTTACCTGTTTTTTTACATAATTCGAATGAGAATCATGCACCGAGTAGTCTCCCCAAATACCGACAGTAATCCACCAGTCATCCTGTATATATATGTAAAGGAATTTTATTCCTTTAAGTTTGTATATGTAGTATGACACCTTCTTTTATAGCAGTAATTTTATATTTTGTTTTATCGGTAGTCGGTGTCAGCCAACGTCAATGATATTCAAGTAAATGAATATCATTGGCCAACGTAGTTTAACATTACAATAGGTGTACCTACACTATTACGCACTCTTTTCCTTATTTCCTTGGCTGACACCGACTCCAATAACAACAATAATTGTACATTATATTATCGTAATAATTTGATTACAGACAAAAGAATACGTAATTATTTTTTTACTTTTTAGTGCATTTTTGTTTTACCGCTCTTTTTTTTTGCTTTGAAGTCGGTTATTGTTTTTTGTTAAAATTTTGTTTTATTTCTTGATTTTTAGTGAATCTGTAGTTCGATAACTGATTTATTTATATAAAGCTGGGCGGTTACAGTTCACAAGCTACAGGTACCACCCTCGAAAAATTCTGCCTATTGACAATGCCCAATTTGTTAACGATAAAGGGATGCCACTCGGACGCACGTAATAACGATATTAATTTAAGTTGTATAACATAATATAATATATTGTATGTTGTAAAAGAGGATATTAAAAATACATCTGTAAAAGAGGATATATCATATAAGAAGGTATTCTCAATTTTGGAGAACAAGATTTTGGAAATTGATATTTGTATCTGATGCAACGACATGTATCTGATGTAGCGACATCTATCTGGCCATATACGAACTAGAAGAAACTTACGTATCCTAGATCGCGCTATCAAAGTTTTCAAAGCGATTAAATATATATACAAGAACCCGACAACAAACGTTAAGTGGCGCCGTAGCCCACCAGACTCAACTCCCGTCTAGTCGGAGGATCCTCCCTTATCAATGATGGATGAAAAACTTTACACCCTGTTCCCCTCAACCTCTTAACACCTTTAACCAGGGCAAGTTCTGTTACAACGGGAGGGTCGTATACAAGAGCTTGAAAAGGTAGAGTAAAAAAAGAATTAGAAGGAGGAAGACTTCAAACGATGAGGTAGCCTGGTAAAGTTAATTTAATAGTTTCTTAAAAGCTGTCTTGCAGGAATGACGGGGTTCTTTGGGTGTTACTGGAACTAAGATGGGGCAGTTCGTTTAGTGGGGATCAGAGAGGATGGGAAGACAGTTGCAGGAATTTAATGATGCATAAAAACTTTCTTCTGAAATGTAAAGGGCGTTCATCACACTCTACCGAGCATATTTGTAGATGTAGATTTTATGGTACCTAGATTGATTCTCAAGCACTTATGTATATTGAATTTTGTTTAACTTTTCCGAAATCTATTTTATCAAGCGGGTCTAAAATAAATAGTTCGTAGTCCAGATGACTGCGAACTATCGCGTTGTAGATAAGTTTTGAAGTACTACTTAGGATTGTCAATGGATAATGTTTTTTTTTTCACATTTTTTAATAACATGTTATATAATATAAACAGGCTCTCTTTGCAGGACGAGTCACGGTCAGACGTATTACTTATATTATATTTTGTTGTAATATTCACAGAGCAGAAATTAATAAAAGTCTTTTGTTTTTCAATCTCACACTTTATCTAATAAAATAATTAAAACATATTAAAATTTGTTTCTAATATATCTACACTAATATTATAAAGAGGAAAACTTTGTTTGTTTGTTTGGTTGTAATGAATAGGCTCAAAAACTACTGGACCGATTTTAAAAATTCTTTCACCATTTGAAAGCTACATTATCCACGAGTAACATAGGCTATATTTTATTTTGGAAAAAAATTGTGTTCCGTAAGATATTTGGGTTTTTCGGACACAAGGTGTAAAAAATCAACCAGAAAAGTTACTTATTTTGCGTACGCTGCCTAAACTATAAAAGATAGATTCATAAAATGTTCTAAATTATTGTAGATCTTATAAATAGCTACAAAAAAGTCCGCGATACACTATACCTATCTATGTCGAGTGAGGAACAATAACCATTTTATTATTTAAAAATCTTGATTTGTTTTTGGACTACATTTAAACTCGTTTATTTTACTCATGCTATTAATCCATATGAAAAAAAATTATTTCATCAGTAAGTACAGTTTATGTAGATAATATTTGGTCTTTCAATGATTAAAATTGGACGTTTGGTTTTGAAGTTATGGCGAAATTAAAATATTACGATTTCTGCTGCACGGCCCGTTGCGAAGTCGGGATCACCAAGGCGGAGGTGCGCGTGCGGGAGAGGAGTTTAGAACTATGAGCATAGCAATTTTCCACAAGAGCTGCTGAAACTTGGAAAGGGAATTTTTCCATATTTAAAGGAGGATGCCCAAATTCTTAGGAGTCTTGGCCCCCTAGCCTCGCAAGACAAAACTTGTCTTGATGAAAAGTACTCAACAAAACATGAAAAACAGTAAGCGTAATCAAAGCTGTCTGGGCTGTTCTTAAGAAGATATAGGTTGACAAAGTCTCGGACTCAAAATCGGTATTTTATCATGAACCTATATTTTTAATTTGATACAAGAATGAAATTTTACTTTGTTTTAACTCTTTGATTATTCATTAATAGATTTTTAATTAATATTTAACAAAAATTAAGAATTTTAATCCAGATTTTTCTTTTACGAGATGTTTCTAGGCGCAGACGCGAGTTAGACGCAAGCGCGAGCTAAGCGCAGGCACCAGTGGTGTTTTTTAGAGTACTCATAAAGATCAATGGGTGGCGCCACATATTCTATTTACTAATTAAAATTCCTTTGGCTACATTGGTTTAAACTAACGCCTTGTACTTTATATTTTTCTTAATAAAAAAAAAAAAAAAAAAAAATTAAAATTCATAACCGAGGTGACGCTTGGGTTTTTCGCTTAACTTAAAACACATGACATTGGTCTCATAGAATTTTTTTATTGTCTTGATGAGCTGAATCGATTGCCATTGGTTTTCTTTTGCGAGGACTGGGGGCCGATTTGGGCATCCTCCTTTGGGCACCAATTATGCGGTTACTTCGGATGAGTCTCTAGGCCAAATAGTCCATAATTTAGATAGTCTGATAGATGCTATATATCCTAACATCGAAAACTTAACAAAAAAAAAATATATCGAAAACTTACATCAAAATGATTTTCGTTGGCTGTGTTGTGGAGCAATAGTTTCTCACAGGAATGAGACAGTCAACGAAATAAACAATTTAATTATGCAGAAAGTACCGAGTGAAGTTAAGTGCTATAAATTCATAGACACAGTCGCTAACATGGAGGACGCAGTGTACTACCCCCAGGAATTTTTAAATTCTCTGAACCCCGCTGGGCTAATGCTTCTCAGAAATTTAACTCCAACATGTGTAATGGCACGAGACTTCTTATAAAGGAGCTAAAAGATAATTTAATAGTAGCGAAGATTATCACCGGCCCTACAGCTGGTGAATTAGCTCATATACCAAGAATACCCATGATCCCTACTAATTTGCCTATACCCTTCAAAAGGCTACAATTTCCAGTAAAAATTTCTTTCGCACTAACGATAACCAAATCCCAGGGCCAAACATTCAAATTAGTAGGAATTGATTTATGAAAAGAATGTTTTACGCATGGGCAACTTTACCTTGCCCTATCACGGGTCGGGGATCCCGACCATCAGTATATTTTGTTACCTAAAAATAATATAACGTCAAATGTTGTTTATAGAGAAGCTCTACAATAATCGCTTTTTTATCTATCCTAAACAACGGGTTGCACTCCGGGACTGCCGGCAGAAGTGAAAACTTAGTATTAATTACATTTAAATATTGTCATCATTAAAAACTTTAACATCCACAGAAAGACAATCTTTGCAGCCTGCGGATAATGACTGCGTCGTCGACGTTAGTGTCGGTGTCTGTGAATTGACCTGGAAGTCATTTTGCTGACCGTGTCTTTCCTGGGTAGGCTTTTTGCAGCGGTAATCGACATCCACGCGGGCGGAGCCGCGGGCGACCGCTAGTTATTAATAAAAATAAAACAAGAAAGCCGTATGATTAGTTTTATTCAAACAAGAAGAACACTCTACTCTAATCACATCTAATTATATTATTAATAATTAAAACGATTTTAAATTATTAATTATTAAAATTAGACAAAACTTCAAGTGTATCGTAATAGTAATATCAAATACTTTATTATAATATTAAAAATTAATTTATGTATTATTTATTCTTTATTATAATATTATTAATTAATGTAAAAAATGAGAAAAATTAACTACATGCCGTCAACACTGTATTTTTTTAAAGTAATATGAAATAAAATAAAGAAAAAAATGATTATTACCCGACTGCGACAGAAGGAGGGTTATGTTTTTCGAGTGTATGTATGTATGTATGTATGTATGTATGTATGTCCATTTCTTTGGCACGCCCTACAGCCCAAACGGCTGAACGGTTTTTGACATATGAGGTGTCGTTGGATTTGTTTAAATTGTAGTAGTGACATAGGCTATATAATTTTATTTAAATGGCGCCCGCAAATGACGGAATGAAGGGGGGGAGTTGAATTTTTTTTCTTACTGTACCATTATGGGTATCAAATGAAAGCTAGTAAATTGTTTTATTCTTTTTAGTTTATAATAAGAGTATTTTACGCAGTCGGGTTTTTTGATTTTTATAATTAAGCATACTTGTTTTTAATATTTATTGTAATTATTTTATAAAATAGAAACTAGATAAATTATTTTGTATTTAACTTCTCTCTCATACAATTTTATTGTTTTAAATGATAAACTCTCGCAGAGTGTCGAAATGTGCGGAATCTAAAACTATTTACATAATTTAAGCTTTTAATTCCATGTACGGACATCGTAACCGAGTGTACACAAAATGAAATAGTACAGAACCGTACGGACACTGTACACGTACTGAACCCGGTCTGTTCCTAATGTAGACGAATTAATGCCCATGTTTTAGGTAATAGACGACTAATGTACATATTTATATTCTTTGTTAAGCGGGTTTTTCACCGGTTGCGGATAAGGCTTCAGATAGTTATCCGATGTATAAAGGTAAATGTTTTTTTAAATACTTTTTTCTGTTTCTACGTCAAATTCCAACTTAGGGGGCGTTAAAGTATTACGTAACGCAATTTTTGAAGATTTATGACCCCCCTCTCTCCTACGTAACGCGCCGTAACGTGTTCCTGTAACCCCCTTCCCTAAGCGTTACGTAACATCCAAGATACGTTTTACCCAAAAAACAATTATGTTGAACAAGGTACCGGAAGCGAAGCGACGGACTCGACGTAAAGTACAAATGAAAAGAGTTAACAACTTGGGATACTTTAATTTCCTATATTTTTTATTTAAATAAAATAAAAAAAAACAATGCTACGTAACGCGTTGTATGAAACCCCCTCCCTCCCTAGTAACGCATTGTAACGTTTTAAAGGACCTCCCCCCCCTAAATTGCGTTACGTAACACTTGAACGCTCCCTTATCTGTCAGATATTCCTATTCGCAACCTATGTAATATTTATAGTTTATAAGCCTGTCAGTCTCTTTGTGCGAGACGAACTTTATCAGCAAACGATAAAGCAGACCCTTAATAAATATATAAGTATTACATCACAATGAATCGAACCTGTAACCCTGGAGCGGAAAGCAGGGTCACTGCCAAATGCGTCAACGGGCCAGTCTTGTAATTAAAAAATATTTTTATAAGAATTCTTACCGTACGTGTAATTAACGTACACGTGAACACGATGTCCGTACATGACTATAGATTAAAAATCATGGAAATATGCATATATTTTAATCGTGTGTACACAAATTGAAAATATGTACAAACATTTTAATGGACGGTTCTTATACTGGGGCCACACTAACGGGAAACATTAATGCCTATAATTGCGATAAATATTGCGTTAATTTTAACGCGATAAAGTGAATTACTTCACTTGAACTTTCAACGTGAATGCCCAGTCTTGACGATAAATTGGCGGTAATACTATACTGCCAATTGAACTATCACCTAACGCCAAACGGCAATGTGAATGCCGTTGTCAAATTATCGCGTTAAGTCGCGGCTACACTTACGTTCATCGCGATGTTAAACGGCATTTCCCGTTAGTGTGGCCCCAGTCTTAAAGGCACTATCTTCAAGCAAACTATTTAATATTAAAATTTTGTATAAATGTATTTATTAAATAAAATATTATCCTATTAATAAGCGAAGCTAATAATGTCGTGTCTGTTTATTATTATGAAAATTAATTGTTATTAAAAAGTAGTATAAAAATCATTTACGTTTTTTCACAATGTTAATAGTGAATAATTCTAATATTTTTATAAGTTTTAAACCTAATGAAAACGCAAAGCTAAACTTTACTACATTTATGCCTCCAAAATCAATATCTATTCATATAAATAAAAGAAAATAATACATTTTTTGATTTTATTAATATCTAGAAACAATTTCATTTGTAAAATACAAAAAAAAATACTCTTCTGAACGAGAGTCAGTTTCAAAGCTGAATTAATTGAAGTTATACTTCTTTTGACGCGTTTAGGGAAAAAAGAATGAGAGTAAATTTTTACGATGCGCGCGCACACTGTGACGTAAAACCGACACCGTGAAGTTAGTAGTTAACATTTTAGTTTTTTTATGATATTTAACTTATTTAACTAGATAACGCGTTATAATAAAATTTTCAATACATTAAAGACCTTTTAAAAAAAAAAAATTGTGTGTGTCAGCTCCGACGCACGACTGGAGTTTACTCCTTAAGTACGATTGTCTAAACATACGCAAAAAGAGTTTATCCAACTGAAAATAAGATTAATACCATAATTATGAAAGGGTAAATTAACAAATTAATGAAAATAATATACATATATAAATATATATTTATTCATTTTATATACATTTATTATAATTAATCGGCGAAATATTTTACATTAAACTTTTCACAATAGTCAATTTCAGATGTGCACAAATATTTCATTAGGAATGTTGATAAATTATGTAATTATTATTATCTGACAATTATCATTTATTTTTTAAATATTATTTTTCAATATTAATTAGAGCAACATTACTTTCGCACCGCACCGTAGGTGCGCGTGCACCAAAAAGTAACGAGGTCATTCATCAGTAGATTTTACCTCTCATATTTTTCTCATACCGGGCGCCTTATATATGAAAATCGATTCTTAAGGAGTAAACTCCAAAAAATCAGTAAGTAAGTTATTTTAATTAATTTGAAGATAGCATATTGATAATGGAGGCATAAGGGATCGAACACACACGCGATTTGTCTATAATGCTACTGCCACACATGTCTAATGAACGATATAAGTTATGAGCTGTAACAGTCCTTGTAATTGTTAATTTTATAAATGTATAATGTTTTTTTATGACGCCCAGCAGATGTGTGTGTGTCAAAATGTTTGAAAATTAGAATCGAATTAAATTTACTAAATATGACCAATCTTGCTATCCTATTAATATTATAAATGGGAAAGTTTGTATGGATGGATGTTTGTTTCTCTTTCACGCAAAAACTACAGAACGGATTTAGATAAAACCTTACAGTAACATAGCTTATAAATCAGAATAACATATAGGCTACAATTTATAAAGAATTTGGCCATAATGTAACATAGTTTAAAAATTATCACGTGAAAATGCGTATGTGACTCGACTCGATTCGACTGGGAGTATTTATTACTGTGCACTCTGCGAGCGTGGATTTTTGTATGAGAGTCTTTTTTACCGAGCTGTTGTAAAAATTGGATACAGATAGCCTGAAGCATGAAGACGGATATAGGCTACTTTTGTCAATACAACTACGCGGGCGAAGCCGCAGGCGGAAGCTAATATTCTTTTAAAAGTTTGGACGGACGTTTGTTAAACGCAAGAACTACTGAATCGATCGCGATGAAACTCGGTACGTAACTTATGCGAGTGAAACCGCAGAACGCAGCTAGTGAAGAATAAACTTCCACGAGTTTATAATAAAATTTTAGTAAAAGTTTCTATACTATCAGTAATGCATATAAAAAATTGCTCTCAACTATAATATCGTATCGGTTTACCATTTTACATGTGTTAACAACGTATTCTCCCTTAAAACTGTAAAATATTCATTTGATTAAAAGTCTATACCGGATTTTATCGCGTTTATTCAAAACTTTACGGTTAACAATATTTTAAAGTTAACAATATTTTAAATTATTTCCGACGTTTCGGACCCTTTACGTCCATGATCTATATATATATATGTTTAATTTTGACAGCTATTTACGCATTACTTAACGACTTCTTAACGCTAAAAATAGTGTTTATGAGTGAGGTTTTTGCTGATCAGTTGTTAAGCAATAGATTAAATATTAAGAAACGTTTATAAGTAGGACCGTAAGTTTATAAAAGCAGCCGTGCTGCGATATTTGTAAGTCAGGGTTAGAATCGACACGACCACAGAGACAGAGCAATACTGACTAAAACTATTATATATAATCAGTTAATCGGTATTTAACTAAAATTTCAATATTTTTTATCATCTACATCTGCGTCGATACTGGAAATTTTTACATTTAAATAGTTGTTCATCAATATTTTCTATATACAAAATAATTATATTAGATTAACTCTCGCTTTATATTTTCTGTAAATGTAACACGCCCGACGCGCGCATAACGCCGTACCGCGACGGACCAGACCACTTCCTCCCAGGCCCGCTTTAGCTCTCTCTACTCCTGGTGAGATCATATTGACTCCCAAACTTTTCCACCGATGATCGCCTTGAATATTTAATTTTTCCTTATTCAACTAAATTAACGTTTATATTTTAGCTATAATTAATACAGTGAGCGATAAGTTATTGAGGAAGTAGTGGTTACAATAGTTACCTACTTTTAACATTAATATTTAGTGTGTACATTATTTGGTTATGAAAAAGAATTAATTTTTTAAAAATAATAGCTTTTTTGTGGTGGTGTGGTGTTCTTTCCCCTCTTCTGTTCTCTATATTTATTAATTCTATAACTTATCTACTTCCTCTTCCTTTTAATTTATATGCCGATAACTTGCACATTTATGTGACAACTCCTGTAAACGATATAGTTGCAGCAATTGGTCATGTTAACCAGGAACTTACAGTTATATATTATTGATGTACTATAAATCGTATAGACTGTCGATAAATCCTAGTAAGTAGCAAATTTTTATAACAGGTAGTTCTATACAGCTCTCTTAAGTGAATATCTTCCGTCTCATCCGTAGTAACTGTGTCATCCGAGATCTACTATCAGTGTTTACCCTTTTAGCCTATCCTTTATATTAGTCGAATACATACAGATAGATGAACTTTAAAAAAATATATCGATTTTGATCTCCGAAAATAAATATCGATAATCGATATATCGCGGAAAAATTTATTTAATTATAATAATTGTAAAAGAAATTCTAATTTAAATAAAATCTCTGTTGATATAAAAAATGGTAATTTAAACTAACTAAACAGACAAAACCTAAGCCCTGTTACATAAATATAATTCATCAAAACATACAGGGCATAGGTGGCAAGGAGAATTGGAATTGGAATTATTATCTGACATTTATAAAATTCATATATTTTGTATTTCTGAACATTGGCTGAAAAGTTATGAGATAATTAATATTCCAAATTTTAGTTTGTCAAGTTCGTTCATAAGAGAGAATGCTATTCGCGGAGGTTCACTAATTTTGGTGCGTAATGATATAGCTCATAAATCACGTAAAGATAGCACTCTCTGTCGAGCGAGCTGTAAAGTTATCTTGTGTAGAATTACAGCGTTACATTATACTTTGCGTTTACCGGCCCCCTGTAGGTGACTTAACAGTATTTGAGACAGTCATGGAATACACACTTAAAAAGTTGTTTATTAGTTCTAAATATGTTTTAGTGTGTGGTGATTTTAATATAGATATGTTAAAGGACACAATGATTAGAAGTAGATTAATTAATTTGTTTAACTCATTTAATTTAACGCACAGATATTGTGAACCAACTCGAGTCACTAAAACATCTTCTACTTGTATAGATAACGTATTTAGTAATATTGAAATATATGATAAATCTGTTATAACTGTATTAACCCTTAACTGGTATCGTGGGGGCCGCGCGGCCCCCACGCATGACGTTTTCTTGTTTTTTTAATAAACTAAGCATCGTGACCAGCCACCATTTTAAGTATTCTCCTTATGTCGCTATTTGTGGTGAGTGCTCGACGTTCAGTGCTGTATCACTTACTGGGACTCAGATATGCACGTGTTGGGGTCCGCGCGGCCCCCACGATACCAGTTACGTAAGTTTTTTTACATAGCATTTTTTTATGTTTGTTATTTTTGACAGTTATTAATTCAAGATATCGCGGCCTTTGAGTGATAAAATAATAAAAAAAAAACTCTTACACGAAGATTCAGATTCCGAATCTGTGATTGGTAACAGGTCAGAAAAAGAATGATGTAGTGATAGTGAAGTTATAAGTAATTGTGAAGATTCAGTAACACTTGACTTGTTGAACGATAATCAGGACGTGGATTCTGATACGGAAGCGTCTTCCTCAGTGCTAAGTGTAGTATTTGCTGTAAACGGTTGTGTTGTGGAAAGGTTCAAAGACTGAGAAAAAGATGAAGCGAAAGGACTACATAAAATCTGTTGGTATAGAACTCATCAAAGAACACATCATAAACAGAAAAGCTGATTATTTGAAGTACCCAAGAGATTTGCGTGATAAAATTGATAATATCTTAGCATCTAACATTGCACCATTACCCTAGACGTCTAATGTTGGTACTCCTTGCCAAAATGCCTTGAAAAGGGGACGCAATTACTTATGTGATAGAAAAAAAAAGGTGGGAAATTTGCTACAAAGTGCAATAATTGTTCAAAGTTCATTTGCAAAGTCCATAGAAGCACAAAAACACTATGTGATAATTGTCTAGACTGAAAAAAGTCTCATATTAGTATTTTTTAGCCTTAAAATTACAAGTGATTTATTTCATGTTAATTTTTGTGAAATTTTGATTACAGATTATAAAACGTTATTTGTTTTTTAGTGTACGTATTATAGATTAAGTAAAATCATGTTATTTTTGATTTTAACTTTTTAAACTATAAGTCTCATTGATATTTGTAACGTAGAAAAAAATAGTACCAAAATGTTGATACTATTTTGTGATCTCTTCTAGTATTGAAGTAAGAAGATTTATATTAATAAAAAACTATTTGATTACATAAAACAAGCCTATTATTTATTATTTTTGACCATTTATTAAAGTACATAGTTAAAACTTACTTACTAGGAGCAAACATACTATGGGGGCCGCACGGCCCCCACGATACCAGTTACGTATGTCAAATTTACGATACCAGTTAAGGGTTAACTTCCGATCACTGTGGTCAAAAATTCTCTCTTAATGAGAAAATTAATATAAATTCTCGAAGAATTACATATAGATCAATAACGGTAAAGAAAACAAATTGTTTTAGGGATATTGTAGCGCAAAAAATATGTAAAGTAGATGTGATGGCACAGGATCCAGATGTAATCTATAATTCTGTTTTCAAATTAACCTTAGAAGAATTCTATAATATTTTTAAACTTAAAACTTTAGATATAAAATAAAAGATTTAGATAAAAATAAAAAGAAAGATTTAGATATAAATAGATGTAAACTTAAAATTTAGTGAATGGGCTACTGAAGGTATTTATAAGAGTATAAATAGGTTGTACGAACTGTACGGTATGAAGCAATGGAATCAGGAGACTAGATTTCTGGATTATGTAAAACGATATTCTAAAACTTTTAAAGCTGTTTGTATGGCTGCTAAATCAAACTATATTAAAGATAAAATTATTAATTCTGATAATAAAGTTAAGTGCACATTGAATATAATTAATAGTATCTGTGGGAAACGTAATAAACAAACTATACCAATTGAATTAAATATAAATGGTACTGTTGTAAGCTCAGATGACAAGTTGGCAAACGTCTTTGAAACCTTTTGCGATAAAATACCCATTGATCTAAGTTCCCGACTGAATTCATCTTCAACTAATTCTACCCAACTTCTACAAAATAACGTTAGCAAATTATTATGTTTAAAACGGGTACATACCACGATATAACACAAGTGATTTTATGTCAATATTTCGACCCAGTTGCATGGATCGTGGTCACGACAGGACTGCGGTGTCGCGAGGTGTGTAGCTGGAACTGTCATGGGTAGTAGCGAACTACCCTCTTTCTTGTTCTCTTCACAGGAACGTCGCGAAAATTTCGGCAAAATACACTCACAACGTCACTTTTCTCTTTTGCTTTCATGCGGCTCTGTTCTGGTTTGCATAATTCTACCACTGGATTCCACATACTGGCTAGCTTAAAGCCATCATCACGATTGAAATTCCGGTGTTTGCGAATTTCAATCGCTTCGCGCACTAGTCTAGGTATGTAGTGGCGGTCTGTGGAAAGAACTCGGGGGTTATGGAGTTCAATCCAGTGATTTGTTCCCGGCTGTAGAATATGCTCCGCGATCGCAGACTTCTGTGGGTCGTTGTTTTTTACCGCTTTTATGTGTTCAGACACACGGGTAGATATGGGTCTCTTGGTTTGACCTATATATGAGCTGCCACAGCTGCAGTCGATTTTATACACTCCTGGACACTGGAATGGCTGGCGATCCTTCGGAGAACGCATCATCTGGGCAATCTTTTGTAAAGGAGTGAATACAGTCTTGA
Organism: Euphydryas editha; assembly: GCA_036937285.1. NCBI lineage: Eukaryota > Metazoa > Arthropoda > Insecta > Lepidoptera > Nymphalidae > Euphydryas > Euphydryas editha. The sequence goes on from JAUPFZ010000029.1 coordinate 198,758, forward strand.
TATTGTATTGTTTCTTCAACAATGTGCCTATTCTGTCAGTCACCCCCTTAACAAACGGTAGGTAGGCCATCTGTCTTTGTGCTTCCGAAGGACGAGTCCTCTGCTTACAAGTTTTGTTCTTAACAGGTTTGTGACCATTCCATTTTAACACCTCGCGTACATGTTCCAGCTCGCCTTGTATGTGAAGGTCATCACACAGGTCATGAGCGCGGTTGATGAGAGTGGTAGCTACCGACGCCAGGTGACGTGGATGGTGATGCGATGAGCCGTGTAGGTATCTATCCGTGTGTCCACACACGGATAGATACCTACACGGCTGTGTGTGTGTGTCCACACACGGATAGATACCTACACGGCTCATCGCATCACCATCCACGTCACCTGGCATCGGTAGCTACCACTCTCATCAACCGCGCTCATGACCTGTGTGATGACCTTCACATACAAGGCGAGCTGGAACATGTACGCGAGGTGTTAAAATGGAATGGTCACAAACCTGTTAAGAACAAAACTTGTAAGCAGAGGACTCGTCCTTCGGAAGCACAAAGACAGATGGCCTACCTACCGTTTGTTAAGGGGGTGACTGACAGAATAGGCACATTGTTGAAGAAACAATACAATATCAAGACTGTATTCACTCCTTTACAAAAGATTGCCCAGATGATGCGTTCTCCGAAGGATCGCCAGCCATTCCAGTGTCCAGGAGTGTATAAAATCGACTGCAGCTGTGGCAGCTCATATATAGGTCAAACCAAGAGACCCATATCTACCCGTGTGTCTGAACACATAAAAGCGGTAAAAAACAACGACCCACAGAAGTCTGCGATCGCGGAGCATATTCTACAGCCGGGAACAAATCACTGGATTGAACTCCATAACCCCCGAGTTCTTTCCACAGACCGCCACTACATACCTAGACTAGTGCGCGAAGCGATTGAAATTCGCAAACACCGGAATTTCAATCGTGATGATGGCTTTAAGCTAGCCAGTATGTGGAATCCAGTGGTAGAATTATGCAAACCAGAACAGAGCCGCATGAAAGCAAAAGAGAAAAGTGACGTTGTGAGTGTATTTTGCCGAAATTTTCGCGACGTTCCTGTGAAGAGAACAAGAAAGAGGGTAGTTCGCTACTACCCATGACAGTTCCAGCTACACACCTCGCGACACCGCAGTCCTGTCGTGACCACGATCCATGCAACTGGGTCGAAATATTGACATAAAATCACTTGTGTTATATCGTGGTATGTACCCGTTTTAAACATAATAATATGTCTTCAAACCACGAAATAAGTCTTAAATCATTAACGTTAGCAAATGTAATGTTGATTTTTTCATTCTCGCAAGTTGATTCTTTAGATATTCTAAAAGCATTTAAGAGTCTAAATATTAAAAAACCAATGATCTGTGGGACATTTCAGTTAAATTAATTGGTACTATCATTGATGTCCTGGCTCCGTACTTAGCAAACTTTTAATAATGCTATTAATGTGGTTTCTTTTCCAAATTTGCTAAAATATAGCAAAGTTTTACCAATTTTTAAAAAGGGACATCGTCGTGATCCCAGTAATTATAGACCCATATCAATCTTACCGTCCTTAAGTAAAATTTTTGAAAAAATTATACTAAATCAACTTCTTTTCAATTTTAATGTTAATGGAATTTTTCACAGTGAACAATATGGTTTCACTAGAGGTCGCTCTACGACAGATGCCGGTGTGGCACTTCTTAAACATATATATGATGCTTGGGAGAGGTCACAAAATGCTATTGGTGTATTTTGTGACTTATCAAAGGCATTTGATTGCGTGGAACACGGAATTTTATTAAGTAAACTAGAAGAAGAACTAGAAGAAGAAGCTTCATATCTATCTAATAGAATACAACACGTATCAATAAACGGAACAAATTTTTTCTGGATCTGTGCTAAAAATGGGCGTTCCACAAGGATCAATTCTAGGTAATTTTCTTTTTTTAATATATATAAATGATCTGCCATTTTATGTTAAGGATATTTATCATATAGTGCTATTTGCAGATGACACATCGCTTATATTTAAAGTTGGGATTGGTTTTGCTTGGGCAAACCTACAAACACGAAACAAGCCTACAAACACGAAACCACAACGCCGACGAGTATCTGGTCACGTTATCGTATAATAGTTGTATTATTTATATAATAAAAATAATATTTCTATTATTTCCCTCATTATTGAATATACAAAATCGCTCAAATTTATTTAAATAATTAGAACAATACATACGCTGTATTAAGGAAATAGGCATCATAATCGAGTGTGAAAGAAAAATATTTTGCTAGTTATTAAAAACTGTATTTGTTGTTAATTATAATACATATATTGAATAAAATACATAAAATTTTATATTTGAAAATATTTAATTTTATTAATAAAGTCTAAGTATTAAGAAACATTTAGTCTGCGAAGTCGCTAATTACAGTTTTATCATTCCTTATCGTTCTTATACCGCGTTTGTTGCTATTGCCGTCAAACATATCAATATTTTTGTGAATATCCTCATACATTATAATATAATAATTAAAACATTAGTTCACAAGTGTTATAGATGCTGGATGACGTCGTGTTAAAACCAATTATATGGCACATTTTTTTTATGTGGAACATAGATAAACAGTTTGCTAGGACTTTTTACTGACGATAAATTAATTATCCGTCTCTTCCCTATTGTCTATTCTTTCCAGTTCCCACCTACACTAAGGGATTTATTCAATAAATACCACCTGTGAGGTGTGATGACCTTTATTTTAGAAAACAAAAGCGAATACAAATTTGTATGTAGAACCATATTTGGTTCTCACAAAACCAAACTCTAGCGCGATTCAGCGGTCGACCGCACGCTTAGTATAGTACACCGGCGTGACTCAGCAGTGACTCGCGTGTACCTATGACACATCATTATTCTTATTAGTTGCTAGCTTCCGCCCGCGGCTTCGCCCTCGTGGTTGTATCGACAAAAAGTACCCTAGTACGGATGAAACATTTGAACTGATTTTTTTTTATTATTTTTTCATTGATGAATATCACATTTTAATAAGTATCATTCCCGACGAAGACAAATCCAAAAACACAAAAATCATAAGAATCGTTCCACTCGTTCTCGAGTTATAAACGGTGTAACTAACACGACTTTATATATATATAGATTACAACTTAAATAGCTATAACCATCCAAGTTCCAACTTTGTACATATTCTCCCTATTCGTCATCGTATCTATACAAATAATAAATCTGTTAAAACCTCCGTTTTATTAATACACTATATATCATCAAGAATAAATTTTAATAGCGCGCTTTTTTTTTGTATCAGCGCCATCTCTTATCGTTTTTTTCTGTGTTCACGTATCACGTAAAAAGTACAAAACCAATGTAAATAACTTTAATACATAAAAAAAAAATTAGCCGTCACGGGACGCCTGGCAGATGTGAAACATCGACATTATTTTGTACTTACACACACACACACACACACACACACACACACACACACACACACACACACACACACACACACACACACCCAGACACACACACAGACACACACACACACAGACACACACACAGACACACACACAGACACACACACACAGACACACAGACACACACAGACACACAGACACACACAGACACACAGACACACACAGACACACAGACACACACAGACACACAGACACACACAGACACACAGACACACACAGACACACACAGACACACACAGACACACACAGACACATACAGACACACACAGACACACACAGACACACACAGACACACACACAGACACACACAGACACACACAGACACGCAGACACACAGACACACACAGACACACAGACACACACAGACACACAGACACACACAGACACACACACATTTCTGATAATTATCGATAACTGTTCATTCGATAATTATCGATAACTATCGATAACTCAATACGATAATTATCGATAGTAAAATTATCGATAAATTTATCCGATGAACACCCCTACACCGCACACACTACTGCATATAGACTGTATATGAGACGCGTAGCCACGGCATGCGTCGCCACGCCAGAAATCGGTTTTACGTGCGGCTATAGATGTTTCACATCAAAAATTAAACATAACTCACAGTATAATTTAGTTTTTGTTTCATTGTAATTAAATTTAAAAATAAATATTTTAGAAAATAGAAATAGGTACCTACGCCGTCAACGCCATCTGGTCTAAGGAATCTTAAAAACTCACAAAACTTATTTTTGAGTTATTACTTTGTTAAACATAAAAGTTTACTAAATATGTCGGATAGGAATAGAAATCGTTTTAATATTTTAGATAAACATCATTTTCAATTAATACATATAGGTACTATTATGTTAAATGTCACTAAATATATAAACGATATTCTACCATTATACGATAGATGGCGCATGTAGGTGATAAAAAATATAAATTTATAATTTTTAATATTTTAGTTTAATACCCGTGTGAAGCCGGGGCGGGCCGCTAGTTTATAATATTAACAGGATAGTTCCCATGGGAGAGGGGACGAAACTCAAAATGTGTAACTTTGAACAAAGTCGCGAGTATAGCTTGTTATAAATAAATGATTGTAAACAGGAAAAATTTAAATGGATTCCGAGATTTATATTAATAACAATTTTATTAATACAAAACCGATGGCGTTTCGTTTATCTGCAACTTCCGTTACAGAGGCGATGTGGTGACGACATACGGTATAATACACGGTATAATGTTACTGTAAAAATATTAATTACTAGCGGCCCACCCCGTCTTCGCACGGGTATTTAACTAAAATTTTAAAAATTATAAATTTATATTTTTTATCACCTACACCTGCGTCGATACTGGAAAATATTTTATAATAGACGGATTGAGTTGTCAAATCAACTTCGAAGCAAAAGCAACCCCCTTTTAACCCCGTTAGAGGATGAATTTTGATAAAATACGAAACACGACTTCAATCAATTCTGTTAAAGAATATTTATGAAAAATTTGAAGTAGATTGGACCAAGGAATCACGTTGTCCCATACAAACTTTGCCCCCCATTTTTATCCTCTTAGGGGTAGAATTCCGTAAAATTCGTTCTTAGCAGCTGATCTTTACTCGGCAAAAGGAATATTTCTATCAAAGAGGTTGTTTCGTTTTGGGCCAGGTCTTTGTACGGTATTCCAAAAAATAGTATAAAATCATAGAAACTAAAATAAAATATGCTTTTGAGCAGTTTTACAGTGATTCAGAGGTAGTTATAAAATTAATAATTAGGTACATTTGTAGAATAGCAACTCTCGAATTGCATCGACCTACTTTGTTGTCTGTGTTTGATGACATTACGTTACCTTAATGTCATTTCAATTGTCAAATGTCAAGTCATTCATTAGCGTCTTGCGGCGTTGAAGTGGTTTTTCGTTGTTTCTTTTTGTTACTGAACATTTTTTTAACGACCCCGCATTTCTTTGGACTACTCGTTTTCAAAATCTTTCGATCGACTTGGTTTTAGATACGTACCTATTTTTTGTGGTTATTTATATTTAAAATGTCATCACGACGTTTGTGTATATGTCATTGTCAAAAGGGATGTCAAGTTGTTGCGATTTTATTTAGTAAATTAGATTGGGCTTGCGTTAGCTGTGGTTAACACACGTGTTAGAGAGATTTTGGTGTTTTCGTTTGTGTTTATAACTGTGATTTACAAGTTTTGTAGTGAAAATAGTTTGTAACTTGTTATATTAGTTATTATTAACATCTATAAGGCTTGGTAAGTGTTTTAACTGTATATATTAGTTTAGTTATATTTAATTGTATATAGTAGGTAGTTTTATAATTATTATATTTTTATTTGTTTTGCCGTATATGATTTAAGATGGACTTAGATCGACCCCCGGATCCCCCGGATCCAGATGGCTCTCTAAGTTCTCGAAAACGTCTAGCGGTTGATGACCCAACTACAACCAATCCATCCCCCAAAATTACCATCAGCGATCCTTCCACAGCTATCCCCTCGATTCAAACTGTCTATGTTCATCCATCTTTTTCCGAGGCTCCTAAAAGTTACACAGATGACGACAAAGGTCCCTTCTTAGTCCATGTCTCTAGAGAAGTCTCAGACCCAGCCGCAGGAACTACTATCCGGGCCATCAAATTTGGCCAATTTTTACATACTCATAAAATAACATCCATAATTAATGATGGCGTAAAGAACATTGGACGAAATAAAATTTCAGTTGAATTTTCCACTGCAAAGGCAGCTAATTCTTTTATGTCTAATCCGATACTAGAGATGTGTAAGTACAAAACTACTGTACCGACTTATAATATCACTAGAATGGGCTTGGTTAAAGGCGTACCAGTTGACTGGTCTATGCAGGAACTTGTGGAGTCTCTGGAGCTTCCCTCCGGTTGTGGTCAAGTTGTCAAAGCTAGGCGCTTAAACAGAAAGATATCTAACGAAGGAACAGTTACCTGGGTAGCAACTCAATCTGTTGTCTTGACATTCAGGGGACAAATGCTCCCAGAAAAAATCTATTCATATCACACTTCCCTTCCCGTTGAAACCTACAAGTTTCCAACAATTCAGTGCCTCAATTGCTGTCGATATGGCCATATTAAAACACAGTGTAGGTCAAAACCTAGATGCTATAAATGTGCACAACCCCATACTGGTGAGTCATGTGTGGTTTCTGAAGACAGTGCGACATGTCTACATTGCTCAGGCAACCATTTTACAATAAATAAGTCGTGTCCAGAGTTTTCTCGTCAACAATCCATCAAAGTTATTATGTCACAGGAGAGCATCTCATACCTGGAAGCGTCTACCCGTGTTGCCCCTGCTATTAGATCCTATGCAGAAGTAGCGAAAGAAATGTTTTCTCCTGTTACATTCTCCTCCTCTAACCCCCCAAGGTCCATTCCAACATCTCCAACTATCCCAATCCCTTCACCTCATCGGTCCTATCGTGAAACAGTAGTCCGAACTCCTCGTCCCCATGCTCCTTTGGGCAAAGGGTATGATAAGCAGGCCCATAAAGCCATTATTAGTAACTGCCCCTCTTCTCAGCCTAATGGCTGTGCTCTCAGTAATAATAACAATACCACTGCACCTTCTTATAAATCAATACTTTTAGAAAATGTTATTCAAACACTTCTTACCGTTATGACTACATATACTGACTCTACTTTACCGACCAACGTTGCCACACCTTTATATCAACTCTTAGAAGCTCTCAAAAATGACTCAAATTAGCTTCCTTCAGTGGAATTGTCAAAGCCTACGTCATAAAAAATCTGAACTCCTTACACTAATTAACCCCCATAATCTCGTCATTATTGCCATCTCTGAAACATGGTTGGTTCCAGGTTCCCGGTTTCGGGTTCCTGGTTTCTTCTGTTTGAGGGATGACAGAAATGACGGATATGCTGGTAGTGCTATCCTTGTCCGGCACTCCACCTCCTTTTCCCAAATCCCTTTACCATCCCTAAGTCCTCATATTAATGCGGTCGCAATTAGAGCCTACAACATTTCTTTCCTATCTCTGTATATTCCCCACCCTCGCTCTTGTCTTGGCCCCGAATTACGTTCCATATTCTCTTCTCTACCTAGTCCTATTCTTATCATGGGAGATTTCAACACGCACCACACAGCGTGGGGTTGCCATTCCTGTGATGGGTTTGCTCCCGTGTTGGTGGACATTATTGATGATTTAAACCTTTGCATCCTCAATGATGGATCGCCGACACGTAGGGTTTACCCTAACCAGAACCCCAAGTCTGCTGTTGATTTGTCCCTATCCTCTACTTCTCTTTCTTCCCTACTATCCTGGAAGACTCTTGCATCTACCTTCGGCAGCGATCATTATCCTATCCTCCTTTCTTTGACACAAGGATCCCCGCCACTCGTCACTCCAAACCCCTCCATAAAAAAATATAAACTATGTAACCCAGATTGGCATTCATATGCTACATCTGTTGATAACATATTGGATTCTTTCCCTGATTTTAGAGAAGACGGAAATATCTGTATTTACTACAACCAATTTTATAATGCTATAATTTCCTCTGCAGATAAATATTTTAAGAAAATAAACACTTTTAAAAAAATCACTCATCTTTCCACTCCCTGGTGGGATGAAGATTGTAGTTCCCTAATAAGGGACAGAACAGAAGCCGAGCAAGCATACACACTATCCATGACTAATGAAAATTTTATCAAATATCGACAAATTGAAGCCAAGATTAAAAAGATATTCCGTAAAAAGAAAAAAAGTAGCTGGACCAAGTTCTGTGAATCCCTTAGCCCCAGATCTCCTGCACATACAGTCTGGCAGAATCTTAAGAAATTTCGTCGATCCATTAATTCTGACAATCCCACATCCAATGATCCAGCGGCATGGCTTAACGATTTCGCAGACAAACTTGCTCCCCCTTTTGTTCCTTACCAGGACATTTTTCTAACTTCTACGCCAACATCTACTTCTGATGAGATGGATTCCCCCTTTTCTTTTTCAGAATTACAGTGTGCATTGAATGGCCTCAAAGACTCTACTCCTGGGGAAGATGGCGTGCCCTACTCTTTCCTTCTAAATTTAAATAACAAAGCTCAACTCTCCCTTTTGAATATTATTAATGCTTGTTTCACAGCAGGAATCGTCCCAGAACCTTGGAAGTCCCAAATAATTATTCCAATTCTGAAACCAGGCAAAGACCCTTTAAATTCAAATTCATATAGACCCATTGCATTATCATCTACATTATGTAAAATTACTGAACATCTTATTAAAAATCGCCTGGAATGGATAGTGGAAAGCAGAAATATTCTCTCGCTATTTCAATTTGGCTTTCGAAAGGGTTTGAGCACCATAGACAGTTTGAGTATTCTTTCAACAGACATTCTAATTGCCTTTGCTAAGGGTGAGTTCCTTGTAGGTATATTTCTTGACATCAATTCTGCATATGACAATGTTCTTCTTCCGGTACTCAGGCAGAAAATGCTACAGCTGAGTATTCCTCCGAGGCTAGTACATCTCATTTGCAATTTGCTATTCTGCAGATCCATAGTGGTTAAACATCGTCACCACACTCTTCACCCCAGACTTGTCTGGAAAGGACTACCCCAAGGCTCAGTCCTAAGTCCTCTGCTCTACAGCATATACACCCATGATCTCGAATTGTCTGTGAATAGTTTTTGTAGTATCCTTCAGTATGCAGACGATATCGTCCTGTATCATAGATCAAATTCCCAGGATGATATAACTTTTCGGCTAAATTCTGCTTTGCATTATCTTGACCAGTGGCTTTCCAACCATGGCTTACACCTATCAGTCCCTAAAAGTCATGGAGTTGTGTTCACCAGAAAGAGAAATATCCCTTCCTTTGATTTGCTAATTGGGGATCAACGCATTCACCTCACGGATAAGGCTAAATTCTTAGGCATTATACTCGATCACAGACTGAGCGGATTTTCCCACATAGAATACATCACCAAAAAATGCGAAAAAAATATTAATGCCCTTAGAGCGGTATCAGGCGTTTGGTGGGGTGCCCACCCCTATACACTAAAATTAATTTATAATGCAATAGTACGAAGTCATCTCGACTATGGTGTTTTCATTTTAGACCCTCTTACTAAAAAGTCTTCAGAAAAACTAAATAAAATACAATATAAATGCCTAAGAATTATTCTAGGCGCTATGAGATCTACGCCTACAAATGCCTTACAGGTAGAGTGCGTTGATCCACCTTTACACCTTAGAAGGAAATTTTTATGCGATCGTTTTGTCATCAAAGCTCTCCAATTATCTTCCCATCCTTTATGGTCCAGACTAGATGAATTATCCCTACTTTGTACCAGTAATTTGAGAACATCCCTTTCTTACATTCTAGACAGCTTTCTTAAATTCACTAGACTTCCCCATCCTCTGGCATCACTGCCTTCAAACCCTCTATTTAGCACTCCGTTTCAAGCCCTAATCTATAACGCTCCCGTCATTACAGACCTTGGTCTGGTTAAAGGTGCATCTGATACAAAAACAAAGTTTCAAGAAATTATTTATCAAAATTGGTCAGACCATCTTATTATTTATACAGATGCATCAAAACTCTCCCCAGATAGTTGTGTCGGTGCTGCTTGCTGGATTCCGAAGTATAAAATTGTGCTTCAATTTAAATGTCCCCCTCAATCTTCAGTTTTTACAGGAGAAGCCATTGCACTGTTGGAGGCTATCAAGTTTACGTTTTCCCACAATATTAAAAAAATATTAATTTGTAGTGACTCTTTAAGCTGTCTGTTAGCTATTAAATCTAACCCGTTTCGTAGTAAATTAAGATTTTCTGTCATTTTAGAGATTAGGGAGGCTTTACTCTCATGTTATCAAAAAGGTTTACAGGTTATATTGTTATGGATTCCTGGCCACTCCGGCATTCCAGGTAATGAGACAGTAGACTCTTGTGCCAAAGCAGCTGTACAACTTGGTTCTCTAGAACATTTTTGTAACTCCAGTCAGGACCTGCGAGCTCTGGCGAAAACTCATTTGGACAAGTCCTGGAATCAATTCTATAGTGACTCAAAATCGGTTAAGGGCAGACATTACGCTGCCATTCAGCCTACTATTCCAAGACGTCCTTGGTTTTTTCTTCATAGACATGCAGACCGCTGGGTAACATCAACAATTTGTCGCTTACGTCTTGGACACTCATGTACTCCAGTGCATCTGGCAAAGATCAGGGTGCGTGATCACTCTCTGTGTGAATGTGGCCTCGACGAAGGCTCAGCATCCCATATCATTTTCACCTGTCCCAAACTCCTTTATCCTATCTATGATGTCCTTCCTCGCAAAATCCCCCGTCCTGTAAATATTGAATGTCTGTTGATGCTCGTGTTTAGCCCCTTTTGCTCTTTCTTATGTAAATATATTAAACGGAACAAAATTAAATTGTAAATAAAAGTATGTATTAGTGTGTGTATCTATGATTGTTCTAACATATTGTATTTGTAAATAGTCTACTAACAATATTTAGGTATATAAATTGTATTTTAAATGTTTGTGTTGTTCTAGGTTAAGGGCTAACCTAAAATACCTACTATTTCTACAGTCTTCAAAATTCTACTAAGGTTCTAACCTCAAATACACCGATCAATCTCCTTCGTGTCTTCTCCATTCTACGTGACATTGGCGAAATCATCCGTGCTATCTTGGCACTAGTGAAAGCCATTAAGCCTAATTAATAATAATAATTTAGTAAATTAAAACTACCTCGTAAATAGGGCCTTTCCATGAGAAATAAAGAAAAAAATATTTACTTTTTCATAATCCTGAACATTTTAAAATACTGTACAAATAACTGACCCAGGCTCCATATAAATTTGAAACAACCACTTTCAAGTCTCTAGGTCTTAAAATTCTAGATATATCGTGATGAGTGAGTGAGTGAGTGACCTTTCGCTTTTATATATTAAGATTACAACTTAAATAGCTATAACCATCCAACTTTGTACAATCAACATACACATAACGACGAAATATTTTAACAACAAACAAACAACCAAGACTTTAGTACACTAAGGTATTAAGTGCAAAAAAAAGCGTTTCTTTAAATATGGGCGAGGGTCATTCTTTTGGCCGAAGTGAAATTGTGATAATTTAAGCCGATTTCAGTGAAATGTCTGATTATCAGCAGCAGCAGGAGGACATCGATTAATGTCCTGAGTATTAAAGTAAAGGATCTTATTTTATTGATTTGAATATGATAACAAATTTAATCCCCATTAAATGTGCAAAGTAAAACTAACTATTAATACCAAATTTAAGATAATACGGCCAATAATAATAATCAATATTGTTTTAATATTTAAAAGACAATTGTTGTATTTCGACTTTAGAAGATTTCGTTTATCGTAAACACGGTCGCGAAAACAAACTTGTTGAGGGTTCACTGTAACTGTCTGGATAATGTAGCTACCTTATAAAATAATTTTGATATATTAATATTTCATCGAGTACGAACAGACAATCTTTACTCTTTATAAATTTTATACACATTACATTTCATTAAAACATATTATTTATTGAATTGATATCGACTTCAAATTATTTAACTACGAGTACAGGAAATATAATTTCCCTGTTGAATCATTGTTGTCGTTTTAATTAACAAAAATCATGTAACCGAAGAGAATACGATAATATGTAATTTAGTTCTATTTTCATTTAGTTTACTTTGTTTTTTTTTTTTGTGTGTGTAATTGTACGTCTACCTTATCTGATTTATGTCTAAGATGATTCCTTTTCGGGTGTGCTGGAAGAAATCTCTTATAGGGATAAGCAAACCCTTTATACATTCATTTTAAGGACTTGTATATTTTTTGTACGTAAATGCAGTAATTAAATGCAGTAATTACTATTATCGAGGCATTTTTCCGGAGTTGTTATATGACCAGTGCACGTGTGTAATATACCTTTCTTCTAGATGGAGAAGAGACCTTCGCCCAGCAGTGAGACGTTTAGAGCCTGATTTATTATTCAGTAATATTTAAAAATATTGAGAAAATTCAATATTTCAATCTTGAAAACCGTATTTTCGGCCATGTATACACGTTGGATTGCTTCAATTCTTACGGTTTGTTACAATGGCGTATCAGGAGACATACTTAAAGTGTAAATACACTTTTGGTTCTAGTGTATTTGTTCCAGTCTCTAAAAATAGACATACACAGATATCTATTACACTATATTTCATTATATTATGTTCCAAATATTGTTTATTTTTGTTTATTTTCAACTCAAAAAGGAACAATAAAGTGGTAGCTCTTAGTTTCCGACTTGACAGAGTCAATGCTTCCTTTCTAGAGCAAGGTGTTGTTGTTGTGTTTAATAACCTCCTAACTTTACAGTTGTCGATTACTACCACAACTTGTCTGAACTGAACCAGCCTGTAAACGTCCCACAGCTGGGCGAAAGCGTCTTCTCCATGCAGGAGAAGGGTTGGAGCTTAATCCACTAAGCTGACCCACTGAAGGTTGGGTGATAATTTTCCTACCACGAGTAACGATCTTTACCAGGTATCTATGATAACAACCGTGTCTGACGGTTTTACGTGGTCTCCTAGGAACGTTTGGGAAACCAAAAACAATTATCTGCCCCGAGCGGGAATCGAACCGGCGACGCCCGTCGTAGATGCGACTACTCACACCACTACACCAGAACGCTTGTCGATAATTATAAAGTATATGATAGTTTGGGCTCCTATCCGCCCCGCACACCGCGCACGATTGCCCCACCTAGACGCGTCTGCTGGGAAACTGCACAAAACACATTCTTAGTCTTCGACGTTACTCGAGCGGAGTAGTCGTCTGTCTTGTGTTGTTTTATTATTTCAATTTATTTATTAATTTATGTGGAACAGTTTGAACGTGGCAGTCATATTTATACGAAACGTCTTAAACGAACAAGTATCTTTTTATTGTTAAAACATTTAAATTATTAACAACATCATTAGGTATTAAAATGATAATTTCGAAAATAGCACGAAATGAAATATGGGTGTTAGTTTGGATGTGCTTAGCGTCAACGACGGCCGAGGGTCCGCGGTGCCCGCAGGGTGCCACCACCGACCAGTGTCGAGAAGACCTCTTCCTCTCCAACACGTACTTCTACACCGTCAATGGTTTGTGTTGAACTTAAACAAAACATATGAAATGATTTATACTTAGAGCTTGTTTTTTTTTTTTCTATACTAATTATAGTGTTACTAATAGTCCGGTCAATATAGACATTTGAAGTAACAAAAATTCCCTGAGAGCTAAATATTGGTGGAGAGCTGGGGTTTACCATTACAAATAAAGTTATAAAAATCCCCATCGATATCTATGTGTACTAAAAAAGTTATTCGGGGTCAAAGGTCACAATTTGAGGTTTTTTGGATTTTTCTCCAAAACGGTAAATTTTATAAAAAAAAACCGCAAACCAAATTTGTAGATCTTAAAATGTTCTACAAAAATGGTCTTCATGATTTTTTTCCTAAGAGTTACCATTCCTGAGATATCGCGATTCTAAGAATATCAATAATCAATATCAATATTAAGGTAATATCCAGAACTTGACGTATATTATTCTCTTAAATTATCCTAAAATTGTCATGTCAGTTAGTGAAGTAGGCCTACAGGGGAAACCACGGTAAAAAAAACGCACCGAGTACACTATCTCACATGTGCCGTGGAAATGTGTGCATATCATGTATAATGCGACTCTTAGAATCGCAATATCTCAGGAATTATGGTAACTCTTAGGGAAAAAAATTTGAAGACCATTTTTGTAGAGAATTTTAAGATCTACAACTTTGATGTGAGGTTTTTTTTTGATAAAACTTAGTTTTCCAGAAAAATCCACAAAACCTCAAATTTTGACATTTGACACTGAATAATTTTTGTAGCACACATAGGATCGATGAGATTTTTAAAACTTTATTTGTAACTAGCTGCTGCCCGCGACGTCGTCTGCGTGAACGCTATTAGATTGCACGTTATTACAGGATGCGTTGAAAAAATAAAAGTTCACTGCTAGTTCCCCGTAGGTGATAGTGTAATAATATGTAGCCTTTATGTTGACCCGACTTCTTAATAATATTCGTGCCAAATTTGAAGTAAATCCATGCAGTACTTTTTGAGTTTATCCCGGACATACATACAGACAAACAGACAAAATTCTAATAACTATATTTTTGGCTTCGGTATCGATTGTAGATCACACACCAAGTATTCACTCAAAAAATATTCAATGTACAGTTTTGACTTTTCTACCATTTTATTATCATTATTATGTATAGATGGTGAACCCCAGCTCTCCACCAATATTTGGCTCTCCGTGAATTTTTGTTATTTTACCACAATTTTTATGTCTAAATTGACCGGAATATAAAGAATTATTCTTTAAATGACAAGTATTAAAAGAATAGTATTGTTAACAGTTTAAGAAGACTTGCAATAAAATATTAATGAAACTCAACTTTGAAAAATTGATTTTAATGAAACTCAACTTATAATCTCAATTATTTAGTTCAGGCAAAAAATTAAACTATTGTATTATAATATTGTTAATATTCATACGTAACATAATATATAGGCACTTATATTATGAAGTGGAAGAATTTTTTTGGTTATTCAGCTTCAGAAATTACTGTCCTAAGTGTGAAGATGTGTCGACACCAATATGTTTATTGGAAAAGATTACAGACACATAAAATATCATACTGTGACTCACAGTAACTCTGGAAAATATTAAATTCACTATGGAAGAAAATATGTAGGTTATCTAGTTAAATTTATTTAAACTTATTTAAATAATATTTATGTCCCTATTCAATACTGTGAAAACCGTGAACGATCACCTATTGGCTAGAAGCACATTGAGTATCAGTGTTAAACTGGAACGGTCTCGCCTGATGAAGTCTACACTCCGACCATCTAACGCACATATCCAAACCCGAGAGCTTTCAGCGAGAGTTCGAATTACCAAATCGTTTCGATTGCCTTGACGATTGCGCTTCTGTGGATAATATAAGCAAACAAGTTGGTGAACACTGTACATACAGTCGGGAGCCGATTTTACAGACACGGCCGCAAAAGCGGCCTCCGAAAGCTTTCTAACCGAATTTAAAATCTCATGGAAAAGCGAAGACTATTAAATTGCAGTCCTCTGGTGACGCTCAAGCATATAGGCGGTTCAACAGACGGTTATGGAAATCTTTGAGACACGATATACGTGTCTTTAATACAAAACGTATTAAAGATACGATAGAGCGAAACCGGGTCTCCTAAGGGCTCTCAAGGAATTCGTCTGTTGGTCAAAGCCGGTTTTCGAGGCTGAAAACTGAGAATGGAGGTACAGCGTCGTCCAGGGATGAGATATTGAGGAAGGTCGAGAAGTTTTACGGATAGCTGTATACCTCTGTCAACCGACCTGTTTGTAGTTCGGCTGAAGATCCACGAGCCAAACTAACCCGACAATATTCCGTAGATATCCCGGACATCAGCTTGCACAAGATTAGTACGGCTCTGGAACAGCTAAAAACAATAAAGCACCGGACAAAGACGATATTAAGTGAGAGTTGCTGATAGCGAGTTGAACAACGGTACTTAAAGTCCTTCAAAGGCTGTTTAATACCGTCTAAATCTATAAGCGGCGAGTAAATCACTCAACTTCGATTTGCCGATGATATCGTGCTTATGGCAGAATCCCTGGAAGACATCAGCATTATGCTCAGTGACCTTGATGAAGATTCCCGACGGATGGGCATTAAAATGAATATGGAAAAGACAAAAATCATGTCGAATATCCATGTCGTGATCACCCCAATTTCGGTTGGAGATTCTACTGTCGAAGTTGTTACGAAGACAAAATGTCTAATTTGGTAGGTCCAACTTCGAGAGTTCAATCATCGAATCCAGGTAGGATGAACAGCGTTCAGGAAGTTAATAAAAACATCTTTTCAACGGTCATACCTCAGTGCCTGAAGTCGAAAGTCTTCGACCGATGTGTGTTACCAGTGATGACAAATGTATCTGAGACGTGGTCTCTGACTATAGGCCTTTTAAACAAGCTTAAAGTCGCACAGCGTGCAATGGAGAGGGCTATGTTTGGTATTTATCTGCGAGATCGAATCAGAAATGATGAGATCCGTAGATATACGAAGATTGCCGACATAATCCAACGGATTTGCAAGCTGAAGTGGCAATGGGCAGGGTACATAGCTCGTAGAACTGACGGCCGATGGAGCAGAAAAGTTCTCGAGTGGAGACCACGTACCGGCAAGCGAAGCGTCGGACGGTCGTCCACGAGATGGACAGACGACTTGAAGAGAGTCGGCGGAAACCGTTGAATGGAGACTGCTTTGAACCGGTCGCTCTGGAGGTCGATAGGGGAGGCCTACGTTTAGCAGTGGACATCCAATGGCTGATATGATGATGATGATGATGATGACGATGATGATGACTTCATACTCACTCTAATACTAAGAGGCAACTTTTCTAATTATCTTCCATGGAGATTGCCATGGCCTTCCTATCTTTTATATCTCGGTATCTATAGATTTGAAGTTTGGTTTACTGTAAAACATCTAAGTAACAATAAAACAAATTACATACAATAATTAAGTGTTTAAAATTTTTCTAATATATATTATTATGGACTCTCCCTAGACAATAGTTATAACTGTCAACCGATAGTTTTTTGCATTTTTTTAATTCAGTAATCATTATTGTAGGTGTTAACCTAGAAGTATCTTATGGACCGACATACTACCACCTCGCATGCCCGAATAATCTTTCCCTGGAATATGAAGCTCTACCGCGGTTTGCGACAGCGGTCAACGTGTCGAATGTTTGGCTCACGTCGTGCGCGCCGCCTCCGCACGGCTACGCGGCCGCGCTGCGCATGCTCGGCGTATCGTCGCGGAGCCTCGAGCTGAAGTGGTGGCTGCCGGTGCGACCCGCCCTTGCCGCAGCGCACCTGCGCGGCCTCGAGATGGACGAGCTCACCCTTACCGCGTCCTCGACCGCGCCGCTGTGGCTCGAACCCGCCGTCGTCGAGTCGCTCGCGAACCTGATCGCCCTCCGCCTGAACAACGTGCGACTGACGCGCGCGGCCGCACTGCTTTTGCCACCTACGCTCCGCTCGCTGAGTCTGTACGGCGACGGGGTCGCGGAGCTCCCCGCTGAGATGTTCGGACGCCTCCCCGCGCTGAATAATTTCATGCTTAGCGATGCCCTCGTCCGCGAGTTGGACCTGAGCGAGGCAGCGGTGCTCCAGTCCATCGAGCTGTCGGCGCACATCGCCGGGGTGACGCTGGGCCCCTCCGTCGTTAGCGTTACGCTGAACTGGGTGCGCGGTGCCACTCTGCTCGGCAACTGCTCGTCGCTGCAGAAAGTCATCGTGAAGGACTCCGAGGAGCCGCTGCCGGCGCGCTGGCTGGCGGCGTGCCCGGCGATGCGGGAGGTGAGCGTGTACTGCAGGCGCACCGTGCTGCTGCGCGCGGACTTGCTGACCGGGGCGCGCGCGCTGCGGGACCTGACCGTGCGTCACTGCGGGCTGCACGAGCTGCCACCGCAGTGGTTCACCGAAGCAACCGAACTTGTGGCGCTCGACCTCTCCTACAACAATCTGCAATGGCTCCCGAGGTGAGTCGTAGTCGTCGATCTCCGAAGATCGCAGGCGTGCAGTCTCTGATCTAACATCACTATTCCTCCACAGCGAACTGGCCAGCGCGGCGGCGCTGGAGCGCGTGAATCTGGCAGGCAACCGGTTGTCGGCCGCGGCGCTGGAAGTGTTGGGGGCGCTGCCCGTGCTGCGCCACCTCTCACTGGACGGAAACCCCCTGGGCGACCTCTGCGGTTCCGGTCATGTCTTCGACGCTAACGGTTCGCTCTATATATTTTTTTATTTGCTTCAACTATTTTTTATAATAATATATGGATCAAAGTAGAAACTTTTTCTTTTTATCAATAAAAAAAGAATTGTATTTAAAATTAAAAGTATTAAACAGTTTAGACATCTTTGTTTGGGTCTGTTGGAATAGTTTATTAAAGGAAAATTTGAGGGAAAATTTAATAAAACACTTTTTATTTTATATAATTAACTAGCAAACCCGGAGAACTCCGTTTCGCCACCAGATGGCTTCGTTTATTGTAACATTTCGTTTGGGTATTAAAAGATGAAGTAGTACATTCTATATATCAGAGATGGAGCTGTATGTGAAAAATGATTTTCCCTGTTTTCCTGCTTTTCTGTTGAAATTTTTCCTGAATTTTGTTTGCTATAAACCTCACGTAGCCAGAGACCTTTCCAACGAATGCAAAACCGTGGAAATCGGTCTTGCGTTCTGGAATTATAGCGTCAGGAAGGAAAACCCGACTTATTTTTATATTACAGATGAACGATATTGCATGAGCTACACAATTTAGCATCCTATCGAAATATTTTTGAAATCAAAATGACCTTAATCGATAGGTCTACGTTAGGTCTGTATAGGTCCACCAAAATTTTTGTTAGGACGCCTATAGCTTTTTAATATTTTTTTTTTAAATTTGCAAAGAGAAATTTGCATCTTAGAATCTCATTTCATTTAAAAGGAAACTGATTAATCTTTATATTTCTGCATTCTTTATCGTTAGGTCAGTATTGGTCTATAATTTTTGTTTTTATATTATTCATTTTTTTTTATTAACAATTATAAATAATTTATAAATAATTCAATCGCGCATGCGCTCAACGCACCTTGTCATAGTATGGAGCGAAGTTCAAAGTTATCCCGTTCCGTTTTCATTGCATCAATAAAAAAATTAATAAAAATACAAATGCTCTCATGAAGCTCAAATAATCTTAAAATCTTAATCTCTAATTACTCCTAATGAGAATGGAACTTGTTGCTCACACGTATATGAATAAACGTAACACCAACAACTTCCCGATTTCTTAACAATCAATCATTTTCTTAGCGAGAAGTCAAAAATTAGACCACATATTTTTGAATGCTCTGCTTTTAATTTGTAACGCCTTTTATTGATAGCCAACTTGTTATCTACGTCTGAATCAGAAAATGTCCCGCGCAATACTGAAGATATACTGACTAATTTTATTTTTTATTTTGTTTTTATTTTATATTTATGAGGGAAACAAACAGTTCTATAATGCCTTAATTTTAACACAACTTTAACTTTTACATTAACCAAACAAGTTTCCACATTTTGCAAATGAAAATAATAAAAGAGCAGACTGAAATTGATAAAATACACAAAACATCAGCAAAAATTACAAATAAAAAAAAAAACAAAAAAAAAAGAAAATCAAAAGTTAATAAAAAAAACAAATGTCAATAGCCGCGTCCAGAACGACTGAGCACGGCTCGCAAGCCACGCTCGGACTTCTGCCTCGCGAGCCGTGGCACCCGAGGCAAATTTGAAAGGTTGTGAGCTTGGCTCGCGAGCCAAGGTGAGCCATTTTGAGCATTTAGTTTCTTTCCGGCATACGATGATAAATCACGTGTTTTCAGCTGCTAAATTATGTGGGTCTTTTTAAACCCACAACATTTTGAAACTTCCGTAAATTGGTATTAAGCGAATAAATAAATAATAATAAATAAATAAAACGTTTATTTCGGACAAGAAGTCCATAAAAATCAACATTTTTTTACAGTAGGAGTCACAAGCAGAACACAGAAAGCAGAAAATAAAATACAACAACATTATAGCAGAAGTAAGCAAAGATAAATAAAAAAAAACATATAATTTAACATTGAATTAAATAAAATCATGTAATTCAATATAGGTAATGTCAATCAGTCAATTTAAATTAATAATAATTAAATTACATTATGTCAAAGTTAATAATAAAGTATTATTTACTCATTTTTAATTCACTGGCTCGCGAGCGTCGTTATATCCGTCCACACCGCCCGAGCAGCTCAGACTGAGGCGCCTTTGGACATCGCCAAAAACCGACAAATTATGGCTCGCGAGGCTGCCTCGCGAGCCAATGCCGGCCGTGCTCGGTCGGTCTGGACGCGGCTATTAACTACAATACATGTACAAAATTTTGATGCCTAACCAAGGATAGAAATTCCTTGTGCCTAACATCTGATCAAAGTACAAATTACATTTTTTTAGTTTTTCCACAGATTCACAAAAGATATCAATACAATTAAACAATTTGTTGTAACTATTGCAATCTCGCAAAATAAAAGAGTTCTGAGCATATTTAGTTTTAGTAGCAGGTATGTTAAAAAGGTATTGCTTTCTATTTCCTCCTCTGGGACATTTAAAATATAAATTACTAAGCAAAAATGGAGAATCGATAAAACCACGGACAATCTTAAACAAATAAATCTGATCCTCAATTTGTCGTCGCTTCTCAAGACTAGAAAAAGTTAACAAATCTCTATCACTGCTGAAATTTCGGTATTGTAGATATTTTATAAATTTGCATTGAATTGACGTTTTGAGTGTTGACGCTTTTTCGTGAGAAAATGGTAAATATTTTTTGTCGTCTTTGTGATTTATATTATATAGTTATATATTATGTGACGAAGAATCGGGTGCAATCGATGATAAATTATGTTGGTTGGTTGGCACAAAAGTAATGAGACAGGTTACGTTACGTTTTATATTATTTACTATTATTACAATACAAAAAGCTTAGTCAATGATGGAATCACCATTAGTATCTAAGACTTCTTGCCAACGAGTTGGCAAAGTTCGGATGCCTTTCGCCCAGAACTCAGATGGCTGTGCCTCGAAAAATTTGTTCAACTCCGCCCCTACATCAGAGAAATCATTAA
This sequence comes from Euphydryas editha, assembly GCA_036937285.1. Taxonomy (NCBI): domain Eukaryota; kingdom Metazoa; phylum Arthropoda; class Insecta; order Lepidoptera; family Nymphalidae; genus Euphydryas; species Euphydryas editha. The sequence continues at coordinate 220,118 of JAUPFZ010000029.1, forward strand.
ATTGTGTACCCCGCAAATGTTGTTTCAGGGCTCTAAACAAATAATAGTCTGATTGGACGAGGTCTGGGAAATAAAGTGGGTAGGGTATCGTCTCCCAGCCCAAGTTCTTAAACTGTTAGCAAACGGTAGATGCGACGTGAGGTCGAGCGTTATCGTGTAGTATAAATACATTGACTCGTCTTCGTCGTTTTTTTCTTGATAGCAGCACATAGTTTGTTGAGCTGGGTTGAATATTTCTCAGCGTTTTTAGTTCCATTGTGTAATCTACACTAATATTATAAAGAGGAAAACTTTGTTTGTTTGATTGTAATGAATAGGCTCAAAAACTACTGGACCGATTTTTAAAATTCTTTCACCATTTGAAAGCTTCATTATCCACGAGTAACATAGGCTATATTTTATTTTGGAAAAAAATAGGGTTCCGTAAGATATTTGGGTTTTTCGGACACAAGGTGTAAAAAATTAACCAGAAAAGTTACTTATTTTGCGTACGCTGCCTAAACTATAAAAGATAGATCCATTAAATGTTCTAATTAATTGTAGATCGTATAAATATCTACAAAAAAGAGAGAGATTGCTAGCGCAGTGGCTGCCAACGCGAATTGAATTTCGTATATCGCTCGAGAGCTGCAAGTTCAAAACCCTGCGAGAGCCACATTTTGTAGCATTCAAAATTTGATATTTGATTTATTTAGTTTAACTATTTATTTATATATAATATAGGATTTAATCTACTACCACTCGGAATCTTCCTTGCGCATGTGCTTATTAAAAAACGACTGAAATACGCAATAATCAAGAACAAGATGGCGCGTAACGCAAGATGGCGCGTAACGCAAGATGGCGCGTAACGAAAAAATCTTTCCAACCCCGATAAAGAAGTTTCACTTCAAAAAGTCTGCGACACACTATACCTATCTATGTCGAGTGAGGCACAGCAACCATTTTTTTATTTAAAAATCTTGAATCGTTTTTGGACTACATTTTAACGCGTTTATTTTACTCATGCTATTATTCCTTATCAAAATAAATTGTTTCATCACTAAGTACAGTTTATGTAGATAATATTTGGTCTTTGAATGATTAAAATTTGATGTTTGGTTTTGAAGTTATGGCGAAATTAAAATATTACGATTTCTGCTGCACGGGCCGTTGCGAAGTGGGCGTCACCAAGGCTGGGGTGCGCGTGCAGGAAGGGCAGTTTAGTAAGGTATCCGTGCGGGCTCTCCGCGCGCGAAGTGCGCGAAGTCTAATAATTTTTGTGCGATTTTTTTTAGATTTCGTTCGTTCTCAAAACTACACCTACGCAAAATTTCTACTCAGAGATAAACAACAGTTCTTCTCAGAGCTAAAGTTTCTTTTCAGGGCTAACCAACAGTTCTTTTCAGGGCTAGAATATTACACGCTATTAACATTTGCTTTATCTTTACTAATAATAAATCTGTTAAAACCTCCGTTTCATTAATACACATATAATATTCAGAATATCATCAAGAATAAATTTTAATAGCGTGCTTTTATTTCAATCAGCGCCATCTCTTATCGTTTTTTTTTCTGTGCACGTATCACGTAAAAAGTACAAAACCAATGAAAATAACTTTAACACATAAAAATTAAACATAACTCACAGTATAATTTAGTTTTTGTTTCATTGTAATTAAATTTAAAAATAAATATTTAAGAAAATAGAAATACGCCTACGCAACATAGACGCCATCTGGTCTAACGAATCTTAAAAACTCACAAAACTTATTTTTGAGTTATTATTTTGTCAAACTTAAAAGTTTACTAAATATGTCGGATAGGAATAGAAATCGTTTTAATATTTTAGATAAACATCATTTTCAATTAATATACTATTATGTTAAATTATGTTTGTCTAAATATAAAAACGATATTCTACCATAATACGATAGATGGCGCAGAATATTTCATATAATTTTTTGAATCGCGCTGACCAAAACTTCGGCCAAAAGAATGAGACTCGCCCGTATTTAACGAATTTTTTTTTTTGCATTTAGTACCTTAGTGTACTATGGTCTTGGTCGTTATGTATTTGTTGATTATACAAAGTTGGATGGTTATAGCTATATAAGTTGTAATCTATATATATAAAGAAAGTCGTGTTCGTTACACCGTTTATAACTCGAGAACGAGTGGACCGATTTTTATGATTTTTGTGTTTTCGGATTTGTCTTCGTCGGGAATAATACTTATTAAAAAGTGATATTCATCAATGAAAATATAATTAATAAAAAAATCAGTTCAAATGTTTCATCCGTACTATCTATACATATAATAAATCTGTTAACGAGTCCGTTTTATAATCTTAATCTTAATATATAAAAGCGAAAAGTCACTCATCACGATATCTATGGAACTATAAAACCTAGAGACTTGAAATTTGGTAGGAATATTCCTTTTGCCGAGGAGAGGTCAGCTAAAAACGGATTGCACGAAATTCTACCCCTAAGGGGGTAAAAAAGGGGGGCAAAGTTTGTATGGACAACGTAGTTTCTTGGTCCCGTTCCTTACCCGTGCGAAGCCGGGGCGGGCCGCTAGTAGTTCATAAAACAGTATGCCTTGTACGTCCTAAAAACAGCAAAGCAGAACTTTTAAGCCGTTTTTTTTGACTCAGCTTCGGTTGAGTTGGTGGCGTTTCTCCTCGAAGCAGCCAAACAGCACGACATGTATCGTTATCGCAATGAATCCATGATTCATCTCCAGTAACCAGATCAGACAAAAACTCTTTACGTCTGGGTCGCAGCAAAAGTGATTGACAGATAGCGACACGGATTGTACGACTGGTGTCGGTAAGGCTGTGCGGTACCCACTGAGCCAAAACTTTTCGATACCCAAGCTCATGCAGATGGTATTTTACGGCGTGGTGACTGCATTTAACTGCTTCCGCTATTTCACGAGTGAAATCATCCGGATTCAACTGCAGTTCGCGGCGTAAATCATCATCATTCTGCGACTGGGCGTCCTGAGCATGGCTGACTTTCAAGACTCCTGTCTCCTGATTCAAAACGGTCAAATCATCGGGACACGGTCGCATGGCTTGTACTTCCAGCGCTCAATGCAGTGCAATATTGTCAGCCGCAGCCCGCGCACTGCAGCCTAACAAGTACTCGTATAAGTATAGTGTTCGAACTTGTCGCTTGTCAATTTTTCTTCAAACTGACTAAACCGATCGCGGAAGCGATTTTATATACTCCCACATCAGAAGTATCTAGAATATTTTACAATATTCTAGAATATTCTCGAAAGCAATTAACTTAAAAGGAAACGCATATTATTATTTTTTTTGAGTGTCTCATTACTTTTGTGCCAACCCATTAACAAGTATGCTTAATTAAAAAAATCAAAAAACCCGACTGCGTAAAATACTCTTATAATAAACTAAAAAGAATAAAACAATTTACTAGCTTTCATTTGATACCCATATTGTTACTGTAAGAAAAAAATCAACTCCCCCCCCCCTCATTCCGCCATTTGCGGGCGCCATTTTGAAAATTCACTACTACAATTTAGACAAATCCAACGACACCTCATATGTCAAAAACCGTCCAGCCGTTTGGGCTGTAGGGCGTACCAAAGAAATGGACATACATACATACATACATACATACATACACTCGAAAAACATAACCCTCCTTCTGTCGCAGTCGGGTAAAAATAGGGTCATCGAAGTTTTCATACGTCATTAAGAAGAATATAGATAATAGTTCAATTCGAAAGGGAAACGGAACGGGAAAACTTTGAATTTCGCCCCATGCTATGACTAGGTGCGTTGAGCTCATGCGCGAGTGATAATTTTTTTTATAATTGTTAATAAAAACAAATCAAATGAAAATAATAATATAAAAACAAAAACTATTAATAGACCAATATTGATACTGTAAAAATTCAGAAATATAAAGATTAATAAGTTTCCTTTTGATGAGATGCTAAGATGCAACTTTTTTTGCAAAATTAAAAAAAAATATTTATAAAAAAAATGTGAGCCGTCACGGGACGCCTGGCAGATGTGAAACATCGACATTATTTTGTAAAAGTAATATGCAGAAAAGAACATATTGTGATAGGAAATAAATATGTCATAATGATAAAATAAAATATTACGATTTTTTTCCAGATAACGATGACTATTTATTGAATAAACATTTATTTTCATTAAATACAAAAATTTACGAATTTATTTCAAATCGTGACTACTTAATTCGTTTAATCAATGACTTCGATTGCGCATGGCGACGCGCACACACTGCTGCATATAGACTGTATATATATACCATCGTATAGCGTGGCGACGCGTCGCCACGGCATGCGTCGCCACGCCAGAAATCGGTTTTACGTGCGGCTATAGATGTTTCACATCAAAAAATTGTAGCCGACCTAACAAAAATGTTGGTGGACCTATACAGACCTAATGTAGACCTATCGATTAAAGGTATTTTGATTTCAAAAATCCTTCGATGGGGATAAATGTACAATTTTTTTTAACTCACGTACTACTCTCTGAATCTGAATCAGTGAATTTTTACTAATTTTCAGTGACTATTCACCTTTTATTATTGTGAGAATCGTACCACGAAGAATTAGTGATTATTCAATGTATGAATATGTGAATATCAGAATCCAGTCATCCACTGATTTGATCATTGAATATGTGATATATATATAAGTGAGTACTCACTAATACACATACAAAGTGTATTAGTGAGTATTCACTAACTTGTTATTGAAATTCACTTATATGTAGTGAATAAGGCTTGACTAACGTAGATAAATAATGAAAACTCCACTGATTCATGTTGAAAGAGTACTTTGCCTGCAACTGTACACGGCACAATACAGCACAGTACAACGGCGATATCGCAGCGGGCTGCCGCCTTTTAATATGGTAAGAGATACGTTTGAATGTCGTTTCGTGACGCGTTATACTAAATGTACGAAACTGATATGCTTCCGGCGCGTCAAGACATGTCACGACACGTTATTATGTTTCCGACCTAACGAGAGACAATGTGTTGCGGTCCGTAGCGCTGTCCCCGCTGAGGCGCGCGCGCGGCCTGCGGACGCTGAGCCTCGCGCGCACCGGCCTCACGCGCATCTGCCGCGACTGGCGCTCCGAGCTGGAGTGGCTCACCGACCTCGACCTGCGCCACAACAACGTGACTCTGCTGGAGGTGAGCCCCCCCCTCCGCCGCCAATCGCCACCCCGCCACTCCCGACTAACCGCGCTGTACTTGCAGTTCGAAGACCTACAGTGGCGGCGCAGGAACGCGACGCTCGTGCACCTGAGCGGCAACCCGGTGCGCGGCGTGCACTACACGCGCGAGCAGTTCACCGCCGTGCTCGCCGGGAACGTATCCTCGGACTTCGCCTCGTCGCGGGTGACAACTTCTCACTCTCACTTCGCACGTCTGCACTCGTCGGAGCGGTAGTCGAGCTCGTCCGACTCGGACGGTCGTCGTTTCACGTCGGTGTCGAGTGTCGACAATCTCCGCTTACGAGTCAGACCTGCGACTCGGACGAGCTCGTTTAACTTTAATGTAATTTTTCGCTCCTTGAGGGCGAAGTCAATTCATAGCCCTTCATGATATACATATTTTTAAGCACACGTCACGTTCACGTAATGCCGTGACCGGGCCGACCTGGAGACTCCGTCTATTATAACTTTTCAATTAAGGCATACATGAACCATTATTATTTTTCATATAAATTATAAAACCAATCTCTATCTCATATAGATGACGACGCTGTGGCTGGACGACGACTGGCCGCAGTGCGATTGCGCGTGGTACTGGTTCGTGCGCGCCACGCGCGAGAGGCCGCTGCACGCGCGCGCTGCGTTGCGGGGCGCGCGCTGCGGGACGCGCGCCGGGCTGGAGGGGGCCGACACGCGCGCCGGGCTGGAGGGGGCCGACACGCGCGCCGGGCTGGAGGGGGCCGACACGCGCGCCGGGCTGGAGGGGGCCGACACGCGCGCCGGGCTGGAGGGGGCCGACACGCGCGCCGGGCTGGAGGGGGCCGACACGCGCGCCGGGCTGGAGGGGGCCGACACGCGCGCCGGGCTGGAGGGGGCCGACACGCGCGCCGGGCTGGAGGGGGCCGACACGCGCGCCGGGCTGGAGGGGGCCGACACGCGCGCCTGGCTGGAGGGGGCCGACACGCGCGTCGGGCTGGAGGGGGCCGACACGCGCGCCGGGCTGGAGGGGGCCGACACGCGCGCCGGGCTGGAGGGGGCCGACACGCGCGCCTGGCTGGAGGGGGCCGACACGCGCGTCGGGCTGGAGGGGGCCGACACGCGCGCCGGGCTGGAGGGGGCCGACACGCGCGCCGGGCTGGAGGGGGCCGACACGCGCGCCGGGCTGGAGGGGGCCGACACGCGCGCCTGGCTGGAGGGGGCCGACACGCGCGTCGGGCTGGAGGGGGCCGACACGCGCGCCGGGCTGGAGGGGGCCGACACGCGCGTCGGGCTGGAGGGGGCCGACACGCGCGCCGGGCTGGAGGGGGTCGACACGCGCGCCGGGCTGGAGGGGGCCGACACGCGCGCCGGGTTGGAGGGGGCCGACCCGCGCACGCTGCAATTCACGCTGCCGCTGCGCGCCGGCCTGACCCGCGTGCCGCGTGCGCTGCCGTACGAACTTTCTTCGAGCGACTCTGTCGCCTCTATGCGCCACCAACGGGTGCGTCTCGTCTCATCTTTAGTGTTCGTTTCGGGTTCACTACCTCGACATCGATAGACAGATAAACGATGGCATCGGAATAACCTCTCGCGATCTTGCAGGTGATCCAACTCGTCGACGAATACAAACCCGGATCAGATCTCGATTCCATTTTGGAATTTTTTTGCAAAGAGGATGTGATGATGAAGCCGCAGCTGCTGCGCCGGTGTAAAGACTTATGGTACGAATTTTTCAAACAGATGTCGATGTTGTATGATGATGAAAGTGAAGTAATGTCCTCGCGCGGCGCTGCGGGCCCACGTGTTACCGAAGTACGAATTATATTTTTAATATTTTGTACATTTTTTTTTAAATTAAAATATATGGCTAAGCTGCTGTTGCATGGCAGTATATTTACATAATTATTGTTCCATTATTGTAAAAAGATACTCTTTAAATTTTATATCGTTTGAAAATTAAATGACCAAAGCAAAATAAAAATAAAAAGTTGAATTTATATGATTGTCTCTTATGTGTTATGTAGTGTACGACGCAAACCAATGACAAGAAAACCCATAAAATAAACTTGTTTTTAAAATTATATTACATTGCTAAATATGAGTTTATTAAATAAGCATTAAATTTTGTAAATTATAATTAAACCTTGAACAACATATTTACGCTGACAACGAATAACAAAAATGTATGTTGATGGGTCACGTAGCGACCTAGTTGAAAACAAATATAAAACACTATATTTCAGAGAATAAATGATAGACAGATAAACGATGGCATCGGAATAACCTCTCGCGATCTTGCAGGTGATCCAACTCGTCGACGAATACAAACCCGGATCAGATCTCGATTCCATTTTGGAAAATTTTTGCAAAGAGGATGTGATGGTGAAGCCGCAGCTGCTGCGCCGGTGTAAAGACTTATCGTACGAATTTTTCAAACAGATATCGATGTTGAATGATGATGAAAGTGAAGTAATGTCCTCGCGCGGCGCTGCGGGCCCACGTGTTACCGTAGTACGAATTATAGTTTTAATATTTTGTACATTTTTTTTTAAATTAAAATATATGGCTAAGCTGCTGTTGCATGGCAGTATATTTACATAATTATTGTTCCATTATTGTAAAAAGATACTCTTTAAGTATATCGTTTGAAAATTAAATGACCAAAGCAAAATAAAAATAAAAAGTTGAATTTATATGATTATTTCTTATGTGTTATAGTGCTTCAAATATTTGTATAATACAAGTTGAACTTCGTATTTAACGTAATATATACTTATATATATATGATTTTTGTATAATTTTTTTCTTAAAAATAAAAATAAAAAACAAAATTTGTTTCTTTTTTTACTCTATACTTTAAATAATTCACACGTAATGTAAGAGTACCATTGAGGTAATGAAATGAAAATGAAATATTTGTTTCATCATAAGGTAAATTTACACACTTCGCGAATGTAAAAAAAAAAAATGATTTAAAATAAATACGTCAAATTATTACAAGTTAATGTCTCGGTAGACAACATTACTATTAAATCATCGGCTTTATTAAATGTTACAATAAGCTGGAATCGAACCCGCGACCGCGATACCGGTGGTATTGAGGCGAGGCGTTGTGGCGACTACTCGCACGTGTACTGGACACCAGAACGGTCATCAATGCTTCACGTACGCTTTAACTTCGTCCGCTCGCGTTCCTCTGGGCACTACCGGTAAAGTCCGCCCGATATAGCTTGCTAAGAATACAGTAACTCCTCCCATTTGACAATTAATATTCCTAATATCTTCGTACCAAATTTCAAGTCTCTAGGTCTTATAGTTCTAAAGATATCGTGATGAGAGAGTGAGTGACCTTTCGCTTTTATATATTAAGATATAATTGAGAGAAAACTAAAAGCTAAATATGTAAATTTAAAACCTACTTTCAATAAAAACATATTGATATACTTATTCTGTATAGATAGAAATAATAGTATTTCTTTTAGTATCTACTCAGATATTATTTATTACGAGTATTTAAGCAATAGTAGTGTGTTTGTACCAGTTCTGGCTCACTTCCTCGGCCCTCATCGGCTGACGTCGGGGCGACTGATCCTAAAAAAAAAAAAAAAAAAAAAAAAAAAAAAAAAAAAAAAAAAAAAAAAAAAAAGGTTTTGGGGTCATCTAAATCGATTGCGCGCATCCATTTTGTTCTAGCTCTAACGGTTCGCAACTTAGCTTTCTGCATTGGCAACGTCCACTACCTTAATTACAATTGCCATTAAGCAATTAATTACTACTTAATGACTATGTCATTAAAAAGCAATTACTATTGACGTCATCGTCATTAACAATCACCGCTTCTTTTCACGGCTGGCTGGTCGAGTGGTAACTGGACACTTTACGCAGCGGTCGCGGGTTCGAATCCAGCCAGGTGCAGATAATTTGTATGACGAATATAGATGTCTGCACCGGGTCATGGATGTATATTTAAAAAAAAAAAAAGACCTAACAACCTATCCAATACTAGGATGCATATAAGATAAATTGTATGTGTAACAATTAGGATTATTAGCGCACAATCACTATTTTTTGTGAAAGAAAAATATAATTACCGTTATAAGAGAATATTTGCTGCGCAATACAATAAAAAAGTGTAATATCTTGGTGATAATATTAATTTGTTTGGTGTATCATATTTTGTTGGCCGAGTAGTTCAATTGCAATAAAATAATTTAACGGGTTTTAGAGTAATATCTTAGAGATGTATACATAGGATGTGCATTTAGATTTTTGGCGAACAATTAAAAATTACCTTTATGTTTTCAAAAATTAAAGCGGATTCTTAAAATAAAACTTTGGTTCAATTTCAAAGAAATTATTTATTCCTTCATTTTGTTACAATTTTTCTTTCCAAAATGTTTTTGTTTATTATCCATAAAATAGGAGCGAAACATCTTATCCACTAAAATATCGTTTTGCAATGTGTTCCTTGTAAATTTGCTCGTAAAACTATACATTGAAAACCCCTGAAACTTATATAGCAAATACATTAAGCAATATTCGCCACAAACTGAAGTCCACTCAGTCTGAATCATATGAACATTCCAGTCCCATCTTTTACAGTTCCTTTTTAAAAACTCTAGATGATATCGTGCAGGTGATCGTCCATATGAATCAAAATATTGACCGATGCCATTCGTATCGATATATAAAGCTATCCAATGTGAGCCTGGTTTATCATCTGTATCCAAATTGCTTATTATATACGTCGGTATTTGGGTATACATGGGCAGTCTATTAGCAGCATAAACATTATTTTCCAGACTAGGGTGAATCTTTTTCAGATGTTGTTGTAAATCTAGTGTATCCATGATATTACTGCTATTAGTAGATTATTACCAGACCAATCTATTCAATGGTTAATATAGGAATGAGCAATTATAGTGATTTGTAAATATTAAATGGCATTCTTTGTTGATGATTTGTAGGAGTCATCACGAAATGAGCTCGATGGCTTATATAGTTACTATGCAATTAATAAGCAATTATTATCGATATCATTAACAGTACTGACTAACTACTTTTCAAAGAACATTATTATCGCTATCATTAACAGTACTGACTAACTACTTTTCAAAGAACATTATTATCGCTATCATTAACAGTATTGACTTACTACTTTTCAAACAACATTATTATCGCTATCATTAACAGTATTGACTAAGTACTTTTCAAACAACATTATTATCGCTATCATTAACAGTATTGACTAAGTACTTTTCGAAGAACATTGTTATCGATATCATTAACAGTATTGACTAACTACAGATATAATTTACTGATGCTATATAAGACCGAGCAACTGCAGTCATGGAGTCAGTGTATGGTCGTTTGACCGCAGTGGATCTACCAATACTACGTTTGTGTTACTTCAACGCTTCAATCATCATGGACGTAAGTGTTTATTCTATTGTTAAACTTACTTTTCTTTCTGTTGTTTTCTTACATGTGTGTGATTAAGTGTAAACAAATTGATATTAACATGATAACTGTGTTGTTGTAGAAATCATTTAAGTGTAAACAAATTGATATTAACATGATAACTATGTTGTTGCAGAAATCATTCAACTTCGATGAAAATACCTATAAACAGTATTACTACTCGTCACTCTCCCCTCAAGAAGAGAGTGATAACATCGTCATTAATAATAACACATGCGATGGTGGAAAAAGAAAATCGCAATCGATTGATCATTTTTTTGAAGCTGAATCAAAAATAAAAAAGAGGAAGCTGTTATCGTCAACCGTAGCACGAGCTGCTAGAGATGGTGTATCATACATTTCTACTAATTCTGACGACGGAGACCAAGCGACACATCTCATAAAAATTGAAATGTATGATATGAAGAAGCTATGCAAGATTCCAACTACTGATCATTGGAAACATGCTTCCACGAGGATTAAATATTATGTTAAGACTAATAAGGATAGCATCTACGATAACACAAACGATCTCGTATACAATATTACAAAGACAATAGCAGAAAGTGAAAAAGTTAAAAAATACTTTTTTAACAATGACAGTCATTAGCTGATCATTAGTGAATGTGATTCTGTAAGATTAAATAGGTGGTTTATAACGAAATAAAAAATAATTTATTACATACAATTTGTTTTATTTAATTTATAATGTTTCACATAGTTACATACATACAAATTACATTACGCATAAATCTAACACACAACACACATTATAACCTTAACTACTAAAGTCTACAGTAATATTTCTGTTTTTATCTACTTCAATAATATTATCAAACTCAGCATAAACTATACAGTTAATTGTTTGTGTAACTGCGGATTCAAATCGTACTTCTAATCTTACACTACCATGCCTTATGAGATTCCAATGAGTTGATGAGTTAGCTGATAAATCAGGAGTTAAGTCAAATGCTAATAGACAGTAACCTTTGGCATACTGTTCATAAGAGATTCCATTTCCTTCATTAAGAAAGTGAATACCAGTTCCCGAAAATAGAGTATGATATGTTGATGTAAATATACTATTATTAAAAGATGGTTGCAAGGCTTTTGAAGGTATTTGTTGACCATCAATATATAAGCTGAAAGAATTAATACCATAGTTTTCAAAGTTAAATGGATTTTTAGTACGGGAACCATTAAATGCAGAATTGTTCACAAATCCAATTATACACCTTTTGGGTATCTGTCCTAAGAATATATTATCAAGAGTTTTTCCTTGAACACCCGATGGAATTGTTAAAACTTTTACTTCGGCTCGAGTAATAGGATATTTAGCAGTGGTAGAAGCTAAAACTTTCTGATGTGCGAGTAATACACTTGGATTAATTCGTGCTCGGCGTACTATAAGAGTCGCATCCGTTATGCAAACTTTAATTTTTACATCGTTTGACCCAGCTATTAAATTAAAACTCTCTCTTGATCGAACTAATTTTACACTAATTTCAACACCATTAATTAAAAATTTATCTTGATTGAAAATGTCACCGTGCAGATGTCCAATCATTTCTATTTCCTTACTTTCACTAGCCAATTCTCGTCTTTTAACAAATCCTATGTTTTTACCATCTGTAGAATCCATTTCTCCTGCTGTATCCTCATACCAAAGACTACAAGTAAGATGAGATTGTTTAGCAGCAGGAGCATAGTTTAAAAGGGTTTCTATGTATGCTCGATATGCATAGGTATTGTTAGGTGGTGATACAAGTTTTTGGTTTAAATAAACATCAAGTTGACTAAAAAGTGAATGCAGCCAATTATTTACAGGTGCTACTACTGCAGTCGATATCAAGTTAGTTGAATCTTGATTTAATTCTTTTGCCTTTATGTGGAGTAATGTATGAGACAAATCTATGTAATCGTCGCCTGTCCCAGGAACTTGAAACTCTATAGGACCATCATCAGCAAGAGACGAAATTGGTTTATAGTGAATCCACAATCCATTTTCAATGCTTGTTTGTGTAGACGGTAGTGCAAACAAATCCAATTCTGACTTAGCGCACTCACAAGAATGATTATGAAGGAAAGACATATTTAATTTGAAAATATATCTTTGATATTTTTTGATTTTAGACCAAGTTTTTTCGTAGCTTTCACTTTAGCAGTTAATGGTGGAATGAACGAGGTCAATCGTTTTCTTTTAGTTATATACCCAGAACCTGTCATGTTAAGTCGATCAATTTTGTCATCAGCCTTTCGTTTTAAATTCGTACTAACTTGCTTTAGGCGATTTTTTATCGAGTCTTCCATAGGACGCGCTTGAACCATATCCGATAAAAGTCCCACACCAGCGTTTAATGCCTCCTTGCCAATCACTCGAGCACCACTTGAAAGTAAAGGTAAAACTGATCTAAACAACCCCCCTAAGAAGCTCCCAATACCGTGACCGCGTTGGTATGGTGAACCCTTATAAATTACTCCAACTCCTGTCCCAGCTTGATGTGTATAATAATTTTCATATGGACATTTATGATGATCACGAAGAGAATTCATTATTATAATTTTCGGAAATGTAGTTTAATACACACGGTTCCAAATTGGAATGGTATTTTTTGTCCTGTGCTCGATCTTATAACTATTTCCAGCGTATCAAACTCTCTTCGCATAACAGGTAAGTAGTGAGGTGGAGAGAAAACGTGCATTTTATTTGCACCATAAATGTATTTTGTAGGATCTAATGAAATGACTCTTAGTAATGGAGTCATAACATCACCCACAATCTGAGGATCGATGATGTCACAATATAGAAATAGTTGAGATGGTAACCCTAAATGTAAATTAGCAGGACACTTTCCAAAATTTCTCTCTAGGATATTTTTATTTGGTTCATAACCTAGTTGTAAACTTAATTTGGGTGATAATGTTACGGATGTTATATTTTTATCCGAAACAGAAACAGACACAAATTTTGTTATTTCATCATAGCGAAACTTAAAGTTTTCTCCGATACCGTTTAACGCTCTTAAAATATGTTCAACGTTATCATAGTTGGTAGCTGGAATATGTCTTTTGTAGTACACTGTGGATGATTTATCTTCATTAGGCATTAACATGGATTTTGTTATGTATATAACATTTTCATGATCTTGAACAGTAAACATAGTACATGGATATTGAAACTCGACAACTCCAACCGACCATTCACCTTCTAATTTCATAGCTTTTGGTAATTTCGTTGAAAAATTTGTGGTCTTGTTATCAGGAAAGTATTCCATTGAACTATTGCTGAGTAAAGTTAAATAAAAACTTTTTTTATTCATATTTCTTTTAAACTAGAAGCTAAAATCCAACTGTTAAATTTATTTGGATAACCTTTCCACTTCACTAATACTTCTTTTCTGTTACCTGAATAACGAGTGTCAATTATTTTATCTATTTTATATTGTGAGGTGAGGTTGTAAGTGATTTTCTGTAATTCTCTTTCATAAAAAGTACCAACTATTGGTTCATTTTGTAAATCTGTTATTGTATAAACAACCCATGGAGATCTATCAATTATTGAAGATATAATAAATATTTCATCACTCCAATTAGATTCATATCCTTTTTGGAAAACATGTTTATATTTAGTTATTCGAACATAATCACCCACATTGAAATTTGGTTTTGCATTTTCTAAGGAAAGTTTGTTTGACCGTCTATCATAAAGATTAGTCCAAACTGTCATAATATTGTTGGAATTTACATCACATGGGCACATCTTAATACTAGAGTGAAAGCTGTGATTATAAGAGTATATTAAATCTTGTAAAACATCTATATATCTATAAGTATTATTATGAGTGAAATACCGCCACATTTTCATTTTTAGAGTTCTTTGAAATCGTTCAACAATACTGGCCTTAATGTCAGGATTGTTAGTAGTATAGTAATTAATCTTTTTGGATTTAAAGTATTTTTGTACATCTTTTGAAACAAATTCTGTACCTTTGTCAGATTGTATGTGAGTAGGTGTTAAATTACTTTCAGTAAATATACTCTCAAAACATTCTTTAGTTGTTTCTGAGTTTTTCTTTTTCATTGATCTTGCAAAAGCATATTTACTAAATACATCAATAACACAAAGTATGTAGTTGAAACCATCATTATATTGAGAATAAGTTCGCATATCACTTAAATCAACTTGCCACAGTTCATTAATATTTGACAGAATGTACCTATTACGTGGAAATTTTTTTTGAATGGATTTATGTAATGTATATGTTTCTTGTGATTGCAACCATTCCTTTACTTGCTTTTTATCCATTTTACCCTTCATGGCTTTTGATAATTTATTAATACTACCAAAACCAGCGGGGTTAGATGGATCATAATAAATCCTGTTAATTTCTTCTAGTACGGGGTCCATTTTTCCCAATCAAGCTTTTTACGTATTTTAGTTATAGATTTATCTTGACTGCTCGGTGTAGAAAACTGTATTTTAGTTATAGATTTTTTATCTGCACTGCTCGGCGTAGAAAACTCTTGAACTTCAGTCTCAGAGGATTTGTTCAGATCTTTTGCTTGAAGCTGGTTAATAAACTCACATCTCTTTGGATTTCCAATATAAGTAAGTGGTACTTTAATATCTTTTAATGCTTTAGCAAATCTATCCCACCCTATTGGATCACTTCTTTTTAAGGGTCTTAATGAATCATTTATTAAATCCACAATATTACTTCCAGGAATTTTTTCATTATCAATTATGACTGTGCCTTCATTATCCCAGTGTATTTTACTTTTACTTGTTCCGACTAAGTTTAATAATGACTGACCTTTTTTATTATAAGTTTTTGGTATTAAACTGAGTATTTGAGCTGGTGTGTAAAGTGAATTTGCATCATTTTCTTTACTTTTAATGGACCGATTCTCTTCCAACAAGGATTCAGCATCAACTGAACTTTTAAAATCTCTATCTTTATTTTTAAAACCAATTTTAGATTCATTTGAATCTTCATTAGATGTATCAGAATAAATTGGTAATCTGAGTGGTTGACGATTCTCTTCGGTAAAATGAAGGTATCTTTGTAGTGTTTGTAAATATAACATCCACTTTTTTCGGTCTTCCGTCTTACTGTTCATAATGTTTTGCATTTCAATATCTAATCGTGACAAATTACTATTAACCTTATTTTCTTGTTTTAATTTTTCAATCAATCCAGGTTCGATAAGTATCATTTTCTTTGCATTTTCCATGTTAACTGACTAGTCCACTTACTAATTTACTCAGTATTGCACCTAATATTATCGGTAAGAAAGCCCCTCCTTTTTGTATAATTATATTTTTTCTTAGTTTATGTTTGCATTTACGCACCAGTTTACGGAGTATATTTTTGTGTTTATTCAATTTTTGTTTATCTTGATCTTTAAGAGGTACCTTTCCTTGTAAAACGTTATGAATACATTCACAAATACAATTTATTTCTTCTTCATCACACGTTTTAAGTAATGCTCTTTGATATTTTGGTTTAAGCGTATGCAAAGCATTTAACAAATGTTTATGCGTTGTGAGTCGACGATGCATCATTTAGAAATGATTTGAATTGTTTGATTCTTGATGTATTTAAACTCTTTTGTGGGGACGTAGACTGTACAGAAACCATTAAATGGGAACACATTTGTCTTGATACGACATAAATCATTGGTATTCTGTTTCAAATCTACCATTAAATATCCATGCGCTTCTAAAGTTGCATCCCTGTAGGCATCTTCAATGAATTTTGGATTATCTGGTAACACTTGTCGTGCTAAATATCTTATTTGAGTTTTATCTCGAGGATTTTTAAAATATATTATATAACTTGAGTTTAAGGAAATATCTCTCTGACCTTTACCTTGATGAAATAAATTTTGCGTTAAATAAAATACACTAAGATTCCTGTGATGACTACCTTTTGTAAATATATCCACAATTCTTCCATCAGACTCTCTCATTAGATCATCAATAATAACAAGATGTGGGTTTTCACCATCAAACATATTAAGATTTGGAATTCCTTGATGATAGTTAACATTTGGTAAATTATATAAAGGTTGCATTTCATCAAAGCACCATGTGATCTGATAAAAATCACAATTACATATTTCTGTAACTGATTTTATGAAATTTGTTACAAAATTAGACTTCCCACATCCACTTGGTCCTGCCACAATAGCAGTAAACGGATGGATAAAGTGAAACATTACACACGTCTAAAGTTCTAGGGAGTGAAATAAAAAATGAAAGTGTTGGTGGAAACAATTAATATATATTGATAAAATTATATAAAATAGATTGATTTTTATACTATTTCAAACACAATTAGTACATCAGAATTTTACAATCACCTCAAACTCATATATATATATATATATATATACATACACACAAATAGAAACAACAATTATCTTAAATTATTTACAATCAAACAGTAGTTAAATATGTAATAAACTCTACGTCACATTATAGTATAGTATTATTATAATTTCACAATCAATAAAAATGTTATTTACACAGACATAAAAGTAAAAACTATCAACATTTAGCACAATTTATAATGACCCTAAGCTAATGTTTCAATATTATTATCTAAAATATACCTATTTGTGTCATTATAGTATTATTATAATTTCACAATCATTACAAATTTTATTTACACAGACAAAAAAGTATAAACTATCAACACTTAGCACAATTTATAATGACCCCAAGCTAATGTTTCAATATTATTATCTAAAATATGCCTCTTTGTGTCATTATACGATAAACCAATCTTATTTAATTTTTGTGTAAAAATTGTGTGTTTAATTGATTTAAATCTAAGCATACTATAATACTGCACTTTTTTATTAAATAGAGAAGACTTATAACAATTCATTGTCATCTTTTTAGTAATACATTTATTTACTCCTTTTGCTTTGGCTATAGTCTTATTCTCTAAGTTAAAAGCGTACATTTTAGATCGTAAACCTACAAATTCTTTCATGATTTTACCATTATTTTCATCTTTGAAAAAACCTAATTTCTTTTTATTTAATCTTGGATATTCAAAAATATTATTTGGATCGTAATCTGAGGTATCAAAGTATGAGGAAAGGTCAGGTTTTATATCAGTGTAAAAATCATCTGTAAATATATGATATATTAAACTATCCGTATCTGTATACAATAATTTGATTTTACTAAACTTTTTAATCATATAGTTATAATGAAAATCGTACATTAATGTTTTCGAAATATCTAAAATACAAAATCCTAAATAAATTGGTTTGTTATATATTAACTTGGTCTTTCGCAACTGAACCGCAACAAGGTCTTCCGAAAATATTGAAAGACTATGAAATTGTGGTTTAGCGATTAGATCTTGAGCACCTAAAGCTTTACCCTGGTTCTCCCAATGTGTAACTAATTTTACGTTAACCCTTTTTTCAATATTCTCCATAGTCTTACCGAAGACTGAATTATTCATTAATTTATAAAAATCTTTTTCAAAATCTGATTTTGCTGATGTTCTTAATTTTGTATTTAGATCTATGTACATTTTCAACCAGGGAGACTGTTTAAATTTTAAAACTCTATGAATTTTAGTTAATTTTACCCCCATTTCTATGCACTGTTTTAAATTTCTGTAATGAATTACATATTTATCTTTATTATTTAAATTTGGGACTAGTTTATTCTCATTAGTATCGCCTACACAAATATTTTCTGGGCATAAAGGAAAGTCCGAATGTAAATCATGAAGTTCATCTGGATATTCCAAATCAACTTCTAAAATGAAACCGAAGTCCGATGTATCCGACACATTAAAATCTGTTTTCGAATCTACCCATTCAAATCCACCAGTAGGAAGATATTGAGACATAGCCCAACCATACAAATTGTTAGCATCAAAATATGTGATATACGAATTTGGTTTCCCTGCATCATAATCCCCCATATATTTGTTATTAGCTCTAGCATAACGATTACTACATTGAGATACACCACCCCTGATACCTGATCTAATAAATGCAATTTTCTCATAATCCGTTAAAAGTTCTAATTCTATTTTTGTATATTTGAACATTGCATCCCAACTTAATCCGGGAGCTGTGTAATAATGGGTAGGATCTAAATCATAAGTATTAATACATAGCATTCTAAAGTTTTCAAATACGTCGGATAAAAGTAAAACGTCTGTTTTTAAATACAAGTTTGAATAATCTAGCATATTACAACAACCAAAGTGTTCCCAAACATCTTCAGCATGATTGTAATCATCACTTGAAATATGTGAATCTGTGAGCGAGCTATAAAAATTTTTTTGTTCAGGGAGCGACGTTATGTTTAAACTATCATAATTAGTCATAAATTCATATGGATAAACCCCTTTCCGTCTTAATCGAATGAAATCTTCATCGTTTGGGAAATTTCTACGTAATTCTTTAAATTGATCATTACTGAGATTTTTGGCTAATTCTTCTAATTTACATGGTAAAAACTTAAATGAATCTACGAATCTCAATATAACTTCGTGGTTATTTATTTTTATTTTTTTGGAAAAGGATATATATTTTTCTTTATTTTGAGGGATAACTTCGACTTCACCATCACAAAAGTTTAATGCATGAACAATAAAATGTGCATCATAGTGACTAAGATTGTGTAAAAATATTGGTATATGACGTGGTGTTCTGAACTTCGAGCTACATGATTCATGAGCAACACCTATAAAACTACCAGTGTACCAATCAAAATCATAAAAATGTTCTGCTAACTCTGTTTCACAAATATGACAAATGGTTGCATTTGAAATTTGGTTTTTGTTTTCATTTGTTAGCGGAACTGGACATTTTCGAACTCTATTTATTTCTTTTAAATCGTTAAATAAACTTTCCATAAACACTTGTGCACAATTGGATCCGCAATATGTTACATATTTTGATAATTTATCATCATATGAACATTTTATATAATAACCAAAACTATGCACTTCATGTTTCTGAATATTATGTGTGAAAGGTTTGGATGGATCGTTAGAACATGATTCTATTGGTTTTAAAAATGATTCGAAATCAGCATAAACTACGAATGGTATCTTTAACTTCTTTTCATAACTATCAAATTTAATTTTATCATTTGAAATAGGTTGACCAAACCAATTCTTTTTTAAAGTTTCGCTGTTTGGTAATTCTGTACAAATATGAGCACAATCGTATTGTTCATGGTTATTTAACCTTTCCTGAGATGGAAAATGAAGTAGACATGCTTCGCAAATGTACATGATGTGACCATCTTTTGAAATTTGTTTACTAACTAACCGCGATAAATTTTTTATGTAACAATAATGAATTTTCGTATCCTTGGAAAAAAATAATAAATTGATATGTCTAGCTTTACGACACTTTGTTAAAAATAATGGACCTACTATAGAATTACACCGTTTTTCTTTATTATATTCTAATCCAAAAACATTAATACTGATATCATTTAATTTCTCTACTTTTGCTATGTCAGAAATTTTAACTGGAAAGGAAATACCATCAAATTTAAGTTTATTTACATGTTTAGCGTACGATGATACCCGATCCGCGTTTTTGTTTACGGGATATAACGCTGAGAGTAACGCCCATTTAAAACAAAAATAATCTTCGTTTTTTACATTTATAACAGCCTTTTTTAATTTGATGTCATGGGGAAGATCTATGTATGAAGTACCGCGTAGGGGGTTGAATTTATTAACATTCATGTCTATAGATTTTATTTTTTTTAGACTCCATCCACTATCTTTTTTTTCAAATGCACTAATTTTACAAGTAATTGTATCATTTAAAGATGAAAGAAAAATATTTAAGTCATCTCCTTGACAAATAATATAGTTAAATGTTTGAAAATCGAACGTTTCATGAATATCTTTAGTTTGTTGAACAAAATCAGCATGCAATATGAAATTTACTTTAACAATTTTGTGTTGATGAATACACTCTTGTATTAAAAATAAAATATCATCTTTAATAGAATTTAAAAATATTTCAGGAGTTTCAAAATCTACCCGTGTCGAGCGATCTACTTTACTATTGATTTTATAAGTTAAAATTCTATTTCCAAAGGCAGATTCAATAACACTAACGTTTGATAAAGAATTATGTGAATTTAAAAGATTATTTTTGTGAACATTACTTTTAAAATGATTAGCTAAATACCTTTTTTTGATAAATATATGACACGTTAGACATTCCACTTGATTATCGCTATCGGTACTGTTCCCTGCAGAGGTAGACGCTTCTTCTTCCGTTCTTGGTTTTTCGATGATCTTGGGTTCTTCACTGCTCGTTCGCTTCATTCCTTTTCCAAGTTGTAGTGGTTGACTGTTAAAATGTTTAAATTTATAAAAAAAAAAAAAAAAAAAAAAAAAAAAAAAAAAAAAAAAAAAAACATATAAGACAATGTGTAAATTATGATCGAAAATGGTTGTTTTACTTACTTAAACTGTGTTTCAACCATTGCACAGTGATACAACTCATCATCATATGATGAATCGAACAGTTCGCTCTTCTCCATTTCATCACAAACTTTAGACATCTCCTGATTTAATTCGCTGTTGAATAGTTCCATATTCTCTTCCATGGGTGTGGAAAAGAAAGCACTGGTGCACACTTCACTGAGATTTTCCATCTTTACTCTAGCAGCTCGTGCTACGGTTGACGATAACAGCTTCCTCTTTTTTATTTTTGATTCAGCTTCAAAAAAATGATCAATCGATTGCGATTTTCTTTTTCCACCATCGCATGTGTTATTATTAATGACGATGTTATCACTCTCTTCTTGAGGGGAGAGTGACGAGTAGTAATACTGTTTATAGGTATTTTCATCGAAGTTGAATGATTTCTGCAACAACATAGTTATCATGTTAATATCAATTTGTTTACACTTAAATGATTTCTACAACAACACAGTTATCATGTTAATATCAATTTGTTTACACTTAATCACACACATGTAAGAAAACAACAGAAAGAAAAGTAAGTTTAACAATAGAATAAACACTTACGTCCATGATGATTGAAGCGTTGAAGTAACACAAACGTAGTATTGGTAGATCCACTGCGGTCAAACGACCATACACTGACTCCATGACTGCAGTTGCTCGGTCTTATATAGCATCAGTAAATTATATCTGTAGTTAGTCAATACTGTTAATGATATCGATAACAATGTTCTTCGAAAAGTACTTAGTCAATACTGTTAATGATAGCGATAATAATGTTGTTTGAAAAGTAGTTAGTCAGTACTGTTAATGATATCGATAATAATGTTGTTTGAAAAGTAGTAAGTCAATACTGTTAATGATAGCGATAATAATGTTCTTTGAAAAGTAGTTAGTCAGTACTGTTAATGATAGCGATAATAATGTTCTTTGAAAAGTAGTTAGTCAGTACTGTTAATGATATCGATAATAATTGCTTATTAATTGCATAGTAACTATATAAGCCATCGAGCTCATTTCGTGATGACTCCTACAAATCATCAACAAAGAATGCCATTTAATATTTACAAATCACTATAATTGCTCATTCCTATATTAACCATTGAATAGATTGGTCTGGTAATAATCTACTAATAGCAGTAATATCATGGATACACTAGATTTACAACAACATCTGAAAAAGATTCACCCTAGTCTGGAAAATAATGTTTATGCTGCTAATAGACTGCCCATGTATACCCAAATACCGACGTATATAATAAGCAATTTGGATACAGATGATAAACCAGGCTCACATTGGATAGCTTTATATATCGATACGAATGGCATCGGTCAATATTTTGATTCATATGGACGATCACCTGCACGATATCATCTAGAGTTTTTAAAAAGGAACTGTAAAAGATGGGACTGGAATGTTCATATGATTCAGACTGAGTGGACTTCAGTTTGTGGCGAATATTGCTTAATGTATTTGCTATATAAGTTTCAGGGGTTTTCAATGTATAGTTTTACGAGCAAATTTACAAGGAACACATTGCAAAACGATATTTTAGTGGATAAGATGTTTCGCTCCTATTTTATGGATAATAAACAAAAACATTTTGGAAAGAAAAATTGTAACAAAATGAAGGAATAAATAATTTCTTTGAAATTGAACCAAAGTTTTATTTTAAGCATCCGCTTTAATTTTTGAAAACATAAAGGTAATTTTTAATTGTTCGCCAAAAATCTAAATGCACATCCTATGTATACATCTCTAAGATATTACTCTAAAACCCGTTAAATTATTTTATTGCAATTGAACTACTCGGCCAACAAAATATGATACACCAAACAAATTAATATTATCACCAAGATATTACACTTTTTTATTGTATTGCGCAGCAAATATTCTCTTATAACGGTAATTATATTTTTCTTTCACAAAAAATAGTGATTGTGCGCTAATAATCCTAATTGTTACACATACAATTTATCTTATATGCATCCTAGTATTGGATAGGTTGTTAGGTCTTTTTTTTTTTTAAATATACATCCATGACCCGGTGCAGACATCTATATTCGTCATACAAATTATCTGCACCTGGCTGGATTCGAACCCGCGACCGCTGCGTAAAGTGTCCAGTTACCACTCGACCAGCCAGCCGTGAAAAGAAGCGGTGATTGTTAATGACGATGACGTCAATAGTAATTGCTTTTTAATGACATAGTCATTAAGTAGTAATTAATTGCTTAATGGCAATTGTAATTAAGGTAGTGGACGTTGCCAATGCAGAAAGCTAAGTTGCGAACCGTTAGAGCTAGAACAAAATGGATGCGCGCAATCGATTTAGATGACCCCAAAACCTTTTTTTTTTTTTTTTTTTTTTTTTTTTTTTTTTTTTTTTTTTTTTTTTTTTTTTTAGGATCAGTCGCCCCGACGTCAGCCGATGAGGGCCGAGGAAGTGAGCCAGAACTGGTACAAACACACTACTAGCAATAAAATAATTAATAATAATTTGTTTACAAAAAAACAAATAATAGTCATTAGTAATTTGCAACAATGTAGGAATGTGTAATTAAATAAAGTAGTTCTCTGGAAAAGTTTATTTTAGTAGCATATACAATAATTGTAATTGTATGTATTAAATATTAATATTTTGGAAGATTAAAGTAAGAAAAAAAAAAAAATTCAGACATTTTATTAAAATCTATTGATTTTTCTTTTTGTATTAATATTAAGTACCTTTATGCGGTCATAAAGGTGCTTAATCATTAATAATAATTTGTTTAGCTTTGCTCGGTTAAATTATATTTAGATATTATTACATACTGATGAAACATGAATAATATTATAGTAAAATAATAGGAACTGGTTTTTTAAATAAAAAAATAAAAAGAGCTCTCATTATAGTTTTTCTCACAAAAAAAAGAAACTTGAAAAAAAAGGAATATAATTGGTCTGTAGACCTGGATTCAAACCCAGGTTTTCTGGTTTTAAATCCTCCCGATACCCTTCCAAGCTATTATAAGCTTATTAATGACAGCGAAATTTACCTTCGTATTCTAATAATATTTTTTTAAATGCGTAAAAAAAGGGATAAAACGACGAAAAAAAGGAGGTTAAGAGGAGGTCATTGTCAATATATCTGGCCACTTAACTAAAGTCATTGACCTTTTATTTATTTTTTTCATGCAGCAATTAATTGTTTTTTTACAAAATCTCCAGAACTCATCATTCAAACTCATAAAACACAAAAAAAAAAATGTGTTACGGACACAAAATATTTCTATTTCTTGTTTTGAATAAATTCCCAACATTTTGAAACCATATTTATAAGTATAACATGAAAAAAATACGAAAATATGGGCCTTCAAAGTTTTTAAGAGTTGCAAAATTTTACCAAACTACCAACTTTAAAGTACAAAGTACAAAAAGTACACGGACATGGTTTTATTGGTTTTTTTAAAAATATCCTGCATTTATGTCCTTTCCAATAATGTATCATTTGCTATCAAAAAAAGAATTTGTGTAGAGATATTTACCCAAACATAACGCGTGGTTTAAAATTGCTTACTAAAATAATCATAATTGGTAAGTAAAGTCATGTGTGTTTAATAAACAAAACTAAAATGGTTTTCTAAATTAAGTTTATAAAAAAAGGGATGGTTAATTTTTTCTAATGATGACCAAGAACCACCCTCGAGATGGACCGAAACGATCTGGACAGGATAATTCTTTAAATTCTTATTTTTGAATAAATATCACAATTTGTTTAAAATAATAAAATGAATCAGTCTCTAATTTCTAGCGCGCAGTTAAAAAAAAAAATTGTTTTTATTCAAACCCCAAGTCTCCTGTGCTGTGAGTAGCTAAGTAGTTTTATGTCTCTCTCATTCTTTAGATAGAGTTACAAAGTTCCTTATCTCTATCTTTCGATCAGGAAGCCAGTCGAGATCTGAAGGTCTCTACTAACGTGCGCGTGCTCTTTGTTTCTCCTATTTCCCAATTCCTGAACTGGTCGCGATGGTCCTATACCATGGCCACCACGCGCCGCAGACCTTACTCCTGTTAATTTTTATGTCACTCGTCGTTTTATGGAACTTGTCTATGCCAGGGGTCGGCAACCCGTGGCTCGCGAGCCGCTTGCGGCTTTTTTTCAATTTATATCGGCTCTTTGCAAAAAAAAAATAATGTTGGGGTTCTATGCTATGATTGCTTATCAAACACATGAAAAGTGCAGAAAAACACGATTGAAAAATTTACTTAAAGATTTTTGTTGGCTCTTTATGAGGACTATGTTTTATAGTGCGGTTCTTTAAATAAAATTTGTAGACTTTGGTGAAATTTGGCTCCTTGCCAAAAAAGGTTGCCGACCCCTGGTCTATGCGGAAGAAATACAAAGTCTCGACCATTTGAGAGGGATTATTGATGCATTTTGAAGCAAGAAATGCTGATGGCCACTACGACGACGGAAATAAGAAAAATATGCCTTGCTTTTATTAGAAATGGTGGCTAACAATTCGAACAATTTTTATAATAAAAGCCTTGTTTTAAATTTTGTTTTGTTTTTATTTATTGCCCATAAATACAACTGTCAGAGTCGTAACTTCACTAAGAATCATAATAGCCTGTAGACATCAGGGCTGGACATCCCCAATCAATTTACTATTTATAATTACACTTTACAATACAATTTATAATCTGGATCTTGAGCTATCATAAAAGAGTATTTTTCCAGTACCTATTGAATAAAAAATCATATCAAAATCCACATTGTCTAATGCCGTCAACATCTATCCGCAAACTTCAGTCTCGTGAACAAGACATTCGTAGATAATGTCGAAATATCGAGCTCTGCCAAATGAAAAATAAAAGATATGGTAAATATCCCGCTTTCAATAATTGTAGTGTATATGGTAAATTATTATTAATTACTTAGTTGAAGAAATGATTTAAAAAAAACAAAACATTGAGATAGTTACTCTTTATTTTTTATTTTGTTTTAGAATGTAACAAAAGATAACACTTATTTTAAAGGCAGCAAATTAAATACAAATAAAATAGTATCATACTTTTCATAACACTGTTTGACAAATAAATACAAATTAGTAACTCGTCTAGTTTTAACTTTGTTATAATAATAATACTCTTTATTGTACACCATGAATAGAACAAAAGTCCTAACAAATATAGAAAGATGTACAAAGGCGGTCTTATCGCTAATAGAGCGATCTCTTCCAGACAACCTTTGGGTATAGGACACAGTACAGTAAAGTTTGTTTAGTTTAAGTTATAACTTTGTATTTCAACATAAAATATCTAGCAACGTACTTACATATTAATATATCAATCAATTTTATTTGAATCCAGCGGACAGTCTGTTTTAACATTAGGTAACAAATTCATTAAACACAATATCGCTTTATACGTAATAAACAATAAATAAATAAATATTTAAATTATCGATATTCAAAGACATGTTTTATAAAAATCTTTAATTAATTAATTAAATCATAAATTAAAATTACACCTACATTACTTATGTAAAGGATTAAAAATATTTTAAATGTATTTTTATTTTTTTTTATTTTAATGATAATTAGTTAAGAAAAAATTTACGAGAATATATATTATTATTTTATTTATTAAATAAACCAACAGCGTATTACAATAAAACTTACTAACTAATACAAGATAGAATTAATATGGCCAATAATAGGTTTACCTTAATCTACAAAAAAAAAATATTAATACTAATTGATTCGCGCAAGCATATAAAATATAACTTTTTTATAAAATAAATAAATAAATATATGTATGTATATGTGTGAGTGTGTATGTGTGTATACGTTTGTGTACATAATATTAGAATAGATGTGTATATGGGTTAAGTTCAATGGCACCCTAGCCCTATGACAGGGTCAAGAGTTCGATGCTCAGTAACCACTAACGTGCCTAGAATATCTAAACCGAAAAGTTCTTATAAGATATACCTAATATTATAACTAAAGCAGTATGTCGGTGAGAAAAACAAAACACTAATTTACTGTTCTCTTATATTTATGCGAATTTTACTCATTTAATTAAAAGTCTAAATCGGATTTTATCGCGTTTATTTGTTTTAAAACTTTACAGTTTAACGATTTTTAATTGAATTAAATTATTTCCCGACGTTTCGGACCCTTTACAGCGTCCATGATCGCGGGGGACTGAGGTGGTGGGTGTCCGAATAATTTAATTCAATTAAAAATCGTTAAACTGTAAAGTTTGAAAACAAATAAACGCGATAAAATACGATTTAGACTTTTAATTAAAAGAAAAAAATAAATAAACACTAATTACATTATTGACAATGGCTTTTAAAACTCAATAATCTCTCGGACAAATTGGGCAAGACAGAATTTTTTGCATAGTTTGTGTAATGACGAGGTATATGAAGTAATGCTGTATGACGCGTGCGATCTACTGGAATTAAACCAATAATATTGTTATTAAAATTATTTTAATGATTGCGTATGGCATTTATCTTCAAATTTTAAATAATTGAACAGCAAGTGTTGAGTCGCAATACATAAAAAAGAAAAAAAAAAACAATAAAGAACGTTTGTGATATTAGACGATTTATAGTAAATTATTGAACGTAGAAAAAGTTATCTATATAACTGCTATAAAATCTGCCACCCAACCTGTTCCGCCATTGTTTCTTGTCGTGGTAAATGAAATTTTTACATAATTGTCTTCACTTGTATAATCTGCAGGGGTTTCAGTACAATATGTAGAGATAGTTTTTCCACTTTTATCGATGAGACTTAGATAATTTTGATCACAAGTTCGGCCTAGGTCGAATACAACAAAATGTAACATTAATCGTGTTCCTATTGGCGTTTCAAGTTCCCATTCACAATTCGATTTTTTCCTATAAATATCGGGATAGAGAGGACTTGTTACTCTTCCCGCTGAGTTTTGAAGTCGTCCGCCACAGCCTCTGCCCTTATCGGTAGAAACATAGTTAAAATCGTAAACAACTGATTCAGCTCCCATAATGTGATTATGTAAGAGTAAATATCGACCAGTTGAAAATACTTGAACATATTCTCGGTATTCCATCGATATTTCAGTTAATAGCGGCGCGTCCGTTGTGTTACCGTCAAAAATCTTTAAAAACACTTGGTGATTCCAATAAACCGGCGATACCGATATAAAGTACATTGATATAGTATAATTTTCTGGTACGGTTATCAGTGTGAAACAGTGTTGTTCACCTGTAGCAACTGGATCAGTAATGTATGCCATACTTTCTGATTGCACTCTTCCTTGTAATTCAGTGTAGTTTCTACCACACAAACCTAGGTATGATATTGAAATATCTATTCCTTTATGAGTAGAAGTAGATTCCGCTGTAGTTTGTAAATTAATTTTGATGCTTCCCGTTGCATAATAATCGATAGATTTTTTTAAGCCACACAATTCGAAACGTTTAGGTGCTTTAAATGTTGAGTCATAGAAGGACATTGTGTGGGAGAAGAACTCATCTAACGATTCATTTAATATGAAGTCTTTACCTATAGTCATATTTCTTGACTGTGAATGACTACTTATAATTACTCTATCGTTATTGCATATATTTCCCGTACCGGGTTCTAAATCCAAGTATTCTATTCTTATATGAACTGTGGAATATGGATTAGAAATTGAATCGAAATAGTAGCTACAATGCAATCCTCTAGGAATTACCCCGGTTTCGTAACCCGGTGATTTTAATGTTTGCAAAGAGCTTGTGATCGTGAAAACAGTATTGCCGCATTGAGAAGGATGAGTTGTCAGAAGTGCTTCAAATCCAGAGCTTGTTACCTCTCCATCGGTAGAAAGTCTAACAGTCATTGTATTACTTGAAGATGATAATGGCGGCGGATATGAATGACCACAGTATGTACCAATAATTAAGCTGTTTGGATTTAAGCCATCTTTCAACTCTACAAAATCGCAATCACACTTACTTTTACCTAATGCTGTTTGATTCACGTTTACACAAGAGGCTATATGAAAGGAAGTAAATTCAATCTTGACAAAGTGATCAATTGGTGCTTTTATTTTCCAATGACAGTCTAAATAGTTTTCATACACAACACTATTTCCTATAAGTGGAGATTTCAGGGTCTTAATAGATGTAGCTGTCAGATTAATCTCTCCACCACACCCGACAGATTCTGAATAACTGAACAATACTTCTACTTTAAATCCTTGGAAATTTAAGTTAGTGTCAGAAACAAATTGTAATAAAGCTGTGTTCTTAGTACTTTTTAAAACAGTAGTAGTATTAATGGAACCGCACATTAATGATAACCGATTGTGTAAATCTATCATTGATCCATCATACACTGCTATGTAATCGTTAAGACACTCATAACTACTCTCTACGTCTATGTAAAGGAATTTAAGTATTACAACTTTATTTAGAGGAGCTTCTATTGTCCATGTGCAATTTGTATTTTCAATATAAGTAACTGAATTGCCTGATGTTAAAATTGTAGGATTTTTTACTAATCCTCCGCAGGAATACAGAGAGTAAGACAATTTGAATCCTCTTTTTTGCCCGTAACGATCAGTCTTAAAAGTAATTTCAATTTTATCATTACCATTTACTACTGGAGGTATTTCTTTTCCACAATAAAGTCCATAAAAGTAATCATAGCCACTTTGTGTACTGATTGTTAAATTATCATATTCACAATCAGGATATGATCCTTCAAGTTCGAAATCTAAAAACTTAACTTGAATTTTACTAGAAGTACCTTGAATTACGTATTCACAATTCAATGATGGATAATATTCGTTTGTATATCCAGGACTATATAAGTACTGTTCTTCAGTTTTTGCTATTAGTGTTCCACCGCATATGGATACCGCTTTAGCTTTGAATCCATCCAAGTTCGTGAACGAGTCTGTTCGAAAAATTATCTTCATTTTATTTGAAGTGGAATTAAACGGAGGTGGAGTCTGGCGACCACATAATCGTGCAATTTCTTGATATTTATTTTCTTGCCAGTCAAAAATTATAAGTGCATCTTTTGAGCAATTACGTTTATCTTCTATAGCGAATCGACCTTCAAATTGAAGAGATATTCTATATCCAATTCCTGCGTAGATTTCCCATACACATTCTTGATTATCGAGGTAATTTTGAGGATAGTTCGGTGATGTAAATATTCTATCAAATGCCGTAAGATGTCCTCCACATTGAACACTAACAGTTTTTACCATAAGTTTAACGGTGGTATTAGTTTGAGGTTTTGAATGATATTGTATGTATGTATATCTGTATGATGTCATAAGAGCTTGTTCCTGAATTTTGTTTCGACAATAATCTCCTATTTTCAGAGAAGTCTGAGCTATACCTTGATATATTTGTAAAAATTCATCAGGACAATCTAAGTTAAATAATCCTTCCAATTTGAATTCAGTTCTAACTCCAATAAGAGTTACAATTAACCATGCACAATCAATTGTCATATTATGAGCGTTAGGTACATTAAGTATATTGACCGAATCTGGTCCTGCATGTAATACACCTCCACATGGATTTAGTTTCCAATTTAGGTCAAATATTATGGGACTGCGCTTATACTGTATTGCCTTAATATTCATATTTGCTTCGGGTAGATTGAATAAAACGTCAGTATTATTTCCACAAATATTTCTAGCAAATAATGGTCCTCCTTTGACCACATATGAATTTATTATAAGTTTTGAGTCTCCGTATCGACATATATTTCGCGCTGACGAGTTAACTGTTATGTTTACAGATAAAGTTTTATATTTATTAGTGTCAATATCCGTGAAAATACCGTTATATTTCCATTCGCAAACGTAAGCTCGTTCTAAATTTGGGGACTGAAGTTCTCCTCGAATACCTTCTAGACTCCCGCCGCATAATGCTGGTTCATTAGAAGTAAACTTCGCTTTGAATCGAAATGTTAATTTGTTCTTTTTTCTAAAAATATAAAAAGACAATTTATTTCCAGTAGACTCGAAGATTTTAGGGTTAACAGAAGAATTATTGTTATTGGGTTCTCCTTCTATAGCAGATGTAAACGTTATATCATTATAAACACCTATATCATCATTATAATCATAATCTAAGAGTTCTAATCGCACTCTTCGTGTTACATCAGGAACTGTAATAGTCCATTGACAATAGCGTAAAGAAGTTTCACGAGGATAACCGGGAGTCGTTAAATATCCTTCTGAAACTGTTATTTGACCACCACAAGAAAGCCTCGAAGAATTGAAAGAAAAACGAAAACCTCTACTTTCTGATACTTCTGTCCCAAGACTCGGCTTACCAAATTGTAGTTTAACTATTACTTTATCAGTAAGAGTCTCAATTGGAACCGTGTAGTCGTCCATAGTATTATCACAAAATTCTTTTATTTTTCCTAATTCTGATGTATTGTTTGCAAAAATTGTTTCTTCGATTGCGATTTTCGTTTCACATGGTTTTTCTGATTCGGGAAGTTGTAGATCCTTGAAATTCAACTGAATCACATGCTTTGGTAATGAAATGATGTGCCATTGGCATAAAGTACTAGGAGGTAGATAAGTCAAGTGTGGATATCCAGGAGATAATACTTCGCCTGATTTTGCGATAATTGTACCACCGCATACGTCTATGGATACGTTAGCTTTAAATCCATTTCTAGGTTCTGCTATTTGTGTTGAATACTTTATAAACATTGAGTTACTACTAGTTTTAATTGTGCTTGGTCTGTCTTTGCAAATAATTTCTTTAAGTGGAGCTAATTGTGTAGATCCATCCCTAACCTCGACATATTCAAGAGTACATTGTTCAGAAACCTCTAAGTCAAATCTTTCCAAGAAATCAATTCTTAAAATTTCTCCTGGTGGACCAGTAAAAGTCCATATGCACTCTGTGTAAGGAACCGGAACAGAAGGGTAATTAGGGGAAGTAATAATTTCCCACGTGTGATCAGCGTTTAAAGAAGATGTTAATCCACATTCAATATTTTTTTCTTCATAGTATAGTTTAAAGTATTGAAATTTATCAGTTGAGCGTAATGAGAGTAATGGATTTAAAGCGACATAACTAATAGATACTAAATTACTCGATGAAATAATTTGGTCTTTATTTTCATGAGAATATCCACAATATTTTCCACTCGATAAAAGCGGTGATTCAACACTTTCGCCGTCTCGTAAAATAACGTAAGAAGAGCATTCGTTATCATTAGTTATATTGAAATGTATAAATTTCATTTGTATTGTTCGTCCTGGGCGTACTTTTAGTGTCCAATTGCATCTTAATTTAGATTCAAATCTGTCGAAGTCAAAACTTCTAACTTCAACTTCACCTGACTTATCTTGTAAAAGTCCACCACAAATTGATCGTACATTTGCCAGAAATCCCTTCCTTGTAATGCTTTGATCCGATTTAAATGTGACTTTCATTGCGGTGTTACTTGTAAACACTTTTTTATTCAAATTTTTAGCAAGGCATGCTTTCTCAAGAATAGGTATCCATTCTCCTTGATTGGAAGAGAAAACTGAAATAGAGTCTGCAAAACAATTAGGGGTTTCTTCTAAGGACACATCTTTAATAGTAAGTTTTAAATGTCTACCGGGATTTACTTCAAATATCCAAACACAGTTTGAGTCAGAATTATACTCTTTAGGGTAATTTGGAGAATGAAATTCAAAATCATTGTTAGGTAATACTATTTGAGTACTGTTTAACCCACAATTTATTTTATCACTTATATCTATTACTCCCTTGTCTGACTGTGTCCACTGAATATGAAATAGTGAACCGAAGTTATCCTCATCTAGTATAAGCTTTAAATAAATAGCGTTTGAAGTTGTCCGTAAATTTACATTTTCTTGATTTAATAGGCCACATAATTCTTGTAGAAGTGGAGCTTCGTCATCATAACCATCAAAGATCATTAGTTTACTACTGCAAATATCGCTGTGAGTGTGGATTAGCATATGATCAATATGAATAGAAATAATAGTTGAAGCATCACTAATAATTCGCCAGCTGTATTCGCCTGCACCATCATATGGAAAAGGATATAATGGCGATGCTATTTCTCCGTTATTTAAACCAGTAATTTCATTTCCGTGCAGAAAACCGTAATGAAGGACAAATCCTTGACCTGTAACCTTGTCGTTACTGTAAAACTTTATATATAGCTTGGTACCAGTTGTGGTATTAAGGGGAATATCCTGTCCACAATAAACTGCCAGTAATTCTCCTCCGCTATTATTTTCTCTTATTTCCAAATAATCATCGTTACAATTTTCAGAATAATCTATATCAAACTTTTCAAACGTAATGTAAACTCTATTTCCAGGTGAGGTGCTTAATATCCATTCACAATTGGCGTTGTTTGGATAAGAGAGTGGATAATTTGGTGAAGCGATAGAACCTTCTTCTGAAGACAGATTTCCACCACATGCATTGGTTAAAATGGAATAATGAGCTACAAACTGCCCTTTAATACTCGCTGTATACGAACCTAAAATGACTGTTAATGCGCTCCCATGACTTACTATAGTAGGTGGGACTTTCCGACCACAAAATTCATCGATTAAAGGCGATCTTTCATCATTACCATCTAGGACTCTAAGATATGATGCTGGGCAGTTACGATTAGTTATAACATCTCCAACTTTCGGCAATGACATATGTTCAATCGTTAATTGTACCTTTTGACTAGGATCCGGTGCGAGTATTACCCAGGTACAGTTGATGATGTTATGATTTATGAATTGATTATTAGATATTATTCCATCAGATTTTACTTTTATAACTGCTCCACACGTCATACTAAAATTAGCTTTAAAACCTCTGGCACTTCCATAAGCATCAGTTTGAAACTGTACTTTAATAGAAGAATTCTCCGATAAAAATTTTCTCTTATTTGTTTTAGGACAAAGTAGTGATGTATAGTTTGATTGAAAGTTGTCAATATTATCATAAATTTTTATAGAATCACCACAATCGTCATTATCTAATGAGTATAAATCAAAGCTTATAAAATTTAATTCTATTCTATGACCTTTTGGTACTGATATTAACCACATGCAATCCAAGTTATTTTCATAATTCTTGGGGTAATTTTTTGATTGGATTAATCCAGATGGAGCATTAAGTTCACTGCCACATCCTCTGTTCAAAGAATTGAAATGTGAATCGAAATAAATATTGCGTAAGGAAGATCGCTTTACTAATCTTACAAGTAAAAAGTTTGAACTTGCTTCTACAGTTGTCCCTGTTTTACCTCGATGGCAAATTTTTGTCAAAAGTGGAGAAGCTGTATTCTGACCATTGAAAACCTCTATTGCATCGATAGAACAGTTTTTAGATTCAGTCATGTAAATATCTATAAATGTTATTGAAACAGCGGTTCCTATAGGGGTTTCAATAATCCATTCGCAATCCATGTCATCTGATAAATTTAACGGATGATACATTGACAGAATTCCGAAACGCTTTTGAATATGACCGCCACAGCCGTAACTTACCCATTCCAGACGAAAGCCATTACGAGGAAAATAATTCCCCGAGACAAAATTTATTTGTAATGAATCACCCTTAGTACTTATTGGTTCTGGTAGTAATGTGCCACATAGCTTTTTAGAAAATAATTTATCTGATGTTTCTTTGTATTGTAAATAAGCTGTTTCGCAGTTACGAGAGTTCAAATACCATGGTCGAAATGGAACTGATGAGCGGTAAGGACCAAATGATCTAAATATATCGAAGTTTGTAAATGTTACATTAATTTTATTACCTTTCGGAACATTTATTGTCCACAGACAGTTTATATTTAATGGATAACTGTCCGGGTAGCCTGGGCTTTCTATGACACCGTAACTTCCAGTTACATTGTTATTACATACTGTAATATAATTAAGAAGAAAACCTTTCGAACTTATGAATATGTCTGATCTAAATTTTATAAATGCGTAATTACTAGAAGTTATTATAATTTCTGAATTAGAAGACTTAAAACAATGCTTTCCAAAACTAAAAGCGTTACTGTCACGTCCATCAAATATTTCTACGTAGTCGTCATTACAGTCTTTCGTTCGTTCTAAATCTAATTCAACAAATGTTATTTTAATTTTTGAGCCACTACTTGTAACGATTCTATAAAAGCATTCTGCGTTTTCATTATAATTCTGAGGATAATTTGGCGATGATATTGAACCGTATGCACTATTTAATACCCCACCACAACCCCTTAAAGTTCCATCCCATTCAATCTTAAATCCATTTCCACTTAAGTAAAAGTCGGAATGAAATTGAAGAAAAGCACTATTGGCTGTTGTTACAATACGTTTTGATTTAAAATATCCGCAAAATGAACCAATTAAAGAAGAATTTTCAGAAGGACCATCCCTTATTGTTAAGTAATCACCCATCTCGCATTTATTTCTTAAAGGTCGCTCTAAATCAAAATCTGTTATGTTGAGCATGATTTGTTGACCATCTGGTACAGTTATTGTCCAAGTACAATCACGATTTGACTCGTAATTGTGAGGCCACCCTGGGGAATATATATATCCATGAGTTTTTACGTATAGTCCTCCACAATGTGTTTTTTCATCTAAAAATGTATATGATAGTGAAAATCCATCGAGGCGAATGCTGATATCTGATACAAATTGTATCATTAGACGATTTGAAGAAGTTGTTAGTGCAAGTGGCAAAGTGCTGCCACAGTATTTACCTATAGTGTTGTTGTCGTTGTTTTCATCAATTTCAATAATAAGAACATAATCGCTATTACACGATGGCATATCTTCGAGTTCAAATCTGTTCCACGTCAACTTAATATGCATTCCTTCAGGAGCAATTAACATCCACGTACACGTTTGACTATTAGAATATTGTGCAGTAGTGTCAGTTGGATGGTTAATTATGCCGTTATTTTCTCTATAAATTCCACCACATTCTGTATTTATTGTAGTGTAATTTGCATAGAAACCTCTACCAGTAACACTGAGATCGGATTTGAATCTAACGTACATATAATTATGGGTAGATGTTTGTGTTGGTGGAATAAAATCAGATCCGCCGCAATATCTGCCCATTAGTGTGGAATTTATAGAAGGTCCATCTCTGATTTCAACATGATCATATTTACAATTGTAATACCTGTTATCTTCTATGTCAAAATCTTGGAAAGTTAAGACTATAGCTTTACCTGGTGTGGCGCTAATTATATAATCACAGACCATATTTTTTTTATAACTCAGCGGATACCCGGGAGTCTTGATGATTCCACTGTCTCCTGTAATTGTTTTAGAGCAAATTGATTCATAAGTTATTTTGAAGCCTTCTGACGCTGTACTATGGTCACTTTTAAATATAATAAAAAGATGATTCGAATTTGATGTATACGATTTCGGATGATTAGTCCCACAAAATCTTCCAACGAGACGTGAGTCCGAAGACGGTCCATCGTAAATTTTGAGATAATCGTATTTACATCTGAAAGATCTTTCTAACTTGAAAGATTTAAATTCAATACGAATTTTCGTTTCTAAGTTTGTTTTTATTTTATATTCGCAAAGCAAATTACTTAAATAAACGCCATTATAAGAAGGTGAACTAATTTCGCCCTTATCAGCAGTGAAGAATCCACCACACCCCGGAACTCCTTCAATAGGAGCATATGTTATTTGAAAACCTTTGCCGTCGCCATATTCGTCGGAATGAAAATGTATAAGCATATCAGACCCAGCTGATTGAACCGGTGCTGGTTGAGTTGAATTACAATATTGACCAATAAGCGGATCTTCTATTCGACTTCCGTCATAAATAGCCAAGAAATCAAAACTGCAGTTCGCATGTTCTTCTATGTCAAGTTCAAAAAAGTGTAATTGTATTCTTTTTCCTAAGGTTGTCGATAAATGCCAATAGCAATCGCGATGTGGTGGATAGCTACCAGGAGAACCAGGCGAACGTATGTTACCGTGTGTGCTTGCATTTATCTCCCCACCACAAATAGGTGGTATACTAGTCCAATGTAAAGCGAAGCCTTCTTTGGCAACGGTTTGATCTGACCTAAACCAAAAGTAAAGATTATTATGACTCGATATAATATTACCTCCCTTTGGAAATGTATTTCCACAAAATCTACCTATTAATTGGCTAGCCGAACTTCTACCATCATGAATTTGTACAAAATCATAGCGACAATCTGAATGGTATTCTAAATTAAACTTAGTAAATGTTACATTAATAACTTTATCTGGAGATGTGTGAATAACCCATGCACATCTAGAGTTATGGCCGTATGTTGTATTAGATATTGGATATATAATACTACCTTCTTCATTATCAAGAACTCCACCACAAGGCTGAGAATGGACTTGACAAAGATCACCTGAAAACGAAGCGGTGCACTCACATCTGAATCCTCTTGATACTTTTTCATCTACTCTACATGTACCTCCATTTTGGCACGGATTGTTGGTACAGAAATTATTTTCTTCATCACAGTGAGCACCACTAAAGCCTTGGTAACAAATGCACGTGTAGCCGTTACGAAGTGGGTGACAGTGACCATGAGTTCCGCACGGATTATTTTCGCATCGTCGTGTAGTGTTATCGACTACTGAAACATAACATCCATGTAAACCGATTCCATCACCATCCATTCCAAATGGACACACGCATTGTGCGACTCCACCAAGTGTTGAACTATCGATGCATTGTGCAGATGGATGACAACCACCGTGGTTAATAGAGCAGGAACCTCTCCAAGTACATGTAATTCCATCACCCTGATACCCAACCGGACAGGAACCGCATATGCGAGATCCAATAGTGTTGTGACAAGAAACCATCGGGCTGGTGCTGCATCCACCATTTGGTATAGTTAAACATTCATCAATATCGTAACAAGCAAATCCATCGCCCTCATAGCCGTTAGGGCACGCCCCGCAGCGGAACGAGCCAGGCAAGTTAATACATTCCACTCGCGGATTTACTGAACATCTTACCCCTTGTCCTGATTCGCATTCGTTCACATCTGTCAAACAAGCAATATCATTTCCGTTCGACGTCCAGCCTTGGTTGCAAAGGCATTTGATTCCCTGTCCTGATTCTACGGGAATACATATTCCATGGCCACACATTTCAAAATCTCCTTGAGAACAATTTTTAGCCGTCCTCGTACAATCGATTCCGTACCAACCAGGTTTACATATACATTGGTATGAACCTGGCGTATTGACACATGTTGCACCATTTTGACAACCCAAATCAGTTCCAGCAAAGTTACGACATTCATTCACATCTTCATCGCAGTTGGTGCCTTTCCAATTCGATGGACAGAGACAGTGATAACCATTAACTAAATTTAAACAAGTCCCTCCATTCACACAAGGTTGGGATAGACATTCATTTCTCCTGTTGCTATTAAGTAAAGACAGTACTCTGGTGCTTAAGGTATTGACTCGTCGAGTTAACCGCGTGATATTCCGATTAAAGTTAGTTGTCAAGGTAGCGGTAAGAGTTTCAAGTCCTTCTATTCTTCTAAGTATATCATCATATTTGGTTGAATAGGTTTGTGTGTTATCATTGAAAGACAAATTATCCTCGCTAACTCTTGTAGCGTTGCTTAGGTTTTTATAATCTAAGTCGCCCAAAAATATAGTAGATCTAGGTCCGTTTGCTTTTAAATATATATTTTTGTCGTATGCTGGTTCAAATATGAGATCGCCGTCAGTAACTTTGATTTTAGGTCTATCGTTATACACTTCACAAATCAAAAGTATAAAACAAGAAAATAAAACTAAAACGCGATAAAGTAATTTAGTCATCGTCCCCGTGTATCACGGACGACAGTTACACGATAACTGTTTGTTTTAACCATGTTGTAGTTTAATATAATCTATATAAGGGGGCGTATAATTTTGATATGTAGCAGTAGGCCATGTGGATCATTGATAAAAGCTGTACAATTTAAAAACAAAAAAAATATATATTAAGGGTAAGGTTGAATGTATTTAGTATCTGAAAGATATATACCAAACGATATTAGTATTTAAAAAAAACTACATATTAGACTTGTATAATTTTATTTTTATATAATATATATATTTTTTATTATTATTTTATTTTATAGAATTATCAAGAAACAACCAAATATTATTTACCTTAAAACTCGATTTACTTGTAATTACAAAAAAATTAAAAAGATTATAATTAGTAATTGTTTATCCAAGCGTTATTATAGTCTCTCATATTATATGTAGTAAATACTATGATGAAGAAGAAAACCAAAACTTTGAATTTTAAATGAACGCTTAGTTAGGTTTAAAGAACTTTATTTCTCATAAGAATTATTTAACATTCACTTAAAATGAGATACAATGACATTTATATACATTAACAAAGACAGTTTTAACATCTGGGCCGTTGGATATAGAAGGCTTTACTAGTCACTTTAGTGAGGATAAAATATGATTTTTAAATTTGGTTTTAAATATTTTCATACTATCACATAGTTTTATTTCGTCTGGTAGTTTGTTTAACAGCTGTACTCCTTCAAACAGAATTGTTTTTTTTTTTAACATATTTAGTTCTTACACTATCAATATGAAGTTTATATTTATTTCTTAAATTCGAAATATAAGTTTATTTATTTTATTTTAGTTTAATTTTTTATTTAGTTTATTCGAAATATAGTTCGTTTAAATCTACTATTATTTCCGTCAGTTTAATCAGTTTAATCGTCTATTATTTCCAAGTTTTCACATTTTATTCCGAAGAATAAAGACGTCAGGGAAAATTAGACAGAAATATTGACAAAAAAGTCATATTTACGATTTTATTTATACAATTCAGTTCAGTTCAACAATTCCCGAACAGTTTATCAACACTTCAAATGTTAACAACTCAATAATGTCTCGTAATGTTTAAATAAAACACAAAAACCTCCTCCTGTAAAGTTGTCAGTTTGCAGTTACGCCTTTATTCGTAGGATACGACGATTTATGAATAAAGATCACAACATCACTTGGATATTCTCTGTATGTTAACAAACCACTTTTCCATAATGGTGTAAAGTTATTTTTATTACAAGTCAAAAGTTACAAGTAATTTTATTCCTACTTTACAAATACTATTATGGTCATAATATTAAATTCTATTAAATGAAAAAATAAATATCACTTTTATAACAAATATAATAGGTTATAGTTATAGGTTTTGTATATATAGGTTATAAAATTATATTGTTCGATGTTTAAAACACAGTTTATTTTAATACATAACCGAGGAATTTATATACAAACTGAATGCGCACGTGCACTCAAAAAACATTCCTAAAAGAGGGATTGCATCTCTTTCTACCAAGAGATGGTAGAAAGAGATGCAATCTCTTTTGCATTCAAGGCAACTCGTAAGAAAGAGACAAAATGCCAGTTGTCAACGAAATGCTCTGAACGATTTTTTTCACTTTACATGTTTTTTTATAATTAATAAATATGTTTAACATACACACACGGTCGTCTGTAAGTGAGCGTTCCAGTTATGATATATACAACTATCAGCTCAACATTTTTGTCTGAAATTGCGGATCGATACAATTTTTAATTCAAATCAAAACAAAGTATCTCATATTAAATTTTAAAAACTACCAATTAATTTACCTTTAAATTATTTGTTAATATTAGAACAAAATAAGTATTTCTATGTACAGTAGGTGTATGATAGGGGATATATATTAGGGGCGTTGACAGTTATCTGCGTTATGACAAAATACCATCTGCGTTCGTTTTTGACGCAATAGAGATATAGGTAGAAGTATATTTTAGAGATTTTTCCAGAAACTTTTAGAACGTTATATTGATGGATTCTTTATTTTAACATTTTGATATATTTTTATCATTAAAATAAAGAATGTATTTTATATTGATATCATTAATCATTTAATTAAATTTATCAGAATTAAGAGCATCTCGAAGTCTTATGCTGAAGCTGCCTGCGCATAGAACAAAATTTTATGCTCAGTCTTTCACTGTTCAGGCTATAAAATTATGGAACAGTTTGCCATTGCACATAAGAAAAGCCGAATCACTTTTAATATTTAAGAAATATGTTAAGGATCACTATTTTTTTTAAATTTTTTTTTTACTTCTTTCGATGCTTTTATATTTTAATTTATTTTATTTAATTTATATTTAATATTTATCAGTTTATAATAGAGATATTGATTATATTTTCATCTACATAATTATTTATCTTGTATAAGTATTAGTATGTAGACATTAGTATGTAAGTTTATCATATAACTGCACAACCTACCCGTTTCTTTCTTTGTTGAACTATCCTTTTCCATTTGGGTTGTCTGGAAGAAATAGCTAATTAGCCATAAGACCGCCTATTGTACTACACAATCTTGAGTCAACAATTTTGTAACTATGCTATTTTATTTGTGGTGTGCAATAAAGAATAAATAAATAAATATCATTAACTGTTCTCTTATATTTACGCGAATTTTATTCATTTAATTAAAAATCTAAAAACGGATTTTATCGCGTTTATTCAAAATTACTGTTTAACAATTTAATTTAAATTATTTCCCGACGTTTCGGATCCTTTACAGCGTCCATGATCTCGGGGGACTGAGGTGGTGGGTGTCCGAATAATGAATCAATTGTTACATACCCCGCTTTTTATACAATTGTAAATTATTACTTTTGACCGTTCCTATTCACACAGAATGAACTTGTTGTGTCTGGGAGTCGTGCTGTGTTCTTATTTTCCTTGGGTTCAATTAATTTTAGAACTGGTTCCCAAGCTGGTGGTACGTTCCAACCATCCTCTCTATTGAAATTAGGATGTTTTTTTTATTTCAATAGCCTCGCGAATCATCCTTGGTAGAAATCGGTGTTCTTTAGCGAGAATTTGTGGCTTATCAAATCTAATGTAGTGGTTGGTACCTTGTTGAGTATGTTGATACACAGCAGACTTTGTCGACCGTTGGTGTTTAATGTCAGCTATATGTTCTTTTACGCGTGTCTCTATACTCCGTTTAGTTTGTCCTATATATGAGAGACCACATTCACAGTCTAATTTGTAGACTCCTGCATCTTGTAAAGGTATTTGGCACTTGACAGATGGTAATAATTGACTTATCTTCGTTGGCGGCTTGTAGTAAGTTTTGATTGAAGCTCGCTTCAAGATGTGGCCAATCTTGTCAGTGACTCCTTTAACATATGGTAGTACGGCAGGCTGGCGCTCAACTGTGGCAGTCCTCTTCCTCCGGGATCTGTGACGCTGACGCGGTGCTCGGAGCTTGTTGTCTCGCAGTACCTGCTTGATGTGCTGTAGCTCTGCGTCCAGGTGTTTCTCGTCACAGATCCCGTGAGCTCTCTGAAACAGAGACAAACCAACGGCAGAGAGTTGTCTAGGATGGTGGTGAGAAGAACCGTTCAAATACTTGTTTGTGTGGGTAGATTTTCTATACACAGAATGGCTTAAACTATGATCGGGATTCCTGATTATAAGTACATCTAGGAAAGCTAGTGTGTTGTTTGCCTCTAACTCCATGGTAAATTGAATATTGTTATTTATGGAGTTAAGGTGTTCTAGGAAATAATTTAAATTAAATTGTTAAACAGTAATTTTGAATAAACGCGATAAAATCCGTTTTTAGATTTTTAATTAAATAAATATCATTAAATTAATATAACTCATTCTATGTCTTTTCGCGTTATCTTGTCACGTGTAGTTCAACGATCTCTTTGATTGTACGAATAGGGACTGATTTACCAAAATAATAAATTAATAAATAATATAAGGATACATTTCACACACGGCTGGTTAGCCCCATGCTAAACTATTTATAGTTTGTGTTATGGGTGCTAACACGACTGATATACTACATATACATACATAAATACTTTATATCGATACATATTGAACACTCAGACCGACAGCCAACAAATTTGCTCATCACAAAGGTATTGGCCGTGCCGGGAATCGAACCCGGGACCCTATGGTTGGCAGTCCGGCATGGTGACCATTACGCCAACGGGGTGGTCAAAAATAAATCAGGTTCATAAATATACATAGCTTAAATATAGTAATTAAGGTAATTTATATCTTAAGGTAATTGAAAATAGCTAGGGATACATGAAGCTTTTGACCTGCTGAGATATATGTATGACAGGCTTTTATTTTTAATAGTAACTAGCGGCCTGTCCCGGCTTCACACAGGTATTTAACTAACATTTCAAAAATTATAAATTTATATTTTTTATCACCTACACCTGCGTCGATACTGGAAAATATTTTATAAAAGACGGATTGATTGAATTTTGAAGAATTAGATTTTGGAAATTGATATTTGTATCTGA
The DNA here is from genome assembly GCA_036937285.1 of Euphydryas editha. Classification (NCBI taxonomy): domain Eukaryota; kingdom Metazoa; phylum Arthropoda; class Insecta; order Lepidoptera; family Nymphalidae; genus Euphydryas; species Euphydryas editha. The sequence goes on from JAUPFZ010000029.1 coordinate 263,649, forward strand.
TGCACCGAAATATATCTGATGTAGCGACATCTATCTCGCCATATACGAACTAGAAGAAACTGACGTATCCTACATCGCGCTATCAAAGTTTTCAAAGCGATTGAATATATATACAAGAATCCGACAACAAACATTAAGTGGCGCCGTAGCCCACCAGACTCAACTCCCGTCTGGTCCGAGGATCCTCCCTTTTCAATGGTGGATGAAGAACTTTACACCCTGTTCCTCTCAACCTCTAAACACCTTTAACCAGGCCAAGTTCTGTTACAACGGGAGGGTCGTATACAAGAGTTTGAAAAGGTATCGTAAAAAAAGAATTAGAAGTAAAAATGTCAAATGATGAGGTAGCCTGGTAAAGTTAATTTAATAGTTTCTTAAAAGCTGTCTAAAAGGAATGAAGGGGTTTTTTGGGGGTTACTGGTACAAAGATGGGGCAGTTCGTTTAGTGAGGATCAGAGAGGATGGGAAGACAGTTGCAGGAATTTAATGACAAAACGATCGCATAAAAACTTTCTTCCGAAATGTAAAGGGCAATCATCACACTCTACCTAGCATTTGTAGATGTAGATTTTATGGCACCTAGAATGATTCTCAAGCACTTATATTGAATTTGATTTAACTTTTCCGAAATCTATTTTATTAAGCGGGTTTAAAATAAATAGAGCGTAGTCCAAATGACTGCGAACTATCGCGTTGTAGATAAGTTTTAAGGTGCTTAGGATTGTCAATGGATAATGTTTTTTTCACATTTTTTAATAACATGTTATATAATATAAACAGGCTCTATTGGCAGGACGAGTCACGGTCAGACATATCACTTGTATTAAATTTGGTTATAATATTCACAGAGCAGAAATTAATAAAAGACTTTTGTTTTTCAATCTCATACTTTATCTAATAAAATAATTAAAACATATTTAAATTTGTGTTCAAATATATTATTAATAAAAATAAAACAAAACAGCAGTATGATTAGTTTTATTCAAACAAGAAGAACACTCTAATCTAATCACATCTAATTATATTATTAATAATTAAAACGATTTTAAATTATGAATTATTAAAATTAGACAAAACTTCAAGTGTATCGTATTAGTATTATCAAATACTTTATTATAATATTAATGTGAAAAATGAGAAAAATTAACTATATAAGATTTTAAATTAACATGGTTATTTTTTTAATAAGTATACAATTATTTAGATCGGGATATTTACCATGTTTTCTATTTTCCTCTTTTTTTTTTTGTGTTTCGTGAATGTATTGTATATTCGTAGATAATATCGAAATATCGAGCTCCACCAGATGAAAACAAAAAACATGGTAAATATCCCGATTTAAATAATTGTAGTTATAAAATTTACTATATGCCATCAACAGTGAATTTTTTTAAAAGTAATATGAAATAAAATAAAGAAAAAAATTATTATTTTTGATATTTATTGTAATTATTTTATAAAATATAAAGGAGATAAATTATTTTGTATTCAACTTTATATTTAACTTCTCTCTCATACAATTTTAATATTTTGAATGATAAATATACCAGATATATATAGATACCAGAATGTCGAAATGTGCGGAATCTAAAACTATTTACATAATTTAAGCTTTTAATTCCATGTACGGACATCGTAACCGAGTGTACACAAAATGAAATAGTACAGAACCGTACGGACACTGTACACGTACTGAACCCGGTCTGTTCCTAATGTAGGCGACTTAATGCCCGTGTTTTAGGTAACAGACGACTAATGTACATATTTATATTCTTCGTTAAGTGGGTTTTTTTACCGGTTGCGGATAAGGTTTCAGATAGTTATCCGATGTATAAAGGTAAATGTTTTTTTAAATATTTTTTTCTGTTTCTACATCAAATTCCAACTTAGGGGGCATTAACGTATTACGTAACGCAATTTTTAAAGTTTTATGTCCCTCCCTATGTAACGCGCCGTAACGTTTTCCAGTAGCCCCCCTCCCACTAAGCGTTACATAACATCCAAGTTACAATTTTTACCTAACCGCTCGTGTGTCCGGGCAATGACCTTTTAGTTTACCAACTGCACAAAACTGCCCAAAGCCTCTCACGCTTTGTTACGTAATTTCACACCGGTGATAATGTAATATACGTTAATCAACCTGTAGTTGACAGGTGCACTTCACGTACTAATGGCCGTGTCGAAAAAAAGTTGACATGGTTAATATAGCCATGGCGACCATTACTTGACACGGGCGGTTGCGGTTAGTTTGTGAACTCTTGTCAACTAGACAAAACAAATATATTGAGCAAGGTACCGGAAAGCTTAAATGCCTTTGTTATTGTTTTAATCGCAAAGGACTCGACGTAAAGCATAGACGAAACAGGTCACCAACTTAAAAGACTTTAATTTCCCAGTTTTTTATTTAAAAAAAAAAAAAAAAAACAATGCTACGTAACTCGTTGTATGAACCCCTCCCAGCCTAGTAACGCATCGTAACGTTTACCAAGACCCCTCCTCCCCCCTAAATTGCGTTACGTAATACTTGAACATCCCCTTATCTGTCAGATATTCCTATTTGCAACCTATGTAATATTTGTAGTTTATAAGCCTGTCTGTCACTTTGTGCGAGATAAACTTTATCAGCAAGTGATAAAGCAGACACTAAATAAATATGTATAAATAATACATCACAATGAATCGAACCTATAACCCTGGAGCGGAAAACAGCGTCACTGCCAACTACGTCAACGGGCCAGTCGTGTAATTAGTTTTTATTTTATTTTAAGAATTCTTAAAAGCGTATGTATAATTAACATACACGTGAACACGGAGTCCGTACATGACTATAGATTAAAAATCATGGAAATGCATATTATTATATTTTAATCGTGTGTACACAAATTGAAAATATGTACAAACATTTTAATGGACGGTTCTTATACTGGGGCCACACTAACGGGAAACGTCAGTACATATCATCGCGATAAGTAGTAGTATGCGTTAATTTTAACGCGATAAAGTGAATTACTTCACTTGAACTTTCAACGTGAATACCTATTCTTGACGATAAATTGACGCTAATACTATACTGCCAATTGAACTATCACCTAACGCCAAATGGCAATGTGAATGCCGTTGTCAAATTATCGCGTTAAGTCGCGGCTACACCTACGTTCATCGCGATATTAAACGGCATTTCCCGTTAGTGTGGCCCCAGTATTAAAGGCACTATATTCAAGCAAACTATTTATTATTAAAATTGTATAAATTTATTTATTAAATAAAATTTTATCCTATTAATAAGCGAAGCTAATAATGTCGTGTGTGTTGTTATTATTATGAAAATTAATTATTATTAAAAAGTAATATAAAAATCATTTTAAGTTTTTTCACAATGTTAATAGTGATTAATTCTAATATTTTTATAAGTTTTAAACCTAATGAAAACGCAAAGCTAAACTTTACTACATTTATGCCTCCAAAATCAATATCTATTTATATAAATAAAATAAAATAATAAACTTTCTCATTTTATTAATATCTAGAAAAAATTTTATTTGTTAAATACAAAAACATACTCTTCTGAACGAGAGTAAGTTTCAAAGCTTAATTAATTGAAGTTATACTTCTTTTGACGCGTTTGGGGAAAAAAGAATGAGAGTAAATTTTTACGATGCGCGCACACACTGTGACGAAAATCCGACACCATGAAGTTAGTCAACATTTTCGTTTTTTTATGATATTTAACTTATTTAACTAGATAATGCGTTATAATAAAACTTTCAACACATCAAAGACCTGTTTTTTATTTTGATGAAAAATGTTAAATTAATAAAAAAAAATCAGTAAATAAGTTATTTTAATTAATTTTAAGATAGCATATTGATAATGGAGGCATAAGGGATCGAACACACACGCGATTTGTCTATAATGCTACTGCCACACATGTCTAATGAACGATATAAGTTATGAGCTGTAATAGTCCTTGTAATTGTTCATTTTATAAATGTATAATGTTTTTAATGAAGCCCAGTAGATAAGTGGCAAACTGTTTGAAAATTAGAATCGAATTAAAATTATAAAATATGACTAATCTTGCTATTTTATTATATATTTTTTGTTTCACTTTCACGCAAAAACTACTGAACGGATTTAGATGAAATTTTACAGTTACATGCCTTATACATCAGAATAACTTATAGGCTATAATTTATAAAAAAAATGTGTAATTTGGCCATAATATAACATAGTTTAGAAATTATCACGTGAAAAAAAGTATGTGACTCGACTCGATTCGACTGGGAGTGTTTATTACTGTGCATTCTGCGAGCGCGGAGGAACGTTTTTTATGTGAGAGTATTTGTTACCGAACTGTTGTAAAAATTGGATACAGATAGTCTGAAGCACGAAGACGGATATAGGCTACTTTTTGTCAATACAACTACGCGGGCGAAGCCGCAGGAGGAAGCTAGTATTATTTTAAAAGTATGGACGGACGTTTGTTAAACGCAACAACTACTGAATCGATCGCAATGAAACTCGGTACGTAACTTATGCGAGTGAAACCGCAAAACGCAGCTAGTGAAGAATAAATTTCCACGATTTTATAATAAAATTTTAGTTAAAGTTTCTATTCTATCAGTAATGCATATAAAAAATTGCTCTCCACTATAATATCATATCGATTTACCATTTGACATGTGTTAACAACGTATTCTCCCTTAAAACTGTAATACACTTCACATATTATTAGAAATTTCTGTCAGAAAAGTTCTTATGCGAACTAAAATAAATTACACACAAATTTTCTACACAAACTGTAAGTCATAGATACAGAGGCGAGTGATAGGAATGCACCTAAATTTGAACATAGAGGTTTTATAGATAGAAGACATACGGCTGACTGTAAGCGAAAACGTCCAACGGTTAGAAAGAGAGAGAAGATCCCGGACCCCATTGGCCTTGCGGTCTCAAGTTCAAATCTCGTTATTTTTTTTTTGTGATTATCAATTATTTACCGACCGAGGGACACTGGGGGGCCTGGTTTTCCTGCTCTATTTATAATAATTCTATGGGTATTTTGCTGTCGAATTTATATCAGCCATCAACTTTCCGTCAACTACCAAGCACGCTTGTCATACTTTTTCTAAATCAGATGATTTTGATATATTTTAATATAAAAGAATTCCGCCTTTCAAAAGTAATTGCATTTCTGTCGATCGTCTCGTATCGATCGTAGTAGAATAATCGTAATACAGTAGAATCTTACTAATCCGGCACTATTAAAAAACGGAGGGTGCCGGATTATTGGAATGTTCGGATTGTATAGAAAAAAATCATAGTAATTAAAATAAAGCATTTCAGAAAGGGGTTGCATTTTTTTAAATATATTTATATGCTCTATTACTCTACTATCTCTATCTCTATATCTCTCTATCTCTCATCTCTCTATCTGTACAACTAACTAAGTACCTAGCTTAAAATAATCTTTTATTAAAGTTTGTTTTCGTGCAACTTGTTGTTCTTGTTTAAAAAACTTTTCTTGCATGTGCGGAAGGTGTCGGATTATTGGACGTGTCGGTTTATTGAAATTCCGAATTAGTGAGATTCTACTGTATTTAAGATTTACAATAATATAGTACGACATTTGAATACGAATCAGAACAAAATTCGAAATTCTATAGGAATATGATTCCTCATTACAAATAACAATGAACTTAATTTTCTAAATAATAATATTCTATCCGTATTCATATTGGGTAAAAGGTTTTAGGCCACATTGCCATTTTCTGACAGCGTAAGGAGATTTACACCAGAAATTTTTAATAATGAGCAGTCAACATCATCTTTTTATCCATTTAAAGTCTTAAGCTGCGGACCCACTAGGCGAATATTACCATACATTTTGCATAAACATCCGTTCCATCCGGTCAGCTATTCGACTGTTATTTGACTTTATATACAGTTTCAAGCTAACCAAAATAAAGCCAGTCCAATGTTATAAACATAACATTTTTAAAACTATTATGTAATGTAAGTTTGGAGTCAAAATTATTACTATTATTTAGTTAGTTTAGTTAACCAGATTCATTCAGTTTTTTCATCTTTGTAGGATGTGTGAAGATATCATACTTTTCTTCAAAGTTTTATAGTTATTAATATATTGTGTCCAGATTTGTGTTGAAACTAACAAAATTTCCTGTTTTCTGTTTTATTAATATCGGATTGTTAGTTTCGTTTTGTTGGCAGCACTGTTATGTCCATCGCTACGTTCCGTCGGTGTGTTCGATCCTTAAACTAATTATTGAATATCGTGCAAAGATCTTTAGTTAGTTGACGAGAATTTTCCTCAAACAGGTCACAAGGACGACGGCGAGGAGCGAGGTCTTCAAGATGTCGGCATCTGTAATAAAGATTTATTTCGATAAAATTAAGAGGTATTTTCTATACTGATGAATTTAAATAAATAAATAAATATGCTTAACACACACACACACGATCGTCTGTTCTTAATTTAGACAACTTAATGCCTGTGTTTTACGTAACAGCCGACTGATGTACATTTTTTAAAAATAAATATACATATAAATACTACATATAGAAATAAATACATATTACACCCAGACTCGAGACGGGATTCGAACCCACGATCCAGGAGAAAGCAGGGTCACTGCTAACTGCGCCGACGGGTCAGTCATTTACTTATAATTTCTCTACCATGAGTAACGATCGCTATCAGGCGTCTTTAATAACAATCGGGAAAGTGGAGATACCCACAATTATACCACAAGGAAGGAATATTTGTAAAAAAATCTGCTTCGAGTTGGAATCGAATCCGCGTATTTAGGGTTAGAGCGACTAGTCGAATCACTAAACCAAAAAGGAAGTCAAAGACAGATGTTAAATTCAAAAATTAATTTTTAAATTCGTTTCCCGATATTAGTGCATTCAAACAAACGAATTCTCCAGTTACATAATATTAGCTTGACATTCTGCGCGATTTCTCCCGTTTTTACAATTACAATATCTGTACTATTGTCGGTAATTCTAATTTATTTTTGCGGAAACTTTCGTGCGGACGACATCAATGATTGTAAAAGATGGCGTTTGAGAGCGTATATTAAAATTTAGACGGGACCGACGGCTTTACGTGCTCTCCGAGGCACGGTGGGGAGACCCACAAGGATATACATCAAGACCGGAATACAAATATTTGTATAAATACAAATATTTGTATAAATACAAATATCTGTCCCGAGTGGGAATGGAACTCGCGACTGCGCGCGTTGAAGCAACTACTCGCACCACTACACCAGAACGGTCGGTAACAGTCATAAACTTTTATTTGTTGGATATTTTTACACATCAGATAGTTTTATCAACAACCGGCGAAACAGAACCCATGTGTTGACAATAATTGACGTAGATACATATGTAGAGCAGAAGCAGTGTCTGCTTCCATGAGCGCTTTCTTCTTCACAGATTCAGCGCTTGAAATATCAAAATATTTGTCGAATTTCGTTATAAACTGGTATGGACCAGCTAAAGAGCTGGAGGGATCCCGTTGCTTGCAGATCCAGGTCCCTCCAATTAAAGCGACTGAAGGCTCCCGCAGGGGTTTAGTACGGTATTACATCCCCAAGTGCTGAGTTCGACATACGGTCTAGGACTACCTACCCGGGCGCCCTGGATATAACCCGTAAATGGGTTCCCCTGCAATACAAAAAAAAGCTAAAAAGCTAAGATAGTGTAAGACTTACCGCTACACGTGTGCTCCCTCTCCCTGTAGCCGTTCTCAGTATCGCACAGGCAGATCTTGGTATCTGGGGAGTGCACGCGGAGATGCGCAGGCGCAGAACCGGTGATGTTTGATACTCCGCAGATGAGACCGTCGTTGCATTCGTCGCTGTTCGAGCACACGTGGTAGAGAACTGGAACATTACGTAACATGTTTCAAAACGATTAAAATCTAAAATTTATTTGTTCAAATAGAGCTTAAAATTGGCATCAAATGTACTTTTGAATTGTTGTTTTATGGAATTTATATTATTATTATTACTTAATTAATTAATTATAGCTAATGTGATAAACAATCTGGTGTAATGGTGTGAATAGTCACTTCAACACCGGCGGTTTCTGGCCTGAGTTCATGCGGGTCTCTCCAACGTGCCTCAGAGACCACATATTGCCTACCTTTAGGTAATTCAAAAAAAAATTGGTTGTCTGTAAAGTCGGTTTACGGACGATAATTTTTACATGATAACGTCATAAGAAAACATGAATGGAATTGAATTATTATTACTGAATTATCATTATTTTGTATAATATATATTTATATATATATCTATGTATATAAGCTACAGGTAATTAATTGTATTTAATATAAAATCAAAATAAAGTTAAATACTTTGATATGTAATACAAGAAATAATCAAGTTTAATAAAGAAGGTAAGTATAATAACTTAAAGTTAGCAAAACAAATTAGATTATCATTAACCACTTATGAAAATTGTAAAAATATACTAAATAAAACCAGTTTATTTACGATCGTAATTATATGAGTCCTAATAACTTTTTAGTCAAAATTGTAATATAACCTATTATTACTGCACTCGCCGACCGATGCTACTTTTTTAATAATCAAATAACAAACATATGAGATTATATCGCTAATCGAATTCTTAAAATGCAAGAATTAATTACCTTTTTTGCTACAATTGTTGTTGTAATAAACTATGGTAACCATTTTAACGTCATTTACTTTTCACTATTTGACATTACTTCAATATTGACAAAACAGAAAATGCGTGCGTTTGCCGCCATTTGCCGCTATCAATTCTACTTGGACGCGACCGCGAGCCGAACGCTTAGGCCGAGCCGATCGTGCTTCTCTAACGCTTGTTCCGCGCTCTCGCTCACTAATTGTGACAATGATTTCATGTTTTTTGTACATGCACCCAGTAGCTTTCATCAATTTGCTAGACGTTAACGCGTCAAAAAATAGGCAATGAAAATATTTTTCAAAAAACTTGACGTATTTTTTACAGTATTTTTTTACAACAAATGAAAAAATCGATGTTTTATATTATTATAAATTTCCTAATATTTAGATACTAAGTTTCATTGTTTTTAGTAATTTTCATTTCATTCAACTATCTCTTCAAACATCGACGCAAATTTTCTAATTTATTTAATAACCGGGAATAGGACTCGTATGAAGTAGGATCAGAAGAAACGTAAACTATTTAAAAAAAAAATGTAAAAATATAATAGAATAAATAGAAAACTCAGTTGTAATAATAAAAAAATAATTATAAACAAATATGCTACGTTCGAATTTTAAAACGCTCTTTATCTTGTTTTATTTGAGATTTCTGAGATTTCTCTGTCTAGAGGATATTGACTAGGTAACGAAAACCTAAGACTAGCCGCTGGAATGGAATAAAGTCACAAACAAACTCTAGTTAACAATAATTGCGCTGTCATCGCGCGATCGATTGCTCCTTAAATGTATTAGGGGCCGTTCATGGTATACGTCACGCTAAATGTTACTTTTATATCCCTTTACTTCGTCACGTTGCGCCATAATTTCTGCGATAATGACGTAATATATATAGGTACATATTACATCACGAAAGGTCAACAACTCAATAACTTCTCCTGAAAAAAAAAAATAGCACTGTGATGCAAGGCATAGGTGACCTTCTTGTGACTTTTTCATACCATGCGTGACCCTTTCCTCTCGAAAGTATTTACTGCATGGTCTTTGAAGTAAGATTGCTTGCTTATTACCAATTACCCTTTATGTATTTGCCGTTTTGCTAATATCTTAACTGCAATAATTACTATGACAGGTTTGTGGTGTAACATGTGCCATTAACACCAACGATTGAGGGTTTTTAATAATAAACATTTTTTGAAATATATATTTATTTGCATCTGTCTGTACCCACCGTCACCGCTCCGGCGCGCGGCTTAGAGGCAACTATTCGCGCCACTTCACCAGAATGATCATCTAATATATTTATAGATCTTCTGAATGTTTGCTGTGGGTTTCCCTATCGTACCTTGAAGATTTCCGGCAATTATAATATTGAGAACGATTATTGTTCTGTTTAGGGAAACTATCCACCAATCGGCAGCGGAGCAGCATAACAGATCAGCTTCAGTAAATAAATAATAATAATCGTCTCACACTCAACGGCCCCCAGTAGGATGTTTATCCTGTGTCGGGGGTCCGGAAAGACACAACACACAAGCAAAAACGCCCAGACCACGACCAATATCCGTATACACACATTTGTCATGTGCGGGAGTTGAACCCACTACCGCTAACGCATAAGCCAGTTGCTGTGATCACTGCGCCAATGCGTCGTCAATCCCTCTACTACGAGATATCGTATCGTATATAGAGAAGAGAAGAGGCAAAACTTTACCCAAGAAAAGGGCGTTTACAGGCTGTTTGAGTAACAGCGATTTGTAAGCGATAATTGCGCAATTCTCGTGCGGGACTCTCCTTTGTGTTCACTTCCTCGTTTCCAAATAATTATTTATTTCTCTCTTGTACCTTCGTGTAAGATTTCGCGATAAGGATTCCGTGCTCGAAGTTTATAAGAATTTAGGATTTTATTTTAACTATTTCGCTTTTTATCGCGTCTCGTTATCGATATTAAATATATGTTTTATAAAAAATTACGCTTGATCACGACTCTCAAGGGTTCTGTTAGTTTCTATAACATTGAACTGTACGATTAACGTGGTTTTACCTAGACTTATTCATAATTTAGTTTTATTTAATAGACCATGTGGTGTCGCAGTGGTCAAAGCAGCTTTGTGTCGTTAGCGGTCGGTTCGATCACCAGACACGTGTTTCTATAGGACAAAGATGTGTGTCGTGCTCTGGGAGTTTGTGCTGGGTTCTGTGTGTTTCCGGCACAGGATTTCATCCTTAGTAGGGGTTTATTTGGATGCCAGTGGAATCATTTTATTAAAACTCACACACTCTTTTCACATATTATGTATTCCTATGGCATCTGTAATGTCAAATATAAGAAATAATATGAGGTATATAAATATAAATATGAGTATGTTAAACACACACACACACACGGTTGTCTGTTCCTAAGGTAGACAATTTAATGCTTGCGTTTTAGGTAACAGCCAACTGGTAAACATATTATTTATTTTAATTAAATAATAAAACAAAATTTTAACAAAAAACATTAACCGACTTCAAAGCAAAAAAAAGAACGGTAAAACAAAAATGCACTAAAAAGTAAAAAAATAATTACGTATTCTTTTGTCTGTAATCAAATTATTACGATAATATAATGTACAATTATTGTTGTTATTGGAGTCGGTGTCAGCCAACGTAGTTTAACATTACAATAGGTGTACCGGCCTACACTATTACGCACTCTTTTCCTTATTTCCTTGGCTAACACCGACTCCAATAACAACAATAATTGTACATTATATTATCGTAATAATTTGATTACAGACAAAAGAATACGTAATTATTTTTTTACTTTTTAGTGCATTTTTGTTTTACCGTTCTTTTTTTTGCTTTGAAGTCGGTTAATGTTTTTTGTTAAAATTTTGTTTTATTTCTTGATTTTTAGTGAATCTGTAGTTCGATAACTGATTTATTTATATAAAGCTGGGCGGTTACAGTTCACAAGCTACAGGTACCACCCTCGAAAAATTGACAATGCCCAATTTGTTAACGATAAAGGAATGCCACTCGGACGCAAGTAATAACGATATTAATTTAAGTTGTATAACATAATATAATATATTGTATTTTATAAAAGAGGATATTAAAAATACATCCTAAAAATATTTTGCATTATGTTTAGCATATTTTATAATATGTTATACAACTTAAATTAATATCGTTATTACCTGCGTCCGAGTGGCATCCCTTTATGAATAAAAAATTGGGCATTGTCACATTCCTTTGGCGTAAAAAAAAAAGAACTAGTAAACTATAGAACAAAAAACCCGAAAAAAATCTGCTCAACATGTGCGTCAGTGCGGTGCGCGCGGGGTGAGGCGGCCGAGTATGAGAGGCATAGAATGCGACATAATTACGCCGTATATTGTTTATATTCTGCCTATTGAATTACATTAAGCAAACGTAATGAGACCAACGGCATAACTTATAACGTGCCTTCCTTTCTGCCTTTCATTAGGTATTTGATATTATACATTATGTTATAAACATTTAAGTTAAATTATTTATTTAATTTAAGTTGTTTATTTATTTCATTCCAATGCCACCCAAGATTCTGTCATTACTTTCCTGAGATTACATCATAAAAGATTCCGCTGCTAATAGGTAAACTTGTTGCACACACAATATCACATTTAAGATTTTAGTCTATGAAAAATGACGCAAAATGGTGTCCGTTAAATATTTTGACAAATTAAAAATTTTTAAAACAATTAGTAACAGTTAGTAAACAGTTAGTCTAGTTATTCACCGATGAAAAGTTATTCCTTTACATTTTGCCGTATAACTATTTTTGAGATATTATGATCTTTTAAATACAGGACGCGCTTTGAAACGTGCTATCAGGCTATCTCAAAGTTCAGCGCAACATAACTCTACACCTGAGTCTTAATCTGAGAAACAAAATATAATATTGTATAGTTTAACTCGTAGTAAACATAAAAAACATAATACGTGATAATCTTCCGAAACAAATTAAGCCTCAAGGAACGATAGTGTGCAACGCGACCCGCGCAGCGCCGCGCGGTATCAGGAACAAATATACGCATTATTAAGGATTACTCAAAAACTACTAGTCACATCTCGCTCAAATTAAAATGGGACCACATGACGAGCACTAGCTTTTGAATATAAAAAGAATCATTAAAATCGGTACACCCAGTAACAAGTTATGAGGTAACACACATTAAAAAAAAAAAAAAAAAAAAAAAAAAAAAAAAAAAAAAAAAAAAAAAAAAAAAAAAATACAGACGAATTGAGAACCTCCTCCTTTTTTTGAAGTCGGTTAAAAATATAAATAATAATTATGGTTATCCATAGTTCAGTACGTTTTTTCTTTTCATAGTAGTAGTTTTTACTATTTGTTTTTTTTTATGATATAAATATAGCCACTGTTACAAAAACAACGCCACACTAAGAGTCGTAGCCTGATGAATTATGGTCTATGGTACTACTGGAATGACTAATTAAACTTAATGTCCCATTAATATCCACTGTCTTTACTACACTTAAATTTAATGCGTACCTACATGGAATTTTTGTCCAGCCAAAAAAAAAAAAAAAAAGAAAATTACCGGCTAAGTACGAGTCCGGCCACGCAGTGTATCATTCCGTATTTCCTATAATATTATGCAATATAAACCTCCCTAACTAATATAATAAAAATAATAATTAAAATTAAGTAAATATGTAGACTTCAAGATTTTACCAACATGTGGAATGTAAACTCGACAATAATTGTTACTATTGTCATTTCGGTTAATGGCTTATTAGGGAAGAGTTTCGACTAACACCTTAATAAAACCTCGCTAGACTGTTGGGCCAAGAGTCGGATGCAAAAGGCAGTGTTGCTTGAGACACGCATTGTGAGTTTTCTCAGCCTGGAGCCCTAACTACCGATGGCGGGGCCTCGACCTGACACTAGAGGAGAACTAATTTTTATATTTTTAAATAATTTTAAAAGAAACACATGGGATATGTAAAATATATTCATAAAATAAATACTGATAATACTTCTTTAATTCTAAAAATTACATTAGCATAATTGAAATTTTCTTAGAAGGAATAAGTTACATGTGATGATGACACACGGATCTGAGACGTGATCTCTGACTATGGGCCTTTTAAACAAGCTCCAAGTCGCATAGCGTGCAATGGAGAGGGCTATGCTTGGTATTTCTCTGTGAGATCGTATCAGAAATGATGACATAGTCAAACGGATTTGCAAGCTGAAGTGGCTGTGGGTAGGACACAAAGCTCGTAGAACTGACGGCCGATGGAGGAGAAAGGTTCTCGAGTGGAGACCACGTACCGGCAAGCGCAGCGTCGGACGGTCGTCCACGAGATGGACAGATGAGGGAGTCGCCGGAAGCCTAACCTGTGCAACTGCTATTAGATATTCGGATTTTTATACCAAAATAAAAATTTAAGAAACAAAAACGAAACATACTCAATAACATATCTCTCCTTCCTCTTAAACTGTGTAGTACATGGGTGAAATAATATTTACTATTAACTCTGTGGTTAGTCAAGATAATTTCCTGTGAGTTTTTAATGAATTTTGCATAAAATTTTCCTTTTTAATCGACTTTGAAAAAGAAGGTGCATATATTATGTTTATTAAGGTAGCATTCGGATCGAGGCGGCCGCGACTCGGCGGCCGCGACCAACTGCCGCGACCTACTGTCGCGGCCGGCGTCGTGAGCAGGCCACGCCCCCCGGCCGCGCTGCACAGTCGCGTGCATCGGAAAGCGTTGCATACAAATGCATACAAAGCGGTACGGCACTGCCAGGGCCGCGACCGCCGAGTCGCGGCTGCCAGGTCGCGGCCGCCTCGATCCGAATGCTACCTTTAGATGACAATTCACTGCCTAACAATTTACATAAAAAGAAAATTAAATGAACTATTTCTTAACATATGGACACCTTCGCGAAATCTTTAGTTCAAAGTCAATTTAAGAAAAAAAAAATTATGTGTTGATGGACGTTGAAATTAAATTTTGTATGTATTTTTAGTTTATTGTAATATTAAATTATACATGTAAATATATAGTTGGTTAATATTTCCTCATTTATGTTAATAATATCGCCGATATTTTAAGAGGTGTTTGTTTTATAACTCGATTGAATTTATTGTTGTCGACGCATAAAAAGACCTTGATTTGTTGAATATTTGGCTTCAACACAATATTTTAACTATTAATATATCAAAGACCAAATACGTTATTTTTGCGGCAAAAAATAAGAAAATTAGAAACTTTATACCACCAGTAATAAACAACCAAAAATTAGTAAAGTAAATATAACTAAAAATACCTTGGACATTAGTCCAAGAATTATCTAGATAGTAAAAATGAGTTGGACGCCACATATCTAAAAAATCAAAACTAAATTAAGATCTTTGACAGGTCTATTACGCGGAATTATAGGATATTTCTCACGTCAAGTGCGATATGCATTATATTTTTTGTTAAACCTCATATCGATTATTTAATTCATCTATGGGGCACGGCAGCCGAAACTGTTTAAAATGACTGAAAACCACACAAAATGTTTTAAATGTTAATGTTGTTTATGTCACAGATTGGTTTTCTCATTTAAGTGAATGATTATTTCGCCTATGACTATTAACAATGTCGGACATGAAAAAAAATACCTTTACGGGAGAGCGATTCAAAGTGTAAATATGCATGCGTCTTTTTACATATATTTTTTTAAATACCGACATTTATAAATTAAGTGATTAAAGAACTATGCATAAAATAATATTTTCCTTTTCAGCTGATGACAGACTTGGTTATTTAGGAACGTTTTATGAAATAAATAAAAAAATCGATTTTGCAGTTTCGACGATGTTAATAGTCACTAGCGATTTGTTTATATGAGGAAAAAATTATCTCAAACCTCAATATTTATTAAACAAACAAACCTATTGTCAGTCAAGCTCATTGCAGTAGCGTTATACTTTTATTATTGCGAAAATATTATAACCAGACAATATAATATTTTCGCAGTAATAAAAGTGTAACGCTACTGTATCTTTGAAGTGTATAAATTTCTTTATTTACGTAGGTATGTATGGCTTTAATAAATAAATGAAATCCTACTAATATTATAAATGCGAAAGTTTGTGAGTATGTTTGTTACTCTTTCACGCAAATACTACTGAACCGATTACGATGAAATTTGGTGTTTAGGTAGCTAAAGACCCAGAATAACACATAGGCTACTTTTTATCCCGGAGTTCCTGCGGAATTGATTCCTAATTGAAAATAGATACATTTATCGCTTCTGAAAACTGAATGCGCGATGTAGCGGCACGGCGGCGCCGAAGGCGGTAGCGGGAGCGGGGGCGGGCGGGTGGTCCGACGAGCGGCGCGTGAGGTTACCATATTTCTTATTCTTATGTTGATAATATTGTTACGTTACGATAGGGTTTTCACGCGACGAAGTCGCGGGCGGCCTCTAGTATATACATATTATGTAAAAATTTCAATACTGTTACAAAGATACAGAACAGACAGACAGACGGACGGACGGCGAAGTCTTAGCGAAACCCTAATAGCGAATAGAAAACGAATAGAAAAAGAAAATTTTAATATTTCTAACGATTTTCCCAAGGAAATGATTAAATCGTATACTATAATTGTGCCACCTCACCCCACGTGGTGGGAGGGTGCAGGGGACGAGGGAGGTCACCTGGCCTTTACTACTTATTTATTAGCTACATATTTAACAGCCACCATTAATTACACCACTGCCACGGCGTCTTTATAGGGTCACATAATGACTAAGGTATATATTATATGTATATAAATAAATAAATATATTTTATATACACACGGTCGTCTGTTCCTAAGATAGGCTATTGATGCCTGTGTTTTAGGTAAAAAACGACCCTGGAGCGGAAAGCAGGGTCACTGCAAACAGCGCCAAAGAGCCAGTCACTCACATTTTTCACCAGTACATAAGTATTACTTTAGTGTGTAATTATGCGAGGTACTAAAAAAATGGCAATCGAGAAAGCGCCATCAGCGCCATCTATTATGAGACTGTCGTATTTCAAACTGCTGTGATAATAAATGTCAATCCGACATTTTGACTTTTTTTTTTCGTTGTTTTTTGTTTATTAACTTTTGTTATTTAAGACTAGGTAGGTAAGACTAGTATTTAAGATTTTTAATGACGGAAATAAAAATTGCATGATATTTGCCGAGACCACCCTCTCCCCAACGTGAGATTGAGTGAGATTACCCTCGACCTAATGTGAAACGACCTTCCTGAGGTTTTTCCTTAGTGCTGTAATTTGGGAGGGGGGGGGGGGGTATCAAACGTCGAATGTACAGATACATTTTCCCTAAACGCCGGTAACGTAGCAGTAGCCAATTAACTTAATTATGTGGATTTGTCTACTCGATTGCCCCTTTTTATATGTTAAAATACGTTTCTAACTATAAAGCTTAGAGCCCGCCAGTACAGAGTTACCGATTTTTACTTGGTAATCATAACTAAGGCCGTCACGTAACGGCCCTCAGTAGGATGTGAATTCTGTGTCGGGGAACACACAACACACAAGCACAAATTCCCAGACAACGACCTATACAATTAATTGTCATGGGTGGGGATCAAACCCGTGAGCACTAGTGCATCAGCCAGTTCGTGATCACTGCACCAATGCGTCGACGAATCATTATTATAAAAATTTATTATATATTAATACAAACAGAGATAATTAGAAAAAAAAACTTATCCGACAAATCTGAAAAGCAGGTTATGTTGTGAGCTTAATGCTTATTATATTGACTTTGTAAATAAAATCTATTAAAATAAATTGGGTATGTCTCATCAAACTTTAATAATTTTATGTTAAACGAATATTATATTTTAGACTAGCGGCCCGCCTCGGCTGCGCCCGGGATATGTATATGTACCTAAATCTTCCTCATGAATCACTCTATCTATTGGTGAAAACTGCATGAAAATCCTTGCAGTAGTTTTTGAGTTTATCGCAAATAGACAAAGAGACGCGGCGGAGGACTTTCTTTTATAATACGAGTATGTTGTGTGATTGTGATAAAGTACGAGTGTCTAAGAAATAGAATTATAGAACTTAGAAGACTTAATTGTAATCAATCCAATAGTTTATCAGTGACGCAAACAACGACATACCTAGCATTTTATTTATATAGAGGTCAGTTTTTTAACCGCAGTTTAAAACACAAGCTAAAAATAAAGCAGTGATAGATCATGTGCGGTAATTCGCTGACCTTTTCATATATTCATTTTAGGCAGAGCGGAAGAAAGGTCAGCCAGAGGTCGGGGCCAGTTGGATATATAAAAAAACGGTTAATTTATACTTTTATATATTACAAATTTTACTCGTAGTTCGTTCGCGATTTCACATTTTGACTTTTATCTGTTCTTCCAAGGAACACGAACTGAATTTCAAATCAAATCAAAATCAAAAACAACTTTATTCAAATAGGCCCCACGAGCACCTTCGAATCGTCATTTTACAAATTAACACTTTAAAGTGATTATTATTTTGTAATAGTAAAGTTACCACCGATACGGAATGTAGATTCTGCAGAGAAGAATCGGCAAGAAACTCCGCAGTTACTCTTTTAAAATAATATATAAACTGTGTTTTAGTACAATATTAGTAATATCTTGCATGAAATACAGCGCCACTAAGTCCACGCGTCTTTATCACGATTATCATGTTTCTATCGTCGTAGCTTTCAATGTCGTAGCTCGTAGTATGAATTTAAATCATTGCCAGCTTCAATTAAATTCTTTTAGTAGCGTAGGTATGCATGATACGCGACGCAGATATAAACATATGGAGAAATAATAATAAGCAAGTAATATTTAAAAAAAATAAAGTCAATTTCTACTTAGGTCCACATAGATTTTTTTCTCCCATATAAAACTAACTAAACTAGTGGTCTCCCAGTGGTCGAAATTCGACCTAATCTATAATCGATAGCAGTGTCGACATCATAGAAATATGATTGCGCATAACATGGTAAGCATATGCAGCAGTCATTGAACCTGATCTGTGATGAAAAATTTTGATAAAAATTCTTTGCAAGACCTGTATTTAAGACCGTGTTGACAACAGACTTTGACAATAAATAAATTTGTGTATATATATGTGTGTGTGTCGTAGTGTGTGTAGAGTTTTTTTCTTAAATTACATTTATTGAGCATTATTATAAAAAATATTAGCGTTCTGCATTTCTTCTCCACGTAAACTTCAACTGTGCCAAATTTCATACTTCTCCGTCCACGTAATTTTAGTAAAAAGGGGTACAAAGTTTTAGCTTCACGTATTAATATATAGATGACATTTGACTCCCCCGTTGGCGCAGTTGGCAGTGATACTGACACTGCTCCAGAGTCATGGGATCGATTACCGCCCCGAGTCTGGGTCTAATATATATTTTTATATGTATTATTTATTTGTGTTTATTTAAAAAATATATACGGGAATATCAGTCGGCTGTTACCTCAAACAGGCATTAAGTTGCCTACCTTAGGGAGAGACGACCGTGTGTGTATCTTAAATATATTTATTTATTTAAATGTCATCCGCTATAAGTTTTAAAAAATGTATTTCAACTTGAGTGGATGAATAAAATCGGACCGGTGGCAGGGATGCGCTGTGCCGCGCTCCCGGGAGGCTGCATGGGTACCACCATCTTGCTTGTTTCTCTCGTGAAACAGCTTTGCTGTGTTTCGGAGAGAAGGGCAAGACAGGCAGTGTAATTACTGGCACCGAGACTTTAACACCTTATGTCTCTGGATAGGCAACACATAGATGAGTTGCCTGGGCTAGTTCCAGGTAAACTAGTTTCTGTTCATGGGCGACGTCGACCACTTACCATCAGGTGGAACGTCCGCCAGTTTGCCTATTGAACTAACATAAAGAAAAAAAGGATTTTATTAACGATTGAAAATTTGATATATAAATATACATATATAGGGAGATTATTAACTAATAGTACGTATTGAATAATAAAAGTGTTGGTCACACTGTTTTTAACCAACTTCAATAAAAAAAACGAAAACATCATCAACGTAGTCGAAAACAATTAAATACGCATTATCAAGGATAACTAGAAAACAACTCGTCAAATCTCCCTCAAATTCGGCTCAAATCGGGACCATTATTAGGGATAACTCAAAAACTACTAGTCGGATCTCGCTCAGTTTTTGAATATAAAAAGAATAATCAAAATCGGTACACCCTGAAAAAGTTATAAAGGTATAGTCGAATTAAGAACCTCCTCCTTTTTATGAAGTCGATTAAAAAGAAATGCTATTTTAGATTATAATTAACTTACGTTTTGTGACAGCTTCGCACTGGCCGTTCACCGGCGGCAGGTTGTCTCCACAGAGGCACCGGGTGACTGGGTCGTAGTGGGTCCGCACGCAGGACGAGCTGCTGATCCCGGCACACTCAGCCTGGCGACTGCACGAGCGAGCTGCAAGTGAGGAACGGCTTAAAAATTTGATACAAATGAGACATTTTGTCAGCTACACAAAGTTAGCACCCCATTGAAGGATTTTTGAAATCAAAATGATCTTAATCGATAGGTCTACGTTAGGTCTGTATAGGTCCACCAAAATTTTTGTTAGATCGCCTATTTTTTTTAAATAAATATTTTTAATAAATAGTTCTATTTTTCAAAAAAAAAAAAAAAACTAACGACCTAAAAAAAGTCCTAATAACCTATTATTGATAGGTTGCTAGGTTTTTTTTTTTTTTTTTGAAAAAATAGAACTATTTATTAAAAATATTTATTTAAAAAAAATAGACGACCTAACAAAAATTTTAGTGGACCTATACAGACCTAACGTAGACCTATCGATTAAGGTCATTTTGATTTCTAAAATCTTTCGATAGGGTGCTAAATTTGTGTAGCTCATTTTGTCGTGTTTAAAAGTTCACAATTACGCACCCTTACATAATAATTATACATATACACACACATTCGTACATCTTCTATGTATATTAAAGTATTTTTGTACGTAATTTTAAATTATACTAAACATACCACACATTGATTGTAATTTGTATCCGATTTCGGATATTTTTGTGTAATAACTGATTGATTGGACTGATGTTTCTTGATGGAAATTCATGTTTACTAATAACACTACAATCTTTTTACATTTTTCCACTTTTTTTAATTTTTTATTTTATCTAAATTAAATTACACGACCAGTTTCGACAGTCATCGTCAGGTCATCACGGTCATCATTGGGATAAAATAAAAAATAAAAAAGTGGAAAAGTGTAAAAATGATTGTAGTGTTATTAGTAAAATTTTGTGTAATTTGTATTGTCTAGGTAAATCTTTATTAGTTTCAAATCATCAAATAAAATCACTAAATTGTTAACTTTTATAAAAATCAATTGGTAAATTATATATGTAATTCTCAATTATTTTTTTAAATAATTACAATTAATAATAACTATTTAAGTTAATATTTTGATTATTAGTTATTCAATTTAATAGGTTTTTAGAGGAAATAATCTTACTGTACCGGACGTTTTTTGCCGGATAGGGTACCTCGTCGTCCCATAAGGAACTTCGTTCCAATAATTATAAGCGCTTTGTCATGCAGTGACAAAAAAATAAAAAGTATCTAGACAGACAATTTAAAAAAAAATTAGTTCGACTAGAGTATTGATTACAGAATATCCTTCAAAAAGATTTTTTGACGTGATAACGTCTTGTAAATCGATGAATACGAGTACCAGCTGCACGCACGAAGAAGTGTCACGTGTCGCGAGCGAGAGCGCGGAACAAGCGGTAGAGAGACACGATCGGCCTAAGCGTTCAGCTTGTGAATGAAAAACAATAACGCAGATTGGAGGATCTTAAATATCACACATGTATATAAGTTGTGAATAAATTGTTAATAGCACATTATTACTTGTAATAATCTGTATAATTTAAGTAACAAAATATTTGAATTACCGAGTGCAATTTATCGAAAAAAATCGTAATTAATTGAATTAACTCATTCTTTATATTATACAAAATAATGATAACTAAGTGATAATAATTCAATTCTATTCATAAAAGTATGCAATTTTTTTTCAATGTTTTCTTGACTTCAATGACTCCGTAAACCGACTTTACAGACAACCGATTTTTTAAAATCTTTAATGTCAATAGGTAATTAGTTATGTTACAGGTTTATTATAAGATTATATTTATTTTGTTCGAGGATTAAATTTACACGAACTTAACGTCGAGTTATACGTTTAAAATAACTTAATAAGCTCCGTAACCTACTTTCAGTAAAGATGGTAAGATATGATTCAGAAGCACATTAGTTTTACGCCCCCGCCGCCATTTTACTACGGACTTCCGGTTAAGCTGCGTTTCCGTTGCTGCGATTTTGGAAGTTTAATATTAAAACGACTAAAATTTTTATTTTCATATGATTATTTAAATATGCATAGAAATTTGTAAAACGTATTTGAACTGAACTAAATAAGACTGTAAGCGTCCCACTGCTGGGCAAAGGCCTCTTCTCTATATAGGAGAAGGGTTGGAGTTTAATCTTTTTGCTGGTTTAATTGTTGTAACTCGGGTACACACCTACCATTAGACACAATTTGAATCTTTTCACTGAATGACAATTGTGAGAACTTGTTATTTTTAATTTTTAATAAACATACATTTTCAACAAAAACCTCACAATCAAATAACATTAAAAAAAAAAAAAAACAACAAACGCACTAGTAAAAGCAAATCACTACAATTTTTATAGAAACTCAGTTTATTAACTGTTAAATGTACACGCTTTCAAATGTTAAAATGAAAAAGCTTCTAAGAAAACTATAAATATACTTGCGCAAATAAAATAGTAAACAATGCTTGTCATATGAAAAAAGCAAAATGGCCCCCACGAAACAATTAAACTCGGATTACTCGGATTATATAGGTAACAGGTAACATTTCCGATTACTCTCGACAACTGCCGAACTTCCGTAGCCTGCCGCTGGAGTCGCGGCTGATCGCGGCTTTCGATATTCATGGGCGTCACCACGTACACAGCGTTTCCGAACTGTGCACGGACACCAAAATTACTACACACATGCGAACAAATCTCCTGCGGGACGCGACGCGCCGCTTGCTTGTCACCAAACGCATGGCAAACATAATGTTTGTGTGCTTGCAAATAGGTGCTATTTATGAAACATTAAGCGTTTTTAAGTTATTATATTTTGTTTATTCATTTATTTACTATTAATTAAAGTCATCTAAAACTTATGCACGTTTTATTAAAATATCTGTGAATGGCAAGTAAAGCAACTTCTGCCTACAAGGAGCTCACGCTCCTGGTGGTACCACACACGAAGCACACAGCGAATCCCTCTCACCGGTAACTAATAGAAGGAATTGAAAAAAAAAAGAGAAACTCAAACTTTTAAGCTTTTATCTTTTATTTTTACTAAAAATTATGGACCTTTTGTCGTCCGACAAATAAGCTTTTTTATTTTTATTTATTATTTATTTAAACTTAATATTAAAACCGTACCTTAAAACGATTCTAGTCTAATACAATTCAACCAGTTTCCGCTCTGGAGGCCTGCGGTTGTATCTATGAAAATGTTATCGGAATACCACCCCCATTGAAAATTCCACCCTAACTTTACATGATAAGGACGATATTTCTTCAACGGTCTTATCTTTAAATTTAAATTTTATCGAATATATTAATGTAATTAAATTTCGACTTTAAGATCAATGTATTAAGATTCAGTTTTGTGTAAATTTTGTTTTTGTTTTGGATTGCTATAGAGTTGTAAGAGTGTTCTAATTTTGTGCTATTGATATTTTGTTACTATTTATGTTAAAAATCTTTTCTTTGTTCGTTTCAAATGATAGAATATCGAGAAACATTCTGTATGTTCTCGAAACATGAATCAGTGGAATTTTTATAAACTAAGTTGATAAAGCTGTTTTCTCTATATATCAGTGAATTTCAGTAACAAGTTAGTGAATATATTGTTTTAAACTAACTAATCACTGGATTGAATTACACAAGCCACAGGTTTTATCATCCGAGCGTCATCATTTCCCTCGACTAGTAAAGGAAGCAATTGAAATTAAAAAATATCAAAATTTCAATAGGGAAGACGGTTTCAGAATACCGAGTATGTGGAGTCCGGTGATTAGTTAGTGAATACTGTATATGTACATACATATATTCAATTATCTAATCAGTGGACTCTGATATTCACATATTCATACACTGAATAGTCACTAAATCTGCGACTACTTTAAATTTTGCATAAATATTCTTTAACAGAATTGATTGATGATATGTTTCGTATATTATAGAAATTCATCCCCTAACGGGGTTAAAAGGGGGTAGAAAGTAATTTGCTTCGAAGTTGATATCAATACTCCTTAGTGCTTTTGATTTAAATTACATTTTATTTTGACACATGTTTGACAACTCAATCCGTCTATTATAAATACTTTCCGGCCGACTTTACCACTAGTAGGTACCCAGAGGAACGGAGCGGGTGAAGTTAAAAGCTATTAAATATACATATTATATAGGAGAGTGTGAACTAATAGTAGGAATTGAAGAAAATTCCACATCAATAGGACGAGGAATTTCACAGGGAAGAATGTCATGAAAAGGATGGAGGAGCTTGGGGCAGATAAATAGATAGTTTCGAATACCAAAATATCTATACATATAATAAAATGGTAGGAAAGTCAAAACTGTACGTTGAATATTTTTTTAAAAGAATACTTGTGGTGTGATCTACAATCGATACCGAAGCCAAAAATATAGTTTTTGGAGATTTTGTCTGTTTATCTGTTTGTCTGTATGTATGTCCGGGATAAACTCAAAAAGTACTGCACGGATTTACTTGAAATTTGTCACGAATATTATTAAGAAGTCGGGTCAACATATAGGCTACATATTATCATGCCATCACCTACGGGGAACGAGCAGTGAACCTTTATTTCTTCAACGCATTCTGTAACAACGTGTAATCTAATAGCGTACTCCCAGACGACGTCGCGGGCAGCAGCTAGTTTTGTATAAAACGGTCGCTGTGACGCGTGTATGTATCAGATGGTAATATCAAATGTCAGACCTCTTATAGCTGTCGCAATTTCGGTGTAAATACTTCACGAGCCGTGTCATCGAGTACCGTGAACGAAAGATATTGATAAAAGATTTATTTATGTAACACGCTCGATTTATAAATATATTTTATTTTATTTTTTGACTTTGTTTTATAATATGTAATGATCTAATATATAAAATCTTACAACTGTTATAAATTCGACAATGATAGCTTATAGGCTGGAATAGCTACTTTTATCCTGGAAAAATGGTTCCAGTGGAATGTTTCCACGAACGAAGTATCGGGTATCAACTAGTTATTATTATTTTCTTTGGAATTTTCACCTGACCATAGATACGCTTATGTATTTATATAATGTATATAAGTTTTAACATAAATTTGAATATTTACTACGTTTCGACTTGAATAAAATGAGCTTTGACATGCCACGGTACGAGGAATTCGTTGCAGAGCTGCGATTGTTCAAAGAAAAAACAAAGTTGTTTTACGTTACTGAAGACTGTTTTCGGTTTGATTCCGTCCCGTTTGTACTAATAAATCCTTCATCAAATCTTTTTCCTAATCAGTCCTTCAAAGTGGCTCTTATTAAACATAACTTGTCGCGTGCTCTGGATGTTACCATTAGTGACTTACGGAACAGTCATGATTGAATAATTAATTATTATTGGTTAATTATTATTATTATGATGTATGAGACAATGATTTGTTATCTTCAATATGAAAAGTCTTCTTTTTTTTGTTTTTTGTCAAATCAAATGAAAACATCAATGATATTTTAGTCAGTGCTTAATGTATTTATTTTTATATTCTATTCAATTTCATGTTTAATATGTGTTATTGTTATTGTTATTGTTATTATGATTCCTGTTTAATTTTATCAATTCAATTTCATTTTATCTAATTATTATATTCATTCATATCATTCTATTTAATTTTTTATATCAATTCAATTGTTGACTGTAAAAAAACACCATAATGAGTTGAATTTGTAAGTAATGTTGTGTTTAGTTATAATAGGGCTTCAGTGTTAAATAGGATTCTTCCATTTATATTGTATCATGCATGCTTATCTATCCGTAGCCTGTAACTATTCCTATTGAATAAAAAATAAATAAAATAAAATAAATATGTTTCTGTTGCTGTGGGTCTCCCCATCGTGACGAGAGAGCGGAAAGCCGTCGGTCCCCGTTGTTATCACGGATACGTGATAGCTATCGTTGCTCATGGTACGCTGGAGTGTGGTGAACTTAGCTCCAAACCTTCTTCTATATACAGAAGCCACTACCCAGAAATTAGAATGAAACTGTACCCTAGATTTGAGTCCATACTACGAGTTAGGACACTGGATATTTTATGTATCGGAATTGAGTACGATTGCCTTGGGAGAGGGGATGGAAGGTAAAATTTGTACTTAATTGTAGTTCATGAACGCGTTGTATAATTAAATTCATTATTTTTTATTAGAAAGGATATATTTTTATGATTGTTTCTGCTCTATATATCTCTCGTTTATTATTGTCTCTATTTAGATAGAGAACTAGTGTCTTTCGAGTCTATGGCACATACGAAAAGCGCCCTCTCTGGTTCCGGCTCGCGACTACAGTAATATTGGGGCCACACTACCGGTGGGAGGGATGCGCTGTGCCGCGCTCCCGGCTGCATGGGTACCACCATCTTGCTTGTTTCTCCCGTGAAACAGCCTTGCTGTGTTTCGGAGAGAAGGGCAAGACAGGCAGTGTAATTACTGACACCGAGACTTTAACACCTTATGTCTCTGGATACACAACACATGAATGAGTTGGCTGGGATAGTTCCAGGTAAACTATTTATGTTCATGGGCGACGTCAACCACTTACCGTCAGGTGGAACGTCTGCTAGTTTACCTATTCACTTAACATTAAAAAAAAAACGTCAATGCCTTTCATCGCGATAAATATTACGTTATTTTTAACGCGATAAAGTCAGTGGCTACACTTGAACGTTCAACATGAATGCCGGTTCTTGGAGATAAATTGGCGCTAATACTATACCGCCACTAGAACTATCACTTAATGACAAATGTCAATGTGAATGCCGATGTCAAACTATCGCAATGAGCCGCGAGATGTTAAACGGCATTTCCCGTTAGTGTGGCCCCATTATAACACCATATCGAGTGTCTCTCTATGGATATTTTTGAAATCACAGAATATAGTACAGTCTTGTATATTTATGGTATTTGATTTTGTGCAGAAATTACAGACATAACCGTCAGTATGTCCAAATAACTTGAAATTCGTAATGTACGGAAGTTTTTGGAACGTATAGTTCATCTTAACCTGGCGGATATATTTTATAGGCTTGATAAAAATGATGGCAAACACGTTCAAAGCCGCGTATAGAACTAGTTGAAAAATAATACTAAAGAATAAAGAAACAAAGGGATTTCTTTTTTTTGTTTTGTATTATAGGCCATAATTTACGAAACACACTTTTCGTCGGACATTTTAACGCTCCATTACTTCCGGTAACAAAATGGACGCTATTCTTGTTCTATGAGATTATAATGGCGGTGAAATTACAAAATACTATTTCTATAAGTACTTAATAGACGTGACGATGTACAATTTGAAAGTTGCTATTCTTAAATAACAATATTAACTAATTTTAATCAGCGTGTAAGCGTCCCACTGCTGGTCAAAGGCCTCTTCTCTGTATAGGGAAAAGGTTGGAGCTTAACCCACCACGCTGCTCTACTGAGGTTTGGCGAATAAATTGCATCACGCATTTAATTACGCGTTTCGGACCCTTTAAAAACGTCGGAAACTAATTTAAAATATTGTTAAACTGTAAAGTTTTAAATAAACGAGATAAAATCCGATTTAGACTTTTAATTAAATGACTAAAATTCGCGTAAATATAAGAGAACAGTAAATTCCATTACGGTTTTTTTTATACATAGGTACACACACGGTCGCCTGTCCTTAAGGTAGGCAACTTAATGCCTGTGTTTGAGCTAACAGCCGACTCATATACATTTTTTTTAAATAAATACACATATATAAATAAATGTATATTACAGCCACACTCGGAGCGGAAATCGAACCCACAACCCTGGAGTCGAAAGCAGGGTCACTGCCAAATGCGCCAAAGGGCCAGTCAGTGGCGGATAATTTTCCTGCCATGAGTAATTATAGCTATCAGGTATATATAATTACAACTGGGACCGACTGACGTAACGTGAGAAAGTCTCTGATAACCAATTAGTACATTATGTGCTAAATAAACTATGGCCATTATGAAACTAATATTAATTCGTTTTCCGAACGCTGCCGCAAATATATTTATATTATTCGGGTATCCT
Organism: Euphydryas editha; assembly: GCA_036937285.1. Classification (NCBI taxonomy): domain Eukaryota; kingdom Metazoa; phylum Arthropoda; class Insecta; order Lepidoptera; family Nymphalidae; genus Euphydryas; species Euphydryas editha. The sequence goes on from JAUPFZ010000029.1 coordinate 291,849, forward strand.
TGAATGATGAAAAACGAACATAATTTCCGTCACTGGTTAACTAGTAGGTTAATAAAGCTTTAGGGTCAGTTACACGGGTTGTTGATAAAGTTTATCTCGCACATAAGTTACTAATAGGCTTCATTAGGAGGAGGTAAAAAGATGCTCAGGGCAGTCCCTAAGCATCACAGTTGTCAGTAAAGTGTAGCTTATAAGTTGGGGTGAGCACTGGTTCACCCCAACTTATAAGCTACAACTTTGGCATTAATTGGTTGTGATAAGAATATGTAAGGGGCCGTCCGTAAATTACATGAGACAATTTTGGTGATTTTTTTGACCCCCCCTCCTCCTTGATGAGATTTCGTAAGATTTTGCTTGACCCCCTCCCCCCTACCCTTATTTCGCGTGAGATTTTTGAAAATGCGTATTAATAACAAGTGTGCAAGATGTGCACACGAAAAAAAAAGGTTATCGCGGCCCCCGTACCGATGTTTCCACCTCCAGGCTACGTAATCTTAAAAAAAAAGAAAAGGTCATCGCTGGTACATGACAACTATTTCACATTTTTAATGAGGGGAAAAAGAATTACGTGATATTTGCCGAGAGCTCCCACCCCCCACGTGTTATTCTGTGAGATTTCGCTCAAAAATCCCCCTTCCCCCTAAAAGCCTCACGTAATTTATGGATGGCCCCTAACAGATAAAAAAGGAGTTTGATAGTGAAAAAAGAAGAATCAAACATAAACTTTTATCTGTTGGATACCGTTATACGTCAGATAGCTTTATCAGCAACATGTGAAACAGGCCTTTGACATTTCACCTAAACGATTTACAGTTAAAAGGTTATCATAGATCTAATTACCACTTTATATTCAGGGCCTGAATTTATCGACCCTTATTAATTCTAAAAATACGAAAAGTCCTACGCAATATGTTGTGAATAATTATTCAGACGTTTGAACGGCCGCGTAATGTATTTATTATTTTATTGTACGTATTAATACATTTACAGAAACAAAAAGCCTTGGTTTTTCCATGAAAGCCTATAACAAAGGGAGGACACGACGTGGGAAATTCATTTTGGAATGAGACTCCGTGTAAAATGTAGTACTCCTTTAGGGTGTTTACCTTTTACATATAAGCGTCGGATATTCAGTCAATATGGGAAAAACCGTTGGTATGCGGTGACTTTCAGAGAGGAATAGTGCCGACCTCTTTTTTGTCGAGGTCTCGTAAAAGACGACTAAGGCTGTAATGGTAAGAACGACTGTACACCAACTAGGATGTTAATGAAAAGCAGCGTCACCATATCCTGCCACAACACACTACGCTCAACAACCCACCTGCCAAGAGTGGCGAGTATTGGAAAACCACCAGAGATAACGGAGGAGGCCTACGTTCAGTAGTGGACATCCAACGGCTAATGTGGTAGAGACAATGATCTTAGAAGAAAAAGAGGGTACAGGTGTGATAAAAAAACCCTCAAAACTTTCAAAATCTCTCCTTGTAAAACCCTCCCCTTGTTTTTTACATTTCTGCCAATAGAGTAAGCCTATTAAATAAAATTATAAAAACATTGACTTCCGATAAATTGATTTAAAAACTTACAACTAATTTCATCCCTTATTTTTACATCGTTAGGTATAATATTTTTTCTTCAAATTTCATCTAGATGGCGTATCGACATGGAATTTACACCAGATTGTAAGTGGGACCTCCACGAACACAACTGTGAAAACCAATTTCAATTTTGTACAGCAGAATTTAAAACATAAAAATTATAAAAATTATTATGGCTTCCATTATTCTCATAAAGACCCAATATCTAATTTCGTGGAGCATATTTTGCTTGATTCGGGAGCAAACATAAATAATAAGGAAAATTCGAAATATAAATTGGTTTGTCTTCTAAAGCCCTCATAGACCACTACAATTAGTTTTTCTTAAATATCTCTCACTCTTGATGGCCGTTCTGGTGTAGTGATACGAGTGGTCGCCTCAAAGCCGGCGGTCGTGGGTTCGATTCCCGTTTGGGGCAGATATTTGTATTAGTACAAGTATTTGTTTTCGGTCTAGGTGTATGTCCTTGTGGGTTTCCCCACCGTGCCTTGGAGAGCACGCAAAGCCGTCGGTCCCGTTTGTTATCACAAACACCTTAAATAAATAAATATTAACCAACAATCACACCACGTTAACCTAGCCCCGTGTTAAGTTCGTAAGAACTTGTGTTACAGGTACTAGGAACGGAAATAAATTTAAGATATAAATACATATATACATAAATACACATCCATGACCTGGTGCAGACATCTTAAAAACCTGAATCAGGCGTTACTCATGACAGGGAAAATTATCTGCGAACCCGCAGTGAAACAGTGTGGATTAAGTTCTAACCCTTCTTCTATATGGAGAAGAGGCATTCGCTCAGCAGTGGGTTGTTTACAGGCTAATACAGTACAGAACAGTTTAGTCCAAATATCATGTACAAACATTGACCTATGACAATTTTACTGTATTAATAAACTAACCGCTGCCCGCGACGTCGTCTGCGTGAACGCTATTAGATAACACGTTGTTACAGAATGCGTTGAAGAAATAAAGGTTCACTGTTCGTTCCCCGTAGGTGATAGCGTGATAATATGTAGCCTATATGTTGACCCGACTTCTTAATAATATCCGTGCCAAATTTGAAGTAAATCCGTGCAGAACTTTTTGAGTTTATCCCGGACATACATACAGACAAACAGACAAAATCTCGAAAACTATATTTTTGGCTTCGGTATCGATTGTAGATCACACCCCAAGTATTCTTTAAAAAAAAATTCAATGTACAGATTTGACTTTTCTACCATTTTATTATATGTAAATTAGTAAATATCAAAACAATAACGTCGGTCACAGTTCATCAATCAATTGTCAACGTATTATGAATCGTACATACATATTGTATTACAATTGAAAATTAACGTCTTGCGTGTAACACGAATGTAAATGACACAACTTTTTATACTTGGAAAATGTCAGACATAGATCTAGGGGGGCGGTCGTCTGTTCCTAAGGTAGGCAACTTAGTGCCTGTACAACTTAATAAAATTGTATATTCAAATATGCACCTTGAAATAACATACATAAGGTTGACATTTGTTTCCAACATGTAAAGTGAAAAAATTGTATCGAGCATTTCATTGACTACGAGTATTTTATCTCTTTCTTACGAGTTTCCTTGAATCCATGGTAGAAAGAGATACAATCCTCTCTTAGAAACGTTTTTTAAGTGCACGTGCGCATTCCAGTTTATGTATAAATTCCTTGTGCCTGTGTTTTAGTTGACAACGATATATGAAACAGTCGTCATTTATTTAATAACCGTTCACTTAAAGTAAACGTTGAAGTTAGAAATATATTTGACATTCTAGAATTTAATCGATTTCTATTCATTCATTTTTATTAATAGCTTTCAATAATGTATGGAGGGTAGAGGTAAGGAGCACAATCTCATATAACTGTTTGACATAAAATATGTCCACCAAATAGCTTTAAATAAAGGGGACGCCGGTGTAGTGTTATGATCAAAGAGGTATTATAAATAGAGTGGGGAAGACATACGGCTGCCTGTAAGCGGAAACGTCCAACGGTTAGAAAGAGAGAGAAGATCGCGGTACCCCCTTCTGTATTTCTCTACTGACGCGTGCGCAGTAAAGGACTGCTGTTATTTATCAACTTAAATACCTTATAAACTTGTTTGAAGTAGTGAAATATATGTAACAACAGATAGCTACCGTGATTGTCTTTCTCTTTCTAACCGAGGGACAGCTGGAGACCTGCCTCTCCTGCTATACTTATAATACCTCTATAGGTATGATCTGGACGCTAGTATATATTATAAATATGCTTAACATACACACGGTCTTCTGTTGCTAATTAAGTTAACTGAATGCCTGTGTTGTATGTAGCAGTCGACTGATACACATTTTTTTTGTTGTAATAAATGTCCAAACATACCTAAATATTTATTACAACCAGACAAAGGATCAGGGGGCTTACCACAATCTTTAACAAAGTAAGCTTATTACGGTCGCGTTTTAATTCCGGCGTATTGTAATAATACTCAAATTCGTACCACGATCTTAACCGAGCATGATTGTTTCATTATTGCTGCGTGATGTGAAAGAACGAATGATTTGTCTATAACTTTTTTAGAGGGACGGAAATAGCGTTATTTATTGTATAGCGTTATCCCTTTCTCGCTTCGGAACAAATCGTATTATCGAATTTTAACGATTAGACATCATTACTTAGCGCATGACGTACCTATAGTAACGTATAAACAATTATATTAATATTAAACATTAAAAAGTTTATATTTACGATTATTACGAGTTATTCGGGAACTATGGAACCAAGGTAAGATAAAATTAGTACTTGTACATATATGTATAAATGTATTTCTTTACATTGTTGATATTTTGTAACTATAGGTTGTAATGTTTTGTTATCTACAGCCGTAGAAGTAACAGAGTTAGTTACCAACAATTAGAAATGCTTTAGGAGTTTCTTAAAAGGAACAGCGATATAGTTTCCTCATATAATCGCTCTTTACAAGCCAAGGAAAACTCTAAGAGGAAATGGAGAGAAATTACAGAAACTCTCAAATCGCAAGGGCGTGGTGCTCATAAAAATTAGAAAGGCTGGTCAAAAGTAAGTACCTATTTTTTAAAATAATTAAATTAAAGAAGTTTAATAATTAATAATTAATAAGTTTAATTATTAATCTGCAACTGTTGTTCTTAAAAGTACATTAAATATTACCATATTATCTTTTTAGTACTGGGTAGATTATAAAGGCAAGTTGAAACTTAACTATAGTTAATTTTTTTATTCAATTTAAGGTAAAATAAAAAAATAGATAAAATATGAATAATATTATATTATATAATTTTCTCAAAATTATTTATTTTTCAGGATTCTAAGTTGCGCCTTTCCCAGAGCTGCTGAACCAGGAAATTCCGAGTAATTATGCCCTGCTGCAGCGGCATGTTACTCCTGTGGGGCTGCTCACTCAGTGCATTATTTACACGCAGCTGGGATTCTTCCGATACATCTTCATCACTCAGTTGTTGCACAGGAGTTTTTGCCATATTACAAATATTGTGTAGTATAACACAAGCATTTATAATAGAACCTGCTACTTGTGGTGAATAATGTAATACTCTGTGAACAAGCAAGTAGCGAAAACGTGCCTTAAGCAGGCCTATAGTGCGCTCTATAATATTTCTTGCTCTGACATGCAAATTTGTGTAGTGCTCCTCTGATGAACCTGGTGCCGCCTCCAGTATGGGTATCATCATGGTCTTCCTCAATGGATATCCAGAATCACCTAATGATAAAAAATTTATTAAATATATTGAGATGGTAAAAGGTGCTGTTTAGAAATTTTTTAATTGATATACATACATAATTTAGATTGAGATACTTATTTTTAAGTGATCTGTCAAAAAACATTAAGTAGTAGTAATTGTTTATGTATAGCTTTAAGTGTATTGTATATGCTGAACATATATATGTATGTATCTTATACTAAATACATAAAGTTTTACTTTTTTTTAAGGTATAACTTTGTTATTATATTTTAAATGTTTAATTTAAAAAAAAAACTAATTGCAATCATTTGCCTGTCTTATTACCAGTATGTCCTATATAGACTAGGGTTGTCTGGAAGAAATCACTATCAGCGATAAGACCGCCTTTGCTCTCTATTGACATCTATATTGTATATTTTTCTTTGTATCTTTTTTTTATATTTTACTTAAGTGTGCAATAAAGTATCTAAATAAATAAATAATGTTTTAATTGATATTATTAATATACATACCAAGAAACCAAATAGAGTCTGAATTTCTGAGTTCTTCTAAATGAGTTCTTAGTGGATGATTGGTCCATATGAAAGAGTCATGACTCGCACCACCATGACTAGCATCTACACCTATAATTTGCATTTCAGCATCACAAATCTGCAAAAATAAATAAGGTTATTTATTTAAAATTATATTTTTAGGTAGTAATAATAATTATATTTAATTTTTTTTTTCATTCATGTAAGTATTACAAAATAAATATGCTAAATATTTTTATGTTGATTAAATAGTACTCACCAATTGAACATTCAAGGAGTGATAATGCTTTCTGCTATAGAATCGCTCTTCATTTTGTGCAGGGCGAACTATTGCCATTTGGGTGCAATCAATGCAACCTAGCATGCCAGTGTATGTGAAATTTTGTATAAAATCTGTAAAAATCATAATACGGAGTGTATTAAATGTTATTTTTTAATAAAAATAATTACACTTTATCTGGCCACTTTGTTGTTACCTATTTTCTGATAAATTGATGTGGGGATCGCATTTCACACATATATACTATATTATATCCATTTTTCACCCCACATCCATTTTATTTCATTTGTACTATTAAAATAAATACTTACTCTGCATTAACTCTGTTTCGCTCTTCACCAGTCATGGGAAATTTTATATATTTTTGGCGCATTTGCTGGGTATTAAGGCACTTGGTAACCTGCGCAATTACAGAGGAGACAGTCTGTTGAGCAATAAAATGACCCTCATTATTACCTATAAGACATTGGTATGATCCAGTTGCATAGAAGGATAATGCGATTAATATCTAAAAAAAAATATTAAATATGTATTTTGTACTCATAGATGAATAGGTATTGATCTTATTCAATTTGTATTGAAGTAGCAATTTATTTTTCTATTAAATTAGTAAATAGCTACAAAATTTACTATAATTTAATACAATATTATAATTGTCTATTACTTGTTTAACTAGAAATATACGTAATTATATAAGTAAACAAATAAATCACGAGATGAAACATCTAATTTAATTTTTACTTATTAGGATAGGTATTACAAAAAGTGAGTACCTTCGCCTCTATGGACAAATCTGTGGATTTATTTGTATCCTTCATCAGAGGTCTCAACTCATCGCATAGCTTACGTACTAAAGGTTTAGTAAGGCGATATCGTTTTACAAATTCTGCTTCACTTAAGTAAAACGGATTGCAATCCCTTCGCAACATCATGCGACGCCGTTTTTGTCTATTTTTTAATCTCGAATCACACGCATCAGCTTCCAAGAACTCAAAAATTTCGTAGGCGTTCATCTAAAATAATATTGAAAATTATTTTTTCAGGCACTTAATCACCAGTAATACAACTTTTTCGACATTACACTTACTTTATATGGTAAAAATATGTTTTTTTATGAAATATTCCACAAATCAATTATAAATCCGTCGCACGTTAGTAACTTTTTTAAGATTGCTAAATTTGACAGAAAGTAATAATGCTAGCTGTCAAAAAAGGCGTTGTGGTACCAAATAAGCGCGGATTGAACGAACAATATGAGATGACGTCACCAAAATCGCTCGGAAAGTATGATCGTTTTCAAGCTTATAGTAAGATTGTTTTAAGTACGTTGTGGTATGAAAATTCAATGTATGAATGTATTAATAATGCTATAAGAGATTGTGGTAAGCCCCCAGAATCAAATCCACAACCCTAGAGCAGAAAGCAGTGTCACTGTCAACTGCGCCAACGGGTCAATTGTTTAAGATTATTTTAAGAGTAACTATTGAGTTCCTTGTCGGTTCTTCTCAGCAGAATTTACATATGGAATCGGTAACTATAATTGATTAATTAGTTAACTAAGTACTACATGCTTTATACGTATTTATGTTATCGTAAGTGGCAAAAACACTGGAATGTTGGCTCAAGTGGTTGGAGCAATGAAGTTCTATGGGTTTTCAGTAAATTCAATTGCTATGGTATTTTAAGTGGGTCACGCCAATCATCCCTTGTCGTGGTAAACCGAAGTTGTAATAATAATATTTATTATATTATTTGTTATTGCGTCCATACTATTATATATGTTGTTGGTTAGCAGGAAAGAGGATATTTATTATGTTTTAACTTCAGTTGATCAGAGCATGTAGTTCTGTTCGATTATCTGTCTTGTTTTAAATTAAATAATCTATACTAAATAAATATAATAAAATTGTAAACTTCACGTATCTGTTTTATTTAGATTTTTTTGGCGAAAATTTGTAACGGTCTAAAAACAACAAACAACAATAATTATAAATATTTCTATAATTGTTTGACAAGTATGTCTGTATGTTGAACATGTATCACTCCTAAAGTACTACTCATAGATTAAAAAATTAGCATCAAAATCATAAAGTACATCCTGAGGTAATATTTAGTGTTTATTTCATCAAAATCGCTTCAGTCTGTCAAAAGTTATTGTAATTTGAATTTTATATTTTGAATGACGACGTGAGACAAGAGTGGGTGAGTTGGTACATGTAAATGTGATTCAAAAATTGTAATAACGTTTAATAGCATTTATTTAATAACAATAATTAATTAATTTGCATATTTAAATCTCAGATAACACAAAAAAAAAAGACGAAAAATAACATCAAAATGTCGGATTGACATTTATTGTCACAAAAGTTTGAAGTACGACGCTCTGATAATAGATGGCGCTTTCTGTATCATATCGTAGTAGTAGTGGATATGTGGGTATAGTCAAATTGCGGGTGACGCCACAAGTATAAGTACCTAATTTTAACAAGTATGCTTAATTAAAAAATCAAAAAACCCGACTGCGTAAAATACTCTTATTACAAACTAAAAAGAATAAAACAATCTACTAGCTTTCATTTAATACCCATATTGCTACAGTAAGAAAAAAAATAAACTCCCCCCCCCCTCATTCCGCCATTTGCGGGCGCCATTTTGAAAATTTATATAGCCTAGTATGTCACTACTACAATTTAGACAAATCCAACGACACCTCATATGTCAAAAGCCGTCCAGCCGTTTGGGCTGTAGGGCGTGCCAAAGAAATGGACATACATACATACATACATACATACATACATACATACATACATACATACATACATACATACATACATACATACATACATACACTCGAAAAACATAACCCTCCTTCTGTCACAGTTGGGTAAAAATTATTTATAAAAACCCACTAGTGCTTCCGAGAACTTACCTACTTTGCCTTGTTTGTGGACAACCGTTCAACGCCAACGATCGAGGGTTCTTGTAAACCTTTTCCCAGTCGTGGGACATTTACAGTTCATCAGTACAATCATTAATTCAATTAATACTTTATCTAGCAGCAACATAGAATGTTAAACATTACGCCGTGACTCATCGTAGGGAATAGATGTAAAAAATAAATTACACACAAAAATTACAATTACAATTTTTTTAAGGACGCGTTCGTTTTATTTATCAACAAAATTACATCGATAATAATTAACACTACTCAATTATTTGACCGAGATTGACGTTCAGGGTATAAGCTTAATTCAAAGTGACCTTAAGTGACCATTTTATGACTAAAAACTTTGTCTATATGTATTACTCTTGTTATTCTCACAAACTCTCTTCTAACTATACATAACATAACATATACACTCATACAAACATACGCACCCAATTATTTATATATACATATTTTTAATTTGAATTTAAGAATTATTAATAAATTAAAATAATTACTTACCAAAGATATTTCAAAGTGCAAACAGTGACAGGGACACACATGTGCAAGTGTGTGTGTTTGATAACTAAATGACGTTTCTATTGACAGATGACAGATGTCATGGATCGTTTTGACTTTATTTATTCTTTCAAACGAGTAAAGCAATGGGAAGCCTTTCGTTGCGATATGAAAAGTGAATATTCAAGCTTTTATTTCTAATTAAAAAAAAACTATTATATTTTTGTAACATGTGATAATGATTTTAAGCATTTTTAAAATAACTAATTTATTTTAACTTTTTTTTTTTATTCAATAGTCAGTTGATACTTCACAGATGTGCTTCACATATTTACTTTTCAAAACTTCATAACAATTTACATAAAAACTTTTTATATATTTATATCTTACCTGGTGGGGGGGTCGGCACGACTTCTTTAGGGGGATCGGTATTGCTCTTTCCGAACGTGGTCAACGCCTCCGAAGACTCTCCAGTCAACCAGCCGGCTAACAGCAACGGCAAAATGGCCGCCGCGGCCTGACGCCTGCACCACATCTCGACGCGCGAAAAGACATGCATAGTGTAGCACTAACTTTTTAATTTATCGTCTATGGTTTGATTTTTTAACAGTTGACAGCTCACTCGATCAAATTGCACTTTTTTTTTTCAAAACAAAATACTAGGCTGGACGTAGTTAAACGTTTGCCTTTTTATGGAAATTAAACAAGTTTTTGATCGTTTTTTTTCTTTTTTTTAATTAATTAAGTTAAGCAGTATCTATGTATAAAAAATTATATAAATGTTATATCTTAAAGCGATGTCTTGACTAATAAGTGAGGTGCCAATTTCTTTATTTATTTATTTCGAAGCTGTATTTCGTTCGCCAATCCAAAGTCAAATGTTATTATAACGTACAAGATGTGGCGTAGTTTTATTTTTAATTTTTTAACAAAATTATTACATTAATAATTATTTATTTAATAATAACATTAAAGTTTGAATTTAATATTACTAGAATTTTATGCATAAAAAACACAATAATAGAAACTCGAAATAATATATTTATAGGTATTTCATTTGAAAAGAAAATGGCGGTTCACGGCCTTTTGTCTGTGCGTCTGAAGGCCATTCTGTTGTCTGTAGACAATATAAACGTAGACAAACGAATTTGAAAATTAATTAAAATCTATTAATATAATGAATTTAATACTTCCTAGAATAATTCAGTGATTTTTCACTTACATTTACCTTACCTGTTTGTTTATAAATACATATATATTTTTTAAACTTTTTAATACTTCTAAAGGTTAAACTTACAGATAATTTTATTTAACATAAAATGTGGAAACCTCTATAATAATAGTAATATTGGAGAAATAATGGTCGTTGGTCGTAAGAAATATTGTATGCAGTAATAAAGGAACCTAACTTACTTGTAAAGAGGCCTTTGCATATACGTTGATCCTAACAATTTTTTTCCTAACGACTATAAGGGGCCATTCAATTATTACGTAAGACTATTTAGGATGGGTCGACCACGTCTTATTTTTTTTACAAGGGGGTGGGAGGGAGTCTCGATAGTTCTTACGTAAGATCACAAAAATGCGCAAACTTAAAATTATACTTTGAAAAAGCGCGCGCACCAACCAAAAATTATTCTTACCTTTGTAAGTACACATAAAAATTTCAAAAAATTGTTACTTTGAAAAATAAACATTAAAATTAACCAAATGTATATTCATTTTTTCCTTTAGATTCTTACGTAGTAAATATTAAACAGGGTGGAGGGGATCGGCCTATTCTTATTTTTTCTTATAATAGGGGTGGAGGGGGTCGAAAAGTAGCAAAATTCGTCTTACGTAATAAATGAATGGCCCCTAAGCTAATGTTTCAGAAACTTTAAGGTAGTTCCAGCGTGGTATAGTGCAGTCCTATCTTAATATCTCCTGTCTTATATAGTAAGTTATAGTGATCTGGCAACGTTGATCTGAGTGTTTTATAATTTTTTTTTGTTTATGGTCTCAGTGTATACAAATGATATTGCGCTTTCTAGTAATAGTATTATTAAATTAAAAAGATGCCCAAGCAATTAGGGCACAAAGGTCGATTTATAAAAAACCAAATTCATCAAAAAAAAAGCTTTAGTTGCGCAGTTGAATTTTACTAAAACCGTGAAAGTTTTGAATTTCCCGCTTTTTAATCTACTCTATATCAGAGAGCGTTGCGCATAGCGTTGCCTTGTTAATAAAAAAAATATGCGTTTAATATTAATATCTCGATAACAAAACGGTGAGGTGCTACTTTTATTTTTTTAACTTATTCTAAAAACATTTTTCAATACTCTCCTAGTTATTTTTTTTTTCAATTTTAACAATAAAAAATCGGACATTTTACATACATAAATGGGACAATACCCTCGAAATCGCGAACTTTGTTTTTAAGTACATCGCAATCTAAACGGTCAAAAATTATGAAATTTTAGTAATTCATAAATAAAGCTATTCTGAACCCGTGAAAAAAATTATAGCCGAATCTGTCGTAAAGTGGTTTCATGCTGGAACTACCTTTAAAACCATACATAAAGAAAACCATTATTAAAATATTGTTATAAAGTGTTATTATAAGTTATAACTTGTTATTAGAATATTCTATAATCTGAAATAAGTCCACATTTAAATAGATGGTAAATGCAGCAATTGCTTGCCTTTATGGCAATTAGCATTTTTTAATTTATTTTTTTTTCGCAAATATTTTTTTTTCTTTCTTTCAAATAAAATTAAATATTCAACTTTTTTTTAATACTTTATAATACAAAAGATGCATGTCTGTATGTTATACAACATTAGGTATATGAAATGTTAAATGTTGTTATATAACAATGCTTGCGTATGAGTGATGTATGTATATATGATGTTTGTATGCTTGCACATGTATGTGTTTGCATGTGTTTAAAGTTGGATACATAGTACTAAATATATACTATACTAGCTGTGCCCTGCGGTTTCAACTGAAGTAACTTGACAGTACATAGTAGTTATAATGTGGTATTAATATATAATAATAGCTTGAAATTACCTCAAACAGAAGCTTAAAAGCCAAATAACATATTTAAAACTTTCATCCCCATTTTTAACCCCCCAATATATAATTTCAAAAATGTTGAGTGAGATCATTTTAATTTTTATCAAAAGCCTACATACCAATTTTCATACTTCTAAGTTCAGATACAATAAAGTTGCATACAAACTTTATCCTTATTTTCTACCCCCTTACGGAAATAGTTATATAAAATCCTCTCTTAGCTGACGTCTCCTAATCATAAATCTATCTTCGTAGCAAAACTTCATCTTTATAGCTCTAGTAGTTTTCGTGGTTTCGTAAACAGTCAGTGAATGAGTGGACCTTTCGCTTATATTCTACCAGCTTCTGCCCGTGGCTTCGCCTGCGTTGATGTCGGTTACGCAACCAAAAAAAAGTATCCCATGTTACTTCTAATACCACCAAGAATATGTGTACAAAGTTTCATGATGATCGGTCAAGTAGTTTTCGCGTGAAAGCGTAACAAACAAACTTACATTTCACATTTATAATATAAATAAATAGGATTAGCTATAATACTAGCCTAGTGGTAATATTATAGTTAGTTAGTTGTACATAAATAATACTGTAAATAATAAATAAATATTAACCAACAATCACACCACGTTAACCTAGCCCCGTGCTAAGTTCGTGAGAACTTGTGTTACAGGTACTAGGAACGGAAATAAATTTAAGATATAAATACATATATACATAAATACACATCCATGATCCGGTGCAGACATCTATATTCGTCATACAAATTATCTGCACCTGGCGGGATTCGAACCCGCGACCGCTGCGTAAAGTGTCCAGTTGCCTGACCACTCGACCAGCCGGTCGTCAAATATATATATAATATATTACAGTTTTTGGTTTCAGTATCGATTACAGAGTACCCTCATTTTTTTTTTTTTGAAATATCTTAAATGTATAAAACTTAAAAGTGTTGATTGTGAACTACCTTTAAAGGTATTTTTAAATTGGAGTACTTGACTGTCTCCTTATTTGGTACTATGTATCCATTTTGGCTATGAAAGCTAAACACCTATAATAAACGTTGTCTTACCCGGTGGTGGTGTCGTGGGGGGCGGTAGTGGGGGCTCTGTATTCGCTTTTCCGAACGACGATATACCGAAACCGTTACATTTCATAATTTTAAAGAGTATTATTATTGATAGCAACACAACCAGCTTACGGATCCACATTTTTTGTATTTTTTTTTTCGGTGTTGCCTGCTTTTTTTTTAGTTTTTGTTTGTTTTGTGGTTTTTTGTTTTGATGTCGAAATGATTAGTGCAAATGTATTGATTTTGTAAACATAGATGAGTCGATATTAATTCTAATCGACATTATTTAAGTTCTATTCATGACTGTTCATAATAATTTAAATACTTTTTTATATGAAAAAAAAAAGAAAAAAAAAGCTACCAAAAAACAATTCAAAAGTCTAAAACAAGTTTATTTCTAAACTATGATAATATAACTGAAAAAAAAATCTTTTGTCTAAGTTATAAACTACGTTTTGCTTTGAAAGCCTGTTTATAAAAAGGCCTGCAGGCTGTAAAACATTACGTCACGACTCATAAGAGCTCTACAAAAAATATTAAGACCAATCCACCTATTGCTGATAAGTTTCAGATAGTTAATTGATATATAACGGTATCCAACAGATAAAAGATTCGATCTTTTGGCTGTTTTATTATCAGACGTCACTTTGTCTGTCAGATATTTCTATCCGGAGACTATGAAACCAATAGTTGTAGTTAATTTTTCTATCAGTAACTTATGTGCGGAATAATCTTTACCAGGAACCGGTGAAATTGGCCCTAAATGTCAAACAATATAACAATTATCAAAATGAATATTTTAAAGTTTTCCTTCATTTAATTATTAAGACCCAGTTTCACCACTTGCTATTAAGTTCCTGATAACCTAACTGGAACTTTTTTGACAGGTAATTGTATGAGTTATCTGTCAAAATAAATGCCAGTTAGGTTATCCAGAACTTAATAACAAGTGGTGAAACTGGCCCTAAGCCAATTTACGATTTCAAAACACTGTTATAAGTGCAAAAGATGTTCTCACTCTAGTTGATTGGAAATTTTGATGTTATGTTATGTTTATTTTTAACAATCTATATTAATTTAACCATTGTTGTAATTCCGTATTTTTTTATTTTCTTATCATCGTTTAAATATTAAACGATTAATGCATGTTGTGATTACCTATAAAAAGAAATACAATTATACTCTTATTTTAAAGTGTAAATATTTTTTTTTTTGTGTTAAGTAGGTACTATTGTCATTTCTGTTGGTAATTCTAATAAATAAATAAATAAATCACATAGGAACGGTGCGTTTTTCCAAATCACAATAGTTTTCGCACAAAGAAATATCAAACACTCGCATTTATAATTTTCGTAAGTTGACATGTCAAGTACGTTATGTCAGATCCACATGGAGTTACAGATTCTTAATTCAGATTCTACTAGAATCTCGGTATAATAATTAAAAGCAATAATTATTAAATAAAATAATTTTATATAATTATAATCTTTGCACTAATGATTTCGACTGTTTTTTTTTAAATAATATTTTTACTGTTTCGTGTGGTGCGTGATGGCGGTCGGCGCCATTTTAATTTTTTTTTTTAATTATATGTATGGCAATGAGTATGTGTGAAGTTGTATTATAAAACTGTGTTGCTTTAATTAATTTTATTATGTTTTTAAGCTCTGAGAATTATAAATGAAAAAAAAAAAACTTAATTTAATGAATATAAGATAGGAAGCTAATAAATAAAAAATATCGTTAAATCTTTTATTTTTAAATAAATGAGAACAAGTTTTGTTAGAAACAAAATAAATAAATTTTATTTAATTTTCCAAGTGTATAAAAATTGTCCAATTGTTAGTTTACGAAAAGATACCTACGACAGAAGTTTTTAAACATTAAAAAAAAAAGTGTCTTCATTCGGATTTTTTAAAATTCTTACCGAACTTAGAGCTAGAGGAATAAGTCCTATTTTTTTAATGATGTAAAATGGTACAATGTACATAGTTTAAATGTTTTCTGGTAATTTTTTTATATACTTTTAAAGACAAAATATATAAATATTAATAATGAAAAATCAGTGTTGCCAACTGTATTTTTTTGTTTTTAAAATAATATATAAAATATCCTATTGTATTAAAAATAATTACCAGAATATTAATTATAATATAGGAGACGCGAAAAGTGCTCAAGGATTGAGTATCTTCAATTAAAATTAAAACTAATACATACACATCCTGTTTATCTTTTTTTTTTAAGTTTTTTATCTGTATTTGAATTTGGAACGGCGATACGATTATAATATGAACATTATAAAAACTTTTTTGAAAAAATATATTTCATAATGTTCATTATATAATATGAATTTAAAATATTGTTTTCAATTAAAGTACATGTATTTTTAAATATTCATATAATTTTTTTTTAAATAAAATATACTCAGGACTTGATAAAAAAATATTTGAATTTTTTCACTGAATATATAATATTTTGATACAAAATACATTTGATATAACACTTTTTTCTCTTCAAAACGTAAAAATTGTGCGTTTTAGGCTGAATGTGAACGATGTTGTGAATGAAAACGTTATTTAAAAAAAAAACTTTTAACAAAATGTCGCCGTGATATTATGAAAATTATTTTAAAATATTTTAAGAAAATTTTTGTTTGTTCCAATAAACGGAAATCGTTTATTACATATTTAATTTTAAATAGATCATATACTTTATAATTATTTCATCATTTTCAATAACATTACAATCGATGTACATAATTATATACACGGTGACATTAAGGTGACAACACTTAACTGCCGTAATTAATATTTTAAACTGGATTATTAATAAACGCTTAATTCAATAAAATAAAACGATTATTAAAGTACCCTTCAAAAGCACGAATTAGTGGAATTTCATTAATTTTAAGTGACTATTCATTTTTTATCAATGTGAGAATCGTACCACGCAGAATTAGTGACTATTCAATGTATGATTATGTGAATATCAGAGTCAACTGATTTGATCATTGAATATTTGTAGTGAATATCTGACGCTTGATAGATAATTTCCGTACCAGAAGTAACTATCGCTATCAGGTGTCTATGATAACAACCGGGACCGACGGCTTTACGTGCTCTACATAGACCGTAAGCAAATATTTATACAAATATCTACACCGAGCGGGAATCGAACCAGCGATCACCGGCGTTGACTACTCGCACCAGTACACCAAAACTGACGTCAAAATAAATATATAGATTATTTTCTCATATTATTATTAGCGCTTTCCATACGACTTAAGATTCCATGAAGATCTTACAACTATTATAACTGCTTAAGATTTAATGGTTTGTCACTCAATTACGACAGAAAGACTGAACCGATCTCGATGAAATACACAGAGATAGGTCTTAGTTTGGAATCACACAAAGCTACTATTTATCCTGGAATAAGATCTTTGTAAGGTAAAATTTAAACTATCTTATCTATATAATTAATATTACGTTCAATATAAACTTTATTAATTAAATAAATTTAGTACACCAATAAGTCTTTAATAATCCCCCCCCCCCCCTTTCCGCTTAGCCGTAAAAACATTGCAGCATATTACGACGTAAGCCCTTTTAACGACTACTTTTAACAAATATAAGAATTTACAGGGTTATTTTAAAATTAAGACATTTCTGAAATTTAATGACGAAATTTTTCATACAAAAATTACTAGGAACATAAAAGAATTTATCAATATAAAAAAAAAAACTAGTTACGCCTTGCGGTTTACTTGTTTAATTTAATATAATAAATATATGTTCAATCCAATATATTTCCAACTATATACGTATTGAATTTGAATAGTTTTAGCGTGAGAATAACAAACATACCAATTTTCTTATTTATAATAACGATATTAATTTAATCATAATAAACTATTATAAAACGAACAGAATTATAATACTTCTTTTAAAAAAGTCGGTTAGAAGAAATTAATTAATAATTGTAAAATCTACAGCAGTTAAATCTCGATGTTATTGAATTAAAACTAAAATGATTCATGAATTTCGTGTACAAAAGCTGGCGTGTTAAATTAAATTAAATAAAATTAAAATTTTTATTTATTTATTGTCTTTTTTAATCTAAATATAAATAAATAATATATTTTAATCGTATAATTAATTTTAACTTATCTCATCTAATTAAATCACAAAAAAAGACAGTAAATAAACCTCCTTGGTAAAAAAGAAAGCGTGCACCGAGCGTGTTTATACTGTAATTATTTAATTTGCTTTAATCTTTAAAAAAATATAAAAATATTTGATATTTAAGTATTAACTTTTAGATATTATTTTAGGCACTGTGTTTAATTAATTCTATGGGTAGTTACTATTTCGCTGTCCTGTTGTGGCTACGGTGTGTCACGCGGTACTGAAGTAAAACGGCCTTCTGTTGGTCTACAAGAACTTTCTTCGTATACAGTGTGTTTCAATTAGCGATTACTTCAAGGTCGGTTATTGTGTACACTTACCAGCGGACAGTTATTAGATCTAGTGATCGCCTAGTGATCGAAATTTGATCTAATCTATAATTGACAGCATTGTCAACATCATAAAAATATGATTGCGCATAACATGGTGAGCATATGCAACAGTAATTGGACCTGATCTCTGATATTAAATTTCGATAAAAAATTCGTTGCAAGACCTGTATTTAAGACCGTGTTGACAACAGACTTTGACAATAAACACAATTTATATATATATATATATATATATATATATATATATATATATATATATATATATACATTGTGCATATGTGTGTATGCCGTATTGTGTGTAGTAATATTTTTTAATTAATTTTATTTTATTTATTTATTTATTTTTATTTTATTTTTTTAGGAAACAAACAGTATAGTAGTACAATGAATTAAAATTCATACAACAAATACATAAACCAATAAAGTTTCCAATAATAAACAATTCATAAAAGAGCAAAACAGCACACATTGATAAAAATTTAATGTATTTGTTGAGCATTATTATAAAAAATATTAGCATTCTGCACTTCTTCTCCATATAAACTTAAACTGTGCCAAATTTCATACTTCTCCGTCCGCGTAATTTTCTTAAAAAGGGGTACAAAGTTTTTGCTTCACGTATTAATATATAGATAAATCACCGTGACTTTATTTAATTTATTTTTATTTAACTCTTTATTATACGTACAGAAAATTACAAAAAAGCTACAAGTCATAAGAGATTTCTTCCAGCACACCCGAAAAGGAATCATCTTAGACATAAATCAGATAAGGTAGACGTATAATTATTATTATAATTACACACACAAAAAAAACCAAATTAAACTAAATTAAATTAGAACTACATTAACAAAGCAAATTGCGGGCGAAGGAAATATAGCACATACTATATTTATTTATATCCAATATGTATACGCTAGACATATATAACATATATATACAACTTGACTTTGTCAATGTGACTTTGTTTGCGTCGATTATTAACTTAAGGAAAATAAATCAAAAAGATGGAAAGTAAATACATATATGAACAAAAAACCTTGGAACAACTTATTAAATTAATTAAATAAATGGTAAAAAGGGTGAAATCGCGAGGTTTATATAGTGAATTAATAGATATTAGTAAAGGTCAAAACGCAGCAACAAACACAATCTGTAATTACGAGTAAATAAGACCGAGATAACTTCTTTTTTAAGTTATTTAAGTAATAATCACATATTATTGTATTGTGAAACGGGATATTTACCACATTTGTCCATTGCCGTGCGGTGACAGGTAGAGAATATAGTTCCGACGTAAAAGACGACTAAGGCCATAGTGGTACGAACAACTGTGCACTGATCAGGATGGTGACTGGCAGCAGCGTCATCTTAGTATTGTTCCTTGGTCATTCTGAGTTCCCAATATTTTAACGGTGTTTGAAATGCCACTACACTGTAGTAAGTTTAATATACCAGTGCACAAACGACCAATATTTAAATAGACACATCACTTTGGGCATATTTTGCCGGTTGCTGATAAACTTTATCTCGCACATATACTACTGATTAGCTTATAAACTACAACTTTTACTTTCACTAGAAGAAGATAAGTCACAGTAATATCATACAGATAAAGTGGAGCTTGATGTTGAAATAGAAAAAAAACACAACTCAAACTTTTATCTATTGGCTACCGTTGTATATCAGCTAACTATCTGAACTTATCAGCAACCGATAACATTGATCCTAAGGGAAAATACCTGCACTACATGACCCACTTTTTACAATTATTAACCCCTCCCTCCCAACGGTGACTACTCGTAGAATTCGCTAACCTTCCCCTCTCTTTTTCGAGCTTTCACGTAGCAATTAATTAATATTTTTTAAATTAATTTTTGCAAACAGAAGTTTAAAAAAGTGTAGTTAGTAGTTGTAGTGTAGCGTAGAGTTGCCACCTTTAATTTTAAAAAGCGCTGAACCTAACCTAACCAACTAAAAACCAGCGACCAAGCGTGGTATTTTTGAAGACCCCCTGAACGGATCACGTAGTATGGGAAAGTTCCTTCATCATAAATCTAAGCAATCAAAATTCCCCGGTGAAAGTGAATAAACATTTGTACATTTTCGAACACTCCGTACGTCCGTATCAAATTATCGCGGCTATAATGTAATGCAACGAGCAGGATTCGAGGCAAAAAATAAAGCTTGCTTTGCTGGAATTTGCGTGATTACTATTCTTAACCGACTTACGGCGAGCGTGTTGTGTGTTTTATACTTACTTAGTAGTTTAAATTGTTACACTTCCGTTTGTTTGTCGCTTATGAATATTGGGTTTGGGTAAATATAAAACAAAATTTTAAGAAAAAAAAATAACCGACTTCAAAGCAAATAAAAAACGGTAAAACAAAAATGCACTAAAAAGTAAAAAAATAATTACGTATTCTTTTGTCTGTAATCAAATTATTATGATAATATAATGTACAATTATTGTTGGTTTTGGAGTCGGTGTCAGCCCAGGAAATATGATGATAATATACCAGTTTTTGTTATATATATAAATATATATATTTGTTTTGAGGTCGTTTATTTATTTATTTAATTTTTTTTCTTGATCTGTGAATGAGTGAATCTGTAGTGCGATAACTAATCTTATTTACCTATAAGATTTTACCTAGAAGATACTAAGCTGGGCGGTGACAGTCACTATTGTTATTGCTACATATATTATCGTATTTCCTTGGCTGACACCGACTCCAAAACCAACAATAATTGTACATTATATTATCATAATAATTTGATTACAGACAAAAGAATACGTAATTATTTTTTTACTTTTTAGTGCATTTTTGTTTTACCGTTTTTTATTTGCTTTGAAGTCGGTTATTTTTTTTTCTTAAAATTTTGTTTTATTTCTTGATTTTTAGTGAATCTGTAGTTCGATAACTGATTTATTTATACAAAGCTGGGCGGTTACAGTCCACAAGCTACAGGTATTTTACCACCCTCGAAAAAGCCGCAATCGACCCAAGGAATTTTTTTTTGCAAAAAATCCACACCAACTCGAAATACTACGATGATCTTACAAATCACCTATAGAGTTTCTTTTTTTTGACAATTTAGCATCGATATAATTTTTTTTATTGAAAACAAAGGTTATTATTTTTCATTCATGACATATTTTTAAATACGTATTTAATGATCTTTAAATCCCTTAATCAATATCCGCTCAACCGTTCATGTCAACTATAGTTGAGGTCGATTTGTATTATTTATCTCCCTTCTAAGTAAAATTTTCTACCTGATTAATTATATTCAATTATCCAAACCGAAAAGTCAAAACAAAAAAAGGTTGGTTAAAAAAAACAATTGACAGTTGACCGCTTGCGTATTGTGTCGAGCCGTCGCAGATGCATAAGATGCACCATGCCATTTTTTACTATCGTCTATTTACCCGAACAAGATCTGTTCACCATGTGCGTGTTACAAACTAACCAATGTCGATACTTTTGAATACATATTCAAATAAAATACTGTAACAAATTTAATTATTTATTCTTTCCAAATAGAAATGAATGAATAGATAAAATGAATGGGCTCTGTGAGTGTTTGGTTTATTACCCCTATTGTTTACGTTCAAGTGGAAAGACGTCAGATTATTTGAAATCTATTACAGATGGGATATATTGTTTATATTCTGCCTATCGAATTGCATTATGGAAACGTAACGACACAACGGCATAAGTCATAACGTGCCTTCCTTTCTGCCTTTCATTAGGTATTACTTATTATATATTATGTTATAAACATTTAAGTTAAATTATTAATTAATTTAAGTTGTTTATTTATTTCATTTCAATGCCACCCAAGATTCTAACTGTCATTACTTTCCTGAGATTACATCATAAAAGATTCCGCTGCTAATAGACTAATACTTAGGTACACTATTGTTGCACACACAATGTCACATTTAAGATTTTAGTCTATGACAAATGACGCAAAATGGTGTCCGATAAATATTTTAACAAATTAAAAATTTTAAAACAATTAGTAACAGTTAGTAAACAGTTAGTCTAGTTAATCACCGATGAAAAGTTATTCCTTTACACTTTGCTGTATAACTATTTTCGAGATATGATCTTTTAAATACAGGACGCGCTTGAAATCTTAAAGTTCAGCGCAACATAACTCTACACCTGAGTCGTAATCTGAGAAACAAAATATAATATTGTATAGTTTAACTCGTAGTAAACATAAAAAACATAAAATGTGATAGTCTTCCGAAACAAATTAAGTCACAAGGAACGATTATATGCAACGCGACCCGCGCAGCGACGCGCGGTATCAGGAAAAAAATACGCATTATTTAAGGATTACTCAAAAACTACTAGTCACATCTCGCTCAAATTTAAATGGGACCACATGACGAGCACTAGCTTTTGACTATAAAAAGAATCATTAAAATCGGTACACCCAGTAAAAAGTTATGAGGTAACAAACATAAAAAAAAAAAATACAGACGAATTGAGAACCTCCTCCTTTTTTTGAAGTCGGTTAAAAAGGAGTTTATACGAGCATTATAGCTTCTCTATTCTGTATACGGACTTTTAAGTTTTAACAAAGCAGATATGCAGCAATTAGCAGACATAGATGAGAAATGAAGAGTAATGCCAGATACAAAAATAAAAACTAGAGTGGATGGGCACAGATAAATAATTTTTTTTACATGCTTTTTAATAGCTTCACCTGTATGTTGACTCCTTTAGATTTCATTTTGACCCACTTCGAACATTCAGATTTCATTGAAAATTAGTAGACTTATCGAGGACCTATGACAATGCAATAATTTAAATAGTAAATCCTGTTATCCATACCAGGATCTGAAGATGGTGAATGGTGACCAGGGTCTGATGATGGAGCTGGAAAGTGGTCATAGGAACTCTATAATGAAACGACGCAACCTCATCGAGTTTCGGCTTGTTCGATTCGTCTTGACGAGTACTTTGTTTTAAGATGGTTACCAGGGTCTGATTTGATAATGGAGCTGGAAGGTGGCAATAGGAACTTCGCAATGAAACGAGTTGTTTGTTTTTTAATGATAACCTGGCTGTGATGATGGAACACAAACCGCTAATGCTGAAGGGTTTTTTTTTCATAAAGTTGGAGTCGCTTAAGTTTATTAGTGAGTACATGATGTGTGATTTTTGGTTACAATTGCCCGGCCAAGGGCTTGTGTAATGTTAATGTGGGGGGTGAGAGAATGTATGTTGCGATTTAAAGCTGAAGGGTTTGCGGTTTGTTTTTTCATTACCCGATCACCTATTTCTCGCATAAGTTACCGACTTCGGACGCTGTTTTGCGGATAAGTTACGACTTTGAAAAAAATAAATAATGGTTTAAAAAAATAAATAAACACGCTTTTGTAAAAAAATAAACTAAAATAAGAAAAGAAAAAATTTACTGTAAAAAAAAGCGTGGGGTGCATCGTGTCAATAGATATAAATATTTTATTGACAGGTATAAGTAGAAGGATTATCATTTTGATAATATCTTCAAAAGCACCGACTCCTCTGATTAGAGGAGTCGAACAAGGAATACGGGCCTCTGGACATTGTCCTCTCTACCTGGGCATCTTCTCGAGCAGATACTCCTGCTCGGTCCGCTACTCCCGCACAAACGAAGTGGCGTTAGGGGTGGTAAAGATGGTATTAGCGTTATTAACAGTGAATAACGCGCGATTGCGCCGTCTTTTTATCAATCTTTTGACGACGCATTGGCGCAGTGGTCACAGCAACTGGCTGATGCGCTGATGGTCGCGGGTTCGATCCCCGCACATGACAAATATTTGTATAGACCATACAGATGTTTGTCGTGATCTGGGCGTTTGTGCTTGTGTATTGTGTATATTTCCGGACCCCCAACACAGGATTCGCATCCTACTGGGGGCCGTTGAGTATGAGACGTTTATTTATTATATTTATTTAATCTGAGCCTCCCTGGCCGTGTCGGGCAGATCTAGTTGGCCGGATGACGATGGCTGTAGGAGCTTTCGCGCAAGGGGACAAAAATACTGGAAATTTGTTCCGTTGCGTCCGTTGCCAGTACACTGCCGCAGTACCGTAGAGAAATATATGACGTTATGAATCGCCGCCATTTTTGCATTGAGAGCACTGGCGCTTTCAAGGTAAGGTGCTCTCAGTACTGTGGTTACGTGATCAAAAATAAAACAACGCGAATGATTGTTATATATAAATATAAATATTAACCAACAATCACACCACGTTAACCTAGCCCTGTGCTCATGGGCGCCGGCAGGGGGTGCTAGGGGGTGCACTTACACCCCTTGGGAATCTCGGGATCAACAGGAATTATTAAAATAAAAAGCCGTCTGTTGGAAATCATTTTTTTATTCACAATAATTGGTAGGCAGTAATTACACAATTCTCATTTAAAAAGCAACTGCAGCCGGCGGGGTATTTGACCGAACTTATTAATGACGTTTTCTATAAAGAAAACTAAAATCTGCACCACCTGGAAATTATTTCTTATCTTCTAATTAAGAAAACATATTATTAAATTTATTAATTAATATTGTTATTCAAAAATAAATTATTATTAAATTTATTAATTAATATTGTTATTCAAAAATGTCCACAATATTCAAATAATATTTTTTCTTGTTGAATAGAAAACGTGTACATGAGAAATATTTTAATTAAAAAAAGTCGTAAAATGAGGATGATAACAGTAGTCCAGTATACTGGACTGCGTTCCGCTATAAATAGTAACCAGTATAGCACAGTATAGCAAACTAAAAAGAAACGGCTTCGCAGTATACTGAATTGGCGTCACACCTACCAGTGCTCTCAGTGTATATCGGAACACGGTCTTAAAAAGCAAATATTTGTAGTTTTTCCATCGAATCTTACACATAGCAACTATTTAAGTACAAAAACGAAATATGACCAGCATGTATGTGTGTGTGTAATGGGTAATTTAAGGTATTCGTAACACGCGATCTTAACACGTCAACGATATTTATTTACTATTGTTTAAACGCGGTAACACTCGTTATTTAATACGTCTGTTATAATTACTAAACTGAATTGACGACGGCCGGCTGGTCTAGTGGTCAGGCAACTGGACACTCTACGCAGCGGTCGCGGGTTCGAATCCCGCCAGGTGCAGATAATCTGTATGACGAATATAGATGTCTGCACCGGGTCATGGATGTGTATTTATGTATATATGTATTTATATCTTAAATTTATTTCCGTTCCTAGTACCTGTAACACAAGTTTTTACGAACTTAGCACGGGGCTAGGTTAACGTGGTGTGATTGTTGGTTAATATTTATTTATTTATTTATTTATTTATTTATTTATTTATTTATTTATTTATTTATTTATTTATTTATTTATTTATTTATTTATTTATTATGTATACGTCAGACTGCTGGGCAAATTACGTATAAGAGAACGTATCCACGCTGCCTGCGGGTTAGCGGATAATTTACATTATAAGTAAAGGGAAAGTAAAAAGTGAGATACCAAAAAATAATAGCAGAATTTTAATTAATTAATTACAATTTGAAAAATCAATTGATAAATAATAGGTAATTAAAAATTTAAAATATAAGAATGAGTTATTTAAATTGAACTGGATCAGTCTGTAAATGTCAAATCAACCGGATCAAACGAATTTACGTGCTCTACGATGTACGGTGGGGACACCCACGAGGACATACACCCAGACAGGAAACAAATATCTGCTCTGAGTGGGAATCGAACCCGTGTTGAGTTATGTATATAATAAAGTTGTAAATAACACGGCTCTGTTATAAATATTACGAAATTTTTTGTAAAACATTAATAATATACATTTATATACATTTAGAAATGTCTGTCTGTCCGTTTGTATGAACACGCATCATAGCTAAAGTACTAAGTGTAGTTTAATGAATGAAATTCATTTAGCATATCCTGAAGTAATATCACATGAGTAAATAAACCGTTTATTTACTCATGTGGTAATATTTAGTATTTATTTCATCAAAATCGCTTCAGTCTGTCAAAAGTTATTGTAATTTGAATTTTACATTTTGAATAACGACGTGAGAGAAGAGTGGGTGAGTTAGTACATGTAAATGTAATCCAATAATGGTAAAACGTTGTTTAAAATAATGTTTTATAGCATATAATTACTGAAGAAGCGCCATTCTGCTTGCAGTTGTATGGGCCGGCGCGCCCGGGGAAGTACTTCGCTCTCACTTAACACCGACGTGAAATGACGGCACTGTCGCCATATTTCGTTCGGTTTGTAAGAGATCCGGTGATCCCTTCCCTTCCCTCCACAGATCCGGTGGACAATCCCTCCCCTCCCAAAGGCCGGCAATGTACCTGCTAATCCTCTGATGTAGCGGGTGTCTATGGATGTCGCTTTTACTTACCACCAGCTGAACCGACTGTCCGTTTGCCCCCTCTAATATAAACTAAAATATAACAAGTATTAATTAATATTCATATTTAAAACTCAAATAACAAATAAAGATGAAAAAGCCGTCAAAATGTCGGATTAAGATTTATTTTCACAACTTTTTGAAGTACAACATTATCATAATAGATGGCGCTGATGACGATTTTTGAGTCATGCTTTGTTAGTACCTCCAATCACACAACTGCATACTAAATTTAAACGGACGACATCGCGGGCACCACTAGTATATGTATAATAGTATCGTTTATATTATCTAAATATTGTTTGAAAACACTAATTTTTTTTAAATGTAATTATGAATATAATAATCATTGGAATTCTTCGAACGTTCGTATTAAATCACCAATTTCAAAAATTACTGTAATCATTTTAATTATTTTTATATACATATAGTTAATTTAATCATAAGTTAAGCTTTATAACATCAAGATAAGACTTAGGTATATAAACGAAGAAGTGTTCATCGGTTAATATTTAATTAAAGAACATTAAACGCATTAAAATATTGTACATATGTATACGAGTAGCTTTATAGTTGTTATCATCATTTATCGGCTGCTGTCCAGTTTCCTATCTCGTAGTATGAACTCATATCCCAAAATTTATTAAAAAACCATTTAGAAGTTACTGCGTGATGTGCGTTCAAGATATAGAGACATTCAGACATTTATATAGACATTCAGACTAACAAAAACAAATACAAATAAATAAGTATGCTTAATTAAAAAAATCAAGAAACCCGACTGCGTAAAATACTCCTATTATAAACTAAAAAGAATAAAACAATTTACTAGCTTTCATTTGATACCCATATTGCTACAGTAAGAAAAAAATTCAACTCTCCCCCCTCATTCCGCTATTTGCGGGCGCCATTTTGAAAATTTATATAGCCTATGTCACTACTACAATTTAGACAAATCCAACGACACCTCATATGTCAAAAACCGTCCAACCGTTTGGGCTGTAGGGCGTGCCAAAGAAATGGACATACATACATACATACATATATACATACATACATAAATACATACACACACTCGAAAAACATAACCCTCCTTCTGTCGCAGTCGGGTAAAAAAAAGTTTTATCTTCATTGTCGATTATAGAATAACCTCCAACAATTTTTCAAAATATCTTCAATGTACAGAATTTGTCCTAAAGTTTAATTATAAGTAAATATTAAATTATATACATACTAATTCTTTAAAAACACGTATAATTAATTAGAATACTTTTATAAATGTTTTCCTTATAAAGTACATAATTTCACAAGTACACGGTACACCATGTTGTTTGAACAAACAAAATGGCTGCTGTCAACTGTCAGTTTCCGCGCGCTTTCTACTGAATGAAAAATAAACAAAAATTACGAGTGAGTTAAACTTGAAATATCATAAATTATTGGGTCAAGGTTATTTATTAAAAGTTTTATAATTATCTATATTTCGAATCATAAAATTCCTTAAAATCACTGAAAATGAGTTTTTAATGTGAATATTCAGCAAAGGAATAGGTAGTTAATTTAACTGTTCCTCTAAAGAATTGATCTGTTCGTCTACCTAAAATAGCTTTGTATTTTACTTATCAACTCTCTTCACTCACAATACTGAACTTAAGTACTATTAGTACTACAGCAGCCGTTGAATGTCCACTGCTAATGTAATCTTCCCATACGATTTCTACGGACGTTTTCCAATACTCGCCCAGCTTGGAATGCGGGATGATGAGCGCAGTGATATGGTGACGCTGTTGCCCATCATAATCATCGTCATAATTAACCTTTTTGCGTCAAATTTAAAAA
Organism: Euphydryas editha; assembly: GCA_036937285.1. NCBI lineage: Eukaryota > Metazoa > Arthropoda > Insecta > Lepidoptera > Nymphalidae > Euphydryas > Euphydryas editha. Next base: position 320,367 of record JAUPFZ010000029.1, read on the forward strand.
TAAGCGATGTGTCGTCAGCGGACAATATGATATAACAAATACCCTTAGGAGCCATTCATTTATTACGTAAGAGGATAAAGGGGGAAGGGGGGTCGACCATGTCTTATTTTCTCTTACAAGGTGGTGAGAGGGAGTCTCGATAGTTCTTACTTAAGATCACAAAAATGCGCAAAGTTAAAATTATACTTCGAAAAAGCGAAGGTAACCGCACGAGTGCCGAGGTTCACTAGGATGCGTATAGGTAATACATATTAGAGATGTTCCAGTAGCAGATCCACTTTCGGAGTGGGTTTTGAGCCCCTAGACTGAAAATCTTATGCAGCTAAAGATGAATAATTAAAACCAAAGTTTATTACTACCAAAAAATAAAAATTTGTAGTATCTTTGTAAGTACAAAATAAACATATCTAAAAATTGTTACTTAGAAAAATAAACATTAAAACTAATCAAACGTGTACTCATTTTTTCCTTTAGATTCTTACGTAATAAATATTAAACAGGGGGGAGGGGGTCGGCCTATTCTTATTTTTTCTTATAATGGGGGGGGCGAAAACTAGCAAAATTCGTGTTACGTAATATTTGACTGGCCCCATTAACATACAATGGGAGTTCATTTATATATATTAAAAATAGAAAAGGACCTATAATTGATCCGTGAATGGAATAAATTTTTGATTAAAACAATTTCTAAAACGAAACCTCCATTTCTTCCATGTCCACACGATCGTTTCGAAGTAATTGGTCTGTAAAGGTTGTGCGTGGTTATGTTTTAGAGATATCGACCTTTAATTCCTATTCTTAATAATATAATTAATATTTATTTATTTTTTATGATTTCTTAGTCAGAGATCGATAACGGAACTTTGTTACTTAAATTATTTTACATGTTTTTGTGTATTTGTTTGTTGTTTTGAATCGCCTACCCTGCTTTTCTTCTTCAAACTCTGATCATTTAATCTGGTGTCCACCATTTATTGTCTATTGTTATGAAAATATTAATTTTATTTATTATTTATTAACTATTTTTACAAAATATTATTCGTAAGTTTTATTCTTACCTTCTAAAGACAAAGTTTTTCCTTTAAAAATATTTAGAAACAAATCGAAACACGCCTCTGCCATTAAAAAAAATGGTGTATGGGTATTTCGTATCGATTATAAGTAAAATTTATTTTATTCTCTTTATTCAAAATATTATTAAAATCATGTTAAGTTTTGCATCTGTTTCAAGCTCCATAAACTGATTTGTCTTTTCACCGCCATTAAATCGAATGTGCGCCAAAAAGTTAATTGAAAATTACAAAATGGCGAAATTAACTAAAATACGGGTTTTATAATTATGAAAAAGTAATTTAATAAAGCTTATATTTATTTTTTGTTTATATTTGTTATATAATTTTATATTTTGTATTGAACCGAAATATAATACTAGATGGGGCTCGTTTAACCCGCGTAACTTCCGGTCCCTTGATACCTAATATCCGAATGACAAGTTACCTGTGTTCTATTTCGTATCTCTAGCTATCTACGTACCGAGTTCATTGAGATCGGTTCAGTAGTTTTTGCCTAAAAAACAACAATCTAAACTTTGGCATTTATAATATTTACAGGTTGTATGTAACAAACAAAAAAAAATCTTTATAATTGAAAGACAGTGTTCTCGAAACCAATGTTAGTACCTAATATCGATTAAGTAAACTTAAATAAATCTCTTTTTAAGGCTCCATAGCTATTGTGACCTTTGGCATTACACGTTATACCAACGACGCTGGAATAAAAAAAGTAACATATATTAATTCCCGCTAAAACATTTTATACTCTATCACGAGAGCACAGAGTATAAATCGAAATGTCAAATTTATTCGTAATGTTTTCTTAATTCCTTCAAAGGAGGTTTCGTTTTTTTTTAATCGGCCTCTTTAAACGCTCTGCGTGCGCCCTTTCGTTGTTAATTTAAAAAAGAAATTCGGTAATGTCAAACTTATAAGGTCAGTGCTAGATTGAGAATTACGTTTAATTATTAATTACTAATTAGCTTTTATTATATTATATGTTCATTATTCAAAATCAAAATCAACTTTATATTAATTAATTATAAAATAAATTAATTAAAACTTTAAATTGTTTATTATTTTGTAACATTAAGCTACCACCGATCCGGAATGTAGATTCTGCAGAGAAGAATCGGCAAGAAACTCTGCAGTTACTCTTTTGAAAATAATATATAAACTGTGTTTTAGTATAAAATTAGTAATATTTTGCATGAAATACAGCGCCACTAAGTCCACACATCTTTATCGACTAAGTAATCTTGCACCGAATAATACGGTTTATCTATTATTATTTTTTTTTAAATAAAATCTTTAAATTTATGTTGAGACAATATTTAAACATATATACACCTGCACGTCATATAATTATGCCTGACCTGGCTATGACATGTATCTGTACTTCGGGCTACGGCATTTCACTCTCTAAAGATAAATCAGTGGAATTTCACTAATTTGAAGCGACTATTTACTTTTTATCAATGTGAGAATCTTACCACGCAGAATTAGTGACTATTCGATGTATGAATATCTGAATATTAGAGTCCACTGATTTTATAATTGAATATTTGTATTAGTGGGTATTTACTGACTTGTTATTGAAATTCACTGATATGTAGTGAATACAGCTTCACTAAAGTAGTTAATGAAAATTCCACTGATACATGTTTAGAGAGCAGACACCAGTTCCTCACAAAACGATTTAAACTGGGTTTATCCATTTTGTACCTAAATGTCATAGAGAAGTTATAAACTTTATAATCACTTGTTTATACGCGGGAAGAATTTCTTTTAGCAATTGAATAAAACTTTCTAGAAAAAAATCTAAAGATAATTATAATCAAATATAAATTAGACTAGCTGCGTTTCCCGTTTTTACCTGCGTTACTTCCTATCGCGTGGGAATGTCAGGATCAAAAGAATCCCATGTGTAAATGGATAGTAAGATGAAGGATTAATATTTAATATTAACATTGAATTGGGAATGATGTGATCGCCTTCAGGCTATTTCAACTTACCTGTAGAGAATTATTGTAAATTCCAATATACTTTGAAAAAAAAAAACCATTACGTAAAAAAAAAAAAATCTGTCCCGCTGAGTTTCTTTCGCCAGTTCTTCTCAGGTCAGAGGCTTCTTCTTTCCGAACTGGTGGTAGACTCATGACGTTCAGTAAATAATTGTAATAATTTTATGCTGAATAAAATATTTTGACTTTGACTTTGACTAAGTTTTAAAAGTTTTACCTAGTAATTTTAATAAATTCAGTGGTGGCACAATTACGACATCATGAATTTGTTATGATTTTCCGATGAGGTATCAATGATACACAATTGATACTTTTTCAGTAATCACTAGGTTATATTATAAAACAAAGTCCTCCGCCGCTGTCTGTCTGTTTGCGATAAACTCTTTACCTTTTTTAATACAGCTGATCAAAATAATTTATTTCAAATTATCGAAAATAGTTTCACTGATAACTTAGAGAAAGACTACACTTATACGCCTACAATTTTATAAGAGCAATTATTTTCATTGCACTTATATTGCAATGTTTTAATGAAAGGAGTTTCTTAATTTGACGCTATTTTGTAAATAACAATTAAACTAGATTTAGTTCCACACTAATTTGTTCTAGAACTAGTATAAAAGCTAATTATGATATAGTTTAGTGTAGAATAAAACTGGTTTGGTTATCGACCACATCATAAAAAAAATATTGACCAAAGTGAGATAATGTATGAAATACAGATACAATTAATTAAAAAAATCAAAAAACCCGACTGCGTAAAATACTCTTATTATAAACTAAAAAGTATAAAAGAATTTCATTTGATATCCATAAAATTCAACTCGCAAAATTCCGCCATTTGCGGGCGCCATTTTGAAAATTTATATAGCCTATGTCACTACTACAATTTAGACAAATCCAACGACACCTCATATGTCAAAAACCGTCCAGCCGTTTGGGCTGTAGGGCGTGCCAAAGAAATGGACATACATACACTCGAAAAACATAACCCTCCTTCTGTCGCAGTCGGGTAAAAAAAATAAAGTTAAGAAAAATATAGCTTAAAGTAATTAGTCTAGACCCAGCCTTATACTTGTGTGTAAGTACCTAATAAAATTTTATATATTAAATATAATTCTCATAAACAACGTTTGAATCTACATAATAAGTATAATATTTTTAATTTATATATTAAACAAGCTTAAGATAAAAAGGTCATTAAAGGTTATTAGCCTTAGTTACAAGTTAATTTACAGAAACGATTTCTGTGTAACTTTTATTTATTTGGGAAACAATATTTTAATATACTAAACACAAAAAACGTTAAAATATTATTTTAAATCAAAAATCAAAAACAACTTTATTCAAATAGGCCCCAAGAGCACCTTCGAATCGTCATTTTACAAATTAACACTTTAAAGTGATTATTATTTAAGGCAAGAGTGAACAGGTATTATTTGAGTTTGCGTGCTCCACCTTAGACTTCATCATTGTTTACCATCAGACAAGATTGAGGTCAAACGCACTCAAATTTTTAATTTAAAAAAAATAAAAATATATTTGCGAAAGTAAAGCTGCCACCGATTCGGAATGTAGATTCTGCAGAGAATCTACATTTCTTTATTTATTACTTTTACTTAGCTTTTACCCGCGGCTTCGCCCGCGTGGAATTCGGTTATGAATTCGGTTAAATCGCGCTTCTTAGTTTTCCCGTATATATAGAGTTTAGAGTTTTTAAACCAAAACTGCGTGGTAAACTATATTATATGTTTTACGTTGGGGAGCAAAAACATGCAAATTTTGGGCACTGGATACCCGGGAACACGCTACATAGAGCTGGCCATGCGAAAAACAATGCTTTTCTAAGTGTACTCCAGCAACCCTTAGAGTTTGACCTTGTGCTTTATTAATGGTCATAGCAAATGAAACCCTTATAGGAAATTGAAGTCTTTTAAACTGAAATGGGAGGTCTGTTGGAATAATCGGAATCCGAGGAATGAGTACACTTTCACCCTTTGCAGCGCCAGTTAAAATAGTGGCGGTAATAATATTCCGCCCAAGGTGAGTGACACGCAGCCTGGTACCATTGCACAGTCTAGGGGCATCGAGATTACGCATGAGCATCACCGGAACCCCTACTTTTAATTTTAATTTATGTGATGGCACCCCAGATAATTCCAAAGAATTTAAGAACTCTACAGGATATGAGGTACTATTTTCTGAGTCTATCACCGTGTCTACAGATAAATATTCAGTAGTTTCTCCCATAACTTCATCCAAAATATTTTCATTTATTTTAGTGACCGTTTCGTTTTTTGGTGCTAATATTGCGCGTTCGCAGAGCCATTGGTCATCATGTATATTATTGTGTAAGTCAGTATAAACTTTGGCTACCAACTCTGATTCGCTGCCCACAACATTACAAAAATCTTCCGTTAAAGTTATCATTCCCTCTGCATCTACTGTCATTCTCCCATCACCGATTTTTAACAATGTTTCCGCGTAATGACCTGATTGAAAGTCGTTAAATAATCTTACTCGCATGTTTGTTGTCAGTTGGAATTTTATGACATGGTCCCATAACTTAGACGATTTTAGGCAAGCTTTTATTTCATCTGCTGGAGTCCCCCTTTGTATCCAAGCGCCATCTATCGCATACCTTAAGAACTAAATAGCGTAACTGCTAATACTTTATACTTATTTCAGTATATTTGTCATATTTGCACGTAATAACCTACTTTTTTGAAATTTCTTCACTTTTGTAAACCCTCTAGAACAGTATTATACCAGGATAAAGGGTAGGTAAATAATAACAGAAGTTTTTGCAAAGAAAATTACTAAGTACACAGGATTAGTAGATGTAAAAAACCAGTTTAGAAGATAAACCAAATTCCTCATTTTCGGGGATTAATTATCATATCATTAAATAATCATACCTTCTAAGTTTACATTGTGTATATTCGTATGTAAAACATAACTTTGTTTTAAACTACACACAGCGCCATCTATCTCTGAACTAACAATATTTTTGTTTTCCCTCGGGAAAATCAAACTTTTTCGGGATAAAAAGTACCCTATTATTTAATCCGGACTTCTAACTTTACGTCTGCAAAATTTCAAAGCAATCGGTTCAGTAGTTACGGCGTGAAAGCGGAACAAACATACAAACTCACTTTCCCATTTATAATATTATATATTATGTAACTGTTGTATAATATTATATATATAATATTATACAACAGTTACATACACTAAGCTTATCTCACCCTTAAACAAATTCAAACAACTGTTCAACATATCTATAGAACTAAAATATTGTATACAAGTACCAAGTTGTATAAACTGAACTAAAGAAATACCACAGTTGGGTAGAGTCGTGCTCTTCTCTACAGAAGAATTGTCGAAGCTTGATCCGCCACGTTGTTCGACAATGGGTTGTGGATAATATTCCTAATAAAAGTAATGATAGCAACCATGATCAAGGGCTTTGCGTGCTCTCCGAAGCACGGTGGTGGGACTCACGAGGACGAACAGCCAGACCAGAAATTAATTTAAAAAATCAAAAAACCCGACTGCGTAAAATCCAATCCAATCCAGCCTATGTCACTACTACAATTTAGACAAATCCAACGACACCTCATATGTCAAAAACTATCCAGCCGTTTGGGCTGTAGGGCGTGCCAAAGAAATGGACATACATACATACATATATACATACATACATACATACATACATACATACATACATACATACATACATACATACATACATACATACATACATACATACATACATACATACATACATACATACATACATACATACATACATACATACATACATACATACATACATACATACATACATACATACATACATACATACATACATACATACATACATACATACATACATACATACATACATACATACATACATACATACATACATACATACATACATACATACATACATACATACATACATACATACATACATACATACATACATACATACATACATACATACATACATACATACATACATACATACATACATACATACATACATACATACATACATACATACATACATACATACATACATACATACATACATACATACATACATACATACATACATACATACATACATACATACATACATACATACATACATACATACATACATACATACATACATACATACATACATACATACATACATACATACATACATACATACATACATACATACATACATACATACATACATACATACATACATACATACATACATACATACATACATACATACATACATACATACATACATACATACATACATACATACATACATACATACATACATACATACATACATACATACATACATACATACATACATACATACATACATACATACATACATACATACATACATACATACATACATACATACATACATACATACATACATACATACATACATACATACATACATACATACATACATACATACATACATACATACATACATACATACATACATACATACATACATACATACATACATACATACATACATACATACATACATACATACATACATACATACATACATACATACATACATACATACATACATACATACATACATACATACATACATACATACATACATACATACATACATACATACATACATACATACATACATACATACATACATACATACATACATACATACATACATACATACATACATACATACATACATACATACATACATACATACATACATACATACATACATACATACATACATACATACATACATACATACATACATACATACATACATACATACATACATACATACATACATACATACATACATACATACATACATACATACATACATACATACATACATACATACATACATACATACATACATACATACATACATACATACATACATACATACATACATACATACATACATACATACATACATACATACATACATACATACATACATACATACATACATACATACATACATACATACATACATACATACATACATACATACATACATACATACATACATACATACATACATACATACATACATACATACATACATACATACATACATACATACGTACATACACTTGAAAAACATAACCCTCCTTCTGTCGCAGTCGGGTAACAAATACTACCAAACGCGATCATCATCATTATTTTGTAAGAGGTAATGCCATGCTGCGTTGCAGCCGTATTGGACCGGCACGACCGGGACACCTCCTGGTACCTCTCGCTCACATTTTTGCTCACATTTCACTCGGATTTCGCACACTTACCCACGGCTTAAGGCCAGTATATCCCAAATCACCTGTTTTTGATAGAGTTTTAAACATAGTAATATTCATTTTTTTGATCCGTTAAAAATATATGTTATAGTTTAACAAACGTTCTTGATTATTCAACGGTTCAAAACACGATAATTGTAACTTGACTCGATAAAAAAAAACATAAAGAAAGGATGTTTTTGATTATTTTTCGAGTTTTATTCGAAGAATATCAGATTTTAAGTTACAATATTCACATGTAAAAATAGGTAATAACTTTTAGTAGAACATTTAACGGTTACTTTTTTAAATAAATGTTTCTAATTTTTTTAAATATTAAATATTTAAATTATATAAGAAAACGGCCCGCGCGCCTCGCTTTAGTTGCCTGCGAGGCGTCATCGAAGTAGGACCTGTATCTCTGCTGTCTGGCGGCGTCCCCCCCCCCTCTAAAGATTGGATTTTTTTTTTATAACAAAAATATCCACGGGCTTATATTTGCCCGTGCCTTTTTTTAATTAAATGTATAAGATTGTTAATATAGTTTCATGCGTACTATTTTCGACTTACATTAGCTAGACTTATTGTCAGGATCTCTATGACGCGAGTCCGTATACTGACCATTATTTATTTATTATTATTATAATTTTTTTTAATACATATAATCATATTTACATACATATAATCATTTTTAATAAACATAATCTTTATTTACAAATATAATTTACATATACAAATATACACACATACATACATATATATATATACATATACATATACACACACACACACATATATATATTATATATATATACATATATATATATATATATATACATATATATATATATATATATATATATATATACAGGATGGTCAAAAAGTCGTGGATCAAACGAAACAGGGAGATAGAGGAGGTAATTTCCAACAAAAAATCTTTCTACAGCATGGCCATAACTTCATTGCACGAAAAGTTATGAATATTTTTGTTTTTTCAATGAAACTACCGACTTTTTTAACAATTTCATCAATAAAAAATTAAATTGATTAAAAACAATAAAACAAAAAGTGCTTTACTATGACTCGATAATGTATCAATACTACAAAAATTGTATTGCAGCTCTTGGTACCAAATTTAACGAGCAATGAATTTTTTTCCGTAAAATTGGAAGCGATACAAAAAATTACTTCTCACTTTAAGAGCACGCTGTGAAAAAAAAATGTACTACCGAAAAGTGACCCTGTATTAAAAATTTTTGCTAATTTAATGCAGATTCAAATGAGGTACAACACTTTACTGTTTGACCTTTAGTTTTGGTTTTATGGTCGTTTTTTCATATCAAAGTGCAAATTTCATTAAATTTGCTTTATTCAAAATAATTTATTAGTTTATCATAAACGGCTAGTTTTTGTACGTTAGAATGCTATAACTGTTCTGTTCTTGTCACATTTAGGATTTATGAAATGGACAGATATTCTTTCGCTACGGATTGGCTAGATAAGTGGAAGATGGCTGCTGCGAGGAGAGCATACACCCAACGGGAGTATGTAGAAATGCATTATCTCTATGGCTATTGTGAATGCAATACTCGAGCTACTGTCCGAAGATATCAACAAAGCTACACTAACTGAGACCGTTTCCCGGACTACAGGGTCTTTATACGCGTGCATAATGTGTACATGGGGGAACCTTACTCGGTGAGCATGCTGCGAGAATAGGTAGACCAGTAACCAAATAATACGGTTTATCTATTATTATTTTTTTTTAAATAAAATCTTTAAATTTATGTTGAGACAATATTTAAACATATATACACCTGCACGTCATATAATTATGCCTGACCTGGCTATGACATGTATCTGTACTTCGGGCTACGGCATTTCACTCTCTAAAGATAAATCAGTGGAATTTCACTAATTTGAAGCGACTATTTACTTTTTATCAATGTGAGAATCTTACCACGCAGAATTAGTGACTATTCGATGTATGAATATCTGAATATTGTCCACTGATTTTATAATTGAATATTTGTATTAGTGGGTATTTACTGACTTGTTATTGAAATTCACTGATATGTAGTGAATACAGCTTCACTAAAGTAGTTAATGAAAATTCCACTGATACATGTTTAGAGAGCAGACACCAGTTCCTCACAAAACGATTTAAACTGGGTTTATCCATTTTGTACCTAAATGTCATAGAGAAGTTATAAACTTTATAATCACTTGTTTATACGCGGGAAGAATTTCTTTTAGCAATTGAATAAAACTTTCTAGAAAAAAATCTAAAGATAATTATAATCAAATATAAATTAGACTAGCTGCGTTTCCCGTTTTTACCTGCGTTACTTCCTATCGCGTGGGAATGTCAGGATCAAAAGAATCCCATGTGTAAATGGATAGTAAGATGAAGGATTAATATTTAATATTAACATTGAATTGGGAATGATGTGATCGCCTTCAGGCTATTTCAACTTACCTGTAGAGAATTATTGTAAATTCCAATATACTTTGAAAAAAAAAAACCATTACGTAAAAAAAAAAAAATCTGTCCCGCTGAGTTTCTTTCGCCAGTTCTTCTCAGGTCAGAGGCTTCTTCTTTCCGAACTGGTGGTAGACTCATGACGTTCAGTAAATAATTGTAATAATTTTATGCTGAATAAAATATTTTGACTTTGACTTTGACTAAGTTTTAAAAGTTTTAGTAATTTTAATAAATTCAGTGGTGGCACAATTACGACATCATGAATTTGTTATGATTTTCCGATGAGGTATCACTGATACACAATTGATACTTTTTCAGTAATCACTAGGTTATATTATAAAACAAAGTCCTCCGCCGCTGTCTGTCTGTTTGCGATAAACTCTTTACCTTTTTTAATACAGCTGATCAAAATAATTTATTTCAAATTATCGAAAATAGTTTCACTGATAACTTAGAGAAAGACTACACTTATACGCCTACAATTTTATAAGAGCAATTATTTTCATTGCACTTATATTGCAATGTTTTAATGAAAGGAGTTTCTTAATTTGACGCTATTTTGTAAATAACAATTAAACTAGATTTAGTTCCACACTAATTTGTTCTAGAACTAGTATAAAAGCTAATTATGATATAGTTTAGTGTAGAATAAAACTGGTTTGGTTATCGACCACATCATAAAAAAAATATTGACCAAAGTGAGATAATGTATGAAATACAGATACAATTAATTAAAAAAATCAAAAAACCCGACTGCGTAAAATACTCTTATTATAAACTAAAAATAATAAAACAATTTCATTTGATATCCATAAAATTCGACTCGCCCCCCCCCCCCCCCCCATTCCGCCATTTGCGGGCGCCATTTTGAAAATTTATATAGCCTATGTCACAACTACAATTTAAACAAATCCAACGACACCTCATATGTCAAAAACCGTCTAACCGTTTGGGCTGTAGGGCGTGCCAAAGAAATGGACATACATACACTCGAAAAACATAACCCTCCTTCTGTCGCAGTCGGGTAAAAAAAATAAAGTTAAGAAAAATATAGCTTAAAGTAATAAGTCTAGACCCAGCCTTATACTTGTGTGTAAGTACCTAATTAACGATATTTTATATATTAAATATAATTCTCATAAACAACGTTTGAATCTACATAATAAGTATAATATTTTTAATTTATATATTAAACAAGCTTAAGATAAAAAGGTCATTAAAGGTTATTAGCCTTAGTTACAAGTTAATTTACAGAAACGATTTCTGTGTAACTTTTATTTATTCGGGAAACAATATTTTAATATACTAAACACAAAAAACGTTAAAATATTATCGCACCTTTAAAAAAACAAAGATGTAACTCAAAATTTGTGGATTTGGAGATTTTACAATAAAACGCGTCTTCGTCGCGTAAAGAATAGGTAGACTTTCGACTCCGGCGTTTTAACTATAATATGGAGAAAGATACGCGATTGTTACTCTCTTTACAATTAACAAGAACTGACAAGTCACTTCTTATAAAGTGGCGTGATTCAGGGATGCACCGGTAGTGAGCGGAGATTGAAGTGCTGTGGTTTTGAGTAACATCAAATAATTCGGTATTAGATTAAAAGGAAAGTATGGAATATTTTATTATTTAGAAATAAAAAGATGATTTTTGTTATACTTCATTCTCTTATACTGGGGCCACACTAGCGGGAAATGCCGTTGACTGTGGCGTTGAACGTAGGTGTGGCCACCACTCATTGCGATAATTTAACAACGGCATTCACGTTGCCGTTGGACGTTGGGCGATAGTTGCGGCCACACTAGCGGGAAACGCCGTTTACTATGGCGATGAACGTAGGTGTAGCCACGACTCACCGGGAAATGCCGTCGACTGTGGCGTTGAACGTAGGTGTGGCCACCACTCATTGCGATAATTTAACAACGGCATTCACGTTGCCGTTGGACGTTGGGCGATAGTTGCGGCCACACTAGCGGGAAACGCCGTTTACTATGGCGATGAACGTAGGTGTAGCCACGACTCACCGGGAAATGCCGTTGACTGTGGCGTTAAACGTAGGTGTGGCCACGACTCATCGCGATAATTTTACAACGGCATTCACATTGCCGTTGGACGTTGGGCGATAGTTCAAGTGGCGGTACATCAAAGAGATAACCGCGAGAGTTAAGGGGTCTGGCCACCCTGGCGGAACAAAAAATGCACTGTTTTTTTAATTAAATTAATAAATTCGAAACTATGGGCCGGAATATTTTTATTTTTTTACTCAATATCACAAAAGGGCTTCAAAAATAACATTGTAAAATTTTATTTGAAAATATTAAAAAATAAGTGTGTAATAATATAAATTAAGATGCCTGTAACTTGGCCAATTTTGAGTGTTTCGATACGCAACAGGTCTTAAAATGTCCGTTACAGTTCAGGGTTTATTAAAAAAAAATAAAAAAAAAAAATAAAAAAAAAAATCCAGGGTGGCCAGACCCCTTAATACGTTGAAGCGGCCACACAGCACACTACGAACATATGTCATTGTGCACCGTGAGCGCGACGGAATCGCACGTGTTTGTTTTCGATAAATACATACTATGACTATGGAGTGGAGTAACGAAAAAGTAATTACGTTTACGGATTCGAGATTCAAAATTTATAAGAATCGTGCGTCACAAAATGATGCTTAGCGACGAATAACGGAATTATTACCTTTTAAAACAACTTAACCAACAACTTTAACTTTCGGTGAAATAAAGATAATAAAAGATCGAAAAATTATGTAAAAGCCACATTAATTACTTTAATATATTCTTTATTCTTTATTGCACTTAAAAATTGAACAGTAATATAATCACATGTATCATTAATATTATTCCAATTGCCTGAAATATATAATATATAAATAAATGAAAGACACAGGTAAATACAGAGTATGTTGTTTTATTTTGTAAAGTATAAAAATGTTGTTTCAATTTAATTGAATAGATAATAGTAATAATAGATATAATAACTCTTAATAAAAAATGTTTGTCTGTAAAGTCGGTTTACGGACGATAAATAATTTTTACGTGTTGACGTCATAAGAAAACATTGATGATAAATTACATACTTTTATGAACGGAATTGAATTATTTGTTATCACTGAATTATCATTATTTTGTATAACATATATTTATTATATATTATTATTGTTATGCCATCTGCCCATCTGCAAATGCAATATTACTGTCAATCTCAGGTCGTCTGGCAAAACGTTCAATAATATTTATAGATATACATAATTAATACTTATTATTATATGTTTCTTATTTAATCTCAGATAGCCGGGAAGTTGATGGCATGCATATGTTCATGATGACTGACCCGTTGGCGCAGTTTACAGTGACCCTGTTTTCTGCTCCAAGGGTTGTGGGTTCGATTCCCGCCCCGAGTCTGGGTGTAATGTATGTGTATTCATATATGTATTATTTATATGTATATTTATTTAAAAAAATGTATATCAGTCGGCTGTTACCTAAAACACAGGCATTAGGTTGCCTACCTTACAGACGACCGTGTGTGTGTGTGTTAAACATATTTATTTATTTATTATTTATCCAAAAAATAAATTACACTCATCAAATACAGAGTTGCGCCGTCAACGTCTATCTTGCTTGAAATTCAAATAACATTAGCGCCAATTTTATCGCCAAGAATGGGCGTTGACGTTGAACTTTCAAGTGTAGCCACTCACTTCATCGCGCTAAAATTATCGGAATGTCTACCGCGATGATAGGCATTGACGTTTCCCGCTAGTGTGGCCCCTGGGTTAGAAAATGCGTTTGATGATGATGTGTAACATTTGGATTTACTTCGGTTACTACCTAAAATATTGTTCGTCGAATAAGTAATTTTTGCCATAAAGAGATTTAAGTCGGCATTTTTGACGTGATAACGTCTAGTAAATTGATGAAAGGGTGCCCGTTCGAAGAAGATGACGTCATCATTGTCACAATTAGTGAGCGAGAGCGCGGAACAAGCGGTAGAGAGGTACGATCGGCTCGGCCTAAGCGTTCGGCTCACGATCGGCGGTCGGCCTAACTTACGACGCGTCCGAGTAGAAATGAGAGCGGCAAATTAATGGCGGGAAACTGTTTTGTCAATATTGAAGTATTGTCAAATAGTGAAAAGTTGATAATATAATGTAATGTAATAATATAAGTTAATCATATATAAATAAATAAATGTAAGTTAATAATATAAAAGTTAATAATAAAAGTTAATAAAATTATAAAATGGTTACCATAGTTTATTACAACAACAATTGCAGCAAAAAAGGTAATTAATTCTTGCATTTTAAGAATCTGATTAGCGATATAATTTCATATATTTGTTCTTTGATTATAAAATAAGTAGCATCGGTGGGCGAGTGCAGTAATATTAGGTTATACCTATTACAATTTTGACTAAAAAGTTATTAGAACAAATATAATTACGATCGTATAAAAAGTATACTGTTTTTATTTAGTATATTTTTACAATTTTCATAAGTGGTTAATGATAATCTAATTTGTTTTGCTAACTTTAAGTTATTAAACTTAGCTTCTTTATTAAACTTGATTATTTCTTGTATTACATATCAAAGTATTTAACTTTATTTCGCTTTTATAATTAATACAATTAATTACCTGTAGCTTATACCTATATATATATTATACAAAATAATGATAATTCAGTGATAATAATTCAATTCCATTCATGTTTTCTTATGACGTTATCACGTAAAATTATCGTCCGTAAACCGACTTTACAGACAACCAATTTTTTTTTCATCACCATTTTACAGCAATCATAGATTTTAACACAGTGTTTTTTCTATTTTTCTATAAATCTCTATAGTTTAAACTAATATCAATAGTAAAAGCCACGAAGAGCTTTACAAATAATCGGTAATTTTTAATCAAACACAATGCGGAAAAAGTGCTAAACTTCAAACGTTAATTCCCACAAGTTGTAATTTTTGAGTTACATCTTTGTTTTATTAAGGGTGCGTTATTATAAATCAAAATAAAAAAAAATGGTTGTCTGTAAAGTCGGTTTACGGACGATAATTTTTACGTGATAACGTCATAAGAAAACATTGATGTAAATTTGATGTACTTGAACGCGGTCCGATGGAGTGTAAGAGAGATGCGTCATAAGTCGAACTGATCGTGCCTCTCTATCGCTTGTTCTGCGCTCTCGCTCGCTCGCGACACGTGACAAAATGGCGTCATTTTTGAAAAAAATACCCGATAGCTTTCATCAATTTACTAGACGTTATCACGTCAAAATCAAAAATCAAAAACAACTTTATTCAAATAGGCCCCAAGAGTACCTTCGAATCGTCATTTTACAAATTAACACTTTAAAGTGATTATTATTTTGCAAAAGTAGAGCTGCCACCGATTCGGAATGTAGATTCTGCAGAGAATCTACATTTCTTTATTTATTATCAGTAAAGTTTCCACCAAAATTAAAAACATATTGACCAGCTTAGAATTTTGGTTACCTAATAATATTATACAACAGTTACATACACTAAGCTTATCTTCCCCTTTAAACAAATTCAAACAACTATTCAACATATTTATAGAACTAAAATATTGTATACAAGTACCAAGTTGTATACAATATTTATAGAACTAAAATATTGTATACAAGTACCAAGTTGTATACAATATTTATAGAACTAAAATATTGTATACAAGTACCAAGTTGTATACAATATTTATAGAACTAAAATATTGTATACAAGTACCAAGTTGTATACAATATTTATAGAACAAAAAATATTGTATACAAGTACCAAGTTGTATAAACTGAACTAAAGAAATACCACAATTGGGTAGAGTCGTGCTCTTCTCTACAGAAGAATTGTCGAAGCTTGATCCGCCACGTTGTTCGACAATGGGTTGTGGATAATATTCCTAATAAAAGTAACGATAGCAACCATGATCAAGGGCTTTGCGTGCTCTCCGAAGC
The DNA here is from genome assembly GCA_036937285.1 of Euphydryas editha. Classification (NCBI taxonomy): domain Eukaryota; kingdom Metazoa; phylum Arthropoda; class Insecta; order Lepidoptera; family Nymphalidae; genus Euphydryas; species Euphydryas editha. The sequence continues at coordinate 337,265 of JAUPFZ010000029.1, forward strand.
ACGGTGGTGGGACTCACGAGGACGAACAGCCAGAGCAGAAATTAATTAAAAGAATTAAAAAAAACCCGACTGCGTAAAATCCAATCCAATCCAGCCTATGTCACTACTACAATTTAGACAAATCCAACGACACCTCATATGTCAAAAACTATTCAGCCGTTTGGGCTGTAGGGCGTGCCAAAAAAATGGACATACATACATACATATATACATACATACATACATATATACATACATACATACATACATACATATATACATACATACATACATACATACATACATACATACATACATACATACATACATACATACATACATACATACATACATACACTAGAAAAACATAACCCTCCTTCTGTCGCAGTCGGGTAACAAATACTACCAAACGCGATCATCATCATTATTTTAGGGGCCACACTAGCGGGAAACGTCAATGCCTATCATCGCGGTAGACATTCCGATAATTTTAGCGCGATGAAGTGAGTGGCTACACTTGAAAGTTCAACGTCAACGCCCATTCTTGGCGATAAAATTGGCGCTAATGTTATTTGAATTTCAAGCAAGATAGACGTTGACGGTGCAACTCTGTATTTGATTAGTGTATTTTTTTTGTATAAATAATAAATAAATAAATATGTTTAACACACACACACGGTCGTCTGTAAGGTAGGCAACCTAATGCCTGTGTTTTAGGTAACAGCCGACTGATATACATTTTTTTAAATAAATATACATATAAATAATACATATATGAATACACATACATTACACCCAGACTCGGGGCGGGAATCGAACCCACAACCCTTGGAGCAGAAAACAGGGTCACTGTAAACTGCGCCAACGGGTCAGTCATCATGAACATATGCATGCCATCAACTTCCCGGCTATCTGAGATTAAATAAGAAACATATAATAATAAGTATTAATTATGTATATCTATAAATATTATTGAACGGGTGGAGTGAAGCAGTTGTTGTTTTGCCAGACAACCTGAGATTGACAGTAATATTGCATTTGCAGAGCGGCAGATGGCATAACAATAATAATATATAATAAATATATGTTATACAAAATAATGATAATTCAGTGATAACAAATAATTCAATTCCGTTCATAAAAGTATGTAATTTATCATCAATGTTTTCTTATGACGTCAACACGTAAAAACTGTTTATCGTCCGTAAACCGACTTTACAGACAAACATTTTTTATTAAGAGTTATTATATCTATTATTACTATTATCTATTCAATTAAATTGAAACAACATTTTTATACTTTACAAAATAATACAACATACTCTGTATTTAATAAATAAATAAATAAATAAACTTTTATTTCAGACAAAAAGTCCATATAAAATTTACAATAAATAAACATTTTTTTTTTTTACATTAGGAGATACAAGTAGAACACAGTAAAACATAGAAAATGGAAATAAAAACTACAAACATTATAACATTATAACAGAAGTAAGCAAAGAAAAATGAAAACATAATTAAACATTGAATTAAATTAAATGTAAGTCAATATAAGGTAATGTCAGTCAATTTAAATTAATAATAATTAAATAACATTGCGTCAAAGTTCAAAAATTCAGATTAAATGTCATGATTAGAAAAATAAAAATAAAATAATAAACAATAATACTATACAATTATTAAATAATAAAAATACAATAACACAATATCAATTAAATTAAAATGAGTCAATGCTGTCCTGTTGTGATACACATCATTCTGTGTTGGATCGGGCAATCTGTGCGTGAGGCAATCATCCTGAGGATGCCATTGCTGCTGTCTCTCAACCGTCTTAATAATGAGGCAACTTTTTTACGAATTAACGCTTGATAGCCATCCGTATGAGTTTCAGCAAACATAAGCGACGCGGAGCAATATGGAGGCAGCCGCAACAGCATCCTAAAGATGTTGTTATATTGAACGCGCAGGACTCTGGCAACCCGACGGGTATGACTCACCCATAGACTGCTCGCGTAAAAAGATTGGCAGTATGCTTTAAACAACGTTATTTTTACTGGAGTGGAGCAGCGAGCGAATCTACGGGCTATCATGTTCCCACGGACCACCAGTGCCCTGCGCTCCCTTTTCAGGTCCTCGTCATCGGACAGACTATCCGTCACTATGTGCCCGAGATACTTAAAACTGGTTACCCGCTGCAGTTCCTCACCGTACAATTTAATTGGAGGAACATAGACCGGCACGTATACACTTGATTTACCATTGAAAAGGAGTATTTTGCTTTTCTTAGTGTTATACGTCAGTCCATGCTCCGCCGCATATGATTTACATATATTTAACATTTTGCGTATAGCTCCCACCGTTGGTCCCAGCAGCACCATATCGTCCGCGTAACTAATATTATTGATTTACCTGTGTCTTTCATTTATTTATATATTATATATTTCAGGCAATTGGAATAATATTAATGATACATGTGATTATATTACTGTTCAATTTTTAAGTGCAATAAAGAATAAAGAATATATTAAAGTAATTAATGTGGCTTTTACATAATTTTTCGATCTTTTATTATCTTTATTTCACCGAAAGTTAAAGTTGTTGGTTAAGTTGTTTTAAAAGGTAATAATTCCGTTATTCGTCGCTAAGCATCATTTTGTGACGCACGATTCTTATAAATTTTGAATCTCGAATCCGTAAACGTAATTACTTTTTCGTTACTCCACTCCATAGTCATAGTATGTATTTATCGAAAACAAACACGTGCGATTCCGTCGCGCTCACGGTGCACAATGACATATGTTCGTAGTGTGCTGTGTGGCCGCTTCAACGTATTAAGGGGTCTGGCCACCCTGGATTATTTTTTTTCATTTTTATTTTTTTATTTTTTTTTTAATAAACCCTGAACTGTAACGGACATTTTAAGACCTGTTGCGTATCGAAACACTCAAAATTGGCCAAGTTACAGGCATCTTAATTTATATTATTACACACTTATTTTTTAATATTTTCAAATAAAATTTTACAATGTTATTTTTGAAGCCCTTTTGTGATATTGAGTAAAAAAATAAAAATATTCCGGCCCATAGTTTCGAATTTATTAATTTAATTAAAAAAACAGTGCATTTTTTGTTCCGCCAGGGTGGCCAGACCCCTTAACTCTCGCGGTTATCTCTTTGATGTACCGCCACTTGAACTATCGCCCAACGTCCAACGGCAATGTGAATGCCGTTGTAAAATTATCGCGATGAGTCGTGGCCACACCTACGTTCATCGCCATAGTAAACGGCATTTCCCGGTGAGTCGTGGCTACACCTACGTTCATCGCCATAGTAAACGGCGTTTCCCGCTAGTGTGGCCGCAACTATCGCCCAACGTCCAACGGCAACGTGAATGCCGTTGTTAAATTATCGCGATGAGTGGTGGCCACACCTACGTTCAACGCCACAGTCAACGGCATTTCCCGCTAGTGTGGCCCCAGTATAAGAGGTAATGCCATGCTGCGTTGCAGCCGTATTGGACCGGCACGACCGGGATACCTCCTGGTACCTCTCGCTCACATTTTTGATCACATTTCACTCGGATTTCGCATACTTACCCACGGCTTAAAATCTATGGTAACTGTCACACGAATTGAGACAAATACATCAGTGTTGCCAACTCCACGGATTTTTCCGTAGATTAAAGAAATATTTCATCGTCTACGGAATTTTGTTTGAAATCTACGAAATTTCATTTCCATGGAATTTATTTACTTTTTTTTTGCATTTCACAGTCCTTTAAAACAATTAGGTTTTTTAAAACTTAATAAGAAAAACATTATTAAAAAATTATAAATATATTTAAGGAAATGTTTTACATTTTCTCCATCAGAATACATGTTATAATTACTAGTTTCGCTCGTCATTACTGTTTCGATTTCAACAAATGCTTCTGTACTCCACGAAAGAATACCGGCATGTACTTCAACCATGATATCGTCCTTGGATCGCACGGGAACAGAACCTTGTCCTTTTCGTCCAATGTCGCAATGAGTTTTAATGAATTATCCGACTTTATGTATAAAGACCTCATTGTGATCTTGTTAATCATGTCTCTGAGTAGAACGGATAGTTTTTGCATTTTCACGTGCCTGTAAAAATATACACATAATTATACATGTAATATATTAGGGTGGCGCAAAAAAAAAACCACTTTTTTTGAGTCTCGTGTGAAAATATGTTACTTTTTAACGTTTTAAAAGAACTCTCCAACGGACAGCTCAAAAAATGTTTTTAAGTTGTCGATGTCGCTCCAAAATTTATTTTTAATTTCAAAAATCGTCAAATTTTTTTTTTCATTTTTTTAAAACAAAACAAAAACAAGGTCCTGAAAGTTTTAGCTCAAAATTGAAATTCTGAAAAGTCATTCATAATTTTTTTTTTTAATTTATTAGTGCATTACTTTAGATTTTTTTGACCGACCTTTGAATATTCAAATTAAAATTCCGTATATATGTACATAGTAATGGTAAAGTGAAGTACTATAACATTGTGTAATAAAGTACCGAGTGATTATTGTTAATTTGAAATATAATATTGATTGAAACTTTCACTTTTCTTTATTTGAATCAACACTTTCCGTATAACGCCCTGAAGAGACATCTATCTCGGCATATACGAACTAGAAGAAACTGACGTATCCTACATCGCGCTATTAAAGTTTTCAAAGCGATTGAGTATATATATAAGAACCTGACAACAACCGTCGGGGCAGTAGCCCACCAGACGCAACACCCGTCTGGTCGCAGGATCCTCCCTTTTCATTGGTGGACCCGATGAGGTATACTCATCCACCCCTCAAACTGGTGACCCCGACGTGATGTTCATATCCCCAAAGCCCACTATATGAATCACAATAACGAAATGGAAATTAATAGTGAAAATATTAATGCCGTGATATATGGGTGGGGCTCAAAAAAATTGTACTTTTTAAAAATAAATTGCGGTCATCCGTTTATACTTGAATTCTAGTATTATTTTAAGCTTTTTTCATGAAATTTTATTTGTTGGTGAATAATGAAAACATAAATAATAGTTAGGAGCCAAAAATAATCATCTAACCACCCAAATACACATTATTTTGGTACACGAAACATTAAGGCAATTTTGTTCTCCATACAAAACTAAAATGTCCCAGTGCAGTCTGAGGACAATGATTAATTTTTTACAAAAAAAAATATGCTATTAATGTACTTTTTATTTACTAGCGTTGTTAGTATGGGAGCTAATTTAAAGCATTTCAAATGAATTTTAGAGAAATAGTACAATTTCTAACTAAATAACTTAATTTGAAAAAATGTCCCTTTTAATCTTCTCGTGTGTTACAATGAATGTGTTACACGATAACTTTTCTGTTTCTGTAATAGTTCCACTATGATTCATATTATAATTAGGCTAAACTTTAACCTAACATCTATGAAGTGTCAGTTTTAATGTCAGCGTTTTAGTTTCGCGGCAAACGACGCGTGATGTGCGGCGTTCGTTTTTGTCATAGAAAAAATTGGATATAAAAAGGTGAATTTTGAAGGTACGTGTTTCTCTTTCGTTATATAAAATTATGAGATTAAATAAATCCTTGTTTAAGTCGTATGTTATGGCTTTATTTCTGAAATATCTTTGAATTTGAGGTCGTTTTAATCAAGTAAAGCCAAGAATTTTCTCGTGTGTTCAGTATAGTGTGTTATGTTGTGTTACGTGTGTGTTACGAAACACACTGGATAATATTAAGCATGGTTCACAACATCTTTACCATGGTAATTTTTTCTTTAGTGTATAACTAATTTTAATTAAAATATTTTAATAAATCATGTTGCATTTTATTTAATTTGAGGTATGGATGAACTTAAAATTGAAATAAACAAAAAAGCCCAGGGATAAGGTAAAATATTTATTAAATTATTAAAAAAAATTACCTAACATTTTTAATAAATTATGATAGGTATAGTGTAATCAAGGCCTTACTAATTTCTAGTGTGTTACAATTTTTCCAGTGTGTTGCGTGCGTCTCTGTGTGTTATATTTTCTAGTGTGTTATGGTACAATTTTTTTGAGCCCCACCCATATATGTATATAACTTACTTGGGTTCCTCTCCTTTCAAACGTAACAAAAAATCGGCGAAAACCGATGGAACCGTCTGCAGTGCGAACGTCATGAACTTGACAACAAGCGGTGACATGTAAAACTGAACTTTTTGTGGTTTCATTTCATCTACAAAAATAAAAATAAATTTATTTATATAAAGTATTAACGATATTACATAACGTTTTCGTCTCGTAAAAAGCAAAACTTGTTCTTCTATACTATACTGTATCTACTTAGTATAATAATAATAATAAATAATAATAAAATATTTATTTGTTTTCTCTCACACAAAACAGACACAAAATACAAATTTCAACATTAACAAAGAAAAAATCTGTGTGAGAGACTGGCGACTGTACTAGGAGACCTGTATTACATATTGCCAGTCCCTCCACATCCGGACCAGTATGTAGTATGTAGACGGAGTATTGTAGTATGTAGTGTTTTTTATAGAAATAAATATATTTATAATAGATGATGGACACATGGTCGTCTATTCCTTCTCTAGGTAACTTAATACCTGTGTTTCAGGTAATTGATCGATATACATGTCGGCGCACGCGGATCATCAAACGCACGCGCACCGCTGACGTGAGGCATTTCCCACTACTGTCACTCGTCAACTGTCAACTGTCATCGTACGCACGTGCACTACCACCGGTTGGACTATAAAACAGCGTGCTTTGCTCTCCTAAGCACCGGCCGGGTCTCAGTACTCAGCTCCCCCCCACTCCCCCCGGTGACGCTGTAAAGGCCGCTAGGGCCAACAGCACTAGACAATTCGAAGGAAAAAACTCCTTAGCACAGAAGCGAGCGTGTCGGCGAACTAGACGGAACGCTCCTGCGCAATAAGCGCTCCGAATTATTACTCCTGGTTTCATTGATCTATTAAAATCATTCGCTTACCATATCGCTACCTGATAAAGGAAATACTCCAACATACATCTATGTATAATATAAAAATAAGTCGGGTTTTCCTTCCTGACGCTATAATTCCAGAACGCACGAACCGATTTCCAAGATTTTGCATTCGTTGGAAAGGTCTCGGGCTCCGTGAAGTTTATAGCAAACAAAATTCAGGAAAGATTTCAACGGAAAAGCAGGAAAACAGGGAAAATCATTTTTCACATACAGCGCCATCTCTGATTAGCATGATTAGCTGACATAGCATGTACTACAAACCAATATACATATATAAAAAAAAAATGTTACATAAAACGAAGCCATCTGGTGGCGAAACGGAGTTCGCCGGGTTTGCTAGTAATTATATATTTTTTAAATAAATGTGGATCGAGCCCACAGCCCTGGAAAGGCAGGATCACTGCAAACCGCGTTAACGGTCCAGTCAACTTTAATAGTAAGATATACATATAAAAACCATGTTATTTAGCTCGATCTTAGCAAATACGCATTGTTCAACATTACAATGTAACGAAACAATTCGCGACGAGTGGAATTCGTTTTATTGTTCTCCAAAACATGGTTAAAATATTGGTAACATGGACAATCATGTGACGTCACATAAACTATCAGAATTCAGATTGACCGATATCGTGCATGTATCTACAGTACGATATTGGGCTGTAGGATACCATCGACATTCCGACTCTTTTAAAATATGTACCGGAATAAAAATTTCAAACGCATTGCATTCAAAAGCAGGTACATTAATATTCTATTCACCCAAGCTCCTCAATGAACAGCGATTCTTCGTAAAATTATGAAATAACATCGGAAAATTAAAAGAAAAATTATGGGACATTTTTAAGAATACTAACACTTTCCATGCTTAAGACTCTGTTCTAGAAATAAATCGGAGCCCCTCTTCCAGGTGATGGGGTTGCTCGAACTGCTGCACGAGTTGTACACTAGAATATCGTCCGATCTGGAAAAAGATATACAGAAAATGGAAATTAATAAAAGAAGAATTTAGAACAGGGAAGGTGTTAGAAGGTTCTCGAAACATTTCGGATCAGAGAACCAAACAAATGCTTGTATAGGACACACAGATAATATATATGTACATGTTGCGTCTTTCCGGAACCGGACCGTTATGGTGTAGTGGCGCGAGTAGCTGCCTCAACACCGCGCGCCGGGTGGTCGCGGGTTCGATTCCCGCTCGTGCCAGATATTTCTATTTGTACAAATATTTGTTTCCGGTCTGGGTGTATGTCCTTGTGGATCTCCCCACTGTGCCTCGGAGAGCACGTAAAGACGTCGGTCCCGGTTGTTATCATAGACACCTGATAACGATCGTTACCCATTATAAGAAAATTAACCGCCAACCCGCAGTGGAGCAGCGTGGTGGATTAAGCTCCAACCCTTCTTCTACTTGGAGAAGATGTCTTCGCTCAACAATGGGTGGTTTACAGGCTGATACAGAGGCCGGTTGAGTGTGAAAAGCTTATGATCTCACTGGTTTCCTCTGGCTGCTGCGACAATCGTCAGGTTACAGGCGTAGTCCACGGGAATCAAGTCGCAGATCACGTCACGGTGACCATAGATGACCTTCGTGTGGCCTCTGGCTACGTTACTGAACAATGCAGTTGCAGCTACCCAATAGTCGCACCAGCCAGGAAGCGGTTCTCCTATCATGGGGGTTACTGAAATAAATACTCGTTTGTAATATATACATTAGCGACAAATATTCTGTGTATTCTCTTAACATGAATCAGTTGAATTTTCATTAATTACGTTAGTGAAGCTGTATTCACTAGATATCAGTAAATTTCAATAACAAGTTAGTGAATACTCACTAATACACATGCAAATATTCAATGACACAATCAATGGACTCTGATATTCACATATTCATACATTGAATAATCACTAGTTCTGCCTGGTACGATTCCCACATTGATAAAAAGTGAATAGTCATTTAAAATTAATGAAATCAATGAAAATTAATTAAAAAAATCAAAAAACCCGACTGCGTAAAATACTCTTATTATAAACTAAAAAGAATAAAACAATTTACTAGCTTTCATTTGATATCCATATTGCTACAGTAAGAAAAAAAAATTCAACTCCCTTCCCCTCATTCCGCCATTTGCGGGCGCCATTTTGAAAATTTATATAGTCTATGTCACTACTACAATTTAGACAAATCCAACGACACCTCATATGTTAAAAAGGGTCCAGCCGTTTGGGCTGCAGGGCGTGCCAAAGAAATGGACATACATACATACATACATACATACACTCGACAAACATAACCCTCCTTCTGTCGCAGTCGGGTAATAAGATTAAGATACTAAATGTAGACAAAAATTGACAAAAGATATAAGGAGCAGTTAGTACCGAATAATAATTACGCTTTGACTTTCAACATTTTTTAATACGAATGTTAAGAGTATACTGTAAGATCACTTGATGAAAAAAATATACTCATAATGTAAAATAATGACAAGTCCAATTTTTTTTTATTTTAGCCATAATGTAGCCAAAATAATCTAGAAGTAACAATACGCTATAAAACGTCATACTATGAAAATATATCAAGTTTAAAATAATCTTACCTATCGACGGCCGTACGATAATAGTTTTCATACTTCCTCGGTTTTCTTGCAAATAATTCTCACATAACGATTTCGACATTGTGTACGAATTGATTGAACCACCTGAAATATATTAAAATATATAATAAAATGTTTCTTAACATTGATTTAGACATCTTCGCAGCATCTTTAGATCATCTCAAGAAGAAAATAAAGTAATAATCAAATGACTAAATGAGATAAATATTCGTCAATTATCCGAAATTATGTCTTTGTGTCGTTAGCAGTCGAAACACTTGGGCTTTGGAGTAACAGTCAAAAAAAAATTCTAAAAGAATTGACCCCGATTCTCATAGCCTCCACTGATGACAGGAGGGCTAGTGCGTTTTTTACCCAGAGAATCGGAATTGCGATGCAACGGTGAAATGCTGCCAGTTTTCTTGGCATCATTCCACGCGGACATGATTTATACTAAAACTGTTCGTAAATTGTTAGTTTTTAAGTTTCTTTTTGTTGAAAGTTGTTTACACGTTAAAAAACTATGAATTAAAAAAATAAAAAACAAATAAACAACTTTAAGTTTTTTATTTATTTTTATATTTTTTATTGTATGTAATATTACCTTAAACGTAGATACTTATTAACAACAAAAACAGACTACTTATTTGATAACAATATCTTCGTAATAATGTATCTGGTTAGTGTGCCTTTGAAATGAATAAGTGTATACAGAATGACTGGTGAATTACTATCAATATTTAAGGGGAATACTCGGTACATGATTCTCATTCGAATTATGTAAAAATGTTACATAAATATTAATAAACTTCTAAGTAAAGTTTACCAACAGTTATCTAATTATTTATGCGTCGTCTGGACATACTAGCAGCTAGCTGCACTGTCGACACAAAACAGGTATGTCGGTAGGTACATTTAGTTATCGGGCGGTAGTTACGTTACGTGTTAACAGGGTAGCAGGCTACATTTGATAAGCAAGCATGATCCAATCCCCTTTCATACTTTAATCCTGGCTTAGGACAGGCAAAAAGACCAAGATATTTCACTCGTTACAGCAACAAAGTTGACTAGGTAAACGATGTGAACTTTGGAAATTTTTGGATGTGAAGAAGCAACACAGTACAACACCTGTGCACGCGCCGCCGGCATGATTGAAACAGAGTCCACGCTTCATTTATTTGAATTGAAATTTATGGAAACTTGGTCAAAAATTAAGTCCTATTTTTTTTTTACATAATTCGAATCTTGTACCGTGTATTCTCCTTAAATATTGATAGTAATTCACAAGTCATCTTGTATATCATGAGCAATAATAAATAATATAGGTACACATCCCACATTCTACGACCCCAGTAGAGAGTTATCCTGTGCCGGGAACACACACAATACAGGCACAGATGGCCAGAGCGGCAGAGCACAACACACACAACTGTATGTCCTATACAAACGTGTCCGGTTAAACCGACAGCTAGCGACAAACAGCTGTGACCGCTGCGACTAGGTAAGTATTGAATATTGAAACTCACAAAAGAACTTCTTCTTAGCCTCAGGATCATCTCCATACATGTCAATGAAGGAATACACTTCTTCGTCTTTCCTCAGTCTCGGGTACACTACCTCATCTATCGTCACTTTGTCTGAATTAGCAAATACCGTTGATATATAAACAAACGACTGAAAAAAGCATATTATACGTTACAAAAATATCTATACCTATAATAAATCTGTTAAAACCTCCGTTTTATTAATACACTATATGTCATCAATAATAAACTTTACTAGCGCGATTTAATTTCAATCAGCGCCATCTCTTATAAGCTTTTTTTGTACGCGTATCACGTAAAAAGTACAAAACCATTGTAAATAACTTTAATACATAAAAATTATACATAACTCACAGTAACATTTAGTTTTTATTTCATTGTAATTAAATTGAAAAATAAATATTTAAGAAAATAGAAATAGGTACCTAATGCAACGCCATCTATTAACAGCTGGTCTAACGAATCGTAACAAGATATATGGCGCAGTATACAAAATATAATTTTTTGAATCGCGAGGTCCAAAACTTCAGCCGAAAGAATGACCCTCGCCCATATTTAGAAAAATGCTTTTTTTTTGCATTTAATACCTTAGTGTACTAAGGTCTTGGTTGTTTGTTTGTAGTTAAAATATTTGGTCGTTATTTGTTTGTTGATTGTACAAAGTTGGATGGTTATAGCTATTTAAGTTGTAATCTTAATATATAAAAGCGAAAGGTCACTCACTCACTCACTGATCACGATATCTCTAGAATTTTAAGACCAAGAGACTTGAAATTTGATATAAATATTCCTTTTGCCGAGTAGAGATCAGCTAAGAACGAATTTTACGAAATTCTACCCCTAAGACGGTGAAAAATGGGGGCAAAGTTTGTATGGGATAACGTGATTCCTTGGTCCAATCTACTTCAAATTTTGCATAAAATATTCTTTAACAAAATTGATTGAAGACGTGTTTCGTATTTTATCAAAATTCATCCCCTAACGGGGTTAAAGGGGGTTTCTTTTGCTTCGAAGTTGATTTGACAACTCAATCCGTCTATTATAAAATATTTTCCAGTATCGACGCAGGTGTAGGTGATAAAAAATATATATTTATAATTTTTGAAATTTTAGTTAAATACCCGTGCGAAGCCGGGGCGGGCCACTAGTTGTAAATAAAATGAAAGTGTTAAGTTAATTTTGTTTAGTAGTTTTTGATTTTTAGCCATAAAAAAACCATAATAAAAAATGTATACCTGAATAATTATTTTCTTTTTACCTCGACTAGAACTTGAAACAATAATACTCGAATTTATGTAATAAAGAACTTCGTTCCTATTTTTGGTGTCCCACGATACCACCCGTTTTTCTTAAATCTTTAATATATATTTTTTTTAAATAGGGACGATTTTATATTTATTGATTTGCGTTATGGATCAAAAACACTTGCATAAATTGTAAATAATCATAGCTGTGATATTAGTTACAAAATTATTCATAGATGTAGCCCCGTGTACTTGTTGTTGTTATTGTTGTTGTTGTTGTTGTTGTTGCTGTTGCTGTTGTTGTTGCTGTTGTTGTTGTGGAAATATACATAGTTGAATGCAGAGTCAACAGATGCCGTTCGTATTGCTAGTAATATTTTTTTAATTAATGTTTTATAATGATATATTTTTTAATTTTTTTTTTCATATATTTTTCGTCAAAAGCAAGGAAAATAAGTTTTATAATTGTATTTAAAAAAATTATCTTGGCTAAGTATTTAAAAAAATATAATATGGTAGGTATATGATGATTTTTGTTTTACCTCTAAATTTTTCATTTTCTTCCCCAAGGCTACAACTTTCTTCGTTCCCTCGTAATTTATTTTTATAGCATCGCTGAAGGTATCTGAAAAATTAACGGTGGCCGCTGAATGGATGACGATTGACACCTGAAATATGAAAAGAAATTATTTATCCATATATTATAGATTTAGAAGTTATATGTTTAACCATTTAACTCTGAATACGAAATTATCAAAAGCCATCGAGTTCAGCGTGTCTATTAGCAAAGAACTTATCCAATAATTTCCACATTTGTCTATCTTATGCAACCCTTCTTAGTTTGATCCTGGTGTCAACTTAATTTCGTCTTCCAACCTTGTGTGTTGTTTTCCTCGTTATATTTTGCCATCCCTTTGATATCACTCTGTAACTCTTTTGCTCTAATTTTCATTTTTATCTCGCATTATATGGCCTGCCCACTCCACTTCTGTTGGTCGACAAGCTTGTATATGGAAAATTTAACGTCAAGCGGAAAACCAAAAAAAAAAAATGAGGTCGTGAATTTTGTTTCATACTCTGGTCAGTTATACTTCTAGTAGACGTGGATGTGTACACACAATGTTTTTTTTTTCGTATGATGCTTTATTGCTGAGTTATGAGCTTTTTAAAATTTACTAAGAATGAAGTCCATTATTTTTGGATGCTTATTATTTGTATCAATTCATTCGTAAAGAAAAACAAAAAGTATTGCTTCTTATAGTTAAAAAGTGGAAGGTTTTAATTTTTTTTCGAATTCTAAATTTGAACTTTTTTACGAATATTAAACTGGAAGTGAAAATTTCAAATCGATGTTTTAGTTACTTCAACCCTTTTTATTTTTAATATTTTAACCTTAAATTAAAGCTTTGAATGTACTAATTCTTCACGAAAAAAATTAAAACGTGATCGCTATTAGTTTAAGACTTAGAGCATATAAAGTACACACATATAGCTATGAGCCTATAACTTTTGACAGAGTGAAGCGATTTTGATGTAATAAAAACTAAATGTTACCTATACCGTTCAGGATATTATGCTTTATGATTTTCATGCTGATTTTTTATTAATATATAATAATTTGTGGAAAAGCAGACATGTGAATTTTGCTATTTTATAATTTTGTTTAGATTTTCATATACTTACATTGTCTATTAATTTCTGCTCATCGCTTGTGCTTATAGCGAGGTCCGGTTTTGTTATGTCTCCTTCGATTGGGATTATTTTCTTTATCGTGTTCGGTTTAAGAGATTTCAACTTATCGAAGAGCTGCAATTTTTTGACGTGATAACGTTTTGTAAATCCTTGAACGCTGGCTGCACGCACGAAAAAGCATGACTCATTGTCACGTTCCACGAGCGAGAACGCGGAACAACGATAGAGAGGCACGATCGACCTAAGCATTCGGCTTGAGACGCATCTATCTCTCTTCCACTTCATCGGCACATACGTCCGAGTAGAAGAGAAAAAATATTTGAATTAACGAGTGCAAATAAATGTTATTTTTCGAAAAAAATTTAATTTTCAATTAACTCCTTCTTTGTATTACACAAAATAAAAATCGTGTTTTAGTGATAATTCATTGATAATAATTAAATTCAATTAATAAAAGTATGCAATGTTTTCTTATTACGTTATCACGTAAAATTATTGTCCGTAAGCCGACTTTGCAGACAATCAATTTCTAAATTTAACTAATATTCTTGACAATCGTTCTGGTGTTGTAAAATTAGTCGTAACATCTCTGTCGATTCCCGCTCTGTTTCTAGTTTGGGTAAGTAAAGCCATCGGTCCCGGTTGTTATCACAGACATGTGATAACGATCGTTACTCATGATAGGGAAATTATAATAATACACTTTATTGTACACCAAAACAGAAATGTTACATAAGCAAAACATGTACATATAACAAGGTATTATACAAAGGGCGGCCTTATCGCTGAAAAGCGATCTCTTCCATGCAACCTAGGGGCAGAGGAAATGGTCTTGTGTCGGCATAGGTGTACAAATTTAATATTAACATTTACATACATACATTAATACATACATACATGCATACATACATATTTACATACATACATACATATTACATATATACTACATACAAACAAGTAATTTAGACTAATGTTGAATTTCAAGGAAATGCTTCCTTACAGTCTTTTGAGGAAAATTATCAGCCAATATATGAGATAGATTAGGTTCTAACCCTTCTCTATCCGGAGTAGGGCATTTGCCCAGCAGTGAGATGCTTATAAGCTGATTCGATTTAGTTTACAACAATCTTTGCTGTAAAAATTTTTTCAAACCCCCCCACACAAAAAAGATGGAAATGAAAAAAAAAAACATCGAAAGAATAAGTCTCTTGTATGAAAACTTTTTTAAATTTTATTATAGGTATGTTTATTATTTGTCGTTAGGGCGGATAGTAAGAGATAGCGGATAGAAATTTCAACTGTCTACCAGTACGTCTACCATGAGTTTTTGTCACAAGCGCACAATATGACATAACTACAGTAGTAAACTGTAGAAACGCAATAGTAATGACAGTATCCGTGAGAGGCGCTGCTCAACTTTCCATACAAATTGGCGCATACTACACTCGCTAGCGTGTATCGTGAACTATCGTCTCTGGAAACTCATGGTAGACGTACTGGTGTAGTTACAAAAATATAGACCAAAGAGAGATGGAAA
This sequence comes from Euphydryas editha, assembly GCA_036937285.1. Taxonomy (NCBI): domain Eukaryota; kingdom Metazoa; phylum Arthropoda; class Insecta; order Lepidoptera; family Nymphalidae; genus Euphydryas; species Euphydryas editha. The sequence goes on from JAUPFZ010000029.1 coordinate 352,899, forward strand.
ACTTGAAAATTTATAAGGATAATTAGATGAATAGATTATGAAAGTACTATTGAAGTGTTTGCTATTAAATCGATAAAGACAGTTCGAAACCTTACTGCTACGGCTACAGCTTATGTATACTTTTAACCAATTATACGTACCGGTACATCGGTCATCTGTTGAAGCCTTTGTTCCAAGCTCATACCTCCCTTACCCCGTATCAGTACATATATGCTTCCGATGTCTGTACAAGTGGACAAAAGTCTTTCTATTAAAACCTGGAAAAGAAAGAAAATAGTAAAATTTATTCTTTTTATATTTCGTACTCAACGGAAACATCTTTTGCATTTACGATCTTGGAGCTGCAGTCTCCCTACGGGATGTTTTTCAAAAGACAGACATATTAACAATTGCGTCGCAATATATTTATTACAATATTATATAATATATTCACCACAATATTCATTATTTTGAAATAATTAGTATTAATCGCAGAAGCAATAACAAAATTGTAACTCCAAGCTTCCGACTGCGCAAAGTAAACGCCTCCTTTCTGGGTTATGGTATTCGCATGTATAATAAAATCCCACAAACAATTTTGGAATTGTCTCAACGTAAATTTAAAGATTTTATTTAAAAAAAAAATTAATAGATAAAGCTTATTATTCGGTGCAGGATTACTTAGTCGATAAAGATGTGTGGACTTAGTGGCGCTGTATTTCATGCAAGATATTACTAATTTTTTGTACTAAAACACAGTTTATATTTTTTTTTTTCAAAAGAGTAACTGCGGAGTTTCTTGCCGATTCTTCTCTGCAGAATCTACATTCCGAATCGGTGATGGCTTTACTTTTACAGAAAATAATAATCACAAAAATTTTAATGTGTAAAATGTTGATTCGAAGGTTGTTCTTGGTGCCTATTTGAATAAATTTGATTTTGATTTTGATTTTGATTTTTTGATTGTTACTTGAAATAATTATCAACTTTTGATTAACTATGACTTAATTATGACGGCCGGCTGGTCGAGTGGTCAGACAACTGGACACTTTACGCAGCGGTCGCGGGTTCGAATTCCGCCAGGTGCAGATAATTTGTATGACGAATATAGATGTCTGCACCGGGTCATGGATATGTATTTATATATATATGTATTTATATCTTAAATTTATTTCCGTTCCTAGTACCTGTAACACAAGTTCTTACGAACTTAGCACGGGGCTAGTTTAACGTGGTGTGATTGTTGGTTAATATTTATTTATTATTTATTTTATTGAAAAAAAATCTTGGGCGTTTGGCGCAGTTCGCACTGATCCTGCTTTCTGCTCCTTGGCTTTACTTTCAATTCCTCACGTCTAGTGTACGTAACGTCTAGGTGTAATATATATTTATTTATATGTGTATTGATTATATATACATTTATTACAAAAATAAAACCAAAAACACAGGTATTAAAATACTGTTTTTTGACGTGATAACATCTAGTAAATTGATGAAAGCTACTGGGTGCATGTACGAAAAACAATAACAAGTATGCTTAATTAAAAAAAATCAAAAAACCCGACTGCGTAAAATACTCTTATTATTAACTAAAAAGAATAAAACTATTTACTAGCTTTCATTTGATACCCATATTGCTACAGTAAGAAAAAAATTCAACTCCCCCCCCTCATTCCGCCATTTGCGGGCGCCATTTTGAAAATTTATATAGCCTATGTCACTACTACAATTTAGACAAATCCAACGACACCTCATATGTCAAAAACCGTCCAGCCGTTTGGGCTGTAGGGCGAGCCAAAGAAATGGACATACATACATACATACATACATACATACATACATACCTACATACATACATACATACATACATACATACACTCGAAAAACATAACCCTCCTTCTGTCGCAGTCGGGTAAAAAGTTATTAGAACTCATATAATTACGATCGTATAAAAAGTAAACTGTTTTTATTTAGTATATTTTTACTATTTTCATAAGTGGTTAATGATAATCTAATTTGTTTTGCTAACTTTAAGTAACTACTACTAAGTAAACCGACTTTACAGACAACCAATTTTTTTTTTCTTAACAACAACAACAAATAAAATCTAATTTTAATTATTTGTATATATATACATACCTTCCCCAGGAAGCCAGTGCCACCAGTTATAAAAACTGATTTCCCCGCGTAGAAGTCACTTATCCTTTCGTACGGTTTTGCTGTATCCGTTTTGATTGTATTGCTTCTGGAAAAATAAAATAGAAATATAATAATTCGGTTGAAGAAACGATTGTAAAAATATTAATGCTTTTATTTATAATATATAAATAAAAGCCTCACACTCAACGACCCCCAAAAGGATGAGAATCCTGTATTGAGAACACACACACAATTGCAATCTTATACCCAAGGCCAGATTTAGGGGAGGGCAAGTAGGGAAACTGCCCCGGGCTCCCACATAAGAGGGGCCCTATATCCACAAAAGAGTGGCTTCCACATCCACAAAACAGGGGCTTCCACAACAGAGTCAACCGAATTGGAGCGTCCGGAATTGGGACGACCTTTTTTTTAACCGACTTCAAAAAAAGGAGGAGGTTCTCAATTCGTCTGAATTTTTTTTTATGTGTGTTACCTCATAACTGTTACTGGGTATACCGATTTTAATGATTCTTTTTATATTCAATATGCTAATGCTAAATATGTGATTTGTACGATAATTATGTGACGAATGCTAACGCTGGCTTATTATGAATGTAAGCACTGTTTAGTTTGGCTACTTTTGGTGCGCTTACGCGGAATCTAGGGTACCTATAATTGATCGAAAGGTTGTGGTACGTTAGTGCATATTATTACTTTAATACATTAAATATGTATTTTGCCATGAAAAAAAATATTAATATAGATGTTAAATTGACAAAACAAAATCTATAGGATGATTTATAAGATCATCGTAATATTTCTAGTTGGTGTGGTTGTTTTGCAAAAAAAAAAAATTTACTTAGGTCGATTACGGCTTTTTCGAGTGTGGTACCTGTACCTTGTGAATTATAACCGCCCAGCTTAATATAAATAAATCAGTTATCAAACTACAGATTCACTAAAAATCAAGAAATAAAACAAAATTTTAACAAAAAAAAACCGACTTCAACACAAAAAAAATTGTATACCAAAAATGCACTAAAAAGTAAAAAAAATAATTACGTATTATTTTGTCTATAATCAAATTATTATGATAATATAATGTACAATTATTGTTATTTTCGGAGTCGAAAAGGAATAGGTGAGAGTGTAAGGAATAGGAATAGGTGATGACCTTTTTTTTTATCGGTGACGAACTGTTTTTTCATTTTAATTAAAAGACTAAAACGGATTTGGAACGTATAAAATCCGTTTTAGTCTCTTAATTAAAATGAATAAAATTTGCGTAAATATAAGAAAACAGTATGACCTTTTTTTTAGGAATACATACTATATACCCCGATGGAATATGAATCAGCAGTTCGGAGGTGGGCCAACCTTTTTCTTTTAGGAATATACCCACCCTGCAACGATAATATATTGGCGTGACATCGCGACGACGTTTTTTTTTTTCGTCGTAATTTTTTTACTTCTCCGTTGCCCCGGGCCTCCACAACTCTAAATCCGGCCCTGCCTATAGCTTTGTATAGGATTACAATTGTGTTGAGCTAATATTATTTTACTTATTAAATACTTATTACCTACTTATAATAGGGAAACTACGATCGGAGAACGATATAAGATAAGAATGGCCAAATGCCCAGCAGTGCCATTACAGGATTTTACAGTTTTATTTAAATAGTTTTTGTTTAAATATACATAGTTTTTTTTTTTAAGTTTTTAGTTCTTCTTATCTTTTAACAGCGTGTGTAAAGTAAGCAAAGAAAAAAATTCCTTTTTTTTACCCGACTGCGACAGAAGGAGGGTTATGTTTTTCGAGTGTATGTATGTATGTATGTATGTCCATTTCTTTGGCACGCCCTACAGCCCAAACGGCTGGACGGTTTTTGACATATGAGGTGTCGTTGGATTTGTCTAAATTGTGGTAGTGACATAGGCTATATAAATTTTCAAAATGGCGCCCGCAAATGGCGGAATGAGGGGAGGGGGGAGGTGAATTTTTTTTCTTACTGTAGCAATATGGGTATCAAATGAAAGCTAGTAAATTGTTTTATTCTTTTTAGTTTATATTAAGAGTATTTTACGCAGTCGGGTTTTTTGATTTTTTAATTAATTTAATTATACAGCTTTGTAGACGAAGGTAAAGTAAAACAGAAAAAAAATAAGCTCACCCATTATATCCGTTATTAAGAGATAAAAATCTCGCACTGTTAAGACTGTACTTAATGTTTGAAAATTTAACAATGGTCGCGTTAAAAGACATTATTTTATTTAATAGTTACTATATATTAATATATATTGATTATTGTATATACGTCTGTACCGTCCGAGACTAAAATATGCACAGATTAACTACTAAAATTGTTTATAAGTAATTAGTGTAAATTTTGCATTTTAAATATGTATAATATTGTAAAATGTTGAATAAATATGTTTTATATGAAAAAAAAAAAACTAACAAAAAATTGTGGGTTAAGACAATTTAAGGAGACATATTTAAATAAATTACCTAATTAGTTAAATTAAAATCCATATTTAATTTAACTAAATTTAATTGTGTAATGTGTATCGATTTCTTATAATAAAAATATATATTCGGTGTCCCCTGAGATCATGGACGCTGTAAAGGGTCCGAAACGTCGGGAAATAATCTATACAAATAATAAATCTATTAAAACCTCCGTTTTATTAATACACTATATATCATCAAGAATAAATTTCAATAGCGCGTTTTTTTTTGTATCAGCGCCATCTCTTATCGTGTTTTTCTCTGTGCACGTATCACGTAAAAAGTACAAAACCAATGTAAATAACTTTAATACATAAAGATTATTCATAACTCACAGTATTATTTAGTTTTTGTTTCATTGTAATTAAATTTAAAAATAAATATTTAAGAAAACAGAAATAGGTCTAAGGAATCTTAAAAACTCACAAAACTTACTTTTGAGTTATTATTTTGTTAAACTTAAAAGTTTACTAAATATGTCGGATAGGAATAGAAATCGTTTTAATATTTTAGATAAACATCATTTTCAATTAATATAGGTACTATTATGTTAAATGTCACTAAATATAAAAACGATATGCTTCCATTATACGATAGATGGCGCATGATAATTTTTAAAATTTTAGTTAAATACCCGTGCGAAGCCGGGGCGGGCCGCTAGTTTAAAATATTTTTAAACTGTAAAGTTTAAAAATATTAAACGCTATAAAATCTGATATAGACTTTTAATTAAATGAGTAAAATTGTAAAAATTGTAAATATAAGAGAACAATATATATTTTAGCTATAAATAGGGAAAGTACCCACACTATTTCTCCTTTCCCTTATACCTCTAGTTTTTACGTAGTAAATCATAATCATCATCATCATCATATCAACCATTGGATGTCCACTGCTGAACGTAGGCCTACCCCATCGACCTCCAGAGCGACCGGTTTAAAGCAGCTTCCATCCAACGACTTCCTGCGACTTTCCTCAAGTCGTCCGTCCATCTCGCGGGCTGCCGTCCGACGCTGCGCTTGCTGGTACTTTTTCTCCACTCAAGAACCATTGATGATTTAAATTATTTTTTTGTTATTTGCGAACAGAAAGTTAAAAATTAATTAATTTATATCATATTTTGTCTCTATTAATACCGCACGTGATGAAGCGTTAAATACTGCACGCCATATTTGAATATAAATTGACAAAGCGCGAGACCAAACGCGGTCTTTTTAAAAACTCTTTTTCCCTCACAACACGTAACTTAGTATGGGTACACTCCCAAGAGGGCCTGGTACTCCAGTTACATTGTGAATATTACATGTTTATACTGTATAGTACTTTGTTGTGTTTGTGCTTTTTTATGTTAGTTTGATAGGCAAACTGGCAGACGTGCCACCTGATGGTAAGTGGTCGACGTCGCTACTAAAGCTACTACTAACTAGCCCAGACAACTCATTAATATGTTGCCTATCCTGAGACATATGATGTTAAGTCTCGGTGCTAGTAATTACACTGCCCGTCTTGAGCTTCTTTTTGAAACACAGCAAAGCTGTTTCACGGCAGAAACAAGCAAGATGGTGGTACCCATGCAGCCGGGAGCGCGGCACAGCGCATCCCTCCACTTACACACCGGTGGTGTATGGTGCTTGTGGGTTTTGTGTTGGTTCATTAACAAAAACTATTTTTTTTTCCAAATTCATCTCGGTGTTAAAGGTTAGGCTAAGAGTGTGCGATATATATCGAGTCCCATCGATATATATCGAAATGTAGAAGAGAGAAGTATCGATATGCAGTAAGAGAAGAGTAGAGTCTTTTTTATGGTTCCGTAGCCAATAGTTGAGCGCCAGCCTGCCGTACTACCATATGTCAAAGGAGTCACTGACAAGATTGGCTACATCTTGAAGCGAGCTTCAATAAAAACTTACTACAAGCCGCTAACGAAGATAAGTCAATTATTACCATCTGTCAAGTGTCAAATACCTTTACAAGATGCAGAGGTCTACAAATTAAACTGTGAATATAGTCTCTCATATATAGGGCAAACTAAGCGGAGTATAGAGACACGCGTCAAAGAACACATAGCTGACATGAAACACCAACGGTCGACAAAGTCTGCTGTGTATCAACATACTCAACAAGGGACCAACCACTACATCAGATTTGATAAGCCACAAATTCTCGCTAAAGAACACCGATTCCTACCAAGGATGATTTGCGAGGCTATTATAAAGAGAAAATAAAAAAACATCCTAATTTCAATAGAGAGGATGGTTGGCGTACCACCAGCTTGGGAGCCAGTACTAAAATTAATTGAACCCAAGGAAAATAAGAACACAGCACGACTTCCAGACACAATAAGCTCATTCTGCATGAATAGGAACGGTTAAAAGTAATAATTTATAATTGTATAAAAGGCGGGGTATGTAACAATTGATTCATTATTCGGACACCCACCACCTCAGTCCCCCGAGTTCATGGACGCTGTAAAGGGTCCGAAACGTCGGGAAATAATTTAATTTAATTAAAAATCGTTAAACTGTAAAGTTTTAAAACAAATAAACGCGATAAAATCCGATTTAGACTTTTAATCACTTCCAAAATGGTAAAATGTGCCCCCCCTTCTAAATTCTAAAATAAAAGAATGATAAAACTAAAAAAAATATATGATATATATTACCATGCAAACTTCCATCGAAAATTAGTTTGAACGAGATCTAGTTAGTAGTTTTTTTTTTAAATATAAAATATACACTATTATTAAAACATCGATCAAAGTTACAACGAACTACAAGAACTTTTATTTGATGTTACTTGCTGCTACGGAAATCTTCATGGGCGAGTCCGACTCGCACTTGGCCGCTTTTTAGTTATAATGTTTAACTGGTGTAACAGTTGTTGGTAAGCCAATAAAAAAATAAAAAAATAAAAAATGGTTGTCTGTAAAGTAGGTTTACGGACGATAATTTTTACGTGATAACGTCATAAGAAAACATTAATGAAAAAGCCAAGGAATTTATGTTTGTATATAAATTCCTCGGAAAAAGTTAAGCTACAGATAATTAATTGTATTTAATATAAAAGGTAAATAAATTTAAATACATTGATATGTAATACAAGAAATAATCAAGTTTAATAAAGAAGCTAAGTTTAATAACTTAAAGTTAGCTAAACAAATTAGATTATCATTAACCACTTATGAAAATAGTAAAAATATACTAAACTAGCGGCCCGCCCCGGCTTCGCACGGGTATTTAACTAAAATTTTAAAAATTATAAATTTATATTTTTTATCACCTACATGCGCCATCTATCGTATAATAGTAGAATATCGTTTTTATATTTAGTGACATTTAACATAATAGTACCTTACCTTAGACCAGATGGCGTTGGCGGCGTAGGTACGTATTTCTATTTTCTTAAATATTTATTTTTAAATTTAATTACAATGAAACAAAAACTAAATTATACTGTGAATTATGTTAATTTTTTATGTATTAAAGTTATTTAAATTGGTTTTGTACCTTTTACGTGATACGTGCACACAAAAAAATGATAAGAGATGGCGCTGATACAAAAATAAACTCGCTATTAAAAATTTTTCTTGATGATATATAGTGTATTAATAAAACGGAGGTTTTAACAGATTTATTATTTGTATAGATAAAAGCAGTTTACTTTTTATACGATCGTAATTATATGAGTCCTAATAACTTTTTAGTCAAAATTGTAATATAACCTATTATTACTGCACTCGCCCACCGATGCTACTTTTTTCATAATCAAAGAACAAATATATGAGATTATATCGCTAATCGGATTCTTAGAATTAATTACCTTTTTTGCTGCAATTGTTGTTGTAATAAACTATGGTAACTATTTTGATGTCATTAACTTTTCACTATTTGACATTACTTCAAAATTGACAAAACAGAGATTGCGTGCGTTTGCCGCCATTTGCCGCTGTCTCTCCTACTCGGACGCGTCATAAGTTATAGATCGTGAGCCGAACGCTTAGGCCGAGCCGACCGTGCCTCTCTATCGCTTGTTCCGCGCTCTCGCTCACTAATTGTGACAATGACGTCATGTTTTTCGGACATGCACCCAGTAGCTGTCATCAATTAACTAGACGTTATCACGTCAATAAAATAAAAAGAATTGTGCTGTAGGATTGTTATAAATACTACACAGTTACTTAAAGATTATTATTTATTAATTAAATATATTACTTATATATAAAGCTGAAGAGTTTGTTAGTTTGAACGCGCTAATCTCAGGAAATACTGGTTCCAATTGAAAAACAAAACGGATAAAGCTATGCAAAAATCATGTATGACGGAATTGATTGACATTAAAAGTTCTAAAAAAAGACCGCGACAGCATAATATACGAGTATCTTTCTCTTGAGGTTGACTCGTTATAACCGTTTTTGTAGTAAAGATAAAGTTTGTTCTAAAATAATGTGTTAATTGCTAAGGTGGTTTTATAGACAGATCCTAATCCAAATAAATAGGTTATTCATTTCAACAAATATTTCTTTTTGAATAAAATTCTCATCATTTGATTTCAACGAATATCTTAGAAGATATTATTATACTTTTAAAATAGCTCCGCAACGAAATAATGATAACAAAAAATAAAAAGGTAATTTGTTTGCATTATTATTAGCCAGGTATATGAATCCTTACGAATATAAATACTTCATCAACAAGGAAACTTAATGAAGATAAACTTTGTTTTATATCTATCTAATATATATAAATCTCCTGTCACGATGTTTGTCCGCGATGGATTCCTAAACTACATAACCGATTTTAAATTAAATTGGCACACCGTGAGCAGTCTGGTCCAACTTGAGATATAGGATAGCTTAGATCTTTAATTATAGTCGCAATTCTATAATATAAAAATAAGTCGGGTTTTCCTTCCTGACGCTATAATTCCAGAACACACGAACCGATTTCCACGGTTTTGCATTCGTTGGAAAGGTCTCGGGCTCCGTGAGGTTCAGAAAAAAATTTAGGAAAAATTTCAACAGAAAAGCAGGAAAACAGGGAAAATCATTTTTCACATACAGCGCCATCTCTGATACATAGCATGTACTACAAACCAATATGGTTTTGCATGGTGGTGGAGCAGATGGCGCTAGTATGTGGTGTGAGTATCCCTCACGAAAATGATATATCATTTGCAATACCCCGGGCGGAGCCGGGGCGGGCCGCTAGTAGTATATATAGCATTTAATTTGGACCCATAATTTAGGAGATAATGTAAAATCAAATGAAACGATGTGCGTCACGCCGCGCGCTGGTGCGAGTCGTCAGAGTTAACGTTTGCTGTAACATAGGGATGTTCATCGGATTTTTTTTCGATAATTTTACTATCGATAACTATCGTAATGTGTTATCGATAGTTATCGATAATTCTCGGTACAGTTATCAAAAACGAAAAAAAAAAGTTATCTGACCGTGTACTGAACACGACGTTTACGCCCCGGCCTATAACCGAATACCAAAAAAAAAAGGTCATCGCTTCTCCCTATCAAAATTATTACTCAATAACAATCGACTGCCACATAACCATAATTATCGAATTACAATTATCGATACTTATCGTAAGTATGTACTTATCGGATCCAAAAACAATTATCGATAATTATCGGATCAAACAAAATTATCGATAATTATCGATAGTTATCGATGATTATCGAAGGAAAAATTATCGATAATTATCGAATCACAATTATCGAATAACACTTATAGATAACTATTAATAATTATCGAATGAAAAATTATCGAGTAGTTACGAATTATCGATTATTATCGCACACCCCTACTGTAACAATAATAAAGCACAGGGGCAAACATTTAAGCACATAGGAATCGATTGCTTTTCACGCGGAAAACTATATTATGTTGCCTAATCAAGATCAGGTTGCGAAGAAAACCAGTATTTTCTTCTCATTGGTTGGTTAATAATGGTTTAAAAATATTTAAGTACGTTTTTCCTCAAATTAATGCGGGTGAAACCGCAGCGCACAGCTAGTAGTTATATACATAAAATATAATAAAATTTAATTTAGTTTTGAGAACTATTATATAACTAAATAATGTCCAGTCCATTATGAAAACAATGGAACATTGACTTATATGGTCACACAGAATTTCAGAAAAATTATTAAAACAATGAAATTGCGTCAATACACACGTACTGTATTTTTTTTTTTGTTGAGACACGTAATACACAATTTAAATTTACAACTTTATATAATTATACAATTTACAGCTTTCGTAAGAAGTATAAAAAATATTTATTAAAAGAACAATTACAAATTCCAATGACTTCTTAAATCCTTTTTTTTTTTATTAACCTACGAATATGTGCGGACGATTTATAATTAATATAATTTAGATTTTTTTTTTGGAAATAGGTTTATATACAGTACAGTTAGATATGTATATATATTAAATAGTATGGATAGTTATATGTAATATATATTTTATATAAATAGTTAATAATTGTAAAATAGTATTAATATTTTAATTTGTTATTTTATTTTAAATTAAAACATATTAAAAAATTCAGGAGATCACTGAAAATCAGCTATGAAGTATTTAGGTACTTCATAATAGCTGAGTGACACTCCTTTTCGGGGACATTACACCACTTCTGTTTTTTTTTCTGATGACATATTGCTACTTTACACATATTGATTTATGTCGGGGTCAACGACCTGGGTGATATTGGATAAAGAATGACACCAGTTGGTTCAGAGCATCCATGACCACAAAGATCAAAATTCTTAAGTTTTGAGCGTTGGTTGTCGACTGATTAACGGGAGCCTCACCTATGATCTCTGAGGGGATGGGGGGGGGGGGTAGTTTGTTAATAGTCGCCACGCTTGGCAGGCGGGTTGACGAATACAGTGTGGTATCGCAGGATATGGAGACACTGCAACGAAGCACAAAACACGTAAGCCAGCTTAAGATGAGTCGCGTTCAAAGATTCCTGTACATTCCAGGTTTCAAGTTATTTCGTCATCAAATTAAGGGTTATGACGTCTGTAATTTCTGAACTATCAAACCGAAGACTTTACTAAAATATTCATGGAACAAACTCAAAAATATCTAATCATCATTATCATCATCATATCAGCCATTGGATGTCCGCAGCTGCTGAACGTAGGCCTCCCCCATCGACCTCCAGAGCGACCGGCTCGAAGCAACCTTCATCCAACGGATTCTGGCGACTGTCTTCAAGCCGTCTGTCCATCTCGCGACGCTGCGCTTGCCAGTACGTGGTCTCCATTCGAGAATCTTTCTGCTTCAGCGGCCGTCGGTTCTACGAGCTATGTGCTTTACCCATGGAACGCTGTGTGACTTTGAGCATCTTTAAAAAGCGCAAAATCAGAGACCGTCTCAGATCCGTACGTCATCACTGGGAACACATATTGGTCGAAGACTTTCGACTTCAGGCACTAAGGTATGACGCATGAAAAGACGTTTTTTAATCCTAGCTGGATTCGACGATTGACTTCTCTCTTGAAGTTGGACCTACTTAGTTGGACATTTTGTCCAAGATGTACTCGTCAATAACTTTGAGAGTATAATTGCCAACTGACATCGGTGCGGACATGACATGGGCATTCGATATGATTTTTGTCTTGTCCGTGTTCATTTTAAGGCCCATCTGTTGAGAAACTCCGTCGAGGTCACTGAGCATAATGCTGGTATCTTCCAGGGGATCTGCCGTAAGTACGATATCGTTGGCAAATCGAATGTGAGTGATTTACTCGCTGTTTATATTGATACTGAAAGAAAAACAATTTCGGGGAGATGACATCACCCTGTTTCACACCTTTCTGCATTGGAATCGCTCTCGTGCTATGCTCCTGTACTCGAACCGACATACTAGCGTTGTTGTAAAAGCACTGCATCACTTACTGTACTGGTAGTCAATGTGGCGCCGCTGGAGAGACAGCAGCATCACCCAAGTTCCCATCGAATCGAAGGCTTTCTCATAGTCCACAAACGCTAGGCACAATGGCCGCTTATGGAATATAATTCGGTGTTTAGTATAATCTGCCGCAGCGTATGTATGTATGTATGTATGTGGTCAGTGGTGCTATAGCCTTTTCGAAAACCAGCTTATTCGTGAGGCTAGAAGTCATCAAACTCGTAGATCAGATGATTCGTAATGACCCTAGAGTTTATAAAAGTGACTCAGAAGCGAAATGGTTCTGTAATTCTTCAACAAGGTGATATCGCTCTTTTTTGTAGAAGAGTACACTACGCTTCTGTTGCAGGTTTCCGTCATTACGCCCTCAAGCAAGACGGCATTAAAGAGCTTCTGAACGGCTTTAAATAAAGGCAAAAATATCTACTTATTAATGATAAATTAATGAATGATATCAGAGGGGTTAAGGAATTATAACTGTGTACGCATTTTAACTTTTATCCATGTATTTAATTAAAAGTCTAAAAACGGATTTTATCGCGTTTATTTAAATTTACATTTTTAACAGTTTTTTTACATCTTGAAGCGAGCTTCAATCAAAACTTACTACAAGCCGCCAACGAAGATAAGTCAATTATTACCATCTGTCAAGTGCCAAATACCTTTACAAGATGCAGGGGTCTACAAATTAGACTGTGAATGTGGTCTTTCATATATAGGACAAACTAAACGGAGTATAGAGACACGCGTAAAAGAACATATAGCTGACATTAAACACCAACGGTCGACAAAGTCTGCTGTGTATCAGCATACTCAACAAGGTACCAACCACTACATTAGATTTGATAAGCCACAAATTCTCGCTAAAGAACACCGATTCCTACCAAGGATGATTCGCGAGGCTATTGAAATAAAAAAACATCCTAATTTCAATAGAGAGGATGGTTGGAACGTACCACCAGCTTGAGAACCAGTTCTAAAATTAATTGAACCCAAGGAAAATAAGAACACAGCACGACTTCCAGACACAACAAGTTCATTCTGTGTGAATAGGAACGGTCAAAAGTAATAATTTATAATTGTATAAAAAGCGGGGTATGTAACAATTGATTCATTATTCGGACACCCACCACCTCAGTCCCCCGAGATCATGGACGCTGTAAAGGGTCCGAAACGTCGGGAAATAATTTAAATTAAATATTGTTAAACAGTAAATTTAAATAAACGCGATAAAATCCGTTTTTAGACTTTTAATTAAATGAATAAAATTCGCGTAAATATAAGAGAACAGTATTTTATCCATGTCCCAAAGGAACTTTGCTTAATTTTTTTAAAAGTGTCCAATGTCCTAGCTCGCAGTGTGATGTCAATTCTTACCTAGTTTCATTTCATTTAAATTCGTTTAATAATTTTTGTGTGAAGCACAGACGAGATACAGACAAACAAAAGGAAACAAATAATATTTTTATCTTCAGTGTATTATAATGCCGTCCAAAAAAATTTTATATATCTTCCATATACGAAATTGGACCTGTTACAGTTTTATTATATACCTATATAATAGGTCTTTACCTATGAAATTGCCATTTTTGATGAAATTAGTTGACACACTTTTTTTTCTATATTTTTTATTTTTATTATTCAAAGTTACCTATGGAATCAATACATTTTTGCCAACGTAGTGGTAACTTATTGATGCGTTTCTTGAAAAACTCTGCTGGACGGGAGGCAACAAACTCTTCAAAGGCAGTTTGTACTGCCTCTAGGATATTTAATTTTTTTTCCCTCCAAAACATTATCCAATTTCTGGAAAAAGAGGAAGTCTGTAGGGGCAAGATCTGGTGAGTACGGTAGATGACGGAGAACTTCCAACCCCAGCTCTTGTAACTTGGAGACCGTTTGCTGTGCAGTATGAGGCTGCGCGTTGTTGTGCAGGAGCAGTGGAGCCGAGTGATTGACCAAAGCTGGTTGGGGACGTGCGAGCTTCCCCATCATTGTGTTTAGTTCTTCACAGTACACAGTACACTGCAGTAATGCTCATGCTTCATTTGGTATGAAGCTGTGATTATTTAATTAAAAGTCTAAAAACGTATTTTATCGCGTTTATTTCAATTTTAGTTTAACAAAATTTTATTTTAAATTATTTTCCGAAGTTTCGGACCCTTTACAGCGTCTATGATCTCGGGGGACTGAGGTGGTGGGTGTCCGAATAAATCCGTTTTTAGACTTTTAATTAAATAACCATACTATACTCTCGGGTTTAGTTGGAAGATCAAAATAGTAAAGTCAAGTTTTATCTCATGTTTGATTGAATTGACGTACTTAGACTGGCCGCCATCAATTTTTTTAACATCTCATGACACCATTTCATACGTTGTTCCCTTACTTCGTTGGTCATCGAATGCGGCACTCAAAGTGAACAAAGTTTCCTAACTTTTAAATCGTCGTGAAGAATTCGATGAACAGTTGTTGTACTTAAATTCAGGGTTCCTTTGATCTGTCGATACGTCACATGCCGGTCTATTTTTTAGTAGTTTTCGCACTGCGTCAATGTTTTTATCGGTAGTAACCTATATTGGCCTATCGGACTTCGAATCATCCTCCAAGTTATAATTGCCGCGATTAAACTGAAGGGTTGGATATAAAATCTTTTGGCACGAATTTGGGCGAGAGGGTCTGGTAGGGGGGAGGGAAAGGTCTTCCTTAATCTCCCATAGCACTTGCAATACAAGGTAATGCACCATTCTTGAAAAAACAAGAAAATTAATTACAATCGCGGCTTTTGCAAAAAATGGCTACAAACTAAAAATTGTGTATCATATAAAATTAAGGAGGGGAACACATAAAACCCCACGAAAACCCATAAACAACAAATATTATTTACGATAAACAATAAATATGATTTACGCTTGACAAAATATATGATTGACACCTGACAAAATATTCTTCTATGCAATTTTGCTATTAAAAAACAAAAGGCGCATGTGTAATGAGGTTATAAATCGTCGCCCCCATCGTATAAACCCGTAACAGCAAAAAACAAATTTTTCAGGAGAAGCAAAAAACCGTATTTCCTTAATAACTTTAAATATTTTTAATCTACAAAAATAAATTATGTACTAAAATAAAGCTATTTAGTTTTGCTATTATTGTATATAAACTCTTTTGCAAAAAAAAACGGGCACTTAAGCAAAGAACTATTTTATAGTTACTATTAGTTTGTTTGACAATTTTAGGTATTGTTATCCTCAGAATTTTATAAATTAATTAGGAAGGAATAGTTTTCATCAGTTTTATCATAACATTTTAATTAAATTATTAAGAAATAATGTTTAAGCTCAAAACACTATGATTGTACCTGCTCGCTAAATAAAAATGAAACGCGTTAATTTCTTTGTTTTTCTTGAATACATTAAAAGCAGATAAAAGTTTAGTATTGAGTGTGACCCCCTCTTGCTGAAATCACATCTTGCATTCGTCTGGGCATGCTAGTGAGTATATCTTTTATGGTTTCTTGGGGAATACGTTCCCACTCCGCGGTAATCACATTCTTTAGCTCTCTGATGGTCTGCGGAGCCGGCTGCACTGATCTCACTCGTCGCTTCAGAACGTCCCAGACATGCTCTATGGGATTGAGGTCCGGACTTCTAGCTGGCCAGTCCAAACGACGAATTCCGACTTCTAGCATATACGCATCCACACCGCCAGACCGGTGGGCGCGAGCGTTGTCGTCCATAAAAATTGAGTTTTCGCCAAGAGCGGTTAAAGCGGGTTGTGCATAAGGAATTAGAACTTCCGTTATGTATCGGTGTCCAGTCAGTGTACCGTTTTCGATGAAGACTAACTCCGTACGATCCATACAATTTATTCCTGCCCAAAACATAACAGAGACCCCTCCATAAGGTGTGATTTCTTCAAAACATGCCTCTGCAAAGCGTTCTCCTCGTCTACGTAGCACTCGCCGACGTCGGTCTTCACCATGCAGAGATATCCTGGCTTCATCGGAGAACAATACCCTATCCCAGTCTTCATGAGTCCATGACACACAATTTCGAGCGAAGCTAAGCCTGGCAACTCGATGTCCACGGAGTAATTTAGGGCCGCGTACCGGGCGATGACTGTGTATATTAGCAGCGAGAAGCCTCCTCCTGACCGTCCATAGACTAATTTGCACATTTCTTACTTCTTCGAGGGTGTTCTTGAGGTCCACATAAGAAGAGTTGCGATTTCTCAACGCTTGACTAACTAGAAAACGATCATCCCGTGGTTCGGTACATGTCTTTCTGCCAGAACCAGGCCTTCTCTTGACGGAACCGGTCTCTTGATAGCGATGCCAGGTCCTTTGAACTGTCGACCGACTCACATTTAGCCTCTGAGCCACGAAGCATTGACTGCAACCTTCTTCAAGCAGCGCAATAATTTTGCTCGCTTTTATCACTTTATCTACCATTTTCGAGATTGCTAAACAGCAATAACAATACTTTTAAATGTCAAGGACACCAGATAATTTAATAAAAATTGACAAAAAGTTAATTAGAGTCGATATTAACTATAGGGAATTCGCGCCACAAAATGTTAATTTCTTTGAAAACCAGGCTCAGTCAAAAATTTGAATTTGGAATGTACTCTTATAAACATTATGGCACTTTTATAACTGGCCAGTAACATGTTCAAATGATTAAAACCTTTTTGGTATTTTATTTTTTTCAGCCAGGAAGAAAATCGAAACCGCCCGTTTTTTTTGCAAATGAGTGTATAATTTACTTTAATTTATTCATGCAGTTACTAGAGTTATTAAGAAACAAAATTATTACGGAAATCAAAAGCAAACACCTTTTACAGTAATTTTTTTTTTTTTATTATTGGTTTACCAACAACTGTTACACCAGTTTAATATTATAACTCAAAACTAAAGGTAATAAATAAATGCACAATTGGTTTACCAACAACTGTTACACCAGTTCAATATTATAACTCAAAACTAAAGGTAATAAATAAATGCACAATTCCTTAAAGGTAAACACCACATGCAAGGCTAACAAAACTTATTCATAGATATTATTACTAAACATAATAAATTTTATAAAATCAAACAAACAAAAGTTAACTAGCTTATACAACAAACTGTAGCGATAATCCTAGTCAACATGTATGGAGGCTCGTAAATGTTTACGAAATACATCAATACTGACTTGAAAAATATCAGTAGACTTTTCAAAACTATTCAGTAATCTACTCAATCTTGGAATATAGAGTGGGGATGACAATACAACGATAATTGATAACACCGGTAATACTAGTTTATAGGAGTAATTTAAAACCATCAAAAAAGTCCTAACATTAAAATCTAAAAAAAGATTTTTTCAAACAAACTAAATAAGACAAATATAGTAAAATTTTATTACATCATGTATATGCTATAGGTTCACTGACCTGTTATGACGCGCGGTGACACAACGAACTACTCGTTGGGTTGTGTGGTCGTTGATAGTAGCTTACTTAAATTTTTATATCCTCGATATGTCCGCCATGAACACTGATGCACATATTATATCTTCTTATAATGTTATTTATTAATTTTGATATGATGTCGCCATTAGCGGCCATATTTTTTAATTTATTAAAAGCTTTAATAATTCTATTTTTTTAATTCATCAACTGTATTTACATCTGTTGAGTACACGTCGTACAGTCGTACACGTCTAATTTCGCACAATTCACATAATAACTATTATACTAGGTATTTATTCTACGTTAGTGTCCTTTTCACTATAAAAATAAAGCGTCAAATATCGCACAATTCACTCCAAAGAGTCTTTCGAGATAATTCAATAAAATTAAGTGATATAATTCACACAGTTTAAAAAAAACAATTTAGACTTACAAAATAATAAATTAAATAAAACATAAATAATACGATATAATAATTAAAACGAACAAAACTCTTGCGCATATGAATAAAATTGTCAAATCAACGCGTATGACATCAAGAAACATGAGTAACTAAATAAACGGAACAGAGAAAAAGCTTCAAACAACCGCCACTGCTTGCTGTCGCGTTACGCGTACGCGGCGAGACGGGGAAGAACCGGTTTAGGGTGCCTGTCTATTGAAGCGAAGCGAGACGGCGGAGATAAGAAACGAAGAAATATTAACCAAAATAATTGCATTAAATCTTCGCTCCGCTCCAATGGACAAGGGCTTGCGAGCTACTTTAAAAATTAATAAATTTTCGGAAGTGGTGTGTGGCAGCGGTGCGGGCTAGCGGCGGCTTTGCAATACTCGCTCGCTTCGCTCCGCATCAATGGACAAACACCTTAAAACCGGTTTACGCTAGCACAGCTAGTTGTCCTTCACAATATCAAGGTCAGTCCAATGCCCGTGCCACGTTGTTTTTACCAGTTTCAAGGTTGAATATTTTAATGTAATAACGTGGTATTTTATTATTAATATGTAATGGTTGTTATTGTTATTTTTTTATCGCATTAAAAAAAACAATAAATTATTAAAAAACAAAAATAATAAAAATAAAATTATTAGAATCAAACTGAATATTAAAACTATTTAACAAATGATTTGTTTAATTTGTCTCAACCTATTGTGACCTACTAAAATAGGTAACAATTTTGCACATTCTTAATTACCTACGCGCAATATTATGAAACGACGACTCGATTATTTGTACCGATCGCGTTCAAAGGGTCGTTAACCCTAATACATCACGTAGAAATATTTAAAAATGAAAAATCTTATTTTGTGTCTAAACTACTGGATGTATTTTATTGATTTTTTGTATGTGGGCTTGGAATGTCATTACATATACGATGTCCAATTTATCGTTGTATTGTCATCCCCACTCTGTATAAATATATAATTTTTATATCTATACTTTTTTCAGGTCAATATTCAACGGACTGAATAGTCTGACGAAATTGTCACTAGCCGGGAATCGAATAGAGCAGCTCGACGAAGAAATCTTCGAAAATACAAATTCGATTGAGGTAACTGTTTTTAATGTGTACCGTATGTTGTACAACCATCCGACCCCCTATCCTAACCTTCTAGTGGTGCATCTTGGTAGAAATATCGACCAGGCTCTGGTGGTGGTATTACCATCGCACACAAATAAAAAAAATCAATTGCTATACCTAATGACGGACAGAAAGATGAACAGCTACGGACATCATTAATACCCCCCGCCCCCCTGTTTCATTTCTCGCCACAGCACCGATCGTGGTAACGGTATGATGGGGATGAAAAGTCTGAAATGATATTGTAGGTACAATATCTCCCCACTATATAGAGCTGAGGGCCTATAATAATCAGTGGGACCAAACGGATGCTCTGTTGATATGGCAAACATCCTCCCTTGACCCCCCCCTTACCTTGAGGGTTACACGTGTAATATAATAAAATTAACAAGTAACCCATTTCATTTTCAGGTCTTAGATCTATCGTGGAATAATTTAACAATATCGAAAGATAAGAATATTATAAAGTTTATAGAAACACTTGGCGATGATAAAGCTGCGCCTCAGATCATATTGTATTACTCGCCGCTGAAGAATCTGGTGTATCTGAGGATCCTGAACTTGAGTCACAACCACATATCTATAATTTGCGAGGACTGGACTAAAATGTCCAATTTGGTCAACCTTGATCTGTCTTACAATAACATCTCCGCCCTTTCAGTAAGTTTATAGAAATATAGTATCAAAAATTATTGTACTATAGTCAGATTCAAACGCACCTATGAATCGCCATTTATTACGTGGGACAATTTTGGTGATTTTGGAACCCTCCTCACCCCTTGGTAAGATGTCGTGAGATTTTACTCGCAGAGTAGATTTCGCGGAATCGCGTGATATTTGCCGAGACGTAAGGAATTTTATATTGCTCTTATAAACGGTCAACACATTAATAAACGATTATTTAGTCTATTTCAGACCAATTCCAAGAGGATCGAGAATTATTGGAGTAAAATCAGGGACATTTAAACCTACGAAGGGCCTTGATAACTTTTAAAATAATATGGACCCCTATGGTTTATTATAGTTAGTGGCTTTTGCTAAATAAATGTATGTTATCGTATATTGAATACCCTAATATTTACGGAGTTCGGGGCGCTAGGTCCACTTATAAGGGTCTTGAATAAAACCGCGAGGTAAAACTAGTAAATTAGTAAATGTAATTAAAATAATCGTTTATTTAACAATTACAGGACGTGGATTTCAATTTCCCAATGCTCGCAATCATCGACTTGCAACACAACAATATACAACATTTCGAACCGATCATCTACAGTCGTTACGAAATAAGCGCAACATTCCTAATGGACTACAACCCTTACAGGTGTGACTGTAATCTAAACTACTTTATCGTCAATAGTAGATCAGGAACTGAAATGTCCAAGATAGACATTAAAAGTGCGGAATGCGCTCAACCGACTGCGCTGAAAGGTGTTAAGTTGGTCGACTTGGAACCGGAAGTATTAATCTGTGACATAGACTGTTCCACGGGAGCGATAATTACAACTCCCAATTATGATTATAATTGTGGTTCGTGTATATTAAACCAGGTTAAATTAAGATTGGAGATGTTCTGCGAGTACCTCCCAGATGTTTACCCTAAGTTACCCCAAAGAATTAATTCGACGTATATAAAATTGAAACATGTGACCGATGTTCCATTACTTCCGCCGGAAGTGAAGATTATCGATTTTTCTTCTCTAAATCTCACCGAACCTCCTATTGCCAATTCTATAGAGTTAAATCTTACCAATAATTATTTGACGGAAGCGCCTCTCGAGTTGTTCCAAAGAAATTGTACCGTATATTTAAGTAATAAGCCCTTTGACTGTACCTGCGGCGGGAGAGATAATGTTGTTGCACTCGAAACTTTCAAGAATCTCATTCCAGACTACAGGAATCTGACGTGTTCTGACGGTATTTTCGTCTCAAGTATAGGCGTCGACCAGCTGTGCGCGATGCGAAACGGAGCCATCATCAGCGTATCGCTGGGATTGATAGGAATTTTTATCGTCAGCTTTACCGTAATATCATTTAAATACCCGACTGAAATGAGGATAATTTTGAGGAAATTAGGACTTTGGCGCGGCGATGTGGTCGACGAGGACCTTTACGATGCGTTTGTTTCGTTCGCCTACCAGGACGAGGATTTCATCCGAAACAAACTGCTCCCGAAGCTGGAGAACGGGAGACCGGCTCTGAAGATCTGCGTACATTACAGGGATTGGGTCGTCGGCGACTACATACCGGAGCAGATCGCGCGGTCGGTTGATCAGTCACGCTACACGATCATCGTCCTGTCGCGAAACTTCGTCTGCTCGATGTGGGGCCGCATGGAGTTCCGGACGGCGCACTCGCGGGATCGGGTGATCGTACTCATGTTGGAGGACCTGTCGGCCGACAAGTCTCTCGACTCGGAACTGAGGGCCTACATCTCGATGAACAAGTACGTGAAGGCGGATGACCCGCTCGTTTGGGATAGATTGCGGGATGCCATCCTCAACAGGAAGAAGTAGGACTCCGAGCCGGCCAAGTTGGCGCCCAGAGGGCTTTACGTGCAGCTGGAGAACGGACAGGCGATGGACAAGGCTGATAATGCAATGATGCCTAACCTAAAATCCCTTCTTCTTCTGTGGGATTATTTTGAAGCCATGTCAAAAACCGCGCGTTTTCAGCGACATCACTAAATCCAAGAGTTTACTGTAGAGTCGTGTTATGAGATAAGAGGTAGTCGGTTGTAATTATAGATTCAATGTGGCATCACAATGTCAGTTTACCGAAACTCTCAAAACGAACGATGTAATGTCGATGACCGACCACTTTTCTACCACTGTAATATAATCGTAAAAGTAGGGAGACCTACACCCCCCGTACAAGCATATACACAAATATGTATACATGTGAGTATTAAATACATGTATTTATGATTTTGTAATGGCTGAATTGTAATCTTACTAAGTTTAAAATATTATGCCGACGTATCTACATGTTTCTGAATATTTGTGTGTGTGTGTACGATTACTTTTCGTCACTTATGTACCTATTTTTGCTGCGGACTGTACAGAGTGTATGTGTAACGTACATAAATATGTATTAACGTGAAAACTGTAAGTTTTGTAATCAAGCTGTCGATTGCTTGAAAATTGTTGCTATCGCTCCAAAACTATCTAGAACTATCTAGTGTAGCCATATTTAGAATTTAAAACAACCTTAATATTAAGAAAATGAAATATTTTAAACTATTTACATATTTTTCGATACTTTTTCTAGCTTTTGAATTTTACACGCTTTTTATTAGCTTCACCTCTGTGTTTGTATGTTTGTATGTTTGTATGTATGTAAACGACTCCTTTGGACTTCATTTTGACCCACTTCCTACGTTCAGATTTCATTGAAACTTGGCAGCCTTATCGAGGACCGATGACAATGCAATAATTTAAACAGTAAGTCCTGTTATCCTTACCAGGATCTTCAGGATTAGCGATTTGTTTTTCATTACTCGATCACCTATTTCTCGCATATGCTACCGAATTCAGGACCGATAATATTGCAATAATTTAAATAGTAAGTCCTGTTAGCCATACCAAGATTTGAAGATGGTGAATGGTAACCAAGGTCTGATTATGGAGCTGCAAAGTGGTCATAGGAATTCTGTAATGAAACGACGCAATCTCACCGAGTTTCGGCTCGTTTCATTCATCTTGACGAGTACTTTGGTTTTAGATGGTTAGCAAGGTCTGATCTGATGATGGAGCTGAAAGGTGGCCATAGGAACTTCGCAATGAAACGACATAACCTCATCGAGTTTCGGCTCGTTTGATTCGTCTTGACGAGTACTTTGTTTTTAGATGGTTAGCAGGGTCTGATCTGATGATAAAGCTGGAAGGTGACAATAGGAACTTTGCAATGAAACGAGTAGTTTGTTTTTTAATGAAAACCTGGGCCTGATGATGGAACCAAACACCTATTTCTCGCATAAGTTACCGACTTCGGACGCTGTTTCGCGGATAAGTTACGACCTTGAAAACAAAAACATAATAGTTTAAAAAAAAAAAAACAAAAAAAAAAACAAACACTTTTATAGAAACTTTAACTAAAAAATTAAAAAATAAATAATAGTTTAAAAAAACTAAAAAACCCGCTTTTATAATTAAACCAAACTAAAAAGTAGAAAATATTTTTTTAAAAATTCAAATTAAGGATAGAGTGATAAATAAAAGAAATTATTTTAATGTTAAAAAGCGTGGGGTGCCTGATATTAACATTCCATTGATAGGGTCGTATGAGGCAAGTGTGCGTTATAGATAAGCAAATCCATGTATTTCAGTCCAAAGTGAATGGGCTATCAATGGAATGTTAATATCAGGCACCCCACGCTTTTTAACATTAAAATAATTTCTTTTATTTATCACTCTATCCTTAATTGGAATTTTTTTTAAAAAATATTTTCTACGTTTTAGTTTGGTTTAATTATAAAAGCGTGTTTTTTAGTTTTTTTAAACTATTATTTTTTAAAGCCATGTGTGCCGTGGTTGCGTCTGTGATAATATTTACTGTGAACAATAATAATGATGTTTGAATTTAATTGATATTTTTAAGAGTTTTGCTAAGCTAGCTAGAGCCTGTCAGATGAAGAGAAAATTTCACCGGTTGCTGATAAAGTTTACCTCTCACATAGGTTACCGATAGTCTATCAGGGACTATCAACTGGAGGTGAAGCAGGTCCTTACTCCTCAGGGTCCTGTTTCACCTCAACTTATAAATTACAACTTTTGGAACAGGCGAATTTGTGAATATAAATATTTAACAGATCAAGTGAACGTTGATGGTGAAACAAAAAAACGAGCAAATTTCATCTTTTGGATACCGTTTTATGTTAGATAAGTATCTGAAACTTTATCTGCAACTGTTAAATTTGTCCTTAGTTTTTTGAAAGATGACAAAAATTGACCAATAAATATCAATTTTGGCATTTTTAATTATTATAATGTATCTATTTCTGTTACACAGTCATCGCCGATGTCGATCAATGTTAATTATTATATTTTTAATAAACAAATGATGTATATTCATACATTATGTACACTTTGTGTTTTTACGATACTCGTGGTAGGGAAATTATCCGCCAACCCGCAGTGGAGCAGTGTGATGGATTAAGCTCCAACCCTTCTTCTATATGGGGGAGAGGCCTTCGTTCAGCAGCGGTTTGTTTACAGGCTGACACTGAGACGTTTTGACGCTGATTTAGTTCAGTTCATGACGAACATACTGAATAGAATTTAAACTCTATCGAAACTTACAATTACAGCTTTCATAATATCTAACCATAATTTAGGCTGTAAAACATCACGCCGTAAGTCATATAAGTAGAATAATAACATTAAAAAGTCTGTTAATTTAAACATTTAATAAAAATATATGAATAAAAGTAATTTTACAATTAATTATCTAAATAAGATTGATAGGAGTGTAATGATCAGTAGAGCGCCTGCGCTATATGTTGTCGCCTTTGATGACACTGGAATTAAGAAAAATTGTCAATATTTATAATATATCTGTAATAAGTTCAAATCTGTAATTAAAGATATTTTTATTTTTGGAGGGTACTCTGTAATCTATAGTTAAGCGGAAACTGATATTTTGTTTTAAAAAAATTCTGTCTGTATTTTGGCGTATCATGCCAACTACTGACTGCACTTGATTGAATCTTGGCACGATTTGAGTTCATACTATGAGCTAGGATACTGATTAGTTTTTATGCCGATATTCAGTATGGTTTAATTGGGAGAGGGGATGGAAGGTAAAATGTGTAATCATGAATACAGCTTGTTAGAAATAAAGCAAAAAAATATTTTGCAGAATTAATCAGTTTCCTTAAAAAATTATGAAGATTAAGAAGTTTATTCAAATAAAATTTTAAAGTTTGTTCCAAGCCAAAGAGTTGAACCGTTCTGGTGTAGTGGTGCGAGTAGTCGCCTCACCGCCAACGGTCGCGGGCTCGATTTCCGTTCGATGCAGATATTTGTATTTGTACAAATAATTGTTTCCGGTCTGGGTGTATGTCCTAGTGAGTCTCACCACTCTTACCACCGTGCTTCGGAGAGCGCGTAAAGCCGTCGGTCCCAGTTGTTATTATAGACACCTAATAGCTATAGTCACTCATGGTAAGGAAATTATTCGTCTACCCGCAGTAGAATAGTATATTTCAACCCTTATATATAAAGATAAGGGCTTTCGCTCAGTCAGTCCGTTCGGTTAAATACGAAAAGTAACTCCGAGATACTCACAGCAAGTTCCCTCCTCGGGAGAGTATGGGTAATCAAATTGACATTGACACAGTTGGTTCCGACAGACTGCTCTCTCGGAGCCCTCCGACAGGTAGCACTGGCTGCTGCTCCTGCAAGCTTGGAACAGACCTGAGGGGGGGGGGGGGAGGAGGTACATTAGACACTTACTATTTACATGAAAAGAAGACAGTGACACACAATAGCATCACACTATATTTATAACAGTGTTACGTATATCTACAAAAGATAATAATTGATTAACGGCACATTTTTATATTATTTATGTATGTCAGTCCAAGGACGTAGCCAGGATTCTCTATAGTCGCTTGAGTGTCCGGGCAATGACCTTTTAGTTTACCAACTGCACAAAACTGCCCAAGGCGTCTCACGTTTTGTTACGTAACTTCCCACCGGTGATAGTGTAATATACTTTAATCAATCTGTAGTTAGCAGGTGCACTTCGCATACTAATAACCGTGTCGAAAAAAAGTTGACATGAGCAATATAGCCATGGCAATCATTACTTGAAACTTGCGATTGCGATTATTGCGGTTAGTTTTTTTAAACGGTTGTCAACTAGTAGTCGACACGGGCAGTGGAGCTGATAGAGGGGGTCAGATAAAAAAAAGAGGTGCGTGTACTTATGTACGCGCGTAAGAAGTTATACTTCTTTGGCATCATTAAATTAAAGTAAATAAATAAATTTAATAATAAATTAAAAAATTGAATTTAAGTTTATTCATTTTTTAAATATTTTTATTATTTTCTTTATCTAATATTCACTTTTCATTTTTATCAAAAAGTTTTCATTAAATTTTTACATTTATTTTTTAAAGTATTTATTATTTATTCAATTTAATAATAAATTTTAAAAATTAATTTAATTTTAATATTTTAATTTGATGTTGAATTTTAATTTGTATCAAAAATATTTATTAAATTTATTTCTTTATTTTGTAAATATTAAATAACCAATAATAAATATTCAACGTTAATAATTTCATAATTAATTATACTAAATAACAATATTTTAATTCATATAATTAAATAATACATACCAATAGTTAACCTCAATTATATTGAAGCACTTGAAAAAGTATATAAGCACAATTTTTTTCACTAATATTTATTTACGAAAAGTAAATAATAATAATACACTCATTTGCAAAAAAAAACGGGCGGTTACGATTTTCTTCCTGGCTGAAAAAAATAAAATACCAAAAAGGTTTTAATCATTTGAACATGTTACTGGCCAGTTATAAAAGTGCCATAATGTTTATAAGAGTACATTCCAAATTCAAATTTTTGACTGGGCCTGGTTTTCAAAGAAAATAACTTTTAACTACATTGTGTGGCGCGAATTCCCTATAGTTAATATCGACTCTAATCAACTTTTTGTCAATTTTTATTAAATTATCTGGTGTCCTTGACATTTAAAAGTATTGTTATTGCTGTTTAGCAATCTCGAAAATGGTAGATAAAGTGATAAAAGCGAGCAAAATTATTGCCCTGCTTGAAGAAGGTTGCAGTCAATGCTTCGTGGCTCAGAGGCTAAATGTGAGTCGGTCGACAGTTCAAAGGACCTGGCAGCGCTATCAAGAGACCGGTTCCGTCAAGAGAAGGCCTGGTTCTGGCAGAAAGACATGTACCGAACCACGGGATGATCGTTTTCTAGTTAGTCAAGCGTTGAAAAATCGCAAATCTTCTTATGTGGACCTCAAGAACACCCTCTAAGAAGTAAGAAATGTGCAAATTAGTCTATGGATGGTCAGGAGGAGGCTTCTCGCTGCTAATATACACAGTCATCGCCCGGCACGCGGCCCTAAATTACTCCGTGGACATCGAGTTGCCAGGCTTAGCTTCGCTCGAAATTGTGTGTCATGGACTCATGAAGACTGGGATAGGGTATTGTTCTCCGATGAAGCCAGGATATCTCTGCATGGTGAAGACCGACGTCGGCGAGTGCTACGTAGACGAGGAGAACGCTTTGCAGAGGCATGTTTTGAAGAAATCACACCTTATGGAGGGGGCTCTGTTATGTTTTGGGCAGGAATAAATTCTATGGATCGTACGGAGTTAGTCTTCATCGAAAACGGTACACTGACTGGACACCGATACATAACGGAAGTTCTAATTCCTTATGCACAACCCGCTTTAACCGCTCTTGACGAAAACTCAATTTTTATGGACGACAACGCTCGCGCCCACCGGTCTGGCGGTGTGGATGCGTATATGCTAGAAGTCGGAATTCGTCGTTTGGACTGGCCAGCTAGAAGTCCGGACCTCAATCCCATAGAGCATGTCTGGGACGTTCTGAAGCGACGAGTGAGATCAGTGCAGCCGGCTCCGCAGACCATCAGAGAGCTAAAGAATGTGATTACCGCGGAGTGGGAACGTATTCCCCAAGAAACCATAAAAGATATACTCACTAGCATGCCCAGACGAATGCAAGCTGTGATTTCAGCAAGAGGGGGTCACACTCAATACTAAACTTTTATCTGCTTTTAATGTATTCAAGAAAAACAAAGAAATTAACGCGTTTCATTTTTATTTAGCGAGCAGGTACAATCATAGTGTTTTGAGCTTAAACATTATTTCTTAATAATTTAATTAAAATGTTATGATAAAACTGATGAAAACTATTCCTTCCTAATTAATTTATAAAATTCTGAGGATAACAATACCTAAAATTGTCAAACAAACTAATAGTAACTATAAAATAGTTCTTTGCTTAAGTGCCCGTTTTTTTTGCAAAAGAGTTTATCAATACAATATTCAATTTAAATCCCTACTGAATACAATTTATTAGCACATATATAATTCGCACTTGAATGAAACTAAGACACGTGTTGTGAATGTACAAACTAAAAACATGTGGATGAATATTATAAATAAATATGAAAATAGTGATCAGAGACGACGAGCGTGCCAACATACGCGACTAATAGAGGTTCTATTTCTCTTTTTTTGGTAGCAATGAGGCTCAATGAGTGGTTTAGCCGGCAACTTCATACTGTGAATTTTTGTGTCACAGATGCGCGCGCATCGTAAAATTTCACTCTCATGATTTTTCCATATCGCACCTAAAGAAGTATAACTTCAAAAATCCAAGATTGTATTGTAGTAATCTTGATTTTTAACATATGATGTGAGTATCTCACATTAGTAGTTGAGGTGTTCTTTTATTTGTTTCACTTATCGTTATTAGTGACATTGATTAGAGTAAGAAAAGATGGAAAAGTCTGTTTTATCAGTGACCGATCGCTCTTCTAGCTCTTCTAGAGGGGAGCAGCTGCCCCCCCCCCCTGCCCGTACCTCGCTACGCTCATGTGTCAGTCGTCTGTTACCTACAAAACAGGTATTAAGTTACCCTAATTTAGGAACAGACGACCGTGTGTGTGTTAAACATATTCATTTATTTATTTGAAGTATAATGTGGATAGATTACATTCTTAGATAGATTATATTTTTACTGACTAAAAATGGAAATGTAAATTGAAGTATATTTGACTAATTATAATTTATAACTGACACTTATAATGATGCATGAATCCTTTTATAAATGTCTATGTTTATCTTCTAACTTTTTGCTCGTCAGAAATGACAAAATACACTGTTAAATAAAACTTACACTATTACCTGCACATTCAGAATGACTGGTAAATTACTATCAATATTTAAGGAGAATACTCGGTACATGATTCTCATTCGAATTATGTGAAAACAATAGGTACTTAATTTTTGACCAAATTTTCGTAAATTTCAATTGAAATGAATGAAGCGTTGACACTTTTCCAGTCATGCCGGCGGCGCGTGCACAGGTGTTGTACTGTGCCGCTTGTTCACATCTAAAAATTGCCAAAGTTCACATTATTTACCTAGTAAACAAATTTGTTGCTTAAACGAGTAAAATACCTTAGTATTTTTGCCTATCTTAAGCGAGGATTAAAGTATTAAGGGGGACTGGATCATGCTTATTTATCCCGCTACCCTGTTAACACGTGGCGGCGTTTGGACGTAGGTAAACTACCTGTTTTGTGTCGAAAGTGCAGCTAGCTGCTAGGGTGTTCAGGCGACGCGTAAATAATTAGATAATTGTTGAGAAACTTTACTTAAAAGTTTATTAATATTTACCTTTTTTTGATAATTCGAATGAGAATCATGTAAAGAGTGTTCTCCTTAAATATTGATAGTAATTTACCAGTCATTCTGTAAATGTATAATATGTATTTGCAAATTAATAAATTATCATCATCCCCATCGAGCTGAGTATAGCGTGTACAATAATAAATCTCACGTGTGATGGGCCAGCAGGCGCCGTCCCTGTAGTGCGCGCCGCCTGCGCACGCGCAGCGCCGCTCCGCGCACACGCCGTGCGGCCCGAGCGCGCGCGTGCACTGCGCCGACACGACGCACGAGGAGTTCAGTCCGGGAGACTCTGTTGCAAATACATGTACACTCGACATAATGTAGCGGACTATATTTTAAATATTAATAGTATCAGCATTTGACTGGCCCGTTGGCACAATTGGCAGTAACCCTGTTTTCAGCTCCAGGGTTCTAGGTTCGAATTCCGCTCCGAGTCTGGTTGTAATATATATTTATTCATATACATATGTATTATTTATATGTATATTAATTTTAAAAAAATTAGGCACGAATCCGGCACGACACTCGCACGCGCGCGCGCCACCGCACACCGTGTGCTGCACCACGGACTGTACTCACTCACCCTTCAGACACTCGTCGCTGTACTTCACGAACCCGGCGCGACACTCGCATTCGCGCGCGCCGCCGCACACCGTGTGCGGCACCGCGCAGTCAGAGTCCCGCTCGCACGAGCCGCCAATGACTGGGAATTTATTTAGTATAGATTAACAAAATGCCTTTTTCTGCTTAAACTCTCCTATTTATCTATTAATTACTTATTGCATAATGTACTTCATATGTATATTGCACAAAAGACGGGCTGAATACTACCAGCACTCTCTACCACCCAATTTTATGACATACAGGAGAGACCGATGAAAATAACTTTTCACGAAGGCTTTAAACTATCTTGTAATGACAGATAAGGACGGAGAGGGAATGACTATCAATCTGAGGTATTTGATTTCGTTAATTTCTTAAAATAATGGTTTTTTATTTGAATATTAAGAACTGCTGTTTGAATATAAAAATAATTAAAAAAATTATAGTGTCCTAAGAAGTCAATACATTTAATAGATCTTTTTTCTAAGCCTAGGATTCCCTTACAAAAAATTCTTGGTCTAAAATTCTTTAACAGCAACGATCACCTCGTTGTCGTTTATTTGACATTAAAGTCATTCTTTAAGCCGAGAAAAGAGGTAAAAGTAACTGCGAGCTAAATCTGGTGAACAGGATGGTTGTTCAAGGAATTCAAGTCCCGTTGCTTGAATAGTTGTTATCGCAACTGCCATTTTGTAAGCCGGTGCGTAGTCTTGGTGAGACAGCACTCTACCTCGCAGTTTACCGCCTCTTGTTTCTGAGATAGACGCTCGCAATCTTCTTATTTGATCTGCGCAATGTGAGCCTGTAATAGTGGCTCCAAATGGTTTTCCAAGTCATAATAATCATCATAATATCAGCCATTTAATCCACTGTTGAACGTAGTACGCCTTCTCCATCGACTTCCAGAGCGACCGGTTCGAAGCAGCTGGCGGCTTTTCTCAAGTCGTCTATCCATCTCGTTGACGGCAGCCGGTTTTGTTTTATGATCAAAACGGTGAACCCGTCTCGTCTATGGAGAAAAAAATTTCCTGATCGGCTCGGAACCTCTCGAGATTCGCTCTCGAAATGTCGACTACTTTTTTTTTATTCGTCGATTAACATTCTCGGTATCCAACGCGCAGAAACCTTTTAACCGACTTCAAAAAAAGAAGGAGGTTCTCAATTCGTCTGTAAATTTTTTTCTTGTGCTTGTGAGCTCCTAACTTTTTACTGGGTGTACTACTGGTGGAAAATTTTAATGATTCTTTTTATAGTCAAAAGCTAGTGCTCGTCATGTGGTTCCATTTAAATTTGAGCGAGATGCGAATAGTAGTTTTTGAGTAATCCTTAACAATGCGTATTTTTCTTCCTGATACCGCGCGCTGCTGCGTGGGTCGCGTTGCACACAATCGTTCCTTGTGACTTAATTTGTTTCGGAAGACTATCACATGTTATGTTTTTTATGTTTACTACGAGTTAAACTATACAATATTATATTTTGTTTCTCAAATTACGACTCAGGTGTAGAGTTATGTTGCGCTGAACTTTGAGACAGCACGTTTCGAAGCGCGTCCTGTATTTAAAATATCATATTCTCTCAAAAATAGTTATACGGAAAAGTGTAAAGGAATAACTTTTCATCGGTGATTAACTAGTTACTAGACTAACTTTTTACTAACTGTTACTAATTGTTTTAAAATTTTTAATTTGTCAAAATATTTAACGGACACCATTTTGCGTCATTTGTCATAGACTAAAATCTTAAATGTGACATTGTGTGTGCAACAAGTGTACCTAAGTATTAGTCAATTAGCAGAGGAATCTTTTCTGATGTAATCTCAAGAAAGTAATGACAGTTGGAATCTTGGGTGGCAATGAAATGAAATAAATAAATAACTTAAATTAATTAACCCTTTATTTGACACCGTGCAGTATACTTCTTGTTAAATAAACAAAAATCTGTGTCAAAAATTATACCGCACACCTAGGTTTTAAGGTGTTATGTGGAATCTTAAACTATGCAACCATCTTGTAAAA
Organism: Euphydryas editha; assembly: GCA_036937285.1. Lineage (NCBI taxonomy): Eukaryota > Metazoa > Arthropoda > Insecta > Lepidoptera > Nymphalidae > Euphydryas > Euphydryas editha. Next base: position 385,547 of record JAUPFZ010000029.1, read on the forward strand.
AATCAATGGCGCATGCTATTGAACGGTACGCGAGCAGTCACCATCGAAATGGCGGGGAGGAAGGACTCTCGGTAAGTTGTAATATATTCGTCATTTTACAACTTTTATCATTGTAAAATCATTGAAAATTAAATATAAAACATTCAAGTAGCTATTAATAAAGTTTAAACAGTTTTATTGATATTTGTAAAGTTTTGACGACGCCCCAAACTTTTATGTCCAGTATGCTTCCCGTCGTCGAATATTAATTAAGTAACGGTTAAGTAGTATGTCCAGTATATTTCCCTTTGTCAACGTTGTAGAAAACTAAATACTAAATTATAGTCTAGTATACTTCACGTTACAGCATCATTAGAAAATATACTTTTTTTTGCGTCATAATATTTTTAAGGATCCGCAGATAAAAATGTTTAATAACTCATTACTTTACATTTTCAGATCTTTAAGTCTAGAGGACATCGTTTAGTAGCACTGGTTCCGCCTGAAAACGCTTCTTCCGATATTAATACTGCATCCGAACCTGATAATGAGGAGGAAATTCCTGTATACCGGTGGGAGGGATGCGCTGTGGCGTGCTCCCGGCTGCATGGGTACCACCATCTTGCTTATTTCTTCCGTGAAACAGCTTTGCTGTGTTTCGGAAAGAAGGGCAAGACAGGCACTGAAGAGTTGTCCTCTTCACCATGCCCTTCTATAAACTCAGTCTTAGAGGGCATGAATATATTGGACAGCTCCGAAAATGATACTATCGACAGTAACAACTCATCTGTTGATGCAAATTATTTTACGGAGTCAGTAAACGAAAATGTTGAAAAAGATGATACGAGTAATTCTATCGTATCCAGCAAAGAAAATAATTCTGTTCTCGAAGTAGTCGAAGATAAGTTGAACAACGAACAAGCTCCGTTGACTCCAATTATTAATAACGTGCTACCACCGACTGGCGAAGTAAATTATGATGTTTTACCAAGTTTGGCTTCATTATTATCCATTCCGTCATCAAATGCTTCTTCCATTGGTAGTCCCTCGACACCAAGACTAACCAGGTGTAAGAGAAAACTTCCAGTAAGAGCTGTCCCAATTGTCACAAAAAAGACCAAGACTCTTATTGTAAGTTACAAATGGAAAAAAGGATATTTTAGACACAAAGCTGATATTCCATCAAACGAATTCTTGTTTGAATTACCGGATACTAACTGTCCATTGGAATATTTTTTAGGTTTTTTTCTCCAGATATACTCGATGATATCGTTAACAACACGAACTTATACTCAACCCAAAGAACTGGAAAATGTATACAGTTAACCATCGAGGAATGAAAAAAAATGACACAGCAGTCATTGAGGATGTGCTCGCACAGCTGGGGGCTGGTGCTGATTAAGATAAACCGATAAAACATATTGGTGGGTGTGAAATTATAGAGTACCAAAATAGGAGAATTATAAATAATGTCATATTTATAAATATATATAAATGGAATAATACTCTATAGAATCGAATACAACTAGATATAATAAACGCATGTAGATATAGTATTGTAAAAAAAAAGTCTAGTTTTAAGTACTTATTTACTTTTGCTATGTAAAAACTTCTGTATATAACAATAAAATATATGAAAAGAAATGGGTATAGGCGCATGTAAGCCTGTAGATTTGATACAAACATATTAAAAAAAAAACATCGAGGAATTAAAAGACTTTGTCATGATTCTTCTTATTATGGGCATAGTGAGAATGCCTTCCTATCTCGACTATTGGTCTTCCCAATTTAGATATGCCCAAGTAGCTGACGTCATGCCATTGAAACGTTTCGAGCAGATTCGACGTAACATCCACTTTGTAAACAACTTTGATTCGAATGAGGACAGATATTTCAAGATACGACCATTCATTGAAAAAATAAGGAGAAATTGCCTTGCAACCGAAGAAGAAACAAAATTTAGCATAGACGAGATGACTATACCATATAAGGGTACTAAGGCCGGAAATAAGAAACAGTATAACCCTATGAAACCAGATAAATGGGGATTCAAAAACATAGTACGCGCCGGCGCATCTGGAATCGTCTATGATTTTCTATTGTACGGCGGTGATGACACCTTCCGGTATATAAATTTTAGTGAGGAGGAAAAGCAGATGACGCTCGGTGCAAAGTTAGTGTTAGCTCTTTGTAAGACGATTCAGACTCGAGGATGTGCTGTTTATTTCGACAATTACTTTACAACGCTTGATTTGATTAGGTATCTTCGTGAACACTACGGGATTTTCAGCCTTGGAACTATACGGCAAAATAGAATGAAGGGTTGCTGCAAATTGTTAAGTGACAAAGAACTTAAGAAAAAGGGCCGAGGTTCATTCACCCAAGTTGTAGATAACGATAAAAAGATTACCATTGTCAAATGGTATGACAATAAAGTTGTGACTTTAGCTTGTTCCTATGCCGATGCTTACCCAGTTCAAGAGATTATTAGATGGAGTAAAGTACAGAAAAAGAAAAGGAGTGTCAAGTGTCCACAGCTAGTTCGACACTACAACCAGCATATGGGAGGGGTTGACCTGTGCGATATGTTAATAGCTCTTTACAGAACATCATTCAAGAGCCGTCATTGGTACATGAACATCTTTCGCCAAATGTTAGATATAGCAGTTAACGTCACGGTGGCATGCGCCAGCGATCCCGTGGCGTCCTTGTACGACGACGAGGGCACTGCTGTGTTTTAGTGGGTATTCTGACTTCGCAGTCAGCGAGTCCCACATAGCCGTCGCCTTATTTGGTGGCGGGATGCGTAAACGCATTTCACAGCGTCAAAAAAAAAAAAAAAAGATATAGCAGTTAACAATGCTTGGCTGCTTTACAGAAGAAAATGCAACAAGAATAACCTGAAAAACATAAGTTTGAAACAGTTTCGACAGAAGTTAGCAGTTGAAATGAGACAAAGAGAAAGATCATTGCAGTCGAAACCACCAAGCCCTCTACCAACGAAAATGCTCATTCAAAACCCAAGTGCACCGACGCCTCCAGTTTCTGTGCGTTATGATGGCTACAACCACTGGCCAGAATACATAACATATGGACGTTGCAAGTTCTGTAAGAATAATAAAACGAACATGCAATGTTCCAAATGCAAACAGAGGTTGTGCTAAGTGGCCAAAAGAAATTGTTTTTATAATTTCCACAATGAGTATGTAGGTAGGAAGGCTGGAGACCAAGTGGCATAAATAATTTACATTTATAATTTTTATGTTTTTAATAACTAAAAGGCTGATTGTTAATAATTAATTACGGCTGTGATTTGACTAACGTAGACTTACTAGTTGATATTTATGAAAAATTTAATCATTATTTTATTAATATCTTTCAAGAATAACTGAGTTCTTCGTATATTAAGTTTTTGTTGTTCCTTTTAGAATTTTAAGAGTAAACCAAATATATAAAGAGGCTATTTTTTTTAAAATATAATAAGTATTTGTCTACAAAATCGTTGTTTTATTTTGTTTGACAGTGGAAAGTACCTATACTTCACATGGTAAGAGTGCTTCAGTATCTTACAACGTCCAGTATAGTGGACGTACGTTTTTCAGGAAAATGAAAAAGGCAGAATTTTTTAGGTAATTATTCTAGGGTCCCTAATTAGCTAAGAACCAAATCTTTAAAGATTTCACAATTTGAATTAAATTAAAAATTCGTCGAATTAAGGGTTAATAATTTAACTTAAATGTTTATAACATAATATATAATAAGTATAATACCTAATGAAAGGCAGAAAGGAAGGCACGTTATGACTTATGCCGTTGTGTCATTATGTTTCCATAATGCAATTCAATAGGCAGAATATAAACAATATATCCCATCTGTAATAGATTTCAAATAATCTGACGTCTTTGCACATGAACGTAAACAATAGGGGTAATAAACCAAACACTCACAGAGCCCATTCATTTTCTATTTTGTTGCAAATCTAACCAGTAATAAACACTAAACAACAACAAATTTAATCATTTATTCTTTGGAAAATTAATAATTCAAAACATGTGGTTTTTATTAAATTATAACGACTCGCTGTTTTGTTCTTTAATTTTAATAAATATATTAATATGTATTTTATTATACAGGTATGTTAAATAAAATACGGTAACAAATTTAATTATTTATTCTTTCCAAACTAATAATTCAAAACATGTGGTTTTTATTAAATTATGACGACTCGCTGTTTTGTTCTGATTCCGAATTATTTTCCATAGTTTCATTAAAATTCAAATAATATTTTTTTTTTATACTAAATTCAATTCTTTTTAATATAATTCTATTTAATAGTCTATGAATATTCAAAAGTATCAACACTGGTTAGTTTGCAAGACGCACATGGTGAACAGATCCTGTTCGGGTAAATAGACGCTAGTAAAAAATGGCACGGCGGCGCGGCTTATGCCTCGGCGACGGCTCGACACAATACGCAACCAGTCAACTGTCAATTGTTTTTTTTTAATATATAACCAACCTGGATAATTGAATATAAACAATCAGGTAGAAAATTTTACTTAGAAACGAGATAAATTTTTTTTTTTTTTTTTTTTTTATACCACGACGGTGGCAATCAAGCATACGGCCCGCCTGATGGTAAGCGGTTACCGTAGCCTATGGACGCCTGCAACACCGGGGGCATCACATGCGCGTTGCCGACCCTTTAAAAACCTATTTACTCCCCTCTTGAAGGACCCCATACTGTAGTCCTGCGGGAAAACCTCGGCAGGGAGTTCATTCCACAACCGAATGGTCCGTGGGAGGAAATTCCTCTGATACCGAACTGTACGGGACCATTGGGGCTGCAATGTGTGAGCATGAATTCCCTGTCGATGGCGAGCGGTGCGATGATAAAAAGTGGCCGTTGGCACCATTTCGAACAATTCTTCGGAACACAACCCATTATACAAGCGATAGAGCACGCATAGGGATGCAACATCTCTTCTTAGACTTAAGGGCTCGATATCGCTCGTCAGTATTGGATCGTCGACAATTCTCACAGCTCTTCTTTGAACCGAGTCAAGAGGGCCAAGTTGGTATGCCGGTGCTCCCGCCCAGAGATGAGAGCAGTACTCCATATGGGGGCGGACTTGCGATTTATACAGACGCAGTCTTTGCCCCGGCGTGAAGTACCGCTTCGCTCTGTTAAGCACACCGAGTTTTTTGGATGCCATCTTGACCTTGTCTTCCAGGTGACATCGGAACTGGACGTCGCTGGATATGTCGACACCAAGGATACCAATACTGTTAGAGATGGTAAGGGTTGTGTCCTGGAATTGAGGGGCCACAGTGAATGGGGTTTTCTTAGCGGTGAACGCACAAACTTGTGTCTTGGAGGGGTTGAATTGGACTAAATTGTCTCGACCCCAATCGGAGACTTTGGAAAGACTACTCTCGATTTCAGACACAAGTTGTTCGCGACTTTCTACCACAGCGGAACGAGGGATGTTTGCACGGCCTGTGTAGAAAGCGTCTCCAGTGCTATCGTCCGCATAGCAATGAATGCCATCAATAGACAGTAAGTCATTGATATGCAGGAGAAACAGTGTTGGAGACAGCACAGAACCTTGCGGGACGCCAGCGTTTATGTCTAGTTTTGCGGAGCAGCAGCCATCTACAACGGCTCGTATGCATCGACCAGACAAAAAACTGGCAACCCATTTGCACAAACCCTCGGGTAGTCCGTACGATGGCAACTTCGAGAGAAGACCCCGGTGCCAGACCCGATCGAACGCCTTCGCCATATCTAGGCTAACTGCCAATGCCTCACCTTGACTCTCGATGGCTGAAGCCCATCGGTGTGTCAGATACACTAGCAGGTCACCAGTCGAGCGACCGTGGCGAAAGCCGTATTGCCGGTCGCTGATCAAATCGTGTTCCTCTAGGTACCTGAGGAGCTTGGTGTTAATAACACGCTCCATAACCTTGGAGAGAAGGGAGGTAATAGCGATAGGCCTGTAATTCGATGGATCTGATCTATCGCCCTTTTTGGGTACCGGGTGCACATGGGCGGTCTTCCATGAAGACGGTACTTGCCTAGTGTGGTAAGAAAGTGCGAAAAGTCGCGTTAATACAGGGCACAACTCTGGAGCACACTGTTTCAGCACCATCGCTGGAATGCCGTCGGGCCCACTCGACTTATGAACATCGAGAGTAAGCAGCTCCCGCCGGACATCTCTTTGTGAGAAGTTTATTTCCGGCATGGAGTGTCCACACCGTGGGATGGTTGGCGGTACGGCGCTCTCATCGACATTCAAAGTCGAGTTTGAGGCAAAGAGTGTACCTAGAAGATCGGCTTTCTCCTTGGCGCTATGGGCCAGGTTGCCGTCGGCATTTCGCAATGGTGGTAAGGACGACAGACAAAAATTTCCCTCGGCAGCTTTGGCGAGCGACCAGAAGGCTCGACTCCCAGAAGGGTAGTTGGCAAGCCTTTCGCCAATTCTCCCGATGAACTCGAATTTAGCTCTGGCAATTGCTCTTTTACAGGCCCTTGAGACAGCATTTAGCTTGCGTTTCACGTCAGATACGTTTGGATCGCTGTTACTCCGAGCCGTGGTCCAAGCCCTGAACGTGGCTTGCTTAATCCGTTTCGCTTCCTTACAAGGCCGATTAAACCACGGTCGTTTCCTTGTTCCGGCAGCAACTAGCGAGTTCGGAATAAAATATTCCATACCCGCCAGTATCGTCTCAGAGACAGCAGCTGCGCAGGTGTCGGGATCTTCTGATGTGAAGCAAAGCTGCCTCCACGGGTACGATGCATAGTATTCTCGCAATCCATCCCAATCTGCTGACTTGTACTGCCATATGCGCCGCAAACTAGTTGGCCGAGGTGGATCTGTGCGCGTGCATGGTGCAAGAGTCCGGATGAGGCAGTGGTCGGACGAGCCGAGTGGTGCATCCACTGAGATGGAATATCCATCCGGACGTTGAGTCAGCAGAAGGTCCAGTATAGAGCTCGTATGGTCCTCAATATCTGGTATTCTTGTTGGAGAATGTACCAGTTGTGAGTAACCATAGGCCAGAGCGAATTCGTGAGCACACCTCCCCGCGTAGTCAGTGGACCGAGAACTAAGCCATTCAGTGTGGTGGGCATTAAAGTCTCCTAAAATCACCAACTCCGCAGAGGGGTATAGCTCAAGAACTTTGTCCGTCGTCAATTGCAGGTTCTCGAAGAGCCGCTTTGTTTCCCTGTCACCGCTATGAGACCTGTATAGGCATGCGTAAACACGGGTGTGGCCACCGTAGTCCACGCGCACCCACAATATCGACAGGTCCCTGTCCTCTAAATGAAGGAGACGGCGACAGCAGATATCCTCCCGAACGAACATACATACACCGGCACGTCTCAGGAATTTATGTTCGAGTTTGTAGCCGGGATAGTGTAGGTATGAAGTGTCGGCCGAGCAAGATATCTGCGTCTCCGTTAGAAATAGTAAGGTCGGCTGCGCAGTCTCCAGATGTTGATGGACTGCGCTAAGGTTAGCATGGAGCCCCCTGATATTGCAGAAGTCCACTTGTGTGGAGAGGGGAGCCGCTGTGTATACCTTACTTTTCTTTTTGTTTTTCATTTTGTGGGGGAAGGTTATAGGTTTTTTGTGAAGATTTGTTGTGTTGATAGCTAAAGAGGCAAATTTGCAATGCAGACCAGCCACGGGTTAGCATAGGTAGTGCGAATTGTCGGCGCAGCGAACGAGAGGGCCCCCAGTCCCCCCCCACTGCAACAGCCGGGTCCACCCCGGTCTCCTTCTCCGGCACGACTGCTACAGCAGGGATTTTTCGCGGGTTGGCAGTTCAGCCTCCCAGGGCGGAGATTAAGTGATCCCTGGGTTCGGGAACTCTACTGACCCGCGGGCGGCCAGCGACAAACCGTTTCACTGGGTCTCACTGACCGCTGCGCCCACACTCCGCGCCTACACCTGCCGATGACTGTATCGTTTGCATCACCGGCCTTCCGCTACCAACACAACGAATCCTCGGGAGCTCTGGATACCTTACTCACCGCAGGAACACAACACCGTCAGAGAACAATGTTATTTGGCTGCGATCTTCTGTAAGGCGGAGGTACTTCGCCAGTCGGGCTGCTCCGATTTGAGTAGGGTATATACCCCACTGTGCCCTACCTCTCTTAATAAATAATACAAATCTACCTCAACTATAGTTGACATGAACGGTTGAGCGGATATTAATTAAGGGAATTAAAGATCATTAAATGTGTATTTAAAAAATATGCCATGAATGAAAAAATAATAACCTTTTTTCCAATAAAAAAAAAATTATATCGATGTTAAATTGACAAAAAAAAGAGAAACTATTGGTAATTTGTAAGATCTGGATCGAGTTGGTGTGGATTTTTTGCAAAAAAAAAATTACTTAGCTCGATTGCGGCTTTTTCAAGGGTGGAAAAATACCTGTAGCTTATGAAATGTAACCACCCAGCTTTATATAAATAAATCAGTTATCGAACTACAAATTCACTAAAAATCAAGAAATAAAACAAAATTTTAACAAAAAAAAAACCGACTTCAAAGCAAAAAAAAAAAAAAAAACGATAAAACAAAAATGCACTAAAAGGTAAAAAAATAATTACGTATTTTTTTGTCTGTAATCAAATTATTACGATAATATAATGTACAATTATTGTTGTTTTTGGAGTCTGTGTCATCAAAGGAAATACGATAATTATATAATTTGCAAATTCATAAATCATTATCATCCCCATCGAGCTAAGTATAGCGTGTACAATAATAAATCTCACGTGTGATGGGCCAGCAGGCGCCGTCCCTGTAGTGCGCGCCGCCTGCGCACGCGCAGCGCCGCTCCGCGCACACGCCGTGCGGCCCGAGCGCGCGCGTGCACTGCGCCGACACGACGCACGAGGAGTTCAGTCCGGGAGACTCTGTTGCAAATACATGTACACTCGACATAATGTAACGGACTATATTTTAAATATTAATAGTATCAGCATTTGACTGGCCCGTTGGCGCAATTGGCAGTGACCCTGTTTTCAGCTCCAGGGTTCTAGGTTCGAATTCCGCTCCGAGTCTGGTTGTAATATATATTTATTCATATACATATGTATTATTTATATGTATATTCATTTTAAAAAAATTAGGCACGAATCCGGCACGACACTCGCACGCGCGCGCGCCACCGCACACCGTGTGCTGCACCACGGACTGTACTCACTCACCCTTCAGACACTCGTCGCCGTACTTCACGAACCCGGCGCGACACTCGCATTCGCGCGCGCCGCCGCACACCGTGTGCGGCACCGCGCAGTCAGAGTCCCGCTCGCACGAGCCGCCAATGACTGGGAATTTATTTAGTATAGATTAACAAAATGCCTTTTTCTGCTTAAACTCTCCTATTTATCTATTAATTACTTATTGCATAATGTACTTCATATGTATATTGCACAAAAGACGGGCTGAATACTACCAGCACTCTCTACCACCCAATTTTATGACATACAGGAGAGACCGATGAAAATAACTTTTCACGAAGGCTTTAAACTATCTTGTAATGACAGATAAGGACGGAGAGGGAATGACTATCAATCTGAGGTATTTGATTTCGTTAATTTCTTAAAATAATGGTTTTTTATTTGAATATTAAGAACTGCTGTTTGAATATAAAAATAATTAAAAAAATTATAGTGTCCTAAGAAGTCAATACATTTAATAGATCTTTTTTCTAAGCCTAGGATTCCCTTACAAAAAATTCTTGGTCTAAAATTCCTCAACAGCAACGATCACCTCGTTGTCGTTTATTTGACATTAAAGTCATTCTTTAAGCCGAGAAAAGAGGTAAAAGTAACTGCGAGCTAAATCTGGTGAACAGGATGGTTGTTCAAGGAATTCAAGTCCCGTTGCTTGAATAGTTGTTATCGCAACTGCCATTTTGTAAGCTGGTGCGTAGTCTTGGTGAGACAGCACTCTACCTCGCAGTTTACCGCCTCTTGTTTCTGAGATAGACGCTCGCAATCTTCTTATTTGATCTGCGCAATGTGAGCCTGTAATAGTGGCTCCAAATGGTTTTCCAAGTCATAATAATCATCATAATATCAGCCATTTAATCCACTGTTGAACGTAGTACGCCTTCTCCATCGACTTCCAGAGCGACCGGTTCGAAGCAGCTGGCGGCTTTTCTCAAGTCGTCTGTCCATCTCGTTGACGGCAGCCGGTTTTGTTTTATGATCAAAACGGTGAACCCGTCTCGTCTATGGAGAAAAAAAATTCCTGATCGGCTCGGAACCTCTCGAGATTCGCTCTCGAAATGTCGACTACTTTTTTTTTATTCGTCGGTTAACATTCTCGGTATCCAACGGAAGACTATCACATGTTATGTTTTTTATGTTTACTACGAGTTAAACTATACAATATTATATTTTGTTTCTCAAATTACGACTCAGGTGTAGAGTTATGTTGCGCTGAACTTTGAGACAGCACGTTTCGAAGCGCGTCCTGTATTTAAAATATCATATTGTCTCAAAAATAGTTATACGGAAAAGTGTAAAGGAATAACTTTTCATCGGTGATTAACTAGTTACTAGACTAACTTTTTACTAACTGTTACTAATTGTTTTAAAATTTTTAATTTGTCAAAATATTTAACGGACACCATTTTGCGTCATTTGTCATAGACTAAAATCTTAAATGTGACATTGTGTGTGCAACAAGTGTACCTAAGTATTAGTCAATTAGCAGAGGAATCTTTTCTGATGTAATCTCAAGAAAGTAATGACAGTTGGAATCTTGGGTGGCAATGAAATGAAATAAATAAACAACTTAAATTAATTAATAATTTAACTTAAATGTTTATAACATAATATATTATAAGTATAATACCTAATGAAAGGCAGAAAGGAAGGCACGTTATGACTTATGCCGTTGCGTCATTATGTTTCCATAATGCAATTCAATAGGCAGAATATAAACAATATATCGCATCTGTAATCGATTTCAAATAATCTGACGTCTTTCCACTTGAACGTAAACAATAGGGGTAATAAACCAAACACTCACAGAGCCCATTCATTTTCTATTTTGTTGCAAATCTAACCAGTAATAAACACTAAACAACAACAAATTTAATCATTTATTCTTTGGAAAATTAATAATTCAAAACATGTGGTTTTTATTAAATTATAACGACTCGCTGTTTTGTTTTTTAATTTTAATAAATATATTAATATGTATTTTATTATAATATAGGTATGTTAAATAAAATACGGTAACAAATTTAATTATTTATTCTTTCCAAACTAATAATTCAAAACATGTGGTTTTTATTAAATTATGACGACTCGCTGTTTTGTTCTGATTCCGAATTATTTTCCATAGTTTCATTAAAATTCAAATAATATTTTTTTTATACTTAATTCAATTCTTTTTAATATAATTCTATTTAATAGTCTATGAATATTCAAAAGTATCAACACTGGTTAGTTTGCAAGAGGCACATGGTGAACAGATCCTGTTCGGGTAAATAGACGCTAGTAAAAAATGGCACGGCGGCGCGGCTTATGCCTCGGCGACGGCTCGACACAATACGCAACCAGTCAACTGTCAATTGTTTTTTTTTTTAATATATAACCAACCTGGATAATTGAATATAAACAATCAGGTAGAAAATTTTACTTAGAAACGAGATAAATAATACAAATCTACCTCAACTATAGTTGACATGAACGGTTGAGCGGATATTAATTAAGGGAATTAAAGATCTTTAAATATGTATTTAAAAAATATGCCATGAATGAAAAAATAATAACCTTTTTTCCAATAAAAAAAAAAATTATATCGATGTTAAATTGACAAAAAAAAGAGAAACTATTGGTAATTTGTAAGATCTTCGTACTATTTCGAGTTGGTGTGGATTTTTTGCAAAAAAAAAAAATTTACTTAGCTCGATTGCGGCTTTTTCGAGGGTGGAAAAATACCTGTAGCTTATGAAATGTAACCACCAAGCTTTATATAAATAAATCAGTTATCGAACTACAAATTCACTAAAAATCAAGAAATAAAACAAAATTTTAACAAAAAAAAACCGACTTCAAAGCAAAAAAAAAAAAAAACGATAAAACAAAAATGCACTAAAAGGTAAAAAAATAATTACGTATTTTTTTGTCTGTAATCAAATTATTACGATAATATAATGTACAATTATTGTTGTTTTTGGAGTCTGTGTCATCAAAGGAAATACGATAATTATATAATTTGCAAATTCATAAATCATTATCATCCCCATCGAGCTAAGTATAGCGTGTACAATAATAAATCTCACGTGTGATGGGCCAGCAGGCGCCGTCCCTGTAGTGCGCGCCGCCTGCGCACGCGCAGCGCCGCTCCGCGCACACGCCGTGCGGCCCGAGCGCGCGCGTGCACTGCGCCGACACGACGCACGAGGAGTTCAGTCCGGGAGACTCTGTTGCAAATACATGTACACTCGACATAATGTAACGGACTATATTTTAAATATTAATGGTATCAGCATTTGACTGGCCCGTTGGCGCAATTGGCAGTGACCCTGTTTTCAGCTCCAGGGTTCTAGGTTCGAATTCCGCTCCGAGTCTGGTTGTAATATATATTTATTCATATACATATGTATTATTTATATGTATATTAATTTTAAAAAAATTAGGCACGAATCCGGCACGACACTCGCACGCGCGCGCGCCACCGCACACCGTGTGCTGCACCACGGACTGTACTCACTCACCCTTCAGACACTCGTCGCTGTACTTCACGAACCCGGCGCGACACTCGCATTCGCGCGCGCCGCCGCACACCGTGTGCGGCACCGCGCAGTCAGAGTCCCGCTCGCACGAGCCGCCAATGACTGGGAATTTATTTAGTATAGATTAACAAAATGCCTTTTTCTGCTTAAACTCTCCTATTTATCTATTAATTACTTATTGCATAATGTACTTCATATGTATATTGCACAAAAGACGCGCTGAATACTACCAGCACTCTCTACCACCCAATTTTATGACATACAGGAGAGACCGATAAAAATAACTTTTCACGAAGGCTTTAAACTATCTTGTAATGACAGATAAGGACGGAGAGGGAATGACTATCAATGTGAGGTATTTGATTTCGTTAATTTCTTAAAATAATGGTTTTTTATTTGAATATTAAGAACTGCTGTTTGAATATAAAAATAATTAAAAAAATTATAGTGTCCTAAGAAGTCAATACATTTAATAGATCTTTTTTCTAAGCCTAGGATTCCCTTACAAAAAATTCTTGGTCTAAAATTCCTCAACAGCAACCATCACCTCGTTGTCGTCTATTTGACATTAAAGTCATTCTTTAAGCCGAGAAAAGAGGTAAAAGTAACTGCGAGCTAAATCTGGTGAACAGGATGGTTGTTCAAGGAATTCAAGTCCCGTTGCTTGAATAGTTGTTATCGCAACTGCCATTTTGTAAGCCGGTGCGTAGTCTTGGTGAGACAGCACTCTACCTCGCAGTTTACCGCCTCTTGTTTCTGAGATAGACGCTCGCAATCTTCTTATTTGATCTGCGCAATGTGAGCCTGTAATAGTGGCTCCAAATGGTTTTCCAAGACATAATAATCATCATAATATCAGCCATTTAATCCACTGTAGAACGTAGTACGCCTTCTCCATCGACTTCCAGAGCGACCGGTTCGAAGCAGCTGGCGGCTTTTCTCAAGTCGTCTGTCCATCTCGTTGACGGCAGCCGGTTTTGTTTTATGATCAAAACGGTGAACCCGTCTCGTCTATGGAGAAAAACATTTCCTGATCGGCTCGGAACCTCTCGAGATTCGCTCTCGAAATGTCGACTACTTTTTTTTTATTCGTCGGTTAACATTCTCGGTATCCAACGCGCAGAAACCTTTTAACCGACTTCAAAAAAAGAAGGAGGTTCTCAATTCGTCTGTAAATTTTTTTCTTGTGCTTGTGAGCTCCTAACTTTTTACTGGGTGTACTACTGGTGGAAAATTTTAATGATTCTTTTTATAGTCAAAAGCTAGTGCTCGTCATGTGGTCCCATTTAAATTTGAGCGAGATGCGAATAGTAGTTTTTGAGTAATCCTTAACAATGCGTATTTTTCTTCCTGATACCGCGCGCTGCTGCGCGGGTCGCGTTGCACACAATCGTTCCTTGTGACTTAATTTGTTTCGGAAGACTATCACATGTTATGTTTTTTATGTTTACTACGAGTTAAACTATACAATATTATATTTTGTTTCTCAAATTACGACTCAGGTGTAGAGTTATGTTGCGCTGAACTTTGAGACAGCACGTTTCGAAGCGCGTCCTATATTTAAAATATCATATTGTCTCAAAAATAGTTATACGGAAAAGTGTAAAGGAATAACTTTTCATCGGTGATTAACTAGTTACTAGACTAACTTTTTACTAACTGTTACTAATTGTTTTAAAATTTTTAATTTGTCAAAATATTTAACGGACACCATTTTGCGTCATTTGTCATAGACTAAAATCTTAAATGTGACATTGTGTGTGCAACAAGTGTACCTAAGTATTAGTCAATTAGCAGAGGAATCTTTTCTGATGTAATCTCAAGAAAGTAATGACAGTTGGAATCTTGGGTGGCAATGAAATGAAATAAATAAACAACTTAAATTAATTAATAATTTAACTTAAATGTTTATAACATAATATATAATAAGTATAATACCTAATGAAAGGCAGAAATGAAGGCACGTTATGACTTATGCCGTTGCGTCATTATGTTTCCATAATGCAATTCAATAGGCAGAATATAAACAATATATCGCATCTGTAATCGATTTCAAATAATCTGACGTCTTTCCACTTGAACGTAAACAATAGGGGTAATAAACCAAACACTCACAGAGCCCATTCATTTTCTATTTTGTTGCAAATCTAACCAGTAATAAACACTAAACAACAACAAATTTAATCATTTATTCTTTGGAAAATTAATAATTCAAAACATGTGGTTTTTATTAAATTATAACGACTCGCTGTTTTGTTTTTTAATTTTAATAAATATATTAATATGTATTTTATTATATAGGTATGTTAAATAAAATACGGTAACAAATTTAATTATTTATTCTTTCCAAACTAATAATTCAAAACATGTGGTTTTTATTAAATTATGACGACTCGCTGTTTTGTTCTGATTCCGAATTATTTTCCATAGTTTCATTAAAATTCAAATAATATTTTTTTTATACTTAATTCAATTCTTTTTAATATAATTCTATTTAATAGTCTATGAATATTCAAAAGTATCAACACTGGTTAGTTTGCAACACGCACATGGTGAACAGATCCTGTTCGGGTAAATAGACGCTAGTAAAAAATGGCACGGCGGCGCGGCTTATGCCTCGGCGACGGCTCGACACAATACGCAACCAGTCAACTGTCAATTGTTTTTTTTTTATATAACCAACCTGGATAATTGAATATAAACAATCAGGTAGAAAATTTTACTTAGAAACGAGATAAATAATACAAATCTACCTCAACTATAGTTGACATGAACGGTTGAGCGGATATTAATTAAGGGAATTAAAGATCTTTAAATATGTATTTAAAAAATATGCCATGAATGAAAAAATAATAACCTTTTTTCCAATAAAAAAAAAATTATATCGATGTTAAATTGACAAAAAAAAGAGAAACTATTGGTAATTTGTAAGATCTTCGTCCTATTTCGAGTTGGTGTGGATTTTTTGCAAAAAAAAAAATTTACTCAGCTCGATTGCGGCTTTTTCGAGGGTGGAAAAATACCTGTAGCTTATGAAATGTAACCACCCAGCTTTATATAAATAAATCAGTTATCGAACTACAAATTCACTAAAAATCAAGAAATAAAACAAAATTTTAACAAAAAAAAAACCGACTTCAAAGCAAAAAAAAAAAAAAAACGATAAAACAAAAATGCACTAAAAGGTAAAAAAATAATTACGTATTTTTTTGTCTGTAATCAAATTATTACGATAATATAATGTACAATTATTGTTGTTTTTGGAGTCTGTGTCATCAAAGGAAATACGATAATTATATAATTTGCAAATTCATAAATCATTATCATCCCCATCGAGCTAAGTATAGCGTGTACAATAATAAATCTCACGTGTGATGGGCCAGCAGGCGCCGTCCCTGTAGTGCGCGCCGCCTGCGCACGCGCAGCGCCGCTCCGCGCACACGCCGTGCGGCCCGAGCGCGCGCGTGCACTGCGCCGACACGACGCACGAGGAGTTCAGTCCGGGAGACTCTGTTGCAAATACATGTACACTCGACATAATGTAACGGACTATATTTTAAATATTAATGGTATCAGCATTTGACTGGCCCGTTGGCGCAATTGGCAGTGACCCTGTTTTCAGCTCCAGGGTTCTAGGTTCGAATTCCGCTCCGAGTCTGGTTGTAATATATATTTATTCATATACATATGTATTATTTATATGTATATTAATTTTAAAAAAATTAGGCACGAATCCGGCACGACACTCGCACGCGCGCGCGCCACCGCACACCGTGTGCTGCACCACGGACTGTACTCACTCACCCTTCAGACACTCGTCGCTGTACTTCACGAACCCGGCGCGACACTCGCATTCGCGCGCGCCGCCGCACACCGTGTGCGGCACCGCGCAGTCAGAGTCCCGCTCGCACGAGCCGCCAATGACTGGGAATTTATTTAGTATAGATTAACAAAATGCCTTTTTCTGCTTAAACTCTCCTATTTATCTATTAATTACTTATTGCATAATGTACTTCATATGTATATTGCACAAAAGACGCGCTGAATACTACCAGCACTCTCTACCACCCAATTTTATGACATACAGGAGAGACCGATAAAAATAACTTTTCACGAAGGCTTTAAACTATCTTGTAATGACAGATAAGGACGGAGAGGGAATGACTATCAATGTGAGGTATTTGATTTCGTTAATTTCTTAAAATAATGGTTTTTTATTTGAATATTAAGAACTGCTGTTTGAATATAAAAATAATTAAAAAAATTATAGTGTCCTAAGAAGTCAATACATTTAATAGATCTTTTTTCTAAGCCTAGGATTCCCTTACAAAAAATTCTTGGTCTAAAATTCCTCAACAGCAACCATCACCTCGTTGTCGTCTATTTGACATTAAAGTCATTCTTTAAGCCGAGAAAAGAGGTAAAAGTAACTGCGAGCTAAATCTGGTGAACAGGATGGTTGTTCAAGGAATTCAAGTCCCGTTGCTTGAATAGTTGTTATCGCAACTGCCATTTTGTAAGCCGGTGCGTAGTCTTGGTGAGACAGCACTCTACCTCGCAGTTTACCGCCTCTTGTTTCTGAGATAGACGCTCGCAATCTTCTTATTTGATCTGCGCAATGTGAGCCTGTAATAGTGGCTCCAAATGGTTTTCCAAGACATAATAATCATCATAATATCAGCCATTTAATCCACTGTAGAACGTAGTACGCCTTCTCCATCGACTTCCAGAGCGACCGGTTCGAAGCAGCTGGCGGCTTTTCTCAAGTCGTCTGTCCATCTCGTTGACGGCAGCCGGTTTTGTTTTATGATCAAAACGGTGAACCCGTCTCGTCTATGGAGAAAAAAATTTCCTGATCGGCTCGGAACCTCTCGAGATTCGCTCTCGAAATGTCGACTACTTTTTTTTTATTCGTCGGTTAACATTCTCGGTATCCAACGCGCAGAAACCTTTTAACCGACTTCAAAAAAAGAAGGAGGTTCTCAATTCGTCTGTAAATTTTTTTCTTGTGCTTGTGAGCTCCTAACTTTTTACTGGGTGTACTACTGGTGGAAAATTTTAATGATTCTTTTTATAGTCAAAAGCTAGTGCTCGTCATGTGGTCCCATTTAAATTTGAGCGAGATGCGAATAGTAGTTTTTGAGTAATCCTTAACAATGCGTATTTTTCTTCCTGATACCGCGCGCTGCTGCGCGGGTCGCGTTGCACACAATCGTTCCTTGTGACTTAATTTGTTTCGGAAGACTATCACATGTTATGTTTTTTATGTTTACTACGAGTTAAACTATACAATATTATATTTTGTTTCTCAAATTACGACTCAGGTGTAGAGTTATGTTGCGCTGAACTTTGAGACAGCACGTTTCGAAGCGCGTCCTATATTTAAAATATCATATTGTCTCAAAAATAGTTATACGGAAAAGTGTAAAGGAATAACTTTTCATCGGTGATTAACTAGTTACTAGACTAACTTTTTACTAACTGTTACTAATTGTTTTAAAATTTTTAATTTGTCAAAATATTTAACGGACACCATTTTGCGTCATTTGTCATAGACTAAAATCTTAAATGTGACATTGTGTGTGCAACAAGTGTACCTAAGTATTAGTCAATTAGCAGAGGAATCTTTTCTGATGTAATCTCAAGAAAGTAATGACAGTTGGAATCTTGGGTGGCAATGAAATGAAATAAATAAACAACTTAACTTAATTAATAATTTAACTTAAATGTTTATAACATAATATATAATAAGTATAATACCTAATGAAAGGCAGAAAGGAAGGCACGTTATGACTTATGCCGTTGCGTCATTATGTTTCCATAATGCAATTCAATAGGCAGAATATAAACAATATATCGCATCTGTAATCGATTTCAAATAATCTGACGTCTTTCCACTTGAACGTAAACAATAGGGGTAATAAACCAAACACTCACAGAGCCCATTCATTTTCTATTTTGTTGCAAATCTAACCAGTAATAAACACTAAACAACAACAAATTTAAACATTTATTCTTTGGAAAATTAATAATTCAAAACATGTGGTTTTTATTAAATTATAACGACTCGCTGTTTTGTTTTTTAATTTTAATAAATATATTAATATGTATTTTATTATATAAATAAATAAATAAATAAATAAATATTAACCAACAATCACACCACGTTAACCTAGCCCCGTGTTAAGTTCGTAAGAACTTGTGTTACAGGTACTAGGAACGGAAATAAATTTAAGATATAAATACATATATACATAAATACACATCCATGACCCGGTGCAGACATCTATATTCATCATACAAATTATCTGCACCTGGCGGGATTCGAACCCGCGACCGCTGCGTAAAGTGCCAGTTGCCTGACCACTCGACCAGCCGGCCGTCGGTATAGGTATGTTAAATAAAATACGGTAACAAATTTAATTATTTATTCTTTCCAAACTAATAATTCAAAACATGTGGTTTTTATTAAATTATGACGACTCGCTGTTTTGTTCTGATTCCGAATTATTTTCCATAGTTTCATTAAAATTCAAATAATATTTTTTTTATACTTAATTCAATTCTTTTTAATATAATTCTATTTAATAGTCTATGAATATTCAAAAGTATCAACACTGGTTAGTTTGCAACACGCACATGGTGAACAGATCCTGTTCGGGTAAATAGACGCTAGTAAAAAATGGCACGGCGGCGCGGCTTATGCCTCGGCGACGGCTCGACACAATACGCAACCAGTCAACTGTCAATTGTTTTTTTTTTTTTTATATAACCAACCTGGATAATTGAATATAAACAATCAGGTAGAAAATTTTACTTAGAAACGAGATAAATAATACAAATCTACCTCAACTATAGTTGACATGAACGGTTGAGCGGATATTAATTAAGGGAATTAAAGATCTTTAAATATGTATTTAAAAAATATGCCATGAATGAAAAAATAATAACCTTTTTTCCAATAAAAAAAAATTATATCGATGTTAAATTGACAAAAAAAAGAGAAACTATTGGTAATTTGTAAGATCTTCGTACTATTTCGAGTTGGTGTGGATTTTTTGCAAAAAAAAAAATTTACTTAGCTCGATTGCGGCTTTTTCGAGGGTGGAAAAATACCTGTAGCTTATGAAATGTAACCACCCAGCTTTATATAAATAAATCAGTTATCGAACTACAAATTCACTAAAAATCAAGAAATAAAACAAAATTTTAACAAAAAAAAAACCGACTTGAAAGCAAAAAAAAAAAAAAAAAAAACGATAAAACAAAAATGCACTAAAAGGTAAAAAAATAATTACGTATTTTTTTGTCTGTAATCAAATTATTACGATAATATAATGTACAATTATTGTTGTTTTTGGAGTCTGTGTCATCAAAGGAAATACGATAATTATATAATTTGCAAATTCATAAATCATTATCATCCCCATCGAGCTAAGTATAGCGTGTACAATAATAAATCTCACGTGTGATGGGCCAGCAGGCGCCGTCCCTGTAGTGCGCGCCGCCTGCGCACGCGCAGCGCCGCTCCGCGCACACGCCGTGCGGCCCGAGCGCGCGCGTGCACTGCGCCGACACGACGCACGAGGAGTTCAGTCCGGGAGACTCTGTTGCAAATACATGTACACTCGACATAATGTAACGGACTATATTTTAAATATTAATAGTATCAGCATTTGACTGGCCCGTTGGCGCAATTGGCAGTGACCCTGTTTTCAGCTCCAGGGTTCTAGGTTCGAATTCCGCTCCGAGTCTGGTTGTAATATATATTTATTCATATACATATGTATTATTTATATGTATATTAATTTTAAAAAAATTAGGCACGAATCCGGCACGACACTCGCACGCGCGCGCGCCACCGCACACCGTGTGCTGCACCACGGACTGTACTCACTCACCCTTCAGACACTCGTCGCCGTACTTCACGAACCCGGCGCGACACTCGCATTCGCGCGCGCCGCCGCACACCGTGTGCGGCACCGCGCAGTCAGAGTCCCGCTCGCACGAGCCGCCAATGACTGGGAATTTATTTAGTATAGATTAACAAAATGCCTTTTTCTGCTTAAACTCTCCTATTTATCTATTAATTACTTATTGCATAATGTACTTCATATGTATATTGCACAAAAGACGGGCTGAATACTACCAGCACTCTCTACCACCCAATTTTATGACATACAGGAGAGACCGATGAAAATAACTTTTCACGAAGGCTTTAAACTATCTTGTAATGACAGATAAGGACGGAGAGGGAATGACTATCAATCTGAGGTATTTGATTTCGTTAATTTCTTAAAATAATGGTTTTTTATTTGAATATTAAGAACTGCTGTTTGAATATAAAAATAATTAAAAAAATTATAGTGTCCTAAGAAGTCAATACATTTAATAGATCTTTTTTCTAAGCCTAGGATTCCCTTACAAAAAATTCTTGGTCTAAAATTCCTCAACAGCAACCATCACCTCGTTGTCGTCTATTTGACATTAAAGTCATTCTTTAAGCCGAGAAAAGAGGTAAAAGTAACTGCGAGCTAAATCTGGTGAACAGGATGGTTGTTCAAGGAATTCAAGTCCCGTTGCTTGAATAGTTGTTATCGCAACTGCCATTTTGTAAGCTGGTGCGTAGTCTTGGTGAGACAGCACTCTACCTCGCAGTTTACCGCCTCTTGTTTCTGAGATAGACGCTCGCAATCTTCTTATTTGATCTGCACAATGTGAGCCTGTAATAGTGGCTCCAAATGGTTTTCCAAGTCATAATAATCATCATAATATCAGCTATTTAATCCACTGTTGAACAGAAAGTTGGGTACGTTATGACTTATGCCGTTGTGTCATTATGTTTCCATAATGCAATTCAATAGGCAGAATATAAACAATATATCCCATCTGTAATAGATTTCAAATAATCTGACGTCTTTCCACTTGAACGTAAACAATAGGGGTAATAAACGTGTGACGTGGTGTGACGAAAATTAAAAACAAATTAGATCAAAAACAAGTAGTTTTCATCGATTTAAAAAAGGCATTCGTTACTGTTAGCCACCATTTACTGTTAGAAAAACTATTCGCCATTGGAATTAAAGGAAAAGCAATTAAATTACTTGAGTCCTACTTACAAAATCTATGGTAAAATGGTATGGTAATCGATGGTTAGAGGATCTTTAAATGGACTACATGTTCGTATTACAAAACCAAGATTTTTAAGTGCTTTGGATCTAATTATGTCAATATGAGAAGACATTAACATTTTGCTGTCGAAGTATACACCTAAATCACGGACCATCTGTGTTCTACCGATCTCAATGCCATTAAAATTATATTTAAACACTATAGGATTATTTTTACGAGTGTAACTAATACATTGACATTTTTGAATACTAACGTTTATATTATTCCTTTGTATAATAATCAAATAGATTGTTAAGGTCATGTTGTAACCGCTTACAATCATCAACTGAGCGCACACTAATGTACACTTTTTTGTCGTCAGCATAGAGTAAGTGTTTAATAAAAAAAAAATAAAAAAAAAATAATAAAAAATAAAATGAGAAATAAAGCATCCTTAAACATAATTACTCATTGCATAATGTACTTCATATGTATATTGCACAAAAGACGGGCTGAATACTACCAGCACTCTCTACCACCCAATTTTATGACATACATTTACATGACATATATTTGGATCACTTAATCTCCGCCCTGGGAGGCTGAACTGCCAACCCGCGAAAAATCCCTGCTGTAGCAGTCGTGCCGGAGAATGAGACCGGGGTGGACCCGGCTGTTGCAGTGGGGGGGGGGGGGGACTGGGGGCCCTCTCGTTCGCTGCGCCGACAATCCGCACTACCTATGCTAACCCGTGGCTGGTCTGCATTGCAAATTTGCCTCTTTAGCTATCAACACAACAAATCTTCACAAAAAACCTATAACCCTCCCCCACAAAATGAAAAACAAAAAGAAAAGTGAGGTATACACAGCGGCTCCCCTCTCCACACAAGTGGACTTCTGCAATATCAGGGGGCTCCATGCTAACCTTAGCGCAGTCCATCAACATCTGGAGACTGCGCAGCCGACCTTACTATTCCTAACGGAGACGCAGATATCTTGCCCGGCCGACACTTCATACCTACACTATCCCGGCTACAAACTCTAACATAAATTCCTGAGACGTGCCGGTGTATGTATGTTCGTTCGGGAGGATATCTGCTGTCGCCGTCTCCTTCATTTAGAGGACAGGGACCTGTCGATATTGTGGGTGCGCGTGGACTACGGTGGCCACACCCGTGTTTACGCATGCTTATACTGGTCTCATAGCGGTGACAGGGAAACAAAGCGGCTCTTCGAGCACCTGCAATTGACGACGGCCAAAGTTCTTGAGCTATACCCCTCTACGGAGTTGGTGATTTTAGGAGACTTCAATGCCCACCACACTGAATGGCTTAGTTCTCGGTCCACTGACTACGCGGGGAGGTGTGCTCACGAATTTGCTCTGGCCTATGGTTACTCACAACTCGTACATTCTCCTACAAGAATACCAGATATTGAGGACCATACGAGCTCTATACTGGACCTTCTGCTGACTCAACGTCCGGATGGATATTCCATCTCAGTGGAGGCACCACTCGGCTCGTCCGACCACTGCCTCATCCGGACTCTTGCACCATGCACGCGCACAGATCCACCTCGGCCAACTAGTTTGCGGCGCATATGGCAGTACAAGTCAGCAGATTGGGATGGATTGCGAGAATACTATGCATCGTACCCGTGGAGGCAGCTTTGCTTCACATCAGAAGATCCCGACACCTGCGCAGCTGCTGTCTCTGAGACGATACTGGCGGGTATGGAATATTTCATTCCGAACTCGCTAGTTGCTGCCGGGACAAGGAAACGACCGTGGTTTAATCGGCCTTGTAAGGAAGCGAAACGCATTAAGCAAGCCACGTTCAGGGCTTGGACCACGGCTCGGAGTAACAGCAATCCAAACGTATCTGACGTGAAACGCAAGCTAAATGCTGTCTCAAGGTCCTGTAAAAGAGCAATTGCCAGAGCTAAATTCGAGTTCATCGGGAGAATTGGCGAAAGGCTTGCCAACTACCCTTCCGGGAGTCGAGCCTTCTGGTCGCTCGCCAAAGCTGCCGAGGGAAACTTTTGTCTGTCGTCCTTACCACCATTGCAAAATGCCGACGGCAACCTGGCCCATAGCGCCAAGGAGAAAGCCGATCTTCTAGGTACACTCTTTGCCTCAAACTCGACTTTGAATGTCGATTAGAGCACCGTACCGCCGACCATCCCGCGGTGTGGATACTCCATGCCGGAAATAAACTTCTCACAAAGAGATGTCCGGCGGGAGCTGCTTACTCTCGATGTTCATAAGTCGAGTGGGCCCGACGGCATTCCAGCGATGGTGCTGAAACAGTGTGCTCCAGAGTTGTGCCCTGTATAAACGCGACTTTTCGCACTTTCCTACCACACTAGGCAAGTACCGTCTTTATGGAAGACCGCCCATGTGCACCCGGTACCCAAAAAGGGCGATAGATCAGATCCATCGAATTACAGGCCTATCGCTATTACCTCCCTTCTCTCCAAGGTTATGGAGCGTGTTATTAACACCAAGCTCCTCAGGTACCTAGAGGGACACGATTTGATCAGCGACCGGCAATACGGCTTTCGCCACGGTCGCTCGACTGGTGACCTTCTAGTGTATCTGACACACCGATGGGCTTCAGCCATCGAGAGTCAAGGTGAGGCATTAGCAGTTAGCCTAGATATGGCGAAGGCGTTCGATCGGGTCTGGCACCGGGGTCTTCTCTCGAAGTTGCCATCGTACGGACTACCCGAGGGTTTGTGCAAATGGGTTGCCAGTTTTTTGTCTGGTCGATGCATACGAGCCGTTGTAGATGGCTGCTGCTCCGCAAAACTAGACTTAAACGCTGGCGTCCCGCAAGGTTCTGTGCTGTCTCCAACGCTGTTTCTCCTGCATATCAATGACTTACTGTCTATTGATGGCATTCATTGCTATGCGGACGATAGCACTGGAGACGCATTCTACACAGGCCGTGCAAACATCCCTCGTTCCGCTGTGGTAGAAATACGCGAACAACTTGCGTCTCAAATCGAGAGTAGTCTTTCCAAAGTCTCCGATTGGGGTCGAGACAATTTAGTCCAATTCAACCCCTCCAAGACACAAGTTTGTGCGTTCACCGTTAAGAAAACCCCATTCACTGTGGCCCCTCAATTCCAGGACACAACCCTTACCATCTCTAACAGTATTGGTATCCTTGGTGTCGACATATCCAGCGACGTCCAGTTCCGATGTCACCTGGAGGACAAGGTCAAGATGGCATCTAAAAAACTCGGTGTGCTTAACAGAGCGAAGCGGTACTTCACGCCGGGGCAAAGACTGCTTCTGTATAAATCGCAAGTCCGCCCCCATATGGAGTACTGCTCTCATCTCTGGGCGGGAGCACCGGCATACCAGCTTGGCCCTCTTGACTCGGTTCAAAGGAGAGCTGTGAGAATTGTCGATGATCCAATACTGACGAGCGATATCGAGCCCTTAAGTCTTAGAAGAGATGTTGCATCCCTATGCGTGCTCTATCGTTTGTATAATGGGTTGTGTTCCGAAGAATTGTTCGAAATGGTGCCAACGGCCACTTTTTATCATCGCACCGCTCGCCATCGACAGGGAATTCATGCTCACACATTGCAGCCCAAATGGTCCCGTACAGTTCGGTATCAGAGGAATTTCCTCCCACGGACCATTCGGCTGTGAAATGAACTCCCTGCCGAGGTTTTCCCACAGGACTACAGTATGGGGTCCTTCAAGA
The DNA here is from genome assembly GCA_036937285.1 of Euphydryas editha. Lineage (NCBI taxonomy): Eukaryota > Metazoa > Arthropoda > Insecta > Lepidoptera > Nymphalidae > Euphydryas > Euphydryas editha. Next base: position 411,136 of record JAUPFZ010000029.1, read on the forward strand.
GGGGAGTAAATAGGTTTTTAAAGGGTCGGCAACGCGCATGTGATGCCCCTGGTGTTGCAGGCGTCCATAGGCTACGGTAACCGCTTACCATCAGGCGGGCCGTATGCTTGATTGCCACCGTCGTGGTATAAAAAAAAAAATACAGGAGAGACCGATAAAAATAACTTTTCACGAAGGCTTTAAACTATCTTGTAATGACAGATAAGGACGGAGAGGGAATGATTATCAATCTGAGGTATTTGATTGATGATTGATGGTGTGCTGCACCACGGACTGTACTCACTCACCCGGCAGACACTCGTCGCCGTGCTGCACGAACCCGGCACGACACTCGCACACCGTGTGCTGCACCACGGACTGTACTCACTCACCCGGCAGACACTCGTCGCCGTGCTGCACGAACCCGGCGCGACACTCGCACGCGCACGCGCCGCCGCACACCGTGTGCTGCCCCGCGCAGTCGAAGTCCTGCTCGCACGAGCCGCCAATGACTGGGAATTTATTTAGTATAGATTAACAAAATGGCTTTTTCTGCTTAAACTCTCCTATTTATCTATTAATTACTTATTGCATAATGTACTTCATATAAATATTGCACAAAAGACGGGCTTAATACTACCAGCACTCTCTACCACCCAATTTTATGACATACAGGAGAGACCGATAAAAATAACTTTTCACGAAGGCTTTAAACTATCTTGTAATGACAGATAAGGACGGAGAGGGAAAGACTATCATCTGAGGTATTTGATTTCGTTAATTTCTTAAAATAATGCTTTTTTATTTGAATATTAAGAACTGCTGTTTGAATATAAAAATAATTAAAAAATTTATAGTGTCATAAGAATTCAATACATTTAATAGATCTTTTTTCTAAGCCTAGGATTCCCTTACAAAAAATTCTTGGTCTAAAATTCCTCAACAGCAACCATCACCTCGTTGTCGTCTATTTGACATTAAAGTCATTCTTTAAGCCGAGAAAAGAGGTAAAAGTAACTGCGAGCTAAATCTGGTGAACAGGATGGTTGTTCAAGGAATTCAAGTCCCGTTGCTTGAATAGTTGTTATCGCAACTGCCATTTTGTAAGCTGGTGCGTAGTCTTGGTGAGACAGCACTCTACCTCGCAGTTTACCGCCTCTTGTTTCTGAGATAGACGCTCGCAATCTTCTTATTTGATCTGCGCAATGTGAGCCTGTAATAGTGGCTCCAAATGGTTTTCCAAGTCATAATAATCATCATAATATCAGCTATTTAATCCACTGTTGAACAGAAAGGTGGGTACGTTATGACTTATGCCGTTGTGTCATTATGTTTCCATAATGCAATTCAATAGGCAGAATATAAACAATATATCCCATCTGTAATAGATTTCAAATAATCTGACGTCTTTCCACTTGAACGTTAACAATAGGGGTAATAAACGTGTGACGTGGTGTGACGAAAATTAAAAACAAATTAGATCAAAAACAAGTAGTTTTCATCGATTTAAAAAAGGCATTCGTTACTGTTAGCCACCATTTACTGTTAGAAAAACTATTCGCCATTGGAATTAAAGGAAAAGCAATTAAATTACTTGAGTCCTACTTACAAAATCGTCGACAGATGGTCAAAATCGGTGAAAATCAAAGTAGCGCAAAGTTGATTACGTGCGGAGTCCCACAAGGCTCGATCCTAGGACCACTCTTATTTTTAGTTTATATAAACGATATTCACCAGATCGACTTACAAGGTGATGTCACATTGTATGCTGATGATACGAGTATTTTCTACTATGGTCACTCCGTAGAAGTTATCTTATCCCAAGCACAATTTGATTTAAACAAGTTGGATGAGTGGTTCAAATACAATCTATTGACGGTTAATACAAATAAAACTAACTACGTAATTTTCCATTCAAAAAATAAAAAACTTAAATACAATACCCAACTTAGAATAAACAATCAGCCAATTCAACAAAATTATAAAGAAAAGTACCTTGGAATCATTTTGGACAATCAGCTTAACTGGAAACCTCACATTGAAAAAATTCACTCAAAATTAGTATCATTGACCGGAGCACTCCACGGCATCGCTAAATGTTTTCCCAAACATGTACGCTATCTAATTTATAACTCTTTAGTTAAGCCGAATTTAGACTACTTAATTGAAATCTGGGGAACTGCAGCTCAAAGCAATTTAAAAGTTATACAAACCGCGCAAAATAAATTAATAAAAATTTTATTTAACTACCATTACCGCACATCTACCGAAAAATTATATAAGGAAACTGGCATAATGAATGTAAGACAAACATACACAAAATACTAAACGATGACATAAACACTAATATTAATCTCATAAGAAAAAACAAAGTACAGAGAGTTCGTTTACGTAATGCTAATAACATAGTCCCTCGTCAACACAGAACCAATTACGGCAAAAAAAAAAAATAGAATATGAAAGAGTACTACTGTATAATAAATTACCAGATAATGTCAAATATTCCCGAAGCATGGGTAGCTTTAAGCGTAAACTAAAATATTTCGTTTTCGATCAAGTACATATTTGAAAGCATGATTAAAAAAAATTACTAAATAAATAAATAAATAAACAAATAAAAAATAATAATAAATATATAAATAACATAATAAAAATATATAAATAACATAATAATAATAAATAAACAACATAATAATAATAATAAAAAGTTTATATTTTTTTATATATTTAAATTAAAATAAATAGTTAAATACGCAACAGCAATGCCACATCTAGTTTCTGGCGATACACATCCATGTTTTATGAGTATTATTTCTGCTTTGTAAACGGCTCCGATGATGTTGTCTTTAGTTAAAAAATTTAATAAATACCGGCTGTTATTTTTACATTGTATAGCTTAAGTCGCACACTACCCTTATTTGTATTGTTATTGTTAATAGTATTTCTCAGTAAGCGAATTGTTATTCTAATGAGAAATAAAGCATCTTTAAACATAATTACTCATTGCATAATGTACTTCATATGTATATTGCACAAAAGACGGGCTGAATACTACCAGCACTCTCTACCACCCAATTTTATGACATACAGGAGAGACCGATAAAAATAACTTTTCACGAAGGCTTTAAACTATCTTGTAATGACAGATAAGGACGGACAGGGAATGATTATCAATCTGAGGTATTTGATTGATGATTGATGGTGTGCTGCACCACGGACTGTACTCACTCACCCGGCAGACACTCGTCACCGTGCTGCACGAATCCGGCGCGACACTCGCATTCGCGCGCGCCGCCGCACACCGTGTGCGGCACCGCGCAGTCAGAGTCCTGCTCGCACGAGCTGCCAATGACTGGGAATTTATTTAGTATAGATTAACAAAATGCCTTTTACTGCTTAAACTCTCCTATTTATCTATTAATTACTTATTGCATAATGTACTTCATATGTATATTGCACAAAAGACGGGCTTAATACTACCAGCACTCTCTACCACCCAATTTTATGACATATAGGAGAGACCGATAAAAATAACTTTTCACGAAGGCTTTAAACTATCTTGTAATGACAGATAAGGACGGACAGGGAATGATTATCAATCTGAGGTATTTGATTGATGATTGATGGTGTGCTGCACCACGGACTGTACTCACTCACCCGGCAGACACTCGTCACCGTGCTGCACGAATCCGGCGCGACACTCGCATTCGCGCGCGCCGCCGCAAACCGTGTGCGGCACCGCGCAGTCAGAGTCCTGCTCGCACGAGCTGCCAATGACTGGGAATTTATTTAGTATAGATTAACAAAATGCCTTTTACTGCTTAAACTCTCCTATTTATCTATTAATTACTTATTGCATAATGTACTTCATATGTATATTGCACAAAAGACGGGCTTAATACTACCAGCACTCTCTACCACCCAATTTTATGACATACAGGAGAGACCGATAAAAATAACTTTTCACGAAGGCTTTAAACTATCTTGTAATGACAGATAAGGACGGAGAAGGAAAGACTATCATCTGAGGTATTTGATTTCGTTAATTTCTTAAAATAATGCTTTTTTATTTGAATATTAAGAACTGCTGTTTGAATATAAAAATAATTAAAAAATTTATAGTGTCTTAAGAATTCAATACATTTAATAGATCTTTTTTCTAAGCCTAGGATTCCCTTACAAAAAATTCTTGGTCTAAAATTCCTCAACAGCAACCATCACCTCGTTGTCGTTTATTTGACATTAAAGTCATTCTTTAAGCCGAGAAAAGAGGCAAAAGTAACTGCGAGCTAAATCTGGTGAACAGGATGGTTGTTCAAGGAATTCAAGTCCCGTTTCTTGAATAGTTGTTATCGCAACTGCCATTTTGTAAGCCGGTGCGTAGTCTTGGTGAGACAGCACTCTACCTCGCAGTTTACCGCCTCTTGTTTCTGAGATAGACGCTCGCAATCTTCTTATTTGATCTGCGCAATGTGAGCCTGTAATAGTGGCTCCAAATGGTTTTCCAAGTCATAATAATCATCATAATATCAGCCATTTAATCCACTGTTGAACAGAAAGGTGGGTACGTTATGACTTATGCCGTTGTGTCATTATGTTTCCATAATGCAATCCAATAGGCAGAATATAAACAATATATCCCATCTGTAATAGATTTCAAATAATCTGACGTCTTTCCACTTGAACGTAAACAATAGGGGTAATAAACGTGTGACGTGGTGTGACGAAAATTAAAAACAAATTAGATCAAAAACAAGTAGTTTTCATCGATTTAAAAAAGGCATTCGATACTGTTAGCCACCATTTACTGTTAGAAAAACTATTCGCCATTGGAATTAAAGGAAAAGCAATTAAATTACTTGAGTCCTACTTACAAAATCGTCGACAGATAGTCAAAATCGGTGAAAATCAAAGTAGCGCAAAGTTGATTACGTGCGGAGTCCCACGAGGCTCGATCCTAGGACCACTCTTATTTTTAGTTTATATAAACGATATTCACCAGATCGACTTACAAGGTGATGTCACATTGTATGCTGATGATACGAGTATTTTCTACTATGGTCACTCCGTAGAAGTTATCTTATCCCAAGCACAATTTGATTTAAACAAGTTGGATGAGTGGTTCAAATACAATCTATTGACGGTTAATACAAATAAAACTAACTACGTAATTTTCCATTCAAAAAATAAAAAACTTAAATACAATACCCAACTTAGAATAAACAATCAGCCAATTCAACAAAATTATAAAGAAAAGTACCTTGGAATCATTTTGGACAATCAGCTTAACTGGAAACCTCACATTGAAAAAATTCACTCAAAATTAGTATCATTGACCGGAGCACTCCACGGCATCGCTAAATGTTTTCCCAAACATGTACGCTATCTAATTTATAACTCTTTAGTTAAGCCGAATTTAGACTACTTAATTGAAATCTGGGGAACTGCAGCTCAAAGCAATTTAAAAGTTATACAAACCGCGCAAAATAAATTAATCAAAATTTTATTTAACTACCATTACCGCACATCTACCGTAAAATTATATAAGGAAACTGGCATAATGAATGTAAGACAAACATACACAAAATACTAAACGATGACATAAACACTAATATTAATCTCATAAGAAAAAACAAAGTACAGATAGTTCGTTTACGTAATGGTAATAACATAGTCCCTCGTCAACACAGAACCAATTACGGCAAAAAAAAAATAGAATATGAAAGAGTACTACTGTATAATAAATTACCAGATAATGTCAAATATTCCCGAAGCATGGGTAGCTTTAAGCGTAAACTAAAATATTTCGTTTTCGATCAAGTACATATTTGAAAGCATGATTAAAAAAAATTACTAAATAAATAAATAAATAAACAAATAAAAAATAATAATAAATATATAAATAACATAATAAAAATATATAAATAACATAATAATAATAAATAAACAACATAATAATAATAAGAAAAAGTTTATATTTTTTTATATATTTAAATTAAAATAAATAGTTAAATACGCAACAGCAATGCCACATCTAGTTTCTGGCGATACACATCCATGTTTTATGAGTATTATTTCTGCTTTGTAAACGGCTCCGATGATGTTGTCTTTAGTTAAAAAATTTAATAACTACCGGCTGTTATTTTTACATTGTATAGCTTAAGTCGCACACTACCCTAATTTGTATTGTTATTGTTAATAGTATTTCTCAGTAAGCGAATTGTTATTCTAATGAGAAATAAAGCATCTTTAAACATAATTACTCATTGCATAATGTACTTCATATGTATATTGCACAAAAGACGGGCTGAATACTACCAGCACCCTCTACCACCCAATTTTATGACATACAGGAGAGACCGATAAAAATAACTTTTCACGAAGGCTTTAAACTATCTTGTAATGACAGATAAGGACGGACAGGGAATGATTATCAATCTGAGGTATTTGATTGATGATTGATGGTGTGCTGCACCACGGACTGTACTCACTCACCCGGCAGACACTCGTCGCCGTGCTGCACGAACCTGGCGCGACACTCGCACGCGCGCGCGCCACCGCACACCGTGTGCTGCCCCGCGCAGTCGAAGTCCTGCTCGCACGAGCCGCCAATGACTGGGAATTTATTTAGTATAGATTAACAAAATGGCTTTTTCTGCTTAAACTCTCCTATTTATCTATTAATTACTTATTGCATAATGTACTTCATATAAATATTGCACAAAAGACGGGCTTAATACTACCAGCACTCTCTACCACCCAATTTTATGACATACAGGAGAGACCGATGAAAATAACTTTTCACGAAGGCTTTAAACTATCTTGTAATGACAGATAAGGACGGAGAGGGAAAGACTATCATCTGAGGTATTTGATTTCGTTAATTTCTTAAAATAATGGTTTTTTATTTGAATATTAAGAACTGCTGTTTGAATATAAAAATAATATAAAAAATTATAGTGTCCTAAGAATTCAATACATTTAATAGATCTTTTTTCTAAGCCTAGGATTCCCTTACAAAAAATTCTTGGTCTAAAATTCCTCAACAGCAACCATCACCTAGTTGTCGTTTATTTGAAATTAATGTCATTCTTTAAGCTGAGAAAAGAGGTAAAAGTAACTGCGAGCTAAATCTGGTGAACAGGATGGTTGTTCAAGGAATTCAAGTCCCGTTGCTTGAATAGTTGTTATCGCAACTGCCATTTTGTAAGCCGGTGCGTAGTCTTGGTGAGACAGCACTCTACCTCGCAGTTTACCGCCTCTTGTTTCTGCGATAGACGCTCGCAATCTTCTTATTTGATCTGCGCAATGTGAGCCTGTAATAGTGGCTCCAAATGGTTTTCCAAGTCATAATAATCATCATATTATCAGCCATTTAATCCACTGTTGAACGTAGTAAGCCTTCTCCATCGACTTCCAGAGCGACTGGTTCGAAGCAGCTGGCGGCTTTTCTCAAGTCGTCTGTCCATCTCGTTGACGGCAGCCGGTTTTGTTTTATGATCAAAACGGTGAACCAGTCTCGTCTATGGAGAAAAAATTTCCTGATCGGCTGGGAACCTCTCGAGATCCGCTCTCGAAATGTCGACTACTTTTTTTTATTCGTCGGTTAACATTCTCGGTATCCGACGCGCAGAAACCTTTTTTACCGACTTCAAAAAAAAGAGGAGGTTCTCAATTCGTCTGTAATTCTTTTTTTTTCTTGTGTTTGTGAGCTCCTAACTTTTTACTGGGTGTACTACTGGTGGATAATTTTAATGATTCTTTTTATAGTCAAAAGCTAGTGCTCGTCATGTGGTCCCATTTAAATTTGAGCGAGATGCGACTAGTAGTTTTTGAGTAATCCTTAACAATGCGTATTTTTCTTCCTGATACCGCGCGCTGCTGCGCGGGTCGCGTTGCACACAATCGTTCCTTGTGACTTAATTTGTTTCGGAAGACTATCACATGTTATGTTTTTTATGTTTACTACGAGTTAAACTATACAATATTGTATTTTGTTTCTCAAATTACGACTCAGGTGTAGAGTTATGTTGCGCTGAACTTTGAGACAGCACGTTTCGAAGCGCGTCCTGTATTTAAAATATCATATTCTCTCAAAAATAGTTATACGGAAAAGTGTAAAGGAATAACTTTTTATCGGTGATTAACTAGTTACTAGACTAACTTTTTACTAACTGTTACTAATTGTTTTAAAATTTTTAATTTGTCAAAATATTTAACGGACACCATTTTGCGTCATTTGTCATAGACTAAAATCTTAAATGTGACATTGTGTGTGCAACAAGTGTACCTAAGTATTAGTCAATTAGCAGAGGAATCTTTTCTGATGTAATCTCAAGAAAGTAATGACAGTTGGAATCTTGGGTGGCAATAAAATGAAATAAATAAACAACTTAAATTAATTAACCCTTTATTTGACACCGTGCAGTATACTTCTTGTTAAATAAACAAAAATCTGTGTCAAAAATTATACCGCACACCTAGGTTTTAAGGTGTTATGTGGAATCTTAAACTATGCAACCATCTTGTAAAAAATCAATGGCGCATGCTATTGAACGGTACGCGAGCAGTCACCATCGAAATGGCGGGGAGGAAGGACTTACCGCGAGGGCTCTCGGTAAGTTGTAATATATTCGTCATTTTACAACTTTTATCATTGTAAAACCATTGAAAATTAAATATAAAACATTCAAGTAGCTATTAATAAAGTTTAAACAGTTTTATTGATATTTGTAAAGTTTTGACGACGCCCCAAACTTCTATGTCCAGTATGCTTCCCGTCGTCGAATATTAATTAAGTAACGGTTAAGTAGTATGTCCAGTATATTTCCCTTTGTCAACGTTGTAGAAAACTAAATACTAAATTATAGTCTAGTATACTTCACGTTACAGCATCATTAGAAAATATACTTTTTTTGCGTCATAATATTTTTAGGGATCCGCAGATAAAAATGTTTAATAACTCATTACTTTTCATTTTCAGATCTTTAAGTCTAGAGGACATCGTTTAGTAGCACTGGTTCCGCCTGAAAACGCTTCTTCCTATATTAATACTGCATCCGAACCTGATAATGAGGAGGAAATTCCTGTATACCGGTGGGAGGGATGCGCTGTGGCGCGCTCCCGGCTGCATGGGTACCACCATCTTGCTTATTTCTTCCGTGAAACAGCTTTGCTGTGTTTCGGAAAGAAGGGCAAGACAGGCACTGAAGAGTTGTCCTCTTCACCATGCCCTTCTATAAACTCAGTCTTAGAGGGCATGAATATATTGGACAGCTCCGAAAATGATACTATCGACAGTAACAACTCATCTGTTGATGCAAATTATTTTACGGAGTCAGTAAACGAAAATGTTGAAAAAGATGATACGAGTAATTCTATCGTATCCAGCAAAGAAAATAATTCTGTTCTCGAAGTAGTCGAAGATAAGTTGAACAACGAACAAGCTCCGTTGACTCCAATTATTAATAACGTGCTACCACCGACTGGCGAAGTAAATTATGATGTTTTACCAAGTTTGGCTTCATTATTATCCATTCCGTCATCAAATGCTTCTTCCATTGGTAGTCCCTCGACACCAAGACTAACCAGGTGTAAGAGAAAACTTCCAGTAAGAGCTGTCCCAATTGTCACAAAAAAGACCAAGACTCTTATTGTAAGTTACAAATGGAAAAAAGGATATTTTAGACACAAAGCTGATATTCCATCAAACGAATTCTTGTTTGAATTACCGGATACTAACTGTCCATTGGAATATTTTTTAGGTTTTTTTCTCCAGATATACTCGATGATATCGTTAACAACACGAACTTATACTCAACCCAAAGAACTGGAAAATGTATACAGTTAACCATCGAGGAATGAAAAAAAATGACACAGCAGTCATTGAGGATGTGCTCGCACAGCTGAGGGCTGGTGCTGATTAAGATAAACCGATAAAACATATTGGTGGGTGTGAAATTATAGAGTACCAAAATAGGAGAATTATAAATAATGTCATATTTATAAATATATATAAATGGAATAATACTCTATAGAATCGAATACAACTAGATATAATAAACGCATGTAGATATAGTATTGTAAAAAAAAAGTCTAGTTTTAAGTACTTATTTACTTTTGCTATGTAAAAACTTCTGTATATAACAATAAAATATATGAAAAGAAATGGGTATAGGCGCATGTAAGCCTGTAGATTTGATACAAACATATTAAAAAAAAACATCGAGGAATTAAAAGACTTTGTCATGATTCTTCTTATTATGGGCATAGTGAGAATGCCTTCCTATCTCGACTATTGGTCTTCCCAATTTAGATATGCCCAAGTAGCTGACGTCATACCATTGAAACGTTTCGAGCAGATTCGACGTAACATCCACTTTGTAAACAACTTTGATTCGAATGAGGACAGATATTTCAAGATACGACCATTCATTGAAAAAATAAGGAGAAATTGCCTTGCAACCGAAGAAGAAACAAAATTTAGCATAGACGAGATGACTATACCATATAAGGGTACTAAGGCCGGAAATAAGAAACAGTATAACCCTATGAAACCAGATAAATGGGGATTCAAAAACATAGTACGCGCCGGCGCATCTGGAATCGTCTATGATTTTCTATTGTACGGCGGTGATGACACCTTCCGGTATATAAATTTTAGTGAGGAGGAAAAGCAGATGACGCTCGGTGCAAAGTTAGTGTTAGCTCTTTGTAAGACGATTCAGACTCGAGGATGTGCTGTTTATTTCGACAATTACTTTACAACGCTTGATTTGATTAGGTATCTTCGTGAACACTACGGGATTTTCAGCCTTGGAACTATACGGCAAAATAGAATGAAGGGTTGCTGCAAATTGTTATAACAATGCTTGGCTGCTTTACAGAAGAAAATGCAACAAGAATAACCTGAAAAACATAAGTTTGAAACAGTTTCGACAGAAGTTAGCAGTTGAAATGAGACAAAGAGAAAGATCATTGCAGTCGAAACCACCAAGCCCTCTACCAAAGAAAATGCTCATTCAAAACCCAAGTGCACCGAGGCCTCCAGTTTCTGTGCGTTATGATGGCTACAACCACTGGCCTGAATACATAACATATGGACGTTGCAAGTTCTGTAAGAATAATAAAACGAACATGCAATGTTCCAAATGCAAACAGAGGTTGTGCTAAGTGGCCAAAAGAAATTGTTTTTATAATTTCCACAATGAGTATGTAGGTAGGAAGGCTGGAGACCAAGTGGCATAAATAATTTACATTTATAATTTTTATGTTTTTAATAACTAAAAGGCTGATTGTTAATAAAATTACGGCTGTGATTTGACTAACGTAGACTTACTAGTTGATATTTATGAAAAATTTAATCATTATTTTATTAATATCTTTCAAGAATAACTGAGTTCTTCGTATATTAAGTTTTTGTTGTTCCTTTTAGAATTTTAAGAGTAAACCAAATATATAAAGAGGCTATTTTTTTTAAAATATAATAAGTATTTGTCTACAAAATCGTTGTTTTATTTTGTTTGACAGTGGAAAGTACCTATACTTCACATGGTAAGAGTGCTTCAGTATCTTACAACGTCCAGTATAGTGGACGTACGTTTTTCAGGAAAATGAAAAAGGCAGAATTTTTTTGGTAATTATTCTAGGGTCCCTAATTAGCTAAGAACCAAATCTTTAAAGATTTCACAATTTGAATTAAATTAAAAATTCGTCGAATTAAGGGTTAATAATTTAACTTAAATGTTTATAACATAATATATAATAAGTATAATACCTAATGAAAGGCAGAAAGGAAGGCACGTTATGACTTATGCCGTTGTGTCATTATGTTTCCATAATGCAATTCAATAGGCAGAATATAAACAATATATCCCATCTGTAATAGATTTCAAATAATCTGACGTCTTTGCACATGAACGTAAACAATAGGGGTAATAAACCAAACACTCACAGAGCCCATTCATTTTCTATTTTGTTGCAAATCTAACCAGTAATAAACACTAAACAACAACAAATTTAATCATTTATTCTTTGGAAAATTAATAATTCAAAACATGTGGTTTTTATTAAATTATAACGACTCGCTGTTTTGTTCTTTAATTTTAATAAATATATTAATATGTATTTTATTATAATATAGGTATGTTAAATAAAATACGGTAACAAATTTAATTATTTATTCTTTCCAAACTAATAATTCAAAACATGTGGTTTTTATTAAATTATGACGACTCGCTGTTTTGTTCTGATTCCGAATTATTTTCCATAGTTTCATTAAAATTCAAATAATATTTTTTTTTATACTTAATTAAATTCTTTTTAATATAATTCTATTTAATAGTCTATGAATATTCAAAAGTATCAACACTGGTTAGTTTGCAAGACGCACATGGTGAACAGATCCTGTTCGGGTAAATAGACGCTAGTAAAAAATGGCACGGCGGCGCGGCTTATGCCTCGGCGACGGCTCGACACAATACGCAACCATTCAACTGTCAATTGTATTTTTTTTTATATAACCAACCTGGATAATTGAATATAAACAATCAGGTAGAAAATTTTACTTAGAAACGAGATAAATAATACAAATCTACCTCAACTATAGTTGACATGAACGGTTGAGCGGATATTAATTAAGGGAATTAAAGATCATTAAATGTGTATTTAAAAAATATGCCATGAATGAAAAAATAATAACCTTTTTTCCAATAAAAAAAAATTATATCGATGTTAAATTGACAAAAAAAAAGAGAAACTATTGGTAATTTGTAAGATCTTCGTACTATTTCGAGTTGGTGTGGATTTTTTGCAAAAAAAAAAAATTTACTTAGCTCGATTGCGGCTTTTTCGAGGGTGGAAAAATACCTGTAGCTTATGAAATTTAACCACCCAGCTTTGTATAAATAAATCAGTTATCGAACTACAAATTCACTAAAAATCAAGAAATAAAACAAAATTTTAACAAAAAAAAACCGACTTCAAAGCAAAAAAAAAAAAAAAAAACGATAAAACAAAAATGCACTAAAAGGTAAAAAAATAATTACGTATTCTTTTGTCTGTAATCAAATTATTACGATAATATAATGTACAATTATTGTTGTTTTTGGAGTCTGTGTCATCAAAGGAAATACGATAATTATATAATTTGCAAATTCATAAATCATTATCATCCCCATCGAGCTAAGTATAGCGTGTACAATAATAAATCTCACGTGTGATGGGCCAGCAGGCGCCGTCCCTGTAGTGCGCGCCGCCTGCGCACGCGCAGCGCCGCTCCGCGCACACGCCGTGCGGCCCGAGCGCGCGCGTGCACTGCGCCGACACGACGCACGAGGAGTTCAGTCCGGGAGACTCTGTTGCAAATACATGTACACTCGACATAATGTAGCGGACTATATTTTAAATATTAATAGTATCAGCATTTGACTGGCCCGTTGGCGCAATTGGCAGTGACCCTGTTTTCAGCTCCAGGGTTCTAGGTTCGAATTCCGCTCCGAGTCTGGTTGTAATATATATTTATTCATATACATATGTATTATTTATATGTATATTAATTTTAAAAAAATTAGGCACGAATCCGGCACGACACTCGCACGCGCGCGCGCCACCGCACACCGTGTGCTGCACCACGGACTGTACTCACTCACCCTTCAGACACTCGTCGCCGTACTTCACGAACCCGGCGCGACACTCGCATTCGCGCGCGCCGCCGCACACCGTGTGCGGCACCGCGCAGTCAGAGTCCCGCTCGCACGAGCCGCCAATGACTGGGAATTTATTTAGTATAGATTAACAAAATGCCTTTTTCTGCTTAAACTCTCCTATTTATCTATTAATTACTTATTGCATAATGTACTTCATATGTATATTGCACAAAAGACGGGCTGAATACTACCAGCACTCTCTACCACCCAATTTTATGACATACAGGAGAGACCGATGAAAATAACTTTTCACGAAGGCTTTAAACTATCTTGTAATGACAGATAAGGACGGAGAGGGAAAGACTATCATCTGAGGTATTTGATTTCGTTAATTTCTTAAAATAATGCTTTTTTATTTGAATATTAAGAACTGCTGTTTGAATATAAAAATAATTAAAAAAATTATAGTGTCCTAAGAAGTCAATACATTTAATAGATCTTTTTTCTAAGCCTAGGATTCCCTTACAAAAAATTCTTGGTCTAAAATTCCTCAACAGCAACCATCACCTCGTTGTCGTCTATTTGACATTAAAGTCATTCTTTAAGCCGAGAAAAGAGGTAAAAGTAACTGCGAGCTAAATCTGGTGAACAGGATGGTTGTTCAAGGAATTCAAGTCCCGTTGCTTGAATAGTTGTTATCGCAAATGCCATTTTGTAAGCTGGTGCGTAGTCTTGGTGAGACAGCACTCTACCTCGCAGTTTACCGCCTCTTGTTTCTGAGATAGACGCTCGCAATCTTCTTATTTGATCTGCGCAATGTGAGCCTGTAATAGTGGCTCCAAATGGTTTTCCAAGTCATAATATTCATCATAATATCAGCCATTTAATCCACTGTTGAACGTAGTACGCCTTCTCCATCGACTTCCAGAGCGACCGGTTCGAAGCAGCTGACGGCTTTTCTCAAGTCGTCTGTCCATCTCGTTGACGGCAGCCGGTTTTGTTTTATGATCAAAACGGTGAACCCGTCTCGTCTATGGAGAAAAAAATTTCCTGATCGGCTCGGAACCTCTCGAGATTCGCTCTCGAAATGTCGACTACTTTTTTTTTATTCGTCGGTTAACATTCTCGGTATCCAACGCGCAGAAACCTTTTAACCGACTTCAAAAAAAGAAGGAGGTTCTCAATTCGTCTGTAATTTTTTTTTTTTGTGCTTGTGAGCTCCTAACTTTTTACTGGGTGTACTACTGGTGGAAAATTTTAATGATTCTTTTTATAGTCAAAAGCTAGTGCTCGTCATGTGGTCCCATTTAAATTTGAGCGAGATGCGAATAGTAGTTTTTGAGTAATCCTTAACAATGCGTATTTTTCTTCCTGATACCGCGCGCTGCTGTGCGGGTCGCGTTGCACACAATCGTTCCTTGTGACTTAATTTGTTTCGGAAGACTATCACATGTTATGTTTTTTATGTTTACTACGAGTTAAACTATACAATATTATATTATGTTTCTCAAATTACGACTCAGGTGTAGAGTTATGTTGCGCTGAACTTTGAGACAGCACGTTTCGAAGCGCGTCCTGTATTTAAAATATCATATTGTCTCAAAAATAGTTATACGGAAAAGTGTAAAGGAATAACTTTTCATCGGTGATTAACTAGTTACTAGACTAACTTTTTACTAACTGTTACTAATTGTTTTAAAATTTTTAATTTGTCAAAATATTTAACGGACACCATTTTGCGTCATTTGTCATAGACTAAAATCTTAAATGTGACATTGTGTGTGCAACAAGTGTACCTAAGTATTAGTCAATTAGCAGAGGAATCTTTTCTGATGTAATCTCAAGAAAGTAATGACAGTTGGAATCTTGGGTGGCAATGAAATGAAATAAATAAACAACTTAAATTAATTATTAATTTAACTTAAATGTTTATAACATTATATATAATAAGTATAATACCTAATGAAAGGCAGAAAGGAAGGCACGTTATGACTTATGCCGTTGTGTCATTTTTTTTTTTTTTATGATAGTTGGATAGGCAAACTGGCAGACGTGCCACCTGATGGTAAGTGGTCGACGTCGCCCATGAACATAAACTAGTTTACCTGGAACTAGCCCAGCCAACTCATTTATGTGTTGCCTATCCTGAGACATATGATGTTAAGTCTCGGTGCCAGTAATTACACTGCCTGTCTTGCCCTTCTTTCCGAAACACAGCAAAGCTGTTTCACAGAAGAAATAAGCAAGATGGTGGTACCCATGCAGCCGGGAGCGCGGCACAGCGCATCCCTCCCACCGGTAATTCATTCCGGTCATTGTTTCCATAATGCAATTCAATAGGCAGAATATAAACAATATATCCCATCTGTAATAGATTTTAAATAATCTGACGTCTTTCCACTTGAACGTCAACAATAGGGGTAATAAACCAAACACTCACAGAGCCCATTCATTTTCTATTTCGTTGCAAACCTAACCAGTAATAAACACTAAACAACAAGAAATTTTATTATTTATTCTTTCCAAATTAATAATTCAAAACATGTGGTTTTTATTAAATTATAACGACTCGCTGTTTTGTTCTTTAATTTTAATAAATATATTAATATGTATTTTATTATACAAGTATGTTAAATTAAATACGGTAACAAATTTAATTATTTATTCTTTCAAAACTAATAATTCAAAACATGTGGTTTTTATTAAATTATGACGACTCGCTGTTTTGTTCTGATTCCGAATTATTTTCCATAGTTTCATTAAAATTCAAATAATATTTTTTTTTTTTTTTTTTTTTTAATGTTAAGTGAATAGGCAAACTGACAGACGTTCCACCTGATGGTAAGTGGTTAACGTCGCCCATGAACATAAACTAGTTTACCTGGAACTAGCCCAGGCAACTCATCTATATGTTGCCTATCCAGAGACTTAAGGTGTTAGTCTCGGTGCCAGTAATTACACTGCCTGTCTTGCCCTTCTCTCCGAAACACAGCAAAGCTGTTTCACGTTTATACTTAATTCAATTCTTTTTAATATAATTCTACTTAATAGTCTATGAATATTCAAAAGTATCAACACTGGTTAGTTTGCAACAAGCACATGGTGAACAGATCCTGTTCGGGTAAATAGACGCTAGTAAAAAATGGCACGGCGGCGCGGCTTATGCCTCGGCGACGGCTCGACACAATACGCAACCAGTCAACTGTCAATTGTTGGAGTTTACTCCTTAAGAATCGATTTTCATATATAAGGCGCCCGGTATGAGAAAAATATGAGAGGTAAAATCTACTGATGAATGACCTCGTTACTTTTTCGGTGCGCGCGCTTCTACGGTGCGCAACTTTCTAATTTGGTTGAGAGTGTATTAAGGTGGACATGCATAGGTCGACTTTCATACATTTTTATTTTTGATTATTCTTGAAATGTATACATTTAATTTGTTTTATTATTTCTTTAGAGCTTTTTATATGAGTAATGTTCATGTCAGCTGTAATTAAAAATGAAAGTAATGTTGATCTAATTAATATTGAAAAATAATATTTAAAAAATAAATGATAATTGTCAGATAATAATAATTACATAATTTATCAACATTCCTAATGAAATATTTGTGCACATCTGAAATTGACTATTGTGAAAAATTTAATGTAAAATATTTCGCCGATTAGTTATAATAAATGTATATAAAATGAATAAATATATATTTATATATGTATATTATTTTCATTAATTTGTTAATTTACCCTTTCATATGGTATTAATCTTATTTTCAGTTGGATAAACTCTTTTTGCGTATGTTTAGACAATCGTACTTAAGGAGTAAACTCCAGTCGTGCGTCGGAGCTGACACACACAATTTTTTTTTTTTTTTTTTTTATATAACCAACCTGGATAATTGAATATAAACAATCAGGTAGAAAATTTTACTTAGAAGCGAGATAAATAATACAAATCTACCTCAACTATAGTTGACATGAACCGTTGACCGGATATTAATTAAGGGATTTAAAGATCATTAAATACGTATTTAAATAATATGCCATGAATGAAAAAAATAATAACCTTTTTTCTTATAAAAAAAATTATATCGTATTTCCTTGGCTGACACTGACTCCAAAAACAACAATAATTGTACATTATATTATCGTAATGTAATTTGATTACAGACAAAATAATGCGTAATTATTTTTTTAATATTTAATGCATATCGATTTTTTTTTTGTTTTGAAGTCGGTTATTTTTTTTCTTAAAATTTTGTTTTATTTCCTGACTTTTAGTGAATCTGTAGTTCGGTAACTGATTTATTTATATAAAGCTGGGCGGTTACAGTTCACAAGCTACAGGTATTTTACCACCCTCGAAAAGGCCGCAATCGACCTAAGTAATTTTTTTTGCAAAAAATCCACACCAACTCGAAATACTACGATGATTTTACAAATCACCTATAGAGTTTCTTTTTTTTTGTCAATTTAACATCGATATAATTTTTTTTTATTGGAAAAAAGGTTATTATTTTTTCATTCATGGCATATTTTTAAATACGTATTTAATGATCTTTAAATCCCTTAATCAATATCCGCTCAACCGTTCACGTCAACTATAGTTGAGGTTGTTTTGTATTATTTATCTCGCTTCTAAGTAAAATTTTCTACCTGATTGTTTATATTCAATTATCCAAACCAAAAAGTTATAACAAAAAAGGTTGGTTAAAAAAAACAATTGACCGTTGACCGCTTGCGTATTGTGTCGAGCTGTCGGAGATGCATAAGCCGCGCCATTCCATTTTTCACCCGACTGCGACAGAAGGAGGGTTATGTTTTTCGATTGTATGTATGTATGTATATATGTATGTATGTATGTATGTATGTATGTATGTATGTATGTATGTATGTATGTACGTATGTATGTATGTATGTATGTCCATTTCTTTGTCACGCCCTACAGCCCAAACGGCTGGACGGTTTTTGACATATGAGGTGTCGTTGGATTTGTCTAAATTGTAGTAGTGACACAGGCTATATAAATTTTCAAAATGGCGCCCGCAAATGGCGGAATGAGGGGGGGAGTTGAATTTTTTTTCTTACTGTAGCAATATGGGTATTAAATGAAAGCTAGTAAATTGTTTTATTCTTTTTAGTTTATAATTTGAGTATTTTACGCAGTCGGGTTTTTTGATTTTTTTAATTAAGCATACTTGTTACTAGCGTCTATTTACCCGAACAGGATCTGTTCACCATGTGCGTGTTGCAAAATAACAGGTGTTTGATACTTTTGAATATTCATATAATATTAAATAGAATTATATTAAAAAAAATTGTGCGTGTACTAGCGTACACTCGTAAGAAGTGAAACTTATAATAAAAACAGTTTACGTTTTATACGATCGTAATTATATGAGACCTAATAACTTTTTAGTCAAAATTGTAATATAACCTAATATTACTGCACTCGCCCACCGATGCTACTTATTTTATAATCAAAGAACAAATATATGAGATTATATCGCTAATCGGATTCTTAAAATGCAAGAATTAATTACCTTTTTTGCTGCAATTGTTGTTGTAATAAACTATGGTAAGCATTTTATGATTTTATTAACTTTTATTATTAACTTTTATTGCGCCATGGCACGTAACGCAAGATGCCGCGTAACGCAAGATGGCGCGTAACGAAAAAATTATTCTAACCCCGATAAAGAAGTTTCACTTCAATAATTGAATTAGGTATAAAAAAATTATTATTTGAATTTAATGAAACCACAGATATTTGAAATAAGGAGATATGCCCTAAACACGAAATAAGTCCGGTAACGCTGACGCCACTTTTGAAGATGTGTGCGTTTTCATTACTGGCACAACTAGCGTTCTAATTCTCTAATTGGTTCGCACACTACGAAAAACAATTGTACGTATACACTCATACACGTAAAAAAACAGCGTCGGTGAACTCCTTAGGGATGTGACATCGCATTTATCGATAAATTCATGCGATGAGAATGTTATTCATTTTTAACCAATATAGGTACTTCGTGTAAGGATGAAACAAAATAATGTTTATTACAAAAACAGAACACGTCAAATGCACAAAAAAATATTTATTAAAATAAATAATCCTATTATAATAGGGCTATTATAATAATTAAATTTAATTGTTTTTTTAATATTTGTGTGCATTTTAATTTTCCTTCTTTAATCAATGTTTCTTTTATGATAATTTCCATGTTTTTACAAATATTAACTACATCATCAGATGGAAATATCAACCCTCTCTTGTCTTTCAGCTTGATGAATCTGAAATGATATTAAACAATAATGGATTACAAAAAAAAATGTACATAATTAAAACTGTCCGTAATAACATCGATAAATTATCGATATTGCATGCATACCGCCACTGCCCTACGCCGCGCACTCGAAGCTACGTAAGGTGAATTTTATGAGGTAAATTACAAAGCTTTAAAAATATATTAATAATAGAAAAACTACTTTAAAATAACACTTACCGGTGGTAAGTTATTCCACATGTCTTGTAGTTTAGTTTATTATTCCGATTTTTACAAATAAACATGCTACAAACCGGCATTTCGAAAAAAGAAACGGAGCTCTTGCGTGAACAACGGTTGACACAAATGAGTCAGCGCTAAGAGTATAATCACTGTATAATCAATTTGATTATATCGAGGCGACACACAGATATTTGAAATAAGGATATATGTTATTTCATTAAAAATATACGAGAACACAATGTCGCCAGCTCTCTCCTACCACTCTTCGCAAAACCACACACACATATACAATTCATAAATCATAACGTTCTAAACAAACAAATATAAACCTTATGTCTTTATCCGCAACGCTCATGAAACATGCACTGTAAATACGAATCGCTCGGTCTCTTTCTAAGCAATCAGATATAAACCTTATTTTGTTATTGATAAAAAAACCTATTCATAAAACTATACGGTTGACAAATATTAAAATTTGGGTATATTTCACATATTTTGTCGTTAAACAAATATACTCAAATACAATAGAATAGCACATGTACAAAGACGCTTAACTCATAATTTACAGCTAGCCTAAGTGCCATAGAGAGATTTGAAAATTATGACATAACAATATAATTAGAAACGCTTAAAGTATACATTCTTATTAAATAAGCTTAACAAATACGTATACAGAACACAACGTCTGTATACACAACATACATAACTAACTAAAAACCAGAGATGCGCAAAATACTTTTAAAAATGTATTTAAATACAAAATTCAAATACTTTTCTAATTTGCTATTTCAAATACAAAATACAAAATACTTTTGCTTTTTGTATTTAAATACAAAATACAAAATAGGTATTTTCAAAATACTTTATTCAAATAAAATACTTTTAATTTGACGAGTACAAAATCTACCTAGGACTAAATTTCCAACTTGGTAGGTTCAACTTTGGGAGAGATGTCAATCGTTGAATCCAGCTAGGATGGGCAGCGTTCGGGAAGTTAAAAAACGTCTTTTCATCTGTCATACCTCAGTGCCTGAAGTCGAAAGACTGACCAATGTGTGTTACCAGTGATGACATACGGATCTGAGACCTGGTCTCTGACTATGGGCTTTTTAAACAAGCTCCAAGTCGCACAGCGTTCAATGGAGAGGGCTATGCTTGGTATTTCTCTGCGAGATCGAATCAGAAATGATGAGATCCACAGACAAACGAAGGTTGCCGACATAGCCCAACGGATTTGCAAGCTGAAGTGGCAGTGGGCAGGGCACATAGGTCGTAGAACTGATGGCCGATTGAGCAGAAAGTTTCTCGAGTGGAGACCACGTACCAGCAAACGCAGCGTCGGATGGCCGCCCGCGAGATGAACAGATAACTTGAGGAAAGTCGTTGGAAGCCATTGGAAAGAAGCTGCTTTGAGCCGGTCGCTCTGCAGGACGATGGGGGAGGCTTACGTTCAGCAGTGGACATCCAATGGCTGATATGATGATGACGATGACTTTCAAATGGAATTACTAGTTTTCTTTATTCATTAAAGATTTTATTGATCATTTTGCGTCTGTGTGGGCGAATTATCATATCACCATATGAAAACAATCGTTCCACTGGTGCCGAACTAGGGAGGCACGTGTTGTATTTTAAAAACACTTTTTTTACTGTTGGGTATGTGTTGAGAATAGTCAGACTTGTGTCTTCGTCTCTTAAATATTAGAGGGTCTCCAAATCTATGCAGGTGCTGCTGTTGCCAATAGTTGAGGTTGCTGAGGAGTCTGAATCGTTGAACATATAGTAAGACTCACTTTTTTTGCTGCTTCTTTTTCCCTGTTGATGTTTTTGTCTGTGCACTTTTTAATTCTTCTTTTACTTTAAGTAAAAAAGTATTTTATATTTTACAAATACAAAATACATCTCGTAAAGTATTTCAAATAAAATACAAAATACTTTTTTTAAAAAGTATTTCAATACAAAATATAAAATACGTATTTTGTATTTTGTATTTGTATTTTAAATACAAGTATTTCAAATAAGTCACAACTCTACTAAAAACATACATACAAAATGTATTATAAACTTCAATAGAAATAAGTAATTCGATAATCGCCGTGTTATCGATAGCTTACACCTGTTGCTCCGTATGGACACCACTATCTCATCGCACAAACAAAACGGTAAATAACACGCAAATTAATTGAAAAAATCATAAGACCCGACTGCGTAAAATACTCTTATTATAAACTAAAAAGAATAAAACGATTTACTTGCTTTCATTTGATACCCATATTGCTACAGTAAGAAAAAAAAAATGTGTGTGTCAGCTCCGACGCACGACTGGAGTTTACTCCTTAAGTACGATTGTCTAAACATACGCAAAAAGAGTTTATCCAACTGAAAATAAGATTAATACCATATGAAAGGGTAAATTAACAAATTAATGAAAATAATATACATATATAAATATATATTTATTCTTTTTATATACATTTATTATAACTAATCGGCGAAATATTTTACATTAAACTTTTCACAATAGTCAATTTCAGATGTGCACAAATATTTCATTAGGAATGTTGATAAATTATGTAATTATTATTATCTGACAATTATCATTTATTTTTTAAATATTATTTTTCAATATTAATTAGAGCAACATTACTTTCGCACCGCACCATAGGTGCGCGCGCACCGAAAAAGTAACGAGGTCATTCATCAGTAGATTTTACCTCTCATATTTTTCTCATACCGGGCGCCTTATATATAAAAATCGATTCTTAAGGAGTAAACTCCAAAAAATTCAACTCCCCCTCCCCACACTCATTCCGCCATTTGCGGGCGCCATTTTGAAAATTTATATAGCCTATGTCACTACTACAATTTAGAAAAATCCAACGACACCTCATATGTCAAATACCGTCCAGCCGTTTGGCCTGTAGAAGTGCCAAAGAAATGGACATACTGTAGGCTACCTAGCATTTATAATTTATTTATATTACATATTTATTAACTATTAATATTTAATTTATAAAATTATATTTTATATATATTTATTAAACAAGCATATCTGCGCGATACTCGTAGTATACAAAGTTTATGACATTAGCTCTTTTATTCGTGATTTTTATACACATTTAAATTTGGAGATGGAACAATCTAGAAAGAGCTCACAGCGCATGATCAGGATTTTGACAGAGACTAGAGAGACACGTTATTTGCTGATTTTAATAAAAATAAAATTGTGAATAACTAACATAGTTAATTTAAACGCTAAATTGGTGACCCCGCTTTTGAACCATGGATAAGGAATTTCAAGATGCACGTAACGGTACCGTGCTCAAAGCAAAACCTCTCGATAATAGTGATACGTGTATGTCGTCATCTGATATCGAGATTTTTAAAGTCGGCGCCAAACTTCCCCCGTTCTGGCCGGAGGAACCTGAGCTTTGGTTCGTGCAAGTGGAAGGGCAATTCACCATATCTGGGATCACAAGTGACGCTACCAAATTTTATTATATAGTTGGACAGCTCGACATGGAATTTTCCAGAGAGGTAAAAGATATAATTACTAGCCCACCACTTACTAACAAATATTTGAAGCTGAAGACCGAACTGATTAAGCGATTAACATCATCTAAGGAAAAAAAGGTTAAGCAGCTTTTGATGCATGAGGAGCTTGGAGACCGTAAACCCTCCCAGTTTTTGCGCCATTTGAAAAGTCTTGCTGGTGCCAATGTTCCTGATGACTTCCTACGGACCATTTGGGTTAGTCGTCTCTCGCACGGAATCCAGACAGTGCTTGCAAGCCAACCATCTTCAACCTACATCGACGATTTGGCTGATCGTGTCCACGAGTTGGCTACTCCGTCACCCGCGGTGGCGTCTGCCAGCCAACCCCAGCTCAGTTCCGGTTCAGCTTTTGAAGCGTTAACAAGAGAAGTCGCCGAACTTCGGAGGCAGTTCCAGCAACTGGCGTCGGGGAGAAGAAGTAGATCTAGCACCATATTCGCAAGATCATCTCAGCGCAGATCGGCATCCAGGTCTAGACGATCCCAGTCGAACTTCAGGAAGTACCCACTTTGCTGGTACCACAGGAAGTTTGGAGTGAAAGCCAGCAAATGCGTAAATCCCTGCGACTTTAAGAAGGGAAACGCCAGGGACGGTCAATAATGGCGACTGCTGACTGCCCATCTTCTACTACTGGTCGCCTGTTTCTCACGGATCGATCTTCGAAGGTGCAGCTTTTGATCGACACAGGAAGCGATCTGAGTGTCTACCCTAGGTCCTTTCTTCGAGATCGTCGTGCCAAAACGGATTACCATCTCTGTGCTGCAAATGGTTCTACCATAGCCACGTATGGTTATATACATTTTAATCTGGACTTTGGCTTGCAAAGATTGTTTAATTGGCAATTTGTTGTAGCCGATATAACTAAACCTATAATAGGCGTAGACTTTTTGAATTTTTATGGTCTCATTGTTGATTGTCGTAACAAATGCCTGTCAGATAGTATAACTTCCATTTCATCCACAGCCAAAGTCGTTAGTTGTTGTAATATAGCCTCTGTCAAAATCTTGACTGGTGAGACTCGGTATCACAAAATTCTTGAGGAGTTTCCCGAAATCACCCGTCCAACTGGTACACATCGCGACATTAAACACAATACTGTACACCATATTCGCACAACACCAGGCCCTCCAGTCTCTTGTACTCCACGTCGATTAGCACCGGATAAACTCAAAATTGCTCAGCAGGAGTTCGAGGCTATGCTTGCTAACGGGACGGCTCGGCCTTCACAGAGTCCTTGGGCATCTCCTCTTCACCTAGCGCCTAAAAAGGACAACGGTTGGCGTCCCTGTGGTGACTACCGTATGCTAAATGCCCGAACTGTACCCGACAGGTATCCGATTAAACACATCCACGACTTCGCACACAATCTTGTGGGCTGCAAAATTTTCAGCACCATCGACTTACTGAAGGCGTACAATCAGATACCTGTCGATCCAGCAGACATTCCGAAGACCGCGATTACTACTCCATTCGGTTTATACGAATTCCCTTTTATGACCTTCGGACTCCGGAATGCGGGTCAGACCTTCCAGAGATTTCTAGACGAAGTCACCAGAGGTCTAGACTTTATCTTTGTTTATCTAGATGACATCTTAGTCTTTTCCAAGGATGAGCAGCAGCATGAACACCATCTCCGTCAAGTTTTCACTAAGCTAAGAGAATATGGCTTGCTAGTGAATACGGCTAAATGCGTTTTTGGTGTGCCAGAGGTAAACTTTTTAGGTTACTCAATCTCTGAGAGCGGCTCCAAGCCTTTGGACTCCAAAGTACAGGCGATTAAAGAGTTCCCAACTCCTACTACTGTGCGTCAACTCAAGGCATTCTTGGGCATGCTCAATTTTTACAGGAGATTTCTTCCTCAAGCAGCTGCAGTCCAGGCTCCACTACATGCGTTGCTAACGGGTTCTGTCAAAGGGTCACAGCCTATAAATCTCACTGGGGAGGCCCTTGAAGCCTTCATTGCATGTAAGAACAGCCTAGCAGATGCAGCTTTATTAGCTCACCCCGACTGTACTGCTAAACTTGCTTTGGTGACAGATGCCTCCGATAAAGCAATCGGTGCAGTCCTGCAACAGTACAAGAACGGAGCATGGCAGCCACTAGCCTTCTTCTCGCGGAAGCTGAGCCCTTCACATGTGAAATATTCACCATACGACAGGGAATTGCTAGCCATATATGAAGGCATTAAATATTTTAGATATATGCTCGAGGCCCGGCATTTCGTCATCTATACTGACCATAAGCCGATCAGTTTTGCATTCCATGAAAGGAAGAAAAACTGTTCGCCTAGACAATATAGACATCTCGATTTTATCGCTCAGTTCACATCCGATATCCGACATATATCTGGAAAGAGTAACGTAGTTGCCGATACCTTGTCAAGGATTGAAGAACTTGGTACGCCGGTGAGTATTGAGAATATAGCACAAGCCCAATTATGTGACCCAGAGCTCCAAACTCTTCTAACAGCAGGTTCGTCTTTGCGTTTAGAGAAGCTGACGGTAACTGGAAGTCGAGTTCCGCTGTACTGCGATGTCAGTACACCGACCTCTAGGCCATATGTACCTAAGATTTTTCGCAAGCAAGTCTTTGAGAGCCTTCACTCGCTGAGTCATCCTGGCGCTAGTGCAACTATAAAACTTGTTGCAGAACGATTCGTCTGGCCTGGGATACGCAAAGACTGCCGTGAATGGACTCGCACATGTCTAGCATGTCAAAAGGCCAAGGTTAACCGACACGTCACTGCACCTCTCGGTACATACACCTTGCCTAAAGTCCGTTTCACCCAAATCCACATTGACCTTATTGGTCCTTTACCACTTTCGCAAGGCTATCGGTATTGTCTGACGGCAGTAGACCGATTTACTCGGTGGCCGGAAGCAGTGCCAATCGCAGATATTACTGCGGAAACAGTGTCCCAAGCACTCCTGTCAACTTGGATCGCTCGATTCGGTTGTCCATCTACAATTACAACCGACCGTGTTCGTCAATTTGAGTCGGCGTTATTTCAGTACCTCTCAAAGACTGCTGGTTTCGAGCATAAGCGCACGACTGCGTACCATCCAGCGTGTAATGGCATGGTGGAAAGATTTCACAGTCAACTCAAAACTGCAATCGTTTGCCATGCTAATGACAGGTGGACGGAATCTCTACCGTGGGTTCTCCTAGGCATTCGTAGTGCCTTCAAAGAGGATCTTCAGTGCTCATCTGCCGAGCTTGTATACGGGGAGCCGTTAAGGTTACCGGGCGAATTCTTCCAACCTGCTGACGGTGGTACAACAGATCTGTCTGAGTTCTCCGCTCGCCTTAAACAGATCGCATTACGATTGAAACCTTCGCCCGCTTCTCGTCACGCTAGCCCGAAAGTCTTTGTTTATAAAGAACTGACAACCACCGATCACATTTTCCTCCGCGAAGACGCATCGCGTGGTTCTCTCCAACCTGCATATTCAGGCCCCCATAAGGTTTTGTCGAGGGATGAAAAAGTTTTCAAAATCCTATTAAAGGGCAAAGAGGTCACGGTATCAATAGACCGCATTAAGCCGGCCTTTATACTGTCTGACCCAACAAATCCTGAACCAGAAACTTTACCAGATATTCAGAAACAGTATACAACTCGTTCTGGACGTCGAGTTCAATTTCCAAATTTTTATCGCCCTTGACGGTCTCTGGAGGGGGGTGGTGTAGGCTACCTAGCATTTATAATTTATTTATATTACATATTTATTAACTATTAATATTTAATTTATAAAATTATATTTTATATATATTTATTAAACAAGCATATCTGCGCGATACTCGTAGTATACAAAGTTTATGACATTAGCTCTTTTATTCGTGATTTTTATACAGATTTAAATTTGGAGATGGAACAATCTAGAAAGAGCTCACAGCGCATGATCAGGATTTTGACAGAGACTAGAGACTGAGACTAAGAGACTACTGAAAATAAAATTGTGAATAACTAACATAGTTAATTTAAATGCTAAAATACATACATACATACATGCATACATGCATACACGCATACACGCATACACGCATACACGCACACACGCACACACGCACACACGCACACACGCACACACGCACACACGCACACACGCACACACGCACACACGCACACACGCACACACGCACACACGCACACACGCACACACGCACACACGCACACACGCACACACGCACACACGCACACACGCACACACGCACACACACACACACACATACAAACACATACACACACACACACACATACATACATACATACATACATACATACACTCGAAAAACATAACCCTCCTCCTGTCGCAGTCGGGTAAATATGCGACATTACCATTACGATAGTATCGTTGTGTAAATTTTACATTGCTTGTCCAGTTACTCCGCAACATACTGGGGTAGTGGTTAGAAAGCAATGTATTTAATGTAGCAGAAGCAAGAAATATTTCTCGTATACTTGTTTTTTTACGACTTTTATGTAAAATATAGTAAAAAAGTAATATTTACGTGTGGTACCTGATTCCATGACTTGTTAAATGTTTAATTTGACTTCTATTCTTACAAGAAACCACTGAACAAGACGGCATTGTTAGTTGTTTTCTCGCTCGCGGTCGAAGTCATACTGATTAGCAGTGAGAGCCATTTAAGCATAATGTTAGCGTTTTGAGCAAGTTGCGTCTATGCTCGTATTTTTAATTAGACGAAGTCAACTGACGTTTACTGTGTTGTCAGTTTTTAGTGAAATAAAAATAGTGTTGTGACAAAGTGAATGATTGAAAATTCATGAATGAATGTAATTTCCTTGATTGTTGGTAGGTAATGATAATTAAAAACATCGCTTATTAAATTTGTTTTTATTCATCATCAGATGAAAAATCATCACTATCGCTTTCGGTGACATTAATTACACAGGTCTGCGATGAAAAAGTTTTTTTAATAATTTCAAATGTAATGTGTTGATATTAATCTATATATTGCAAATTTAAGCTTTATTTGAATGTATCACGTCACATTTTTTTGCACTTAAGTTGAACAAATATATATAGTTAATTAATTCAGTAAATTCGCTAGTTTCTTTGCGACATTAATTCCATAATGTATATTAATATTCTTTTCTCTGTGACCAACCATCCTATACTCTGTAGCCGATCATTCTAAAATCTATTATATAACCATCTAGAGAAATTTAAAGCGTCTGAAAAAAAAGAAAAGAAAAGAGCGCCATTAAGAGACGTTTTCGTGTGATAAAAATATTATGTATATGTTTATGTTTAAGAATAGCTTCTCGGACTTGCAGACATAATCCGAATATATTTTGCTACATAATTATGTAGACAATATATTATAGTAAAACAAAGAAAAAATATAACTGACTTTGTAAAAAATGTTTATTACTCTTACTTTGGTTTGAGGTTATGTCACTAAGACAAGGAATGGGTTCGCATTAAGTTCGCCGATTATGTGTAGAAATTTTAACTGCAATTGTTTCATGAAACAGTTTGTAAAGGCATCACCACAAGATGGAAATACTTTTAAGTATCTTTGCTTACGTTTCCTAGTTTATCTGATGATAAGTTGAAAGAGGGAATATTCATGGGACCTGATATAAGAAAACTTATCAAGAATGTAGAGTTTGAAAAAGTGATGAGTTGTTTCTAAGTTTCTAGGTACGATAAAAGATCCTGAATATAAAAATATTGTTCAGAAAACGTTAAATGCCTATAAGAACTAAGGCTGTAATGAGTTAGAAAATTCACTTTCTGACGTCTCACATTAATTGTTTCCCATAAAATCTTGGCGACTACAGTGAGGACCAAGACGAACAATTCCATCAAGATATAAAAAGAGATTAAAAGAAGGTATCAAGGTCATTGGGACGTTAATATAATGTCCGACTATTGACATGTATAGCATTAATACTAAGAACAAACATAAACTTGTAATGCCTGTAACTCGCTTACGCCGAGTCAGTAATTCTTTTTATGGACAATGTATACGCTTATACAACAGGAAACAGAAAACGTTCAAAAAGCTTCTATTGCCAAATTTAAAAAAATTGTGAAAGAACGTTTTTGTACTAAAGGATATTATACGATTAACGATTTTCTAAAAGACAGTACGCCTTGGGAATGATGTGATCGCCGCCAGGCTATTTCAACTTATAGAGAATTATCGTTCATTTCAATTTACTTAAAAAAAAAACATTTCGTTAAAAAATAATAATAATATTAGTCCCGCTGAATTTCTTTCGCCAGTTCTTCTCAGGTCAGAGGCTTCTTCTTTCCAAACTGGTGGTAGACTCATGACGTTCAGTAAATAATTGTAATAATTTTATGCTGAATAAAATATTTTGATTTTATAGTCGCCGCGCTTTGTAATAAGCCGTCAAAAACTGATTGTAATAACATACTACTAGTAATTTATATCAAAGCACTTTTATACAATTTTATTGTAAAATAGAAATAATATTCTTTTATACTTTGAAATGATGATTAACTATTCACATTCATTGTTCATTCATTCATTTGATTGAAAGAGAACTGAACGCATCACTATTACTTTGTATTGATTAATTATTGTATTAATTACATTTAAATTTCCCATTATTTGTATTAATCTAATTAATGCTTATTATTGTTAATTAATACTTATTATTGTTATTATTATTACCTATTATTATTGAACATTTCTGAATGTTTAAATTAACTTAAGATTGAAAATTGATTGTAATTGACTTAAGTATTTAAATTTATATAAATATAAAATAATTTAAATGAATAAGGTACACTAACGAATTATGATTACCTGTAATGTTAGTGCTAAACCTATGATTAAATAAATAAATAAATACTTTAAATGTGGCAGCATTATTTTACAAAGTGACATTAGCTAATGTCAGTTAGCTTCGTCTAATTAAAAATACGAGTATACGCGGACACGCCCCATGCCAGTTCTCCTGTTCTTAATATTTCTATGAATGAAACTATGTAAAATAATTCGGAATCAGAACAAAACAGCGAGTCGTCATAATTTAATAAAAACCACATGTTTTGAATTATTAGTTTGGAAAGAATAAATATTTAAATTTGTTACCGTATTTTATTTGAATATTAAAAAGTATTAACACTGGTTGGTTTGCAACAAAATAGAGAATGAATGGGCTCTGTGAGTGTTTGGTTTATTACCCCTATTGTTAACGTTCAAGTGGAAAGACGTCAGATTATTTGAAATCTATTGCAGATTGGATATATTGTTTATATTCTGCCTATTGAATTGCATTATGGAAACGTAATGACACAACGGCATAAGTCATAACGTGCCTTCCTTTCTGCCTTTCATTAGGTATTATACTTATTATATATTATGTTATAAACATTTAAGTTAAATTATTAATTAAGTTAAGTTGTTTATTTATTTCATTTCATTGCCACCCAAGATTCCAATTGTCATTACTTTCTTGAGTTTACATCAGAAAAGATTTCTCTGCTAATTGACTAATACTTAGGTACACTCGTTGCACACACAATGTTACATTTAAGACTTTAGTCTGTGACAAATGACGCAAAATGGTGTCCGTGAAATATTTTGACAAATTAAAATTTTTAAAACAAGTAGTAACAGTTAATAAACAGTTAATCTAGTAAGTTAATCACCGATGAAAAGTTATTCTTTTACACTTTGCCGTATAACTATTTTTGAGATAATATGATCTTTTAAATACAGGACGCGCTTTGAAACGTGCTATCTCAAAGTTCAGTGCAACATAACTCTACACCTGAGTCGTAATCTGAGAAACAAAATATAACATTGTATAGTTTAACTCGTAGTAAACATAAAAAACATAACATGTGATAGTCTTCCGAAACAAATTAAGTCACAAGGAACGATTGTGTGCAACGCGACCCGCGCAGCGGCGCGCGGTATCAGGAACAAATATACGCATTGTTAAGGATTACTCAAAAACTACTAGTCACATCTCGCTCAAATTTAAATGGGACCACATGACGAGCACTAGCTTTTGACTATAAAAAGAATCATTAAAATTATCCACCAGTAGTACACCCAGTAAAAAGTTAGGAGCTCACAAACACAAGAAAAAAAAAAAGAATTACAGACGAATTGAGAACCTCCTCCTTTTTTTTGAAGCCACTTAAAAATAAAAAGAGCTCTTAGTAATAGCTTTTCTCACAAAAGAAGAAACTTGAAAAAAAAACAGGTCTGTAGGTACCTGGATTCGAACCCGAGTTTTCTGACTTCGAATCCGCCCGATTCCCATCTGAGCTATTATAAGTAGTATCCGACCGAAACTGGTTTTTCAGCCGAAACCGAAACCGAAACCGAACTTTCGGCCTTGCTCTCAGTTTCGGCCGAAACCGAAACCGAAACCAAAACCAGCGTGGTGAAGTGTAGTCCTACATTAATACCTGCTGCCTTATATCAATAGTTGCAATAATCTGGCAACGTTGCTCTGTTTTATATATTTTTGACGTGATAACGTCTAGTAAATTGATGAAAGGGTGCCCGTTCGAAAAAGATGACGTCATCATTGTCACAATTAGTGAGCGAGAGCGCGGAACAAGCGGTAGAGAGGTACGATCGGCTCGGCCTAAGCGTTCGGCTCACGACCGGCGGTCGGCCTAACTTACGACGCGTCCGAGTAGAAATGAGTGGCAAATGGCGGGAAACTGTTTTGTCAATATTGAAGTAATGTCAAATAGTTAAAAGTTGATAATATAATGTAATGTAATAATATAAGTTAATAATATATAAGTAATATAAATTTAAGTTAATAATATAAAAGTTAATAATAAAAGTTAATAAAATCATAAAATGGTTACCATAGTTTATTACAGCAGCAATTGCAGCAAAAAAGGTAATTAATTCTTGCATTTTAAGAATCCGATTAGCGATATAATCTCATATGTAGTGCAGTAATATTAGGTTATATTACAATTTTGACTAAAAAGTTATTAGGACTCATATAATTACGGTCGTATAAAAAGTAAACTGTTTTTATTTAGTATATTTTTACAATTTTCATAAGTGGTTAATGATAATCTAATTTGTTTTGCTAACTTTAAGTTAATTAAACTTAACTTCTTTATTAAACTTGATTATTTCTTGTATTACATATCAAAGTATTTAACTTTATTTCGCTTTTATATTAAATACAATTAATTACCTGTAGCTTATATATATATTATACAAAATAATGATAATTCAGTGATAATAATTCAATTCCATTCATGTTTTCTTATGACGTTATCACGTAAAAATTATCGTCCGTAAACCGACTTTACAACCAATTTTTTGTTTATATGGTCTTAGTATATACAAATAGTATTGCGCTTTCTTATAATAGTTTTATTAAATTACTATAAATTTACTACACTATAAATTTAAATTTAAAATTAATATTTATAATTTTAATATCTCGATAACAAAACCGTGAAGTGCTACTTTTATTTTTTTGCATATTCTAAAAACATTTTTCAACACTCTCCTAGTTTTTTTTCCAATTCTTTCGAGAGAATTTTTTAAAATAATAAAAAATCGGAAATTTTACATACATAAATGGGACATTACTCTCAAAATCGCGAACTTTGTCTTTAAATATCTCGCGATATAAGCCGCCAAAAATTATGAAATTTCAGGAATTATAAAGCTATTTATAAAGCTATTTTGAACCCGTGAAAAATTTTTTAGCCGAATCTGTCGAAAAGTGGTTTCATGCTGGAACTACCTTAAACATATTTAAAATTTCAATTGTAACTAACAACTAAAATGGTTTTACCCGACTGTGCGACGCATAGAAGAGTAATGTGTTTATCATTACCTGACTGCTCGACACAAAGAAGGGTAATGTGTTTATCATTAACCGACTGCGCGACAGAAAGAAGGATAATGTGTTTATCAGCCTATGTATCTATGTATGTATGTTTGTTCCTATGTGGCGTTGTAGATATCAAACGCGTTGACCGATTTTAATGACTCTTACGTAAATCAATTTGTCTTAACTTCGTCTAACGTCATGTAACTTGTCACTAAATATATGATAATAATAAATATTCACCACAGCCACAACCAGATGCCATATTTTTCATACATAAATAATTACAAGTATGCTTAGTTAAAAAAATCAAAAAACCCGACTGCGTAAAATACTCTTATTATAAACTAAAAAGAATAAAAGAATTTACTAGCCTTCATTTGATACCCATATTGCTACAGTAAGAAAAAAAATTCAACTTGCGGGCGCCATTTTGAAAATTTATATAGCCTATGTCACTACTACAATTTAGACAAATCCAACGACACCTCATATGTCAAAAACCGTCCAGCCGTTTGGGCTGTAGGGCGTGCCAAATAAATGGACATACATACATACATACATACATACATACATACATACATACATACATACATACACTCGAAAAACATAACCCTCCTTCTGTCGCAGTCGGGTAAATAGGTACTTATATACTTTATTATTTCGTTATTCTGCCCCTATTAGGCGGGTAGGTAGGCGGGTAGTAGCAGTGATAGCCTGGTGCTAGTGGTATGGCTACAGACTGTGAAAGCAGAGGTCGGGTTCAAATCCAAGGCATACAAAACAAAGGAGAAGAGGCGTGGGTCTCGGCGTCTTAGGTCTCGGACTGTGATTGCGAAATTTACTATCTTATAATTGTAATAACGAAGGCAATGAATCATAATTTAAAAGTGTATAATAAAAAAATAAATAAAAAATAAAAACCCGACTTTGTAAAAAAACTAAAAGACATGAAATTAAAAAATTTAAATAAAGTAAAAAGAAAATATCAAGCCCAGTAGTTTATAATGTTGTTAAAAATAATACTGAACAACTACACTATTAAAATAGTTTTATAATCGATACACACATAATCAAATCATAGACTCTTTGCAAAATAGAAGGATTTATAGTCGGAACCCATTCTTTAACCGATCAAATCTTAAAAAGGAGTCCTGTAAAATTTAAATGAGTCTCGGCTGTTAATCTAAAAAAGAGAAAAAAAAAAAAATGACTTTTTACAAAGTTTGCAAAAAGCATTAGATGAATCGCTAATACGTTTTTCAAAAAACTGGCAAATCGGATTTTTTTGTGACATTTTTTACCTGAAACAAATGAAGTAATTATTATAAGAGAAATAAATAATACTTATTTCATAGATCACATATAAAATAAAATTACTGTAATAACAAATGAGGTAACCACACGGCTTTCTGTCTAAATTAGGGAAAATTTATTGGGGTAAATATATGTGAATTATAAATACAAAAAAAATACAGTACCTATCCAAACTGACTGGGCACCACGCGCGATCAACGAGAAAGGGCGAGGCGAGATGACTGCGTAGGTAATTCGTATAAGCTATACCTACGCGTTCTCACATAGTTAAAATTAAATAAACAAAGGTCATGTAATCCAACGACAATTACCTATAAACACGTAAATTTGTCATTTAAAAATAAAACCCAACAAAATGAAGATCAATACTCGAGTTTCGGCGCGGCCGAAAGTTTTGGCCATTTTTTGGCCGAAACCGAAACTAAGGCCGAAACTAGATTTCTTGGCTGAAACTGGCCGAAACCGAAATCGAAACCGAACTTTCGGTCGGTCATTAATTATAAGCTTATCAATGACAGCGAAATTTGCCTTCGTTTTGTAATGATATTTTTTAATTGCGTAAAAAAAGGGATAAAACGGCATTTTCCAAAAATAAATCCTACCTAGATCGATTTATCGCCCCCGAAACCTTCTATACAGAAGGTTTCGGTTCTATATATATATATACAAGAATTGCTCGTTTAAAGATATAAGATATTGATATTGATTATTGATTATTGATATTTATATTTAAAACAATATAAAACAATATATTGATTACTGATATTCTTAGAATCGCGATATCTCAGAAATGGTAACTCTTAGGAAAAAAAATCATGAAGACCATTTTTGTAGAACATTTTAAGATCTACAACTTTGGTTTGCGGTATTTTTTTTCTTTTTTTTTTTTTTTTTTTTTTGATAAAACTTACCGTTTTGGAGAAAAATCTAAAAAAACCTCAAATTTTGACCTTTGACCCCGAATAACTTGCTTAGTACACATAGGATCGATGGGGATTTTTATAACTTTATTTGTAATGAAAAACCCCAGCTCTCCACCAATATTTAGCTCTCCGGGAATTTTTATTATTTCAATTGTCTATATTGACCGGACTATTAGTAACACTATAATTAGTATAGAAAAAAAAAAAAACAAGCTCTAAGTATAAATCGTTTCATATGTTTTTTTTTAAGTTCAACACAAACCATTGACGGTGTAGGAGGACGTGCTGGAGAGGAAGAGGTCTTCTCGACACTGGTCGGTGGTGGCACCCTGCGGGCACCGCGGTCCCTCGGCCGTCGTTGACGTTAAGTACATACAAACTAACACCCATATTTCATTTCGTGCTATTTTCGAAATTATCATTTTAATACCTAATGATGTTGTTAATAATTTAAATGTTGTAACAATAAAAAGATATTTGTTCGTTTAAGACGTGTCTTATAAATATGACTGCCACGTTCAAACTGTTCCACATAAATAAATAAATAAATTGAAATAATAAAAGAACACAAAACAGACCACTACTCCGCTCGAGTAATGTCGAAGACTAAGAATGTGTTTTGTGCAGTCTCCCAGCAGACGCGTCTGGGTGGGGCAATCGTGCGCGGTGTGCGGGGCTGATAGGAGCCCAAACTATCATAATATACTTTATAATTATCGACAACCGTTCTGGTGTAGTGGTGTGAGTAGTCGCCTCTACGACGGCCGTCGCCGGTTCGATTCCCGCTCGGGGCAGATATTTGTTTTTGGTTTCCCAAACGTTCCTAGGAGACCACGTTAAACCGTCGGACACGGTTGTCATCATCGATATCTGGTATAGATCGTTACTCATGGTAGGAAAATTATCACCCAACCTTCAGTGGGTCAGCGTGGTGGATTTTTTTATATATGTTATATGTTAGTTGATTAGGCAAACTGGCAGACGTGCCACCTGATGGTAAGTGGTCGACGTCGCCCATGAACATAAACTAGTTTACCTGGAACTAGCCCAGCCAACTCATTTATGTGTTGCCTATCCTGAGACATATGATGTTAAGTCTCGGTGCCAGTAATTACACTGCCTGTCTGGCCCTTCTTTCCGAAACACAGCAAAGCTTCGACCCTTCTCCTGCATGGAGAAGACGCTTTCGCCCAGCTGTGAGACGCTTACAGGCTGATTCAGTTCAGACAAGTTGTGGTAGTAATCGACAACGGTAAAGTTAGGAGGTTATTAAACACAACAACAACACCTTGCTCTAGAAAGGAAGCATTGACTCTGTCAAGTCGGAAATTTAGAGTGACCACTTTATTGTTCCTTTTCGAGTTGAAACAATGTTTGTTACTGTTTTTTTTATAAACAATACTAGCGGCCCGCCCCGGCTTCGCACGGGTATTTAACTAAAATTTCAAAAAATATAAATTCATATTTTTTATCACCTACACCTGCGTCGATATTGGAAAATATTTCATAATAGACGGATTGAGTTGTCAAACATAATATTTTAGCCCGCGACTTCGTCCGCTTAGAAGTCGAAAATGGTTATAATAGGATTTTTATTTGTTTTTTTACGTTATTAATTTTGTTATAACATATAAATTATTATGTTAAAATATTTGAATACTTATAAAATATAACAATCTTTATTATAGATCGATAAAAAAGTGAAAACTTTTCACAACACAGCAAAAAAACAGGGTAGGCCCTATTTTGTTTTGAGTAGCTAATATAATGAAATATAGTGTAATGGATATCTGTGTATGTCTATTTTATACAATGTTAGAGACTGGAGCTTCAAAGTTATAAACACCGCGACTATTTCTTTTTTGAAGAACAAATACACTAGAACCAAAAGTGTATTTACACTTTAAGTATGTCTAGTGATAGGCCATTGTAACAAACCGTAAGAGTTGAAGCAATCCAACGTCATACATGTCCGAAAATACGGTTTTTAAGATTGAAATATTGAATTTCCT
This sequence comes from Euphydryas editha, assembly GCA_036937285.1. NCBI lineage: Eukaryota > Metazoa > Arthropoda > Insecta > Lepidoptera > Nymphalidae > Euphydryas > Euphydryas editha. The sequence continues at coordinate 448,905 of JAUPFZ010000029.1, forward strand.
TAATATCTTTAAACATTACTGAATTAAATTAGCCTGTAAGCGTCTCACTGCTTGTCGAAGGTCTCTTCTCCATCTAGAAGAAAGGTATATTACATACGTGCACTGGTCACATAACAACTCCGGAAAAATGCCTCGATAATAGTAATTACTGCATTTAAATCTATCGCATGGTACGCCAGCGAAACGCGTAGATGTATTTTATGGATTCTCTTCGGTTAGGTACATGATTCTTGTTAATTAAAACGACAACAAGGATTCAATGGGGATATTATATTTCCTGTATTCTCGTAGTATATAATTTGAAGTCGTTATCAATTCAATAAATAATATGTCGTAATGAAATGTAATCTGTACCAAATTTATAAAGAGTAAAGATTGTCTGTTCGTACTCGATGAAATATTAATATATTAAAATGATTTTAGTAATTATTTTATAAGATAGCCACATTATCCAGACAGTTACAGTGAACCCTCAGCAAGTTTGTTTTTGCGACCGTGTGTACGATAAATGCGTATCTTCTAAAGTCGAAATACAACAATTATCTTTGTCTTTTAAATATTAAAACAATATTGATTATTATTATTGGCCGTATTATCTTAAATTTGGTATTAATAGTTAGTTTTACTTTGCACATGTAATGGAGATTAAATTTGTTATTATATTTAAATCAATAAAATAAGATCCTTTACTTTAATACTCCGGACATTAATCGATGTCCTCCTGCTGCTGCTGATAATCAGACATTTCACTGAAATCGTCTTAAATTATCACAATTTCACTTCGGCCAAAAGAATGACCCTCGCCCATATTTAAAGAAACGCTTTTTTTTTTGCACTAAATACCTTAGTGTACTAAGGTCTTAGTTGTTTGTTTGTTGTTAAAATATTTGGTCGTTATTTGTTTGTTGATTGTACAATGGATAGTTATAGCTATTTAAGTTGTAATCTATATATAAAAGCGAAAGGTCACTCACTCACTCACTCATCACGATATTTCTGGAATTTTAAGACCTAGAGACTTGAAAGTCGTTGTTTCAAATTTATATGGAGCCTGGGTCAGGTATGTGTACAGTATTTTACAATGTTCAGGATTATGAAAAAGTAAATATTTTTTCTTTATTTCTCATGGAAAGGCCTTATTTACGAGGTAGTTTTAATTTACGAAATAAAATTGCAACAACTTGGCATCCCTTTTGATAATGACATATACACAAACGTCGTGATGACATTTTAAATATAAATAACCACAGAAAATAGGTACGTATCTATCTAAAACCAAGTCGATCGAAAAATTTTGAAAACGAGAAGTCCAAAGAAATGCCGGGGTCGTTAAAAAAAAGAGGTGCGTGTACTTATGTACGCGCGTAAGAAGTTATACTTCTTTGGCATCATTAAATTAAAGTAAATAAATAAATTTAATAATAAATTAAAACATTTAATTTAAATTAAAAATCGTTAAACTGTAAAGTTTTAAAACAAATAAACGCGATAAAATCTGATTTAGCCTTTAACTTAAATGAGTAAAATTCGCGTAAATATAAGAAAACAGTATATTCATTCATGTATTAAGTTTATTCATTTTTTAAATATTTTTGTATCACAAATGATTTATTAAATTTATTTCTTTATTTTGTAAATATTAAATAACCAATAATAAATATTCAACGTTAATAATTTCATAATATTTAGTATTAACTAGCGGCCCGCCCCGGCTTCGCACGGGTATTTAACTAAAATTTTATAAATTATAAATTTACATTTTTTTATCACCTACATGCGTCATCTATCGTATAATGGTAGCATATCGTTTTTATATTTAGTGACATTTAACATAATAGTACCTATATTAATTGAAAATGATGTTTATCTAAAATATATCTATATCTATCCGACATATTTAGTAAACTTTTAAGTTTAACAAAATAATAACTCAAAAATAAGTTTTGTGAGTTTTTCAGATTCCTTACACCAGATGGCGTTGGCGGCGTAGGTACTTATTTCTATTTTCTTAAATATTTATTTTTAAATTTAATTACAATGAAACAAAAACTAAATTATACTGTGAGTTATGTAGAGTATATTAAAGTTATTTACATTGGTTTTGCACTTCTTACGTGATACGTGAACACAGAAAAAAACGATAAGAGATGGCGCTGATACAAAAAAAAACGCGCTATTGAAATTTATTCTTGATGATATATAGTGTATTAATAAAACGGAGGTTTTAACAGATTTATTATTTGTATAGATTATACTAAATAATAATATTTTAATTCATATCATTATATAATACATACCAATAATTAACCTCAATTATATTGAAACACTTGAAAAAGTATATAAGCACAATTTTTTTCACTAATATTTACATATTTACGAAAAGTAAATAATAATAATCAATACAATATTCAATTTAAATCACTACTCGAGTGTGCCAACATACGCGACTAATAGAGGTTCTATTTCTCTTTTGTTGGTAGCAATGAGGCTCAATGAGTGGTTTAGCCGGCAACTTAATACTGTTAATTTTTGTGTCACAGATGCGCGCGCATCGTAAAATTTCACTCTCATGATTTTTCCATAACGCGCCTAAAGAAGTATAACTTCAAAAATATTCAGTAACAAAAAGAAACAACGAAAAAACACTCCGCACACGCAGCAAGACGCTAATGAATGACTTGACATTTGACAATTGAAATGACATAAAGATAACGTAATGTCATCAAACATAGACAACAAAAGTGGGTTGATGCAATTCGAGAGTTGCTATTCTACAAATGTACCTAATTATTAATTTTATAACTACCTCTTAACCACTGTAAAACTGCTTAAAAGCATATTTTATTTTAGTTTCTATGATTTTATACTATTTTTTGGAATACCGTACAAAGACCTGGCCCAAAATAAACAATCCCTTTGGTAGAAATATTCCTTTTGGCGAGTAAAGATCAGCTAAGAACGAATTTTACGGAATTCTACCCCTAAGAGGATAAAAAACGGAGGGCAAAGTTTGTATGGGATAACGTGATTCCTTGGTCCAATCTACTTCAAAGTTAAATACCCGTGCGAAGCCAGGGCGGGTCGCTAGTAACTAATAAGAATAAGAATGTGTCATAGGTACACGCGAGTCACTGCTGAGTCACGCCGGTGTACTATACTAAGCGTGCGTTCTACCGCTGTATCGCGCTAAAGTTTGGTTTTGTGAGAACCATATATGGCTCTACATACAAATTTGTATTCACTTTTGTTTTCTAAAATAAAGATCATCACACCTCACAGGTGGTATTTATTGAATAAATCCCTTAGTGTAGGTGGGAACTGGGAAGATTAGACAATAGGAAAGAGACGGATAATTAATTAATCGTCACTAAAAAGTCCTAGCAAACTGTTTATCTATGTTCCACATTAAAAAAAATGTGCTTAATAATTGGTTTACATTAGCACGACGTCATCCAGCATCTATAACACTTGTGAACTAATGCTTTAATTATAATATTATTATGTGTGAGGATATTCACAAAAATATTGATAAGTTTGACGGCAATAGCAACAAACGCGGTATAAGAACGATAAGGAATGATAAAACTGTAATTAGCGACTTCGCAGACTAAACGGTTCTTAATACTAAGACTTTATTAATAAAATTAAATATTTTCAAATATAACATTTTATGTATTTTATAAAATATACGTATTATAATTAACAACAAATCAGGGTTCGAGGATATATATCAATGGATATATATCATGATATATATCACGATATATATCCGATATATGTATATCAAATCACTTTTTACCCGACTGCGACAGAAGGAGGGTTATGTTTTTCGAGTGTATGCATGTATGTATGTATGTATGTATGTATGTATGTATGTATGTATGTATGTATGTATGTATGTATGTATGTATGTATGTATGTATGTCCATTTCTTTGGCACGCCCTACAGCCCAAACGGCTGGACGGTTTTTGACATATGAGGTGTCGTTGGATTTGTCTAAATCATAGTAGTGACATAGGCTATATAATTTTTTAAAATGGCGCCCGCAAATGGCGGGATGAGGGGGGGAGTTGAATTTTTTTTCTTACTGTAGCAATATGGGTATCAAATGAAAGCTAGTAAATTGTTTTATTCTTTTTAGTTTATAATAAGAGTATTTTACAGTCGGGTTTTTTTTTATTTTTTTAATTAAGCATACTTGTTTCTTACTGTAGCAATATGGGTATCAAATGAAAGCTAGTAAATTGTTTTATTCTTTTTAGTTTATAATAAGAGTATTTTACGAAGTCGGGTTTTTTGATTTTTTTAATTAAGCATACTTGTTATGATATATATCAATACAAAATTGGTTTAAAATTTTTATATTTTTAAGTAATTTTTGTCGTTTGTTACTGTATTTCTATTTCCCAAATGTTGAAGGCGTTGGAGTAGAGTTAAAACAAACTCCCTAATACGGCATTATTTTATTATTTTATTTGAAAACTAGCAAACCGCAACTACTATACTACTACGCAAACTAGCAATTCGCCACCAGATGGCTTCGTTTTTTGTAATATTTCGTTTGGGGATTAAAAGATGAAGAAAAATGAAACGTACTTATTTTCGTGAGGGATACTCACACCACGTACTGGCGCCATCTGCTCCACCACCATGCAAAACCATATTGGTTTGTAGTACATGCTATGTATCATAGATGGCGCTGTATTTGAAAAATGATTTTCCCTGTTTTCCTGCTTTTCTGTTGAGATTTTTCCTAAATTTTGTTTGCTATAAACCTCACGGAGCCCGAGACCTTTCCAACGAATGCAAAACCGTGGAAATCGGTTCGTGCGTTCTGCAATTATAGCGTCAGGAAGGATAACCCGACCTTTTTTTATATTATAGATTAACAGTGTGTTACTAATGACTGATAACTGATTTAATAACTAAAAGACTTATTTGGCTATATTCTAGAATTAATATTTGTAATGTTTATTGTTTTATAATAATAACTTTTAATTCAGGACTAGCCCATATAGTGTTAGTTAGGCGGTGGACTCTGCCCAGCACACCCTCGAGGTGTCCCCAGATGGGCGGCGCTGTGTCAAGGTCTGACGTCGGTCCTCGGAGGGGACTTGTCGCTCCCGAGCATCATCACCGCGATGCTCGGGAGACGAGTCCTGGAAGGCGATGGTCTCCTTCTGCGAGACAGTAATGTCCCAGAATGAGGCCGACGAGCGGAGGAGAGAGGAGGCCGCCGACGTGGCCTCCATCAGCAGGCGACGAATGGGGGTGCGTAGGAGGCGCTACTTATTGCGCATCCAGTAACGCCCTTGTGCCCGTGTCGGGCCGGGATGGGAACCCGGTCCTGCTAGACACGGCGTCGTCGGGACTGTTCAGAGGTTAGCCGGACAGTCCCCATGGAGGAGAAGTCTGGCCTTTTCACCGAGGCCAGCCTGTCGCTGGAGGGATCCTGTTACCTGCAGATCCGGGACCCTCCAATTAAAGCGGCTGAAGGCTCCCGCAGGGGTTTAGTACGGTATTGCACTCCCAAAGTGCCGAGTCCGACATAGGTCTAGGACTGCCGACCCGGGCGTCCTGGATATCATCCGTAAATGGATTGTCCTGCGACAAAAAAAAAAGTGTTAGTTACAAAGTTTTCTTATAACTGTTAATAATAACAAATTTAAATCGAAATTAAATCAACGACAAAATTCAATCACCTAAAAATTAAATGTCATCATACTCAAAATCAATACCAAAATTCATTGAAAATTACAAATTAACATTAAGAATTGAAAATCAATACTAAAATTCAGTCAAAAACTAGAATTACTAAAATTCAATTAAAGTCACAATTAAATTTAAAATCTAAATCCAATAAATACCTACTAAGTTTAAACTACAATTACAATACAATCAAATTTAAAATTCAAAAAATTCAAAATTAAAACCAAAACAAAAATTAAAATTAAAATCAAGACCAAAATCAAAATCGAAATCAACATTAAAATTAAAATTAAATCAAAAACAAAATTAAAATTAAAAACTTGTTTTGTTACCTAAGTGTAGGTACGACCATTGACTGATTAGAATTTATAAAAAGGTTTTATGTTTTTAAGTTGATTTTTTAATATACAGTGGACCCCCGGTAATCCGACAAACGTTTTGCAGGGCAGTGTCGAATTATCGAATTTGTCGGATTATAGAGTACTGCCTAAGACCCCTATAGTCCGGAATGTTTTCAAAAGAGTACCTTGTAATCCGACAAATTCCAGGTTCAATGATAGGATTATATTATGTTATATATTATATGTACTCAGAAGTACAAATCATATTTTTATTTTTATTTTATGTCATACCACATTATGTATGTCAAATTTAGTAAATTAAACAACTCAATAGAGAGCTTGCGTTTTATTATAAAATTAACGTCATTAATGTTATAGAGCTTACAAAAAATATGCAATAACTTTACATTAGGAAATTATTGATACAAACAAATGTACATACTAAAATAATCAAAAATTATGAATCAATCAATTTAAGAAGCATGAAAATATTCATCAATTTTTTTTTTGCTTAAACAGGCAAAATATTCAAACAGACCATGTCGGATTACAGGGGTGCTGGATTAGCCGGGGGCCGGATTACCGGGGTTCCACTGTATTAGATTTTATGCTTTTTAGTTGATTTTGCCTGATCTAGAAAAAACATTTTATATTTTGGTTTCATTTGTCAGATTTTAAGTACCTAAATAAATAAAACATTAAAAGCATTTTAGTTTTTTTTTTTTAATAATTCATTATGTTTATGTAACACATATGTAAATAGTATACACAAATAATACAATAAATTAATAATATAGCTTTCATACAAAATGGATATATATCAAAAATTTTCGGATATTTATGATATATATCGGATATATATCATAAATATCCGATATTTTGATATTTATAATAAATATCGGATATTTTCGAACCCTGCAACAAATACAGTTTTTAATAACTAGCAAAATATTTTTCTTTTACACTCAATTATGATGCCTATTTCCTTAATACAGAGTATGTATTGTTCTAATTATTTAAATAAATTTGAGCGATTTTTAAGTCAATTTTGTATATTCAATAATGAGGGAAATAATAAAAATATTATCTTAATTATATAAATAATACAATTATTATACGATAACGTGACCACATACACGTCGACGTTGTGGTTTCGTTTTTGTAGGCTTGGGCAAAAAGAATCGATGTATCAAAATATCGATATTTTTTCAGAAAACATCGATATAAAACAACGATATTTTTTTTGCGTGATATATCGATTGTCGATATTTATTTTCGGATATCAAAATCGATATATTTTTTTAAAGTTCAGCTATCTGCATGTATTCGACTAATATATATAAGGATAGGCTACAAGGGTAAACACTGATGGTAGATCTCGGATGACACAAACACGGTGTTTGTGTTTGTGACTGACATCCACTGTCACGGACTTGCCTGAATTACAAGTGAAACAATCAAATGGAATTATCTTTTTACCCGACTGCGACAGAAGGAGGGTTATGTTTTTCGAGTGTATGTATGTATGTATGTATGTATGTATGTATGTATGTATGTATGTATGTATGTCCATTTCTTTGGCACGCCCTACAGCCCAAACGGCTGGACGGTTTTTGACATATGAGGTGTCGTTGGATTTGTCTAAATTGTAGTAGTGACATAGGCTATATAAATTTTCAAAATGGCGCTCGCAAATGGCGGAATGAGGGGGGGGGGCTTGAATTTTTTTTCTTACTGTAGCAATATGGGTATCAAATGAAAGCTAGTAAATTGTTTTATTCTTTTTAGTTTATAATAAGAGTATTTTACGCAGTCGGGTTTTTTGATTTTTTTAATTAAGCATACTTGTTGAAAAAAGTTATAAGTACATCTTTTATCATCTAAGAAGAACATCATTAACTTGTTCCTAATAAACTGTCAACGTAATTGAGAGAGATGAGAAAACATATGTACAGTTAGACGTCTACTTAATATACTTACAACTTTATAAATTAGTTTAACACTAAAATTATACAAATTTACGGCTTATTTACATAAATTATATTTAGTAAACAAGTATGCTTAATTAAAAAAATCAAAAAACCCGACTGCGTAAAATACTCTTATTATAAACTAAAAAGAATAAAACAATTTACTAGCTTTCATTTGATACCCATATTGCTACAGTAAGAAAAAAAAATCTACTCCCCCCCCGCTCATTCCGCCATTTGCGGGCGCCATTTTGAAAATTTATATAGCCTATGTCACTACTACAATTTAGACAAATCCAACGACACCTCATATGTCAAAAACCGTCCAGCCGTTTGGGCTGTAGGGCGTGCCAAAGAAATGGACATACATACATACATACATACATACATACATACATACATACATACATACATACATACATACATACATACACTCGAAAAACATAACCCTCCTTCTGTCGCAGTCGGGTAAAAAAGCTTATTTTCATTATTGACAAATTAATATTAACAGCAATTTTACACTTCCACCTCGCTTCATTTGCGTGTGAAGGCGCATGAATTAGGTAATATGTATATAATATAACATTTAGACTGAGCGTCAACGTGCTCGGTACTTAGTTATAGCGAGTTTAATAAATAAAATATTATAACAAAACTTAAATTTGTTAAGTTCAAGTACGAGTATGTACATATGTGTTGTGGAGGCGGTCACATACTTTGCACACTAAGTAATACATAAAAGAACAAAAAAAAAACATACAAAATAGAGTGCAAAGGCGGTCTTATTACTGATAATGACTTCTTATAGACAACCCTCGTCTATATAGGACATATTGTTAATAGGGTAAACGGTGCATTTGATTTTTTAACATTAAACATTTAAAAAATAAGTTATACCTATACTGTAAAACTCAATGTCGTTAATAAAAGATACGCGTATATAAAGCATATAAAATACACTAAAAGATATACAAGAAAACATTAACATACATATACATAAACATACATACAACTACACACATTTACATAAAAATATGCATTAAAAATATAGGTCAGACTAACAAACATCAGCGTAGTCAAGAATAGGAAAAAGTGATATCTTTGTTTTGATGGGCAAGAAATTTTTCCACTTTCTTAATGTGCCGATTGCAGGATTTATTTTACGACCGATCTCAGCAACTTCAGGTCTCCAAGACAATGTGCCATCAAGAATTAGTCCTAGATTTTATAGCGTTATAAAATTCTAATTTCGAGCCATCAAAACAGATAAGAGGGAGACAGAAGATATTCGCTGTATAGAACTACCTATTATGAAAATTAGCGACTTACTACGATTTATCGACAGTCTAAACGATTTACATCAATAACATATAACTGTAAGTTCCTGGTTAACATGACCAATTGCTGCAACTATATCGTTAACAGGAGTTGTCAGATAAATCTGCAAGTTATCGGCATATTAATTAAAAGAAAGAGGAAGTAGATAAGTATAGAATTAATAAATATAGAGAACAGAAGAGGGGAAAGAACGCCACTCTGAGGTACCCGGCTCTGAGAGGGCTGCATGAAGAAACTTTGTCAATGGTTCGGATAAATTGTGGTCGATCATAAAGGTAGGAACACTACCAATTAACAGCATCTGGTAGGAAATGTAACTGTTTAAGAATTGCAAGGAGAATGTCATGATCAACAGTGTTAAATGTGTTGGAAAAATGTAATAAAACTATGATGGTAATATGCTGATTATCAATTCCAAGCCTAACGTCGTCACACAGCTTAGTAAGAACCAAAACGGTGGTGTGCCCAGGGCGGAAACCAGACTGGAAAGGATTGAGCATATTGTTGCCGTGAAGGTAGTGAGTTAGTTGGTTATTTATTTTTTTTTAACAATTTTTTATAACCACGGGCTCATTTTGCCCATGCCTTTTGAATTCCTATTTATTATTTTATCAGTAAGTACTCAGTACATTGTAGCTGCTACATTAGTAACTTAGTATTACTAAACTTAGAATCTCTAATGTGGAGCGTGAGTCCACCGACCGAAATTTTTTCTCTTAAATCTACTTATAGGTATCTATATTTTTATTTATTTTTTTTATTTTTTTATTTTATATATATATATACATCGCCAATCCGGAGCGACGGTGACACGAGTGCAAATTAGTTAACTTTACACCCAGGTCGGAATAAAGATTATTTCATAGTTCAAAAGAAGATTCTGAAGCATTATTACGGCTACTTATTATTTTAAAATTGATTTATTATAGCTGGATATTGTGGCAATTTCACTGCCAATGCAGATGTTTATGCATAGTATTTTGGCATTAATAAGTCATTTTCGCGTATTTTTGCAAATGTGTCACCCCCGCCCCAAACGAGCCATACACATACACACATACATATACATACACACACATATACATACATACACACACACACATACATACATTTTTTTTACAGCGTTGGATGTCATGCTAACTTACTAATACTAGACTTATTTCCCTAAAATAGTATATAGCTATTTTTTATAAATAAATTATAAACAACTATGTCCCCGCACCGGTGTTTTTGCACAACATATCGAGCACACTCTCAATGACGGCGGTATCTCTGTGATGGATCGCCATCTTGAGACTGTGCTCGACTTTTCGAGTTAGTTGGTTATGAACGATTCGTTGAAGAACCTTGAACAAGAATGGAAGCACGGAAATTGATCTATTATGAGTGTGCAAGGAACGTTTGGGAAGCTTAGGAATAGGAATGACATAAGCGAGTCGCCATAACTCAGGAAAAGTATTAGAAGAAAGAGTGTGATGAGATGGTGTGAAAGAGAGCGTGAAGAAGAGAGAAGGATGCTATTTAATAAAAGCTTTAATCTTATTTAAAATAATACAATATTCAAACGGCGCGACGGCCACCTTTCGCGGTTCGAGGTCATCAGCAGTCCGTGTGCTGTTTTCCTGTACCAAACGTAGTGTAGCTGTGTACTCTAAATTTAATTTTATTTAATCATAATTTAAATAATCATTAATTATATTATAATTATAATATTAATTTAACTTATTTTTATGTGTTTTCCTAATGGTAACGTTATGATCTACGAACAATAAAATATTATCCCATAATCGTGACAAATAAGTATAAGTATGTAGTAGTGTAAGTATGTTTGTTACGCTTTCACGAAAACTACTTAACCGAATATCATGAAACTTTGTACGCATAATCTTGGCGGTATTAGAAGTAACAAAATATACTTTTTTTTTCGTCGCGATAACCGACATTGACGCGGGCGAAGCCGCAGCCAGAAGCCAGTTAAGAAGAATTACGAAAATATTTAAGGAAGTTAGATACAGTATAATATGAGGAAAATTCGGAGTATACTTAATCATTGTATAAAACTCGTGGCAACATTCAATATTATTTTATAAAAATACATATACATGATGACTGGTAAATTACTATCAATATTTAAGGACAATACTTGGTACATGATTCTCATTCGAATTATGTAAAAAAAAACAGGTAAATATTAATAAACTTTTAAGTAAAGTTACTCAACAATTATCCAAATATGTGGCCGCTGTGGGCGGTCACACGCAAAGATGGGTATGAGATGAGTAAAGGTTGGTAAGGATGATGGGCAGATGGACTTACTTGAACATAAATGAGCGGATGGTGGGGTGTCAGCGGGCACCCGCACTAGACGGAGCTGGGCCGAGGATACGCTCCTGAGCTGAAGTGTCTCTCGCGTACACAGAAACACACACGTCCAATGAAAGTCTGGTGACTACTCAAAGTTCACTCTCACTGAGGCTAATATGTATCACCTGAATTAGGTACAGGCCGGTAATATTTTTACGGTAATGAGCGGGAATGAGTTTAAGGTCGCGGGCGCGCAACGAGAAATCTACTCACGCGTCAACGGCTTGTCGCTGACTGGTGACGCGAGACGGCAATCGCCGCGCTCGCGTCGAATGATTTGCGTGTGAGTGAGTGACAAAAAAATGAATTCGGTCGTCGCGCCTAAGTGGCGCGTACAAAATATGTACGCGTCGTCAGGACACCCTAGCAGCTAGCTGCACTTTCGACACAAAAAAGGTAGTTTACCTACGTCCAAACACCGCCACGTGTTAACAGGGTAGCAGGATAAACAAGCATGATCCAGTCCCCCTTAATACTTTAATCCTGGCTTAGGATAGGCAAAAATACTAAGATATTTTACTCGTATAAGATGTGAACAAGCGGCACAGTACAACACCTGTGCACGTGCCGCCGGCATGACTGGAGAAGTGTCAACGCTTCATTTATTTGAATTGAAATTTATGAAAATTTGGTCAAAAATTAAGTACCTATTATTTTTACATAATTCAAATGAGAATCATGTACAGAGTATTCTCGTAGCGCGTACAAAATATGTACGCTTCGTCTGGACACCCTAGCAGCTAGCTGCACTTTCGACACAAAACAGGTAGTTTACCTACGTCCAAACGCCGCCACGTGTCAATAGGGTAGCAGGATAAACAAGCATGATCCAGTCCCCTTTAATACTTTAATCCTGGCTTAGGATAGGCATAAATACTAAGATATTTTACTTGTTTAAGCAACAAAGGAGATGGGGACTTTTGGGCCAAAATGTAATAAGTAGAGATATGGTTTAAAAAATTGGTTATATTTTTTTATCTTACAATATAAAAAATCAACTTAATCCTGAATCTGGGAGCGGAGAAAAATTAAAAAGATTGTTTTCATCAAATTAATCGGGTATCGATTCAACTAAAATCGATTACAGAATTAAAAAAAGAAAGGTTTCTACTAGTTAATTAACTCAAAGTATTTAGATGCACAATATTGAAGTTGTAAACGATAAAGTTCATTTAAATAAAGTTACATTAATAGCGAAAATATCATTTAATATTTGAAAATAATATCGATTTCGTATTGATTTAAAATAAATCATATTTTTAGTGACAGCTAACAACTGACTGACATTGATACTAGCTGTTTATTTTTTACCTACATTTCCTAGATGACATTTTAATAATAATAGAAGAAGAATTAAGTATGTAATACATTCAAAGGTTTTTTTTATTCTGAACAATATTTATTAGTGTTTCAAGTTATTGATATTTGTAATGAGTTTTCAAACATTCTTCACTAAATGTAAGAAACATTAGTGCTTTAAGAACTTAGTGATCGGGTTTTTTAATAGACATTGTAACATAACCTCATTTTTACAAAACGTTTAATAACTCCGCTCTCAGATAGCCAAAATATACAAAATTTTCAGCGAGGGATCTATAAGCCTTAATGCATTAATTGATACTATTTTCATTTCATTACATTTTGGCCCAAGAATGTATGGAATCGTATCCATCTCCTTTGTTGACTAGGTAAATGATGTGAACTTTGGCAATTTTTAGATGTGAACAAGCGGCACAGTACAACACCTGTGCACGTGCCGCCGGCATGACTGTAGGGTGTCAACGCTTCATTTACTTGAATTGAAATTTATGAAAATTTGGTCAAAAATTAAGTACCTATTTTTTATACATAATTTGAATGAGAATCATGTACCGAGTATTCTCCTTAAATATTGATAGTAATTTACCAGTCATCCTGTATATGTCGGCGGGAAACCGCATAATTAAGAAAAACACGTGGCCGGAAAAGATTATTTTAATTAATTTAATGATTATTTTAATTAATTTACGGAACATTAGTAAATTTTTAATTATTATTTTTTTTTAAATTTTGAAGTACCTATCAGTTTAGTTCCTATTTATTTACACGCTTTTTATTAGCTTCACCTGTATGTTTGTATGTATGTAAACGACTCCTTTGGATTTCATTTTTACCCACTTCCTACGTTCAGATTTCATTGAAACTTGGTAGCCTTATCGAGGACCGATGACAATGCAATAATTTAAACAGTAAGTCCTGTTATCCTTACCAGAATCTTCAGGATTAGCGATTTGTTTTTCATTACTCGATCACCTATTTCTCGCATATGCTACCGAATTCAGGACCAATAACATTGCAATAATTTAAATAGTGAGTCCTGTTAGCCATACCAAGATCTGAAGATGGTGAATGGTAACCAGGGTCTGATTATGGAACTGCAAAGTGGTCATAGGAATTCTGTAATGAAACGACGCAATCTCATCGAGTTTCGGCTCGTTTCATTCATCTTGACGAGTACTTTGGTTTAAGATGGTTAGCAGGGTCTGATCTGATGATGGAGCTGGAAGGTGGCCATAGGAACTTCGCAATGAAACGACATGACCTCATCGAGTTTCGGCTCGTTTGATTCTTCTTGAAGAGTACTTTGTTTTGAGATGGTTAGCAGGGTCTGATCTGATGATGGAGCTGGAAAGTGGCCATAGGAACTTCGCAATGAAACGACATAACCTCATCGAGTTTCAGCTCGTTTGATTCTTCTTGAAGAGTACTTTGTTTTGAGATGGTTAGCAGGGTCTGATCTGATGATGGAGCTGGAAGGTGGCCATAGGAACTTCGCAATGAAACGACATAACCTCATCGAGTTTCGGCTCGTTTGATTCGTCTTGACGAGTACTTTCTTTTTAGATGGTTAGCAAGGTCTGATCTGATGATGGAGCTGGAAGGTGGCCATTGGAACTTCGTAATGAAACGACATAACCTCATCGAGTTTCGGCTCGTTTGATTCTTCTTGAAGAGTACTTTGTTTTGAGATGGTTAGCAGGGTCTGATCTGATGATGGAGCTGGAAAGTGGCCATAGGAACTTCGCAATGAAACGACATAACCTCATCGAGTTTCGGCTCGTTTGATTCGTCTTGAAGAGTACTTTGTTTTTAGATAGTTAGCAGGGTCTGATCTGATGATAAAGCTGGAAGGTGACAATAGGAACTTTGCAATGAAATGAGTAGTTTGTTTTTTAATGATAACCTGGGCCTGATGATGGAACACAAACCGCTAATCCTGAAGGATTTGCGGTTTGTTTTTCATTACCCAAACACCTATTTCTCGCATAAGTTATCGACTTCGGACGCTGTTTCGCGGATAAGTTACCACTTTGAAAACAAAAATATAATAGTTTAAAAAAACAAAAAAAAAGAAACAAATACTTTTATAGAAACTTTAACTAAAAAATTAAAAAAATAAATAATAGTTTAAAAAAACTAAAAAACACGCTTTTATAATTAAACCAAACTAAAAAGTAGAAAATATTTTTTTTAAAAATTCCAATTAAGGATAGAGTGATAAATAAAAGAAATTATTTTAATGTTAAAAAGCGTGGGGTGCCTGATATTAACATTCCATTGATAGCCCATTCACTTTGGACTGAAATACATGGATTTGCTTAAGCTTATCTATAACGCACACTTGCCTCATACGACCCTATCAATGGAATGTTAATATCAGGCACCCCACGCTTTTTAACATTAAAATAATTTCTTTTATTTATCACTCTATCCTTAATTTGAATTTTTAAAAAAATTATTGAAGTGAAACTTCTTTATCGGGGTTGGAAAGATTTTTTCGTTACGCGCCATCTTGCGTTACGCGCCATCTTGTTCTTTATTATTGCGTATTTCAGTCGTTTTTCAATAAACACATGCGCAAGGAAGATTCCGAGTCGTAGTAGATGAAATCCTATATATATAAATAAATACTTAAACTAAATAAATCAAATTATATCAAATTTTGAATGCTAGAAAATGTGGCTCTCGCAGGGTTTTGAACTTGCAGCTCTCGAGCGATATACGAAATTCAATTCGCGTTGGCAGCCACTGCGTTAGCAATCTCTAAGATTCTTGAGTGAAATTAAGTATCACTATATAGAAGTTTGCAGTTATTGTATGATTTATTCTATAGTGAGTAGGTAATTCGAATATAAATATGTCCGAACGCAAACACAGGACTCGTATAATTACGATCGTATAAAAAGTAAACTGTTTTTGACGTGATAACGTCTAGTAAATTGATGAAGGGGTGCCCGTTCGAAGAAGATGACGTCATCATTGTCACAATTAGTGAGCGAGAGCGCAGAACAAGCGATAGAGAGGCACGATTAGCCTAAGCGTTCTGTCTTACACTCCATCAGACCGCGTTCGAGTAAAAGAGACAGTGGCGCTACGCAATCTACACGCGAACTGTTTTGTAGGGATGTTCATCGGAAAAAAATATCGATAATTTTACTATCGATAATTATCGAATCGTTTTATCGATAATTATCGATTGTTATGGAATGAATAGTTATCGATAATTATCGGAGGAAAAGTTATCGATAGTTGGCGACAGTTATCGATAATTATCGGATAAAAATTGTCGATAGTTGACGAAAGTTATCGAAAATTATCGGTCGATAGTTATCGATAATTATCGAATTAAAAAATATCGATAATTATCGGATCAAAATTATCGAATAACACTTATCGATAATTATCAATAATTATCGAATGGAAAATTATCGAGTAGTTACGAATTATCGATAATTATCGCACACCCCTACTGTTTTGTGATTTGTCAATTGTTTGGTAGAAGTAGGGATGTTCATCGATAAAAAATATCGATAATTTTACTATCGACGATTATCGAATCGTTTTATCGATAGTTATCGATAATTATCGTATGAACAGTTATCGATAATTATCGAAGGAAAAGTTATCGATAGTTGGCGAAAATTTATTTATTTATTTATTTATTTATTTAAGACACATTTATAACATCCTAACAGTATAAATCCAATACGATGTTATAAGTAGATAAAGGAAAACATGTTGCAATTTTACACAAATTATATACATTATACAATTTAAAATAAAAATAAAAAATAAAAATAAAAAAATAAAAATAAAAAATAAAATCAGCTAATTAAAATTTGACATTCACTAATTTATACCTCCTTTTCAAGAACCCCCTGGACTAATTCCATTAGTTTCGGCAGGTTATGGGCAAAGATGTCTATACCGTTATCAGAGAGTTTATTCAGCAATCGAATAGCGCGTAGCATTGGAGATGCATTTAGCAGCTTTGTTTTTGAAGACGGAAGGCTGAGCACAGCGGGACGCCGGCGGAGGCCCACGTAATTATCGGGGACCCGCAGCTGCAGTGCCTCCAGAACCTCCGGGTGGTGCAGTTCTCCGCGCAGCACGCGACACACGTATTTGACCAGCGCCATATCTCTCCTAACCGACAGCTGGCAGTACCCTACCATACCTAGCACGAACTGGCTTGGGTACACGCGCGGATAGCCCGGGTACACTCCGTACTCTTTTAAATAGAGATAACGCGTCAATTTGTTTTGTATTTTTTCTATCATTTGCGTGTACTTAGCTTCGTGTGGGTTCCAAATGATCGAATTATATTCTAATTGACTTCGTACCAGTGAATTATACAATGCTTTAATAACCTTTACATTATAAGATTTTGAAGTTTGTCTTAGGATAAAACCTAAATTTCGGAAGGATTTCGTGCATAAATTATTAATATGGGTACGGTATGACAAATCGGGTACCATTTCTATACCCAAGTCGCGCACGCGAGACACTCGGGGCATCCCCGCGCCCCCGACGATGTACTGGTGCTCCAGCGGCGCCCGCTTCCGACTATAGCTGATCATGCAGCATTTTTCCACATTAAAAAATAATTTATTGGCCTCACTCCACATAATCACTCTATCTATGTCCTGTTGAAGCCGCTCACAATCGGAAGTGTTTTGGATCGTTCGAAATAACTTTAAATCGTCAGCAAAAAGCGAACATTTTGATTTTTTTATTTTTAGATTTGATTATCGATAATTATCGGAAAAAATTTATCGATAGTTGACGAAAGTTATCGATATTTATCGAATGAAAATTATCGATAATTATCAGATCAAAATTATCGAATAACACTTATCGATAATTATTGATAATTATCGAATGGAAAATTATCGAGTATTTAAGAATTATCGATAATTATCGCACACCCCTACTGTTTTGTGATTTGTCAATTGTTTGGTAGAGAGTACCACTTGAAATACTCCCCTTGATTTCCTACTTTTCCTATCGTATTCCTATTCTTAACAAAATAACTCAGATTGGAAAATCTTGAATATCACACTATCATATATATATCAAAAAGTACTACACTATCATAATATATATGTAAAGTAATACACACTATCATATTATATAAGTGATAATAATTCAATTCGATTCATAAAAGTATACAATTCTACATCTATGTTTTCTTATGACGTTATCACGTAAAAATTATCGTCTGTAAACCGACTTTACAGACAACCATTTTTTATTATAAGTTTCACTTCTTACGAGTGTACGCTAGTACACGCGATTTAAATTTTTTTTTTTCTACTTTTTAGTTTGGTTTAATTATAAAAGCGTGTTTTTTAGTTTTTTTTTTTTAAACTATTATTTATTGTCTTTATATATATAGTATATACGTCACTGTATTACGTCATACACTACAATCCTTGCGAATCTCTCCGACGTGTCATGAAAACCATATAAATTCGGTGAAGGTTGTTATTACAGACACATGACAAGAATCGTCATTTTTGGCAAAATTATCGTCATCCCACAGAGGAGCAGCGTGGTGGATTAAACCCTTACCCTTCTCTTATATAATAAATACATATGTTAAACATACACACACGATCGCCTGTTCCTGATGTAGATAATTTAATAAATGTGTTGTAGGCCGTAGCGTGCATTTCATATAGGCAGAAAGGCACTGCCTACCTTGGCATGTTACTAAAAATAATATATAAAACATGAACATTACATACTTTTGAAAAAGACATAAACCATAATTCAATTTAAATCCGCTTCAATTTGAAAAACCCGCTGTCATATAATATTATTGATCGAAGCATTCAGTTCAGTTAATTACGAACATACTTGTAGCGACATCTATCTCGCGACATACAAACTAAAAACTGACGTATCTTACATCGCGCTATCAAAGAGAGCAATAACCCACCAGACTCAACTCCCGTCTGGTCGGAGGATCCTCCCTTTTCTCACCCTTCCTCTTCTCGCACCCCAAAATACTAATCTCAAATAGAATTGAAACTCTGTCGTAACTTACAATTACAGCTTTCATATCTAACCATAATTTAGGCTGTAAAACATCACGCCGTAATTCATATAAGTGGAATAGTAACATTAAAAAAGTCTGTTAATTTAAACATTTAATATAAATATATGTATAAAAGTATTTTACAATTATTTTTTTATCTAAATAATATTGATATGAGTGTGATGATCAGTAGAGCGCATGCGCTGTATGTTGTCGCCTTTGATGACACTGGAATTAAGAAAAATTATCAATATTTATAATATATCTGTAATAAGTTCAAATCTGTAATTAAAGATATTTTTATTTTTATTTTTGGAGGGTACTCTGTAATCTATAGTTAAGCCGAAACTGATATGTTTTAAAAAAAAATCTGTCCGTATTTTGGCGTATCATGCCAACTATTGAATGGATTTGATTGAATCTTGGCAAGATTTGAGTTCATACTACGAGCTAGGATACTGATTAGTTTTTATGCCGATATTCAGTATGGTTCCATTGAGAGAGGGGATGGAAGGTAAAATGTGTAATCATGAGTACAGCTTGTTAGAAATTAAGGAAAATCTTTTGCAGAATCATTTTATTTAAAAAATTATGAAAATTAGAGTTTTGTTAAATAAAATTTTAAAGTTTGTTTAAAGTCAAAGAGTTGAATATTTCTGGTGTAGTGTTGCCAGTAGTTGCCTCAACGCCAGCGGTCGAGGGCTCGATTTCCGTTCGGGACAGATATTTGCATTTGTACAAATATTTGTTTCCGGTCTGGGTGTATGTGTATGTATTTGTGGGTATCCCCACCGTGCTTCGGAGAGTACGTAAAGCCGTCGGTCTCAGTTGTTATTATAGACACCTGATAGCTGCTATAGTCACTCATGGTAAGGAAATTATTCGTCTACCCCAGAGTTCCCCAAACTTTTTTGTGTCGTAGACCCCTTGCCATGTTTTTCCGTGTTGGGTAGACCCCCTATTTACCTGATATTGATTTTCTGTAAATTTCTAACTGTAGTGAAGTTTAGTGTTAAAAACTTAAAGTAAAAACACAAGTTAATTTATACATTTATAAATTGAATTTAAATTAAAACTATTCAAAATAAAATTTTGTATCTGTTATGTAAAATATACGTGACATTAAATAAACATAAAATAAACTATAAATAAAATAACATAAGCAATAAGTCAATATTTTTAGTGAGAAGGATGAACCTGATGCTTTAATAATAAATGTTTATATTTTTTTAAATATTTTCTTAGCACTTTCCTTTTCAAGATTCAGGAAACGAATAAACGTATTTGTCCCACATTCGTATTTATAGAGTGACGAATTGAACAAGTCAGTGCAAGGTAGCGAAGCTCTGAGACTGCGACTCTCAGGTTTTTACAAGTTCAAAATGTATTGCGACCACAAAGCGAATACCAACATCCTACAACTTACACAATTTTATAAACATATATAATATTTTTTTTACTTCATAGGTACTTTTATAAATAATGTATATGTTTTTATATTATAAGATAGTATGATGTAAGTAAATAGGTACTATCAGTGTATGTGTTGAGATCCACTATCGTGGACCCCCATTTTCATTTCATGGACCCCCAAATTTTTTTTCGCTGACGTAGACCCCTTGCAGGTTGTCATAGACCCCTAGGGGTCGATATAGACCACTTTGGGAATCACTGGTCTACCCGCAGTAGAACAGTATATTTCAACTCATATTTGAAGATGGGCTTTTTCTTCTCTTCTTGCTCAGTCAGTCCGTTCAGTTCAATACGAAAAGTAATTCAAAGATACTCACAGCAAGTTCCCTCCTCGGGAGAGTATGGGTAATCGAATTGACATTGACACAGTTGGTTCCGACAGACTGCTCTCTCGGAGCCCTCCGACAAGTAGCACTGGCTGCTGCTCCTGCAAGCTTGGAACAGACCTGGGGGAGGGGGGGGGGTGAGGTACATTAGACACTTACTATTTACATGAAAAGAAGACAGTGACACATAATAGCATCACACTATATTTATAACAGTGTTACGTATATCTACAAAAGATAATAATAATTGATTAAATAAATAAATAAATAAATAAATATTAACCAACAATTACACCACGTTAACCTAGCCCCGTGCTAAGTTCGTAAGAACTTGTGTTACAGGTACTAGGAACGGAAAATAAATTTAAGAAATATATATAAATACATATATACATAAATACACATCCATGACCCGGTGCAGATATCTATATTTGTCATACAAATTATCTGCACCTGGCGGGATTCGAACCCGCGACCGCTGCGTAAAATGTCCAGTTGCCTGACCACTCGACCAGCCGGCCGTCAATTGATTAACGGCACATTTTTATATTATTTATGTATGTCAGTCCAAGGACGTAGCCAGGATTCTCTATAGCCGCTTGAGTGTCCGGGCAATGACCTTTTAGTTTACCAACTGCACAAAACTGCCCAAGGACTCTCACGTTTTGTTACGTAATTTCCCACCGGTGATAGTGTAATATACGTTAATCAACCGGCAGTTGACAGGTGCACTTCGCGTACTAATGCCTGTGTCGAAATAAAGTTGACATGGGCAATACAGCCATGGCGACCATTACATGACACGGGCGCTTGCGGTAACCGTAACGGTGCCCGTGTCAACAAGTAGTCGACACGGGCAATGGAGCGGATAGAGAGGGCAGATAAAGAAAATCCCAGATTGTATTGTAGTAATCGTGATTTTTATAATATTATATGAATATCTCACATTAGTAGTGAAGGTGTTCTTTTATTCATTTCGCTTATCGTTATTAGCGATATCGCTTAGAATAAGAAAAGATGGAAAAATCTGTTTTATCAGGGACCGTCTGCTCTAGCTCTTCTAGAGGGGGGCAGCTGCCCCCCTCCCCTGCCCGTACCTCGCTACGCTCATGTGTCAGTCGTCTGTTACCTAAAAAACAGGCATTAAGTTACCCTACTTTAGGAACAGACGACCGTGTGTGTGTTAAACATATTCATTTATTTATTTGAAGTATAATGTGGATAGATTACATTCTTAGATAGATTATATTTTTACTGAGTAAAAATGGAAATGTAAATTGAAATATATTTGACTAATTATAATTTATAACTGACACTTATAATGATGCATGAATCCTTTTATAAATGTCTGTTTATCTTCTAACTTAAATTTGCTCGTCAGAAATGGCAAAATACACTGTTAAATAAAACTTACACTATTACCTGTACATTCAGGATGACTGGTAAATTACTATCAATATTTAAGGAGAATACTCGGTACATGATTCTCATTCAAATTAAGTAAAAAAACATAGGTACTTAATTTTTGACCAAATTTTCATAAATTTCAATTCAAATGAATGAAGCGTTGACACTTTTCCAGTCATGCCGGCGTTACGTGCACAGGTGTTGTACTGTGCCGCTTGTTCATCTAAAAATTGCCAAAGTTCACATTATTTACCTAGTCAACAAATTTGCTACTTAAACGAGTAAAATATCTTAGTATTTTTGCCTATCCTAAGCCAGGATGAAAGTATTAAGGGCGACTGGATCATGCTTATTTATCCCGCTACCCTGTTAACACGTGGCGGCGTTTGGACGAAGGTAAACTACCTGTTTTGTGTCGAAAGTGCAGCTAGCTGCTAGGGTGTCCAGACGACGCGTAAATAATTAGATAATTGTTGAGTAACTTTACTTAAAAGTTTATTACCTGTTTTTTTTTACATAATTCGAATGAGAATCATGTAACGAGTATTGTCCTTAAATATTGATAGTAATTTACTAGTCATTCTGTATATGTACATATATTATGTATTTGCAAATTAATAAATTATCATCATCCCCATTGAGCTGAGTGTAGCGTGTACAATAATAAATCTCACGTGTGATGGGCCAGCAGGCGTTGTCCCTGTAGTGCGCGCCGCCTGCGCACGCGCAGCGCTGATCAGCGCACACGCCGTGCGGCCCGAGCGCGGGCGCGCACTGCGCCGAAACGACACACGAGGAGTTCAAACCGGGAGACTCTGTTGCAAATACATGTACACTCAAAACAATGTAATGGACCATATTTTTAATATTAATACTATAAGCATTTGACTGGCCCGTTGGCGCAATTGGCAGTGACCCTGTTTTTTGTTCCAGGGTTGTGGATTCGAATCCCGCTCCGAGTATGGGTGTAATATATTTATTCATATACATAAGAATTATTTATATGCATATTAATTTTAAAAAAATTAGGTACGAATCCGGCGCGACACTCGCACACCGTGTGCTGCACCACGGACTGTACTCACTCACCCGGCAGACACTCGTCGCCGTGCTGCACGAACCCGGCGCGACACTCGCACGCGCGCTCGCCGCTGCACACCGTGTGCTGCACCACGCAGTCGGAGTCCTGCTCGCACGAGCCGCCAATGACTGGGAATTTATTCAGTATAGATTAACAAAATACCTTTTTCTGCTTAAACTCTCCCATTTATTTATTAATTACTTATTGCATAATGTCATGCTATGACAAACAAAGTATTAACCGCTAATGTAACCAATCTTCCAGTTAATATTAAAATACTAATGATACTCGCTGCTCGGCCGTGCGTTAACCGGCAGAGAAAAACAGTCCCGACCTCTTTCCTGCCTAAGTGTCGTAAAAGGCGACTAAGGCCATAGTGGTGCGAACAACTATACACCGATCGGGGTGGTGATGGGCAGCAGCGTCATCATATCCTTCAGGAATAACACATTGCGCTAGTCAACACGCATGCCAAGCGCGGCGCGTATTGGTAAATCCCCCAAAATATTTTTTTTTTGGGGAGGCCTACGTTCAGCAGTGGACATCCAATGGCTGATATGATGATGATGATGAATAATACTCACTGGGTGCACAAATACCGTCCAAAGGCCGGTAGCCCTCAGCACAGGAACACACACCGGTACAAACTGAGTTGTCAACCGCACACTCCAGAGGGTGCTGGCAGGTATCGCCCAGACCTGAGACAAATACATGTGTTAGGAGAAACCACAACTTATAGGAGCAAGATACGAGATTTGTTTGATGAATCAGTTTATAAGCTTTCCACTGCTGGGCTTTGCCCATTCTCTATATAGGAAAAGTGTTGGAGCTGAATCAAACATTGCTACTCTACTGCGGGTTGGCTTATAATTTCCCTACCATGAGTTACGATCGCTATCAAATGTTTGTCATAACAACTGGGACCGAGGGCATTACGTTTTCCTCGGTGAGGAGACCCACAAGGAAAAAATATTTGCACAAATACAAATTTCTGCCCCGATCGGGAATCAAACCCGTGACCGCCAGCGTTAAGGCACTACTCGCACCACTATACAAGAACGTTTGTTAGACAGTAGTCGATAATTTCTAAAATTGAACTAAATCAGTCTGTATAGTATTATGTCCCACTTGAAAAACTTCTTTCTTATATAGCAGAAGAGAACTTGTTTCTGGGCGATCGTTCTTGCAGTTCTCCCCACCACGCCTTGAAGAGCACTGCTGTTACTCTTATTAAGCAAGTTATCTACCTACCCACAGCGGAGCAGCGTGGTAGATTAAATCCTCAACTTTTTCCTTATAAAGAGCAGGCCTTTGCCCATTTATGGGACGTAAGAGTTACAATAGATTTAAAATAGTATATAATATATTATAACAAAATCTTTTTACAATTTACCCCAAAAACCTTTGATAGATTTAGTTATAAATTTTATCAAAAAAAACGACGTAAACAATTAAAAACATTCCACTGACAGATCTCAATATATTAGACTCAAGATATAGAACTGGATTTTTGAAAAAGGATTGATTTGACATTATTTATAATTAATATGAGTCAACTTACCCAAACCAGTCGTCAAACACAGTCCATCGACTTCAACCAAGTTGTCCGGACAGGCACAGAAGCCGGCACCCTGGTCGTTGATGACGCATGTTATCTCCAACGATCCGGCAAGACAGTCGCTGTCTATTTCACAGGATTCGCCGACACCTGGTGACATACATTAAACTAATATTAATACCGCAGAGATTCCTAAACTATTTTTCCCCCTTTTCCAAAATGAACTGATACCTCAGACCACCATAGCCAAATTACTTTAAAAATCCTATCTCTACTTTTATTCCTATTGATACAGAATACTTACCAATTTAAAAACTTTGCGTTTGGTTCAGTGGATAAGGTTTAAGTAATCGATTTTGACTCCAAGAGGTCGATATCGACCCTTTTGGGAATCCCTGCTGTGATGTGATATCCGAATTTCGCAGTAATTCGTTTTCGCGGGAATACTCACGTACTTTCACTACTCTACTGTGTATTTATTCTCAATACCTTAAAGAATGATTTACGTTTCTTTGTAATTCCCATTAAAGTTCCCTTAGATCTGACATGCTTCTGATTCATGATGATTCATGATGCTACATTGCTTCTGAAAGCTCTTTCTCATGCAACACTCTTTTACTCCGATTCCTTCACTATTAAAGCTGTCCACCTGCTCTCTTAACATGAATCAGTTTAATTTTCATTAATTACGTTAGTGAAGCTGTATTAACTACATATCAGTGAATTTCGTCAAAAAGTGAGTGAATACTCCCTAATACACATACAAAAATTCAATGATCAAATCAGTGGACTCTAATATTCACATATTAATATATTGAATAGTTACTAATTCTGCGTGGTACGATTCTCACATTGATAAAAAGTGAATAGCCACTTAAAATTTTTGAATTTCCACTCATTCATGTTTAAAGAGTAAGGATGAATGAATTTTGTCGCAATAGGTCATCACCTCGATTTTTTTTTCTAATTGTCATTAATAATTAACACTGTCTGTTTCACAAACAAACGAAATGAAACGAATGAAAATTTTGACGTGATAACGTCTAGTAAATTGATGAAAGCTACTGAACAAGCGATAGAGAGGCACGATTAGCCTAAGCGTTCTTTCTGTCTTACACTCCATCGGACCGCGTTCGAGTAAAAGAGGCAGTGGCGCCACGCAATCTACACGCGAACTGTTTTGTAGGGTTGTTCATCGGAAAAAAAAAGTCGATTATTTTACTATCGATAGTTATCGATAATTATCGAAAGAACCGTTATCGATAATTATCGGAGGAAAAGTTATCGATAGTTGGCGACAGTTATCGATAATTAAATTACATATACAGGGTGGTCAAAAAGTCGTGGATCAAACGAAACAGGGAGATAGAGGAGGTAATTTCCAACAAAAAATCTTTCTACAGCATGCCCATAACTTCATTGCACGAAAAGTTATGAATATTTTTGTTTTTTCAATGAAACTACCGACTTTTTTAACAATTTCATCAATAAAAAATTAAATTGATTAAAAACAATAAAACAAAAAGTGCTTTACTATGACTCGATAATGTACCAATACTACAAAAATTGTATTGCAGCTCTTGGTACCAAATTTAACGAGCAATGAATTTTTTTCCGTAAAATTGGAAGCGATACAAAAAATTACTTCTCACTTTAAGAGCATCCTGTGAAAAAAAAATGTACTACCGAAAAGCGACCCTGTATTAAAAATTTTTGCTAATTTAATGCCAATTCAAATTAGGTACAACACTTTACTGTTTGACCTTTAGTTTTGGTTTTATGGTCGTTTTTTCATATCAAAGTGCAAATTTCATTAAATTTGCCTTATTCAAAATAATTTATTAGTTTATCATAAACAGCTAGTTTTTGTACGTTAGAATGCTAGAACTGTTCTGTTCTTGTCACATTTAGGATTTATGAAATGGACAGACACTCTTTCGCTACGGATTGGCTAGATAAGTGGAAGATGGCTGCTGCGAGGAGAGCATACACCCAACGGGAGTATGTAGAAATGCATTATCTCTATGGCTATTGTGAAGGCAATACTCGAGCTACTGCCCGAAGATATCAACAAAGCTACACTAACTGAGATCAATTTAATTTTTTATTGATGAAATTGTTAAAAAAGTCGGTAGTTTCATTGAAAAAACAAAAATATTCATAACTTTTCGTGCAATGAAGTTATGGGCATGCTGTAGAAAGATTTTTTGTTGGAAATTACCTCCTCTATCTCCCTGTTTCGTTTGATCCACGACTTTTTGACCATCCTGTATATATATATATATATATATATATATATATATATATATATATATATATATATATATATATATATATATGTGTGATAATAAATCAATTCGATTCATAAAAGTATACAATTCTACATCTATGTATTCTTATGACGTTATCACGTAAAAATTATCGTCTGTAAACCGACTTTACAGAAAACCATTTTTTTTAAATCTATATTTACGAATTAACTATATACTATTTTTTTTTTCCAGTGATAAAAATAAATTGAATTAGGTAATCACAAATGAATACCAGCAAAATATCTGCACATCTGTCTACTCTCGTCCCACACGGAAGTCTCCGCATCACACTGGCAGGAGCGCAGGCCCCAGGGCTCCTGCGGGGGCCCGCAGTGTGCCGCCGCACCGAACGTGTGGCAGTTGAAGTCGTTAACACACGATTCGGATATCTGCCGCGTCACTGGAAGAGGAACAATTGTGTACAGAACTGGTTGAAATAAAATTGGTTTCGTCTGAAACGGTCTGCGAACATCCCGCTGGACAAAAGCTAATGTTGGTTGAACTGAATGGAAACAGCCTGTAAATCCCACTGCTGGGCGAATAAACTATAATAATTAACTATTAACTATAATCGATTTAACACGCTTCGCACATTATCACGAACACTTGATAACGATTGTTAATCATAGAGGTATATAGATAGAGCAGGGAAGACACACGGCTGCCTGTGTGTGTCTTTCTCTACTGACGCATGCGTAGTAAAGGACTGCTTGTTATTATAACAAACTCGAATAATAAAATAAAATCAACTTAAATACTTTATAAAGCTATTTGAAGTAATGAAATACATATAGTTACCGCTGTTGTCTCTCTTTTTCTAAACGAGGGACAATTGGAGGCCTGGCTCCCCTGCTCTATCTATAATACCTCTATGTTGTTACTCTGTGCAAAAAATTTCCATATTCGCCAAGAGTTTAGAAGTATTTCTATTACTGTAAATATTTGTTTCCGGTCTGGGTGTATGTCCTTATGGATCTCCCCACCATACCTCGGAGAACACGTAAAACCACCGTTCCCAGTTGTTATCATAGACACCTGATAGTTATCGTTACTTATGGTAAGGAAATTATCCGCCATCATGCCGTGAAGCAGCCAGGCGTATTATGATCCAACCCGTCTCCTATATGGAGAAAGGCCTTTTCCCAGCAGTAGAACGTTTACAAGCTCAATCAGTTCAGATTTTAATCCTCGATGCTTTTGAATAGTCTGGCTTATTATAATTAATCGCAGTTCTGTATATAATTGAAATTAGTTGTATAATATCGTCATCAATAATTAATGCTGCTAAACGAAGTAGCGCCATGCTGCTTGCAGCTGAATGGGCCGGCGCGCCCGGGGAAGTACTTCGCTCTCACTAAACACCGATTTGAAATGACGGCACTGTCGTCGTGTTTCGTTCGGTTTGTGAGAGATCCGGTGGCCCATCCCTTCCCTTACCTGGCCCATCCCTTCCCTTCCCTCCACAGATCCGGTGGAACATCCCTCCCCTCCCTAAAGACCGGCAACGCACCCGCTAATCCTCTGATGTAGCGGGTGTCTATGGATGTCGTTTTTACCTGCCACCAGGTGAATCGACTGTCCGTTTGCCCTTGTAGCGACATCTATCTCGCCATATACGAACTAGAAGAAACTAACGAATCCTACATCCCGCTATCGAAGTTTTCAAAGCGATTGAGTATATATACAAGAACTCGACAATAAGCGTTAAGTGGCGCGTAGCCCACCAGACGCAACACCGTCTGGTCGAAGGATCCTTCCTTTTCAAATACCTCCGAAACTGGTGACCCCGAGCTTGAACGTCAGCGCAGCCTTCGCAAATCTACGTCATCGTAACGTCATCATCACTTCCTCAAGCTTTCGAGCAGCGAGTCATACAGCCAGCCAGCATCCACGGCTACTACGAGTATCCTGACCACAAGCATGCAGCGGACGCGCATTCCTGGTCATCGCCCACAGCCTTCGCAGCGACCTTGGCACAGCACACTGCACTTCGGCCGGTCAATCAAGCAGAGACGCACTTCTCTCCTGGTCGACGCAGCAGCCAGCCACTACGCAGCACTGCACCACCCCGACTCACTGGGGCATCACCGCAGACAGTTCCGACTCACCGTGAACTATGCGGCATTTGGTTCCGACTCACTGGAACATTCCACTGGCCCGGCAAGCATCACAAGATGTAGTATGGACGACTCAACCTGCTATCGACCTCCGGTCTCGGAGGGGGAGTGATGTAGCGACATCTATCTCGCCATATACGAACTAGAAGAAACTAACGAATCCTACATCCCGCTATCGAAGTTTTCAAAGCGATTGAGTATATATACAAGAACTCGACAATAAACGTTAATGGCGCGTAGCCCACCAGATGCAACACCGTCTGGTCGAAGGATCCTTCCTTTCCAATGGCAGTCTCTCCACGCCAAACCCTCTCTAATATAAAAAAAAATCTATCGTCGCCAATACACTAATAAATAAATAAATAAATAAAATAGATACACCGACATTGTGACCGATATCGGTTAACAAAATAAATTTCAAACTCACCTCGTATGCAGTCTTTCATGTTTTCATCGTAATAGAAGTTAGGTTGACAGGAACAGATGCCGTCTATAACGACAGCCAGTAGACCGACACATTGTTCAGGAGTCGACGGTGAACCGAGCTCTGAAAATAAGCATAACAAGTGGAATATTTACTACTAGCTGTGCCCCGCGGTTTCACCCGCGTTAATTTGAGGGAAAAACGTACTTAAATATTTTTACCCGACTGCGACAGAAAGAGGGTTATGTTTTTCGAGTGTATGTATGTATGTATATATGTATGTATGTATGTATGTATGTATGTATGTATGTAGGTCCATTTCTTTGGCACGCCCTACAGCCCAAACGGCTGGACGGTTTTTGACATATGAGGTGTCGTTGGATTTGTCTAAATTGTAGTAGTGACATAGGCTGTATAAATTTTCAAAATGGCGCCCACAAATGGCGGAATGAGGGGGGGAGTTGATTTTTTTTTCTTACTGTAGCAATATGGGTATTAAATGAAAGCTAGTAAATTGTTTTTTTCTTTTCAGTTTATAATAAGAGTATTTTACGCAGTCGGGTTTTTTGATTTTTTTAATTAAGCATACTTGTTAAACAATTACTCTAAGAGTAGGTATCTGTCTCGTTGGTCGAGTGGTCGCAAGCGTTACTGCCGAGCAAGGGGTCTCAGGTTTGATGGTCAGGCTGGGTCGTTCAACAAATTATTTAGTTTTTATTTTTATTTTTCGAAAATTCTCAGTAAAAGTGTGATGTTATGTTGATACTAGCGGCCCGCCCCGGCTTCGCACGGGTCTTAAACTAAAATTTTAAAAATTATACATTTATATTTTTTATCACCTACACCTGCGTCGATACTGGAAAATATTTTATAATAGACGGATTGAGTGACAGATTTATTATATCTATATACATACATACATACATACATACATACATACATACATACATATATATGTATATAGATAGTACTGATGAAACATTTGAACTGATTTTTTTATTAATTATTTTCTCATTGATGAATACCATATTTTAATAAGTATTATTCCCGACGAAGACAAATCCAAAAACACAAAAATCATAAAAATCGTTCCACTCGTTCTCGAGTTATAAACGGTGTAACTAACACGACTTTATATATATATATATATATATATATATATATATATATATATAGTATAGTCGTAGTATATATATATATATATATATATATATAGATTACAACTTAAATAGCTATAACCATCCAACTTTGTACAATCAACAAACAAATAACGACCAAATATTTTAAATTTTAACAACGAACAAACAATCAAGACCGTAGTACCCTAAAGTATTTAATTATATACAAAAAAGAAAAACAGATTTTTAAATACGGGCGAGTGTCATTCTTTTGGCCGAAGTTTTGGTCAGCGCGATTCAGAAAATTATCTGCGCCATCTATCGTATAATTGTAGAATATCGTTTTTATATTTAGTGACATTTAACATAATTAATATTTAACATAGTAGTATATTAATTGAAAATGATGTTTATCTAAAATATTAAAACGATTTCTATTCCTATCCGACATATTTAGTAAACTTTTAAGTTTAACAAAATAATAACTCAAATATAAGTTTTGTGAGTTTTAAAGATTCCTTAGACCAGATGGCATTGGCGGCGTAGGTACCTATTTCTATTTTCTTAAATATTTATTTTTAAATTTAATTACAATGAAACAAAAACTAAATTATACTTTGAGTTATTTCCAATTTTTATGTATTAAAGTTATTAACATTGGTTTTGTACTTTTTACGTGATACGTGATCAGAGAAAAACACGATAAGAGATGGCGCTGATACAAAAAAATACGCGCTATTGAAATTTATTCTTGATGATATATAGTGTATTAATAAAACAGAGGTTTTAACAGATTTATTATTTGTATAGATTTACTTTAAAAGTGGAACTATAGTTAAAAAATGTCTCGAGAAGAGAAATAATAAAGGACGCAACGGAAGCTCTCAAAAAAGAGAATTTTTTCTCGTTTTGTAACATTTATTATTATTGCTCAGCCCCTATTGGTCGTAGCGTGATGTTATATGACCTATAGTCTTCCTCGGTAAATGGGCTATCGAACACAAAAATAATTATTCAATCCGAACCAGTAGTTTCTGAGATTAGCGCGTTCAAACAACCAAACAAACTTTTCAGCTTTATAATATTAGTTTAGATAGTTAGAGCTGTTGCATTAAATTAGTAATTTCTGTAATCTATATCTATATCTATATATCTTTTGTGCTTTGTTACTGTTTCCGGTAGTCAATTTAAGTTTTGTATCAGTCAAATGTACTATTTTGAAGATAAAGTATTATTTCATCAATAGTATTTTAAAGGATTTATAATTGTTTTAATTTTGTACGTTTTGGCGTAGTGGTCCATGTGATCGCCTTAACGCCAGTGATCGCGGGTTCGATTCTCATTCGTAAATATGTATCATATATTGTTAATATGTATAATGTTGTAGTTGTTGACGACCGTTCTGTAGTAATAGAAGTAGTACTACTACTTAGTAGTAGTAGTAGTGGTGTAGTTGTGGTGTGAGTAGTCGCCTCAAAACGCGCGTTGGTGGTCGCGGGTTCGATTCCCGCTCGGGACAGATATTTGTATTTGTACAAATATTTGTTTCCGATCTGAGTGTATGTGCCTTGTGGGTCTCCCCACCGTGCCTCGGAGAGCACGTAAAGCGGTCGGTCTCGGTTGTTATCGTAGACATCTAATAGCAACCGTTACAAAATAAATCCGGAAATTATCTGCCAATCTGCAGTGAAACAGCGTGTTGGATTCAATTCTAACCCTTCTTTAACATGTAGAAGATGCCTCTGCTCAGCAGTGGGTTACGTAAAGGCTGATACAGTTCAGTTCATAGATTTTTATGTGTAAGCTCACCCGCATAGCACGAACTACCGTCGTCACTTTCATAGTAACCCGTGGGACAGATGCAAACACCGAAGCTGGAGCATTGGAAGGGACTTGCGCAAGGATTCGTTGCGCTACACACGACGCGTTGTGCCGTCATCTTGTTTACACTATCCGCCATCTTGTTTAAACTACCCGCCATCTTGTTTCCACTAGTCAACATCTTGTATGCACTGGCCGCTATCTCGTTTACGCTGGTCGCTGTCTCGTTTACACTGGCCGCCATCTTGTTTCCACCAGCCATTGTCTTATATCCACTGGCCGCTATCTCGTTTACACTGGCCACCATCTTGTTTCCACCAGCCATTGTCTTATATCCACTGGCCGCTATCTCGTTTACACTGGCCGCCATCTTGTTTCCACCAGCCATTGTCTTATATCCACTGGCCGCTATCTCGTTTACACTGGCCACCATCTTGTTTCCACCAGCCATTGTCTTATATCCACTGGCCGCTATCTCGTTTACACTGGCCGCCATCTTGTTTCCACCAGCCATTGTCTTATATCCACTGGCCGCTATCTCGTTTACACTGGCCGCCATCTTGTTTCCACCAGCCATTGTCTTATATCCACTGGCCGCTATCTCGTTTACACTGGCCACCATCTTGTTTTCACTAGCTGCCATCTTGTATCCACTGGTCGCCGTTATGTTAAAGTTCTTTTTATTAATTTCGGACCCAGTCGCAAATAGTTCCGTGGCTGAAATTGAAAAGTAGTTAAAATTAAATATTTTTTAATTTCTTAAAGGAAAACATTTATCATATTTTAAAATTGGATATTCCAATAATATCTAGCACAACAAATTATTCAATTCAAAACTGTTTTTCAATAACCCATCCATTTAGACACCAGTCTGTGTTCTATATATAGACGGAATATGTAAACTCGACCATTGTCAGTAATTTATCATTCCGTTTCGACCAAAATAAAATCGTATTGGAATGACAAATCACTTACTAACCATTAGAGTACGAAACATCATATTAGTATCTTTATGTAACGATTTTTTTTTTTTGATTACTGATACAATTTAAACTGTATCTATTACGAGATCAGTGATAAAACACTGTTTGGTCATTGTGAAACAATCGTGAAAGAAGACAGAAAGATCATTTATACATTTATTCAAGATTACAAGACTGATTCACAAAAATCTTAACTTACAGTCTCTTGGATGTTACTTTCGGATTATAATTTTAATTTATTATTGACGAAACTCGTATCAGCAATGTTCAGTTCATCTTCACTGTCGGCAGTATCATCATTATCACCATCATCATATCAGCCGTTAGATGTACACTGTTGAACATAAGCCTCCAAAGCGACTAGTTCAAAGCAGCTTCCATCTAAAAGCGTGCGGCGACTTTCCTCAAGTCGTCCGTCCATCTCGCGGACGGCCATCCGACGCTGCGCTTGCCGGTATGTGGTCTCCACTTGAGAAGCTTTCTGCTCCATCGGCCGTCATTTCTACGAGCTATGTGGCCTGCCCACTGCCACTTCAGCTTGCAAATCCGTTGAACTATGTCGGTAACCTTCGTTCGTCTGCGGATCTCATCATTTCTGATTCGATCTCGCAGAGAGATACCGCACATATCCCTCTCTATTGCACGCTGTGCGACTTGGAGCTTGTTTAGAAGGCCTATAGTCAGAGACCACGTCTCAGATCCGTATGTCATCACTGGTAATACACATTAGTCGAAGACTTTCGACTTCATGCACTGAGGTATGATGGATGAGAGACGTTTTTTAACTTCCCGGCACTATCACTCGTCTTATTTATGTTAATTTCTTTTATCTGAACGTTAAAGTTAAAGTTAACTTCTTTAATATCGTATGTGTATTAGTTTAACCAAGGACCATTTTTTATATGAACAGGTGCGATTTATAGTCCGAAAAATACGGTGTTCATTGATAAGCCGTTGAGGGTAGAATGAAAAAATCCACTACCATCAGCCTTGGTGGGCTTCCCCCATCATCTGGGGGGTTAGCCAATCACTCGCCACGCTTGGCAGGCGAGTTGGCGAACGCAGTAAGTTATGGCAGGATATGGTACAATTGTCGGCACCACTGTTGCCTTAGTCGCCTTTTACGACACCTTGGCAAGAAAGAGGTCGAGACTATTCTTCTCTGTTGGTCACACGGCCATGGCGGCTCGACGGAAAAAAACGATGATTTGTGTAAACTCTTAAAGTATAATTCTACAAAATATTGCTAGCAGCTTCATTTTATCATTTTTACCCGACTACGACAGAAGGAGGGTTATGTTTTTCGAGTGTATGTATGTATGTCCATTTCTTTGGCACGCCCTACAGCCCAAACGGCTGGATGGTTTTTGACATATGAGGCGTCGTTGGATTTATCTAAATTATAGTAGTGACATAGGCTATATAAATTTTCAAAATGGCGCCTGCAAATGACAGTATGAAAGGGGGGAATTGATTTTTTTTTCTTACTGTAGCAATATGGGTATCAAATGAAAGCTAGTAAATCGTTTTATTCTTTTTAGTTTATAATAAGAGTATTTTACGCAGTCGGATTTTTGTTTTTTTTTAATTAAGCATACTTGTCGTAAGTTATTTTTTCAGACTACATAAAAAATAGGCAAAGTTGTGGTATAAGTATACTCACGGCCTTCAAGACAAGTAAATGTTTGTTGATCACAGACGCCCCTCGGGAACTGACAGTCGCTATCCAGAACACAACCCTCGCCGGGAGCTGGAAAATAACATGTTATGTAATATTTAAACTGTCTATGTTTAACGGATTTTGCTCTACATTGACTGTCCATTCGACGTTATTATGTAAAAGATTCAACTCCAACAAGAAATCTCACCCCAAAACAACTTTAGAACATCGTTTCCTGTAAGTAATATTTTAAGGAATGGATGTAAATAGAAAGTAAGGTACCTTTATCATAATACAATCTAAAAGTATGTAAAAAAAAAAGTTATTATTTAAGTTTAATATTTAAGTTTTAGTTAAGTTTTAGATTAAATAAGTTAATTTGTGGTCAGTGCAAGGACTTGCGATATAGAGATCCTAAGCTAGTTTAATTCTCGTTATCTAAATAAGTACGCACTAACGATAATAATAATAATATTCAAAAAATGTTCATAAAAAAAGGCATGGGCAAATAAAGCCTGTGGATTTAC
This sequence comes from Euphydryas editha, assembly GCA_036937285.1. Taxonomy (NCBI): domain Eukaryota; kingdom Metazoa; phylum Arthropoda; class Insecta; order Lepidoptera; family Nymphalidae; genus Euphydryas; species Euphydryas editha. Next base: position 484,798 of record JAUPFZ010000029.1, read on the forward strand.
AGTAAAATTAAAAAAAAATTGTGTGTGTCAGCTCCGACGCACGACTGGAGTTTACTCCTTAAGTACGATTGTCTAAACATACGCAAAAAGAGTTTATCCAACTGAAAATAAGATTAATACCATATGAAAGGGTAAATTAACAAATTAATGAAAATAATATACATATATAAATATATATTTATTCATTTTATATACATTTATTATAACTAATCGGCGAAATATTTTACATTAAACTTTTCACAATAGTCAATTTCAGATGTGCACAAATATTTCATTACGAATGTTGATAAATTATGTAATTATTATTATCTGACAATTATCATTTATTTTTTAAATATTATTTTTCAATATTAATTAGAGCAACATTACTTTCGCACCGCACCGTAGGTGCGCGCGCACCGAAAAAGTAACGAGGTCATTCATAAGTAGGTTTTACCTCTCATATTTTTCTCATACCGGGCGCCTTATATATGAAAATCGATTCTTAAGGAGTAAACTCCAAAAAAAAAAAAAACATCGTTTCCTCTCCTTGTTAGACTAGATATTGGACGATCTTTAAAAAAAAAGTGCGTCGGTGTAGAATTTTAAGGCTCATTATTTGTCGCTAAATCCGCTGTGACTGTCGTTATCATCTTTGGATGATATAAATTAGTATGGATTGTATGTATGCGTATGTTACTTTGTATAAACTCGTACATATATGTTACATGTATGTGTGTGTATGTGTGGTTGCAGGGGCGTGCGCTCCTTGTAGGCAGAAATGCAGTGCTTTACTTGTCATTCACAGATATTTTAATAAAACGTTCGTACGTTTTAGATGACTTTAATTGATAGTAAATAAATGAATAAACAAAATATAATAACTTAAAAACGCCTAATATTTTATAAATAGCACCTATTTGCAAGCACACAAACATTATGTTTGCCATGCGTTTGGCGACAAGCAAGCGGCGCTGCAAATAATGTACTAATCAACCAAGTCATGCCGTCGCGTCCCGCAGGAGATTTGTTCGCATGTGTGTAGTAAGTTTGGTGTCCGTGCACAGTTCGCAAACGCACACACCCATGAATATCGAAAGCCGGACCAGCCGCGACTCCTGCGGCAGGCTACGAAAGTTCGGCATTTGTCGGGAGTATTCGGAAATGTTAGTTACCTATAATCCGAGTAATGTAATGTTTAATTGTGTTTCGTGGCGTGGGGGCCATTTTGCTTTTTTAAGTGATAAGCATTGTTTACTATTTTATTTGCGCCAGTATATTTATAGTTTTCTTAGAAGATTTTTCATTTTAACATTTGAAAGTGTGTACATTTAACTGTTTATTACTGAGTTTCTATAATAATTGTAGTGATTTGCTTTTACTAGTGCGTTTTTTGTTTGTTTTTACCCGACTGCGACAGAAGGAGGGTTATGTTTTTCGAGTGTATGTATGTATGTATGTATGTATATATGTATGTATGTATGTATGTATGTATGTATGTATGTATGTATGTCAATTTCTTTGCCACGCCCTACAGCCCAAACGGCTGGACGGTTTTTGACATATGAGGTGTCGTTGGATTTGTCTAAATTGTAGTAGTGACATAGGCTATATAAATTTTCAAAATGGCGCCCGCAAATGGCGGAATGAAGGGGGGGAGTTGAATTTTTTTTTTTACTGTAGCAATATGGGTATCAAATGAAAGCTAGTAAATTATTTTATTCTTTTTAGTTTATAATAAGAGTATTTTACGCAGTCGGGTTTTTTGATTTTTTTAATTAAGCATACTTGTTAAATGTTATTTTATTGTGAGGTTTGTGTTGAAAATGTGTGTTTATTAAAAATGAAAAATAACAAGTTCTCACAAATTGTCATTCAGTGAAAAGATTCAAATTGTGTCTAAAGGTAGGTACAACAATTAAACGAGCAAAAAAGGGAATGTAATTCGAAAGTTTCGTGTTATAAGTAGTTAATGTTAATAAAATTGTTAATATTTAATAAAATAAAAGTTATGAATCGTATAACTGGCTGTGTGGTTGTGTACACACGATTAAATTATATTGTTTTCCTTGCAAATTGTTTACTAATTCTAGTACAGTGTTGACTGATTCGGGATATTCAGATTTAAATAATTTCTATTCCGCGGAAAAGAAGCATGATCATACAGAAAAACATCTGATCCAACAGAGATCCGTCGCGTGGCTGTGGCTATGCTAAAAATCTATAAAAGAAAAAAATTTAGTGACTGAGTACTCCGCCGCATACCCAGTGTCATAATCCTGTGCACGCCGCTGTGTGGTTGTATGTATGTGAATGTGTATGTAAATTCTATTATATTATTATATTTACTTATATATTATATTATACTTATATTTTCTTCACAACTACTTGTACACTTCTTAACCGCTTTTCTCTGCCTTGTCCTATACCCAAAGGTTGTCTGGAAGAGATCGCTCTTTTAGCGATAAGACCGCCTTTGTACATCTTCTCTAATTGTACTAATTTTGTTCTATATTTTATTGGTGTACAATAAAGAATATTATTAAACAAACGGAAAACATGTCTCATGGTGACGAGGTCGACATGGGCATCTCTGGTTCTTTGGGAAAACGATTTCATGACGAAAGAACACCAAACAAATCTGTTACCCTCGACATTGTAATTTTCGTAATGAGTTGACTATTTTCGATGATATCCGGAAGAGTAGAATATCTCTTATTGTTAGATATAAGAAGATATTCTACAAGATCTGCGTACGTCCCATTATATCTTATGTGAGCCTTGTCTTTGCTCATTCCGAAACTGCTTACATACAGCGACTTCAAGCGATTCAAAGCAGATTCCTACTGAACCGCAAAGCGCAATAAAATAACCGACGTGTTCCGTAGCTGATTTATTTTATGAAAGGCCTGATACAATTCAGTCATTGACTACGATGTTCTTATACAATACCCTCAGTTTTAAATATATAAAACCTAAGCACGGCCACGGATTCACCCTGTTATGTACGATGCATCAATTTACTACGAGACATCAATTCAGATAGAGACTTCAGGATTGATTCAATTTCAAAATATTCTACAGATGATTTTAAGAAAGCAAATCAACATCCCAAAGATTTGTAAAAAATGGGTCACGTAGTATGAGTATTTTCTCTAACACACATCCATCCGAACCATCCCATTTATGAGAGTAAGAAAATTGAAATTTTTAAGTGACTCACCTGTTGAAAATCTCCTGCACTCGCCCCTCTGTCTCGCATAATACCCCTCACTGCACTGGCAGGTTTCCTGGCAAGTCAGCGCGAACGGATCACGAAACACTCCCAAACACTCCTCCGATCTGGTGCAGGGCTCTCCGAAGTCGACGGACCTCCAGCACCTACCGAGGAAGTAGTGGTGGCCCTCTTGGCAGAAGCAGGCACCTGTAACTTTGATTGAATTGTTGATGATTCTGAAGCCTTAAATTTCGTGAATCCCTGGGAGGAATAAGCGTGGCCCCTGACTTTTAACAGGTCCACCGGATTGTTATAGGATATGGTATGTCTATTCTTAAGTTAATTATGAAGTTGACAGTCGAGTTATTGGTACAAGCACCAGTCCCTCGATGCAGGGTCGGATTTTAAGGGAGGAAAATGGGGGCAACTACTCCGAGCCTCCACATAAGAGAGGCCCCCACAAAATGTCTAGCTGGCAAGGACAAATATCGGTGTGAGATCGCAACGACCTTTTTTTTTCTTTTTTTTAGAATATGTCTAGCCGGCAAGGATAAACATATACCTTGTATTTTTTTTTTCGTCATTGTAAGCAAACAAATATATTGGAAAACCAAATTTGAGATCAAGGGGCCTCTACTCTTATGTTGCCCCGGGCCTCCACACCTCTAAATCCGTCCCTGCCTCGATGGTAACCCTTTCGACACCCCCTAAGGACACCATATTTAAATAATGTTTGTATAAGGCATGAACACCAGGACATGCATAAGGTTGCTCGCATACATGCACGCACACACTCACAGATACATATATGAATACAGATGGGTCCAATTCCTGCTCGGTGCGAATAATTGTGTTAATATTTGTTTCGGGTCTGGTTCTTTCAAAATATCCCGAAAATCAAAGCAAGCCATCGACCCTTATTGTTATCACATCAATTATCAAAATCAAAATCATAATCAAAAAACCACTTTATTCAAATAGGCCCCACGAGCAACTTCGAATCGTCATTTTACAAATTAAAACTTTAAAGTGATTATTATTTTTGTAATAGTAAAGCTACAACCGATTCGGAATATAGATTCTGCAGAGAAGAATCGGCAAGAAACTCCGCAGTGGTGGCAGTGGTGGTCCGCTTGGTTCTGCATAAATGATAAAATTATGTGTATAAATTAATCTTTGATAATCACTTACCAGTGTCAGCATTATTCTTTCGACATTCGAAACCGGTGAAAAGTCTCGTACACTGGTGGTCTTCCACACAGGGGGATTCGATGTACGGTGATACTGGAAAAATTAAATTAACTAAGTGAACATACCCATACTACGTGATCCGATCACGGGCGACCACACTTGGTCACAGGGGCGGGGGAATGGCCTCAGGTTTTCGTCACATAGTCAATCAGAGGATCTAGAGGAATCTCATGCTTTTTCGAGCTACATTCAAATATGGCGCGCAGCTTTTAGCGCTTTCTAAAGTTTTTTAACAGGTGATAACACTATCCGACTCTACTACTGACTACACTTTTTTAACTTTCTCGTTGCAAAAAAAAATATTTATAACCATATTTATGATTTTTTTTTAATGAATGAATTCATTCATCAATCATGAATGTTATCACTACCTGAAAACACAAGCGGGGGCAACCAACAGTACAAATTCCAGGCGGTCCCTCTGGGGTTCGATTGTGGAGGCGGGTCTATGATCTTAAATACCCGGTTGGGTTACATATTTGTATTTATATTAAGGAGGGATAACCCATAGAACCCCATCAAACCCCCATAAACAACAAATATGACTGACGCCTTACGAAATATGAAGGAAATTCTTCCATGAAGTCAACATTTTTCTTCTATGTGAAATTTTCAATTATTATAAGTTCTTATGTTTTCCGTGCGTTTGTGTGTGTTTGTATGTGTGTATGAATGGGTACATTTCAGTATTAAAATCTAAATGTAGACAAATGATTTAGAACTTACTGTCAACACAAGCGCTGCCCCTCAGCACCACCTGCTGTCCAGGTCGACAAACACAGGCGCCTGTGTTGCAGACACTTCCTGACAGACTCGAGCAGTCTCCATCACTCGAGCACATCCATTGTGATCTGACATCAGCAGCGCTGAATATGATTGCTGAAAAGTATTACACATTTTTATCATTCAATACTGACAAGCGTTATGGTGTAGCGATGGTGGTAGTTGCCTTAAGGCTAGCGGTCGCGGGTTGGATTCTAGCTCGGTTCAGATTCATATTTATACAAATATTTGTTTCAGGTCTAGATGTATGTCACAAAATAAAGTCGCTTCCCGCTCTATCTGTCCCTATGTATGCTTAGATCTTTAAAACTACGCAACGGATTTTGATGCGGTTTTTTAATAGATAGAGTGATTCAAGAGGAAGGTTTATATGTATATAACATGCATAATATAGTAGAGAAACACTGATAAGTTTAGAGGTTTCTAATGTGATGTCGTAAATAAACACATTTTGTTGCGCTCACATTGCAAACGCTGGCTGAACCCTACGAGATAGATCAAAATAATGTACTACAGTATTGTACACCTTAAAAAGGTCTACAAAAAAGTCCGCGATGGCATATGTCTATCTCATAGGGATAACCCACAATAACCATTTTTTATCCTTTACCTTTTACGAGAAATAATGGCTTATTTACGAAGCGATTTTAAGCAATACAGCATTAATCCTTATCCAATTAAGTACCTTAAATACATTGTGCATTTAATATAGGTCAATATGGCCCTTTACAACATATAATTTAAATAATTATTTTCGATAATATTACAGTTTTAAAATGCAGGGGACATAGCAGTTATTGAGGCACCGAACGATATATACCGATACCAGTATCAGATGCTTATTTCTTCCGTGAAACAGCTTTGCTGTGTTTCGGAAAGAAGGGCAAGACAGGCAGTGTAATTACTGGCACCGAGACCTAACATCATATGTCTCAGGATAGGCAACACATAGATAAGTTGGCTGGGCTAGTTCCAGTTAAACTAGTTTATGTTCATGGGCGACGTCGACCACTTACCATCAGGTGGCACGTCTGCCAGTTTGCCTATTCAACTAACACATATAAAAAAAAAAAAAAAAAAAAAAAGATACCGATTATGTATCAGCATTGCACCCGTACGGAGCCGGGTCGGGTCGCTAGTCACTCATAAAACATAGTTTATTTTTAAAGTTAAAACGATTATATACCACGTTATAGTTTTTTGACGATTTTTGTCGATATTTCGGACCAGTTAAGGGGCAATGGTGTAACGATCGTTTTGGTGTAGTGGTGCGAGTAGTCGCCTTAACGCCGGCGGTCGTGGTTTGGATTCTCGCTCAGGACAGATATTTGTATTTGTACAAATATTTGTTTCCTTTATTGTAACCTGCCTTGTTTCTGTTATGTTTTTGTATTTATATATTATTACCTCACACTTTTTCATATACATACTGTTTTTTTTTATATTAGTTGGATAGGCAAACTGGCAGACGTGCCACCTGATGGTAAGTGGTCGACGTCGCCCATGAACATAAACTAGTTTACCTGGAACTAGCCCAGACAACTCATTTATGTGTTGCCTATCCTGAGACATATGATGTTAAGTCTCGGTGCCAGTAATTACACTGCCTGTCTTGCCCTTCTCTCTGAAACACAGCAAAGCTGTTTCACGGGAGAAACAAGCAAGATGGTGGTACCCATGCAGATGGGAGCACGGCACAGCGCTTTCCTCCCACCGGTAATACTATGTACAAAATATCTTGACAAACATGTGTATAAAAAGTAATTCATTATTCTGTTCTTGCCTCTTTGTTCTCGATCTAAGTAGCTAGTAATCTGTAATTGTTATTTATTTTAATTTTTTATTCATTATTTTCCTTCTTACTCTTATATTATTATTTTATTTTTTATCGTTCTTAGGGTCTGCCTGAAAACCAGCGCCTCTTTCCTGGGTACGCCTGGTAAAGAAGCATAAAGCTGAGGCAGATCCTTTTTGGTATTACTTGTGTTTTTATTTGTTTAAAGTAGTAAATTATTCTTTCTTTCTTTCTTTCTAACCTGTTTATTTCTTCATCCAGTTTAACAATCATTTTATCAGATCTCAGAGTGCAACTATTGTGTGTTACTAGGGCCAGCTGCCTAATAATCAAAGTTTTATCATATTTATAATTATTTCTATTTATAATCCATTAAGATAAGCCACGCTAAATACAATATCTATAGAATTGTTTGTCAAATACTAGATATAACGCGTTTTGTTTCATAAAGGACATAATTATGACAGAATTTATAATACCTGAGTAATGTATTAATATTCTTTAAAAGAGAAATTGTAGAGTTCCTTGCCGATACTAAGTGCTCTATATATACAGGACCTACCAGTCTATCTATATATATCTTTTGGCAATTATCATCTACAATTTTAGACCTACTCTACCGGTGGGAGGGATGCGCTGTACCGCGCTCCCGGCTGCATGGGTACCACCATCTTGCTTGTTTCTGCCGTGAAACAGCTTTGCTGTGTTTCGGAGAGTAGGGCAAGACAGGCAGTGTAATTACTGGCACCGAGACTTTAACACCTTATGTCCCTGGATAGGCAACACATAAATGGGTTGGCTGGGCTAGTTCCAGGTAAACTAGTTTATGTTCATGGGCGACGTCGACCACTTACCATCAGGTGGAACTTCTGCTAGTTTGCCTATCCAACTAACATAAAAAAAATTCTCTCCTAATCTTAATATCTGCGTTCTAGCTGCATCTTTTAGTCTGTGGACAGGCGTCTAGTGACTCTCTGTTTCCGGCTCTGACTATTACAGTTTATCGAGTGTCTTCTACAAAAATATATATGAAATAACGGAATACACTCTCTAAACATGAATCAGTGGAATTTTCACTAATTACATTAGTGAAGCTGCATTCACTCCATAATCAGGGAATTTCAATAACAAAATAGCGAATAATTACTAATAAAGTTAGCAGCATAATTGTCACCAGAAAATAAATTATTTTTGCTAATAAACTTGCGATATCAGTGGATTCTCATTTTTATTTGTTAATTCAGCGAATTCTCATATTCCATGATTAAATCAGTGGACTCTGATATTCACATATTCATATAAAACAGTCACTAATTCGGTGTGGTATGATTCTCAAATTGATAAAAAGTGAACAGTCACTTAAAATAAAACTACAATATAAATATATAGACCAAAAATACAAAGTAAGCGACATTATTTAATTAATTAATTTTAAGTTAATGAGAAGCTATCGCCGATTCGGAATCTGGATTCTGCTTAGAAATAGCTTTACAATTACCGCACTGTCATCATCATATCAGCCGTTGGATGTCCAGCTGTTGAACGTAGGACACCCCCATCGACCTCCAGAGCGACCGGTTCAAAGCAAGCTCCATCCAACGGCTTCCGGCATCTTTCCTCAAGTCGTCTGTCCATCTCGTGGACGACCGTCCGACGCTTCGCTTGGCGGTACGTGGTCTCCACTCGAGAACGTTTCTGCTCCATCGGCCGTCAGTTCTTCGAGCTATGTGGCCAGCCCACTGCCACTTGAGCTTGCAAATACATTAGGTTATGTCGGCAACCTTCGTTCGTCTGCGGATCTCATCATTTCTGATTCGATCTCGCAGAGAAATACCAAGCATAGCCCTCTCAATTGCACGCTGTGCGATTTGGAGCTTGTTTAAAAGGCCCATAGAGACCACGTCCACCGCCGCACTGTACGTGACCATTTTTTTTAGAAATTAAAATGGCTATATTAAACTATCATTAAAAGAGAGATATAAATTTCCATCACGAATTCTTCTGTTGATCTATAAAAGAAGAATATCTCATAAAACATTGTTTTGGTATATCTCAAAGAGATTAGGCATTGTTTTCAATGAAAGCTCCGAGGCTGCTTAATTTATTATAACATTTTCAACAATTATCGTCATATTTCAACCAATTTACTCAAAAAATTTACAAATAATAGACCTTTTTTAGGGTTCCGTAGCCAAATGACAAAAACGGAACTCTTATGGATTCGTCATGTCTGTCTATCTGTCCGTCCGTATGTCACAGCCACTTTTTTCCGAAACTATAAGAACTATACTGTTAAAATTTGGTAAGTAGATTTATTCTGTGAACCGCATTAGGATTTTCACACAAAAATATATTTTTTTTCCAAACTGAATAGTTTGCCCGAGAGACACTTCCAAAGTGGTAAAATGTGTGTGCCCCTCCCCGTAACTTCTAAAATTAGAGAATGATAAAATTAAAAAAATATATATTATGTACATTACTATGCAAACTTCCACTGAAAATTGGTTTGAACGAGATCTAATAAGTAGTTTTTTTTTTAATACGTCATAAATCGTAAACCGCAATTTACCTTTCAATCAACTCAAATTTAAAAAATATAAGAACTTTTATATTATGTTACTTGCTGCTACGGAACCCTTCACTTCACTTCGCCGCTTTTTATCGCTAGGAAACGCATTTAGGCATTCCGCCGCCCGAAAGCGATGGGTATGTGGGACTCGCTGACTGCGAAGTCAGAATACTCGCTAAAACCCAGCGGTGCCCTCATCGTCGTAATGGGACGCCACGGGATCGCTCTCGCATGCAACCGTGACGAACAAATTATAAACCTAAACCTTACTCATGGATTAGTCTATCTATTGGTGAAAACCGTATGAAAATCCATTCAGTAGTTCTTGAGTTTTTCGAACAAACAGACAGATATATGCAACGAGGGACTTAGTTTTTACATATGTAGTATATTTCTGAAATAAGAGATTATTTTCACCTATTCTATGCTTATAATAAAACTGAAAAGATTGAATTCTATCCATTGAAACTATTTGAGGATATGCTATAATCAATTCTGATCACGTCACCAGTGCGCGGGGCCCGTAGCAAATTCTGGATGATAATACCGATAACTTTCCTGTACCTGTTCTTTGTAGTAAGTGCAAACAAAAAAAAAAAAAGAAAAGAAAAGGGAAAAAATAAATAAAATAAAAAAAGGTTATCGCGATTCCACACTGATATTAACCCTTGTCCTATACGTATTCCTCAAAAAAAAAAAGTATGAAATTCGGTATTTTATTTACGCCAAAGAAATTATAACATCTTAATAAGTCTCCACTCAAAAAATTGCGCTCAGAAAAGAGATGAGTGGGTTAAAATATGCGAGGCCCGATTTTGCGCGGTGCGACCCACCACACTGCTCCACCGCGGGTTTGGTACGTTAAACATAATATTGATTAATTTATTATTATTATAATTTAATATCTCAGCAAAAAAAAACTCAAACTTCTTTCCACACACACACACACACACAGACATACACACACACACACACGCACACAGACAGAGAGAGAGAGAAAATAAAAAAAATAAATAAAAGAAAAACATACCGAATAAAATGAGAATAATTTTCCCCATTATTTATTATTGACTAATCACAACCGGCGACCCCGAAACCATCATAAAAAAAAATTGTTTCTTATACTCGTCGTGTTATCACGATGATTACCGTTATCAGTAATTTGTGATACATAGATATAATAACGTTTTAGACAAGGTATTATAAAATAATTTTTATTTAAAACAATATATATTAATATATAGAAAAAAGTTTTAGTAATTTCCTACATAATGAAAAAAAAAATTGTTTGTCATGCTTTTTCATGCGTGCAGCCGGCGTTCGTCGATTTATAAGACGTTATAACGTCAAAAAAAATATTCCCATACAAAACTAAAATTAATTAATTTTAATTAATAATAAATAGTATGTAGTGTGTGTAGTTTTTTTTTTAATGTATTTATTGTATTTTTTGAGCATTATTTAAATACAAATTAATATATATTTCTTTCTTTGACATTTTATTTCATGACAAATTAATTTAATAATATACATATCTATAATTTTGTATATCTACAATCACCTATCTCAATCAAAAGCAGGTGTTCAAGCATACGGACGATTGATAAATATTATCAATAATATATATATTTGAATATACATATAGTTAATCATGCTTAGTGACATGATTCACATAATTACAAATTAATGTACTATTTGTTCCCCCTTTTTTGTACCGCAGGGGAACCCATTTACGGGTGATATCCAGGACGCACGGGTAGGCAGTCCTAGACCGTATGTCGGATTTAGCACTTGGGAGTGCAATACCGTACTAAACCCCTGCGGGAGCCTTCAGCCCCTTTAATTGGAGGGACCTGGATCTGCAGGCAACAGGATCCTTCCAGCGACAGGCTGGCCTTGGCGAAAAGGACAGACTTCTCCACCATGGGGACTGTCCGGCTCACCTCTGAACAGTCCCGATGATACCGTGTCTAGCAGGATCGGGTTCCCATCCCGGCCCGACACATGCACAGGGGCGTTACTGGAGGCGCATTAAGTAGCGCCTCCTACGCACCCCCATTCGTCGCCCGCGGAATACTATTTGTTGCTATCACCTTTAATTAAGATACCTCTTGTTTCTTTTTTTTTTATTGTACTATTTATGAAACTGCAATGTTTTTAGTGTGTATTTTGTTGTTGATCTAATAAATAAATAAATAAATAAAAAATGGTCTATAATTATGTTAATCCAGAGTAAAAGCTAGGTGTTGTGAAGAAAATGTAATATAAAAAATTTAAATTGCGTGTACTAGCGTACACTCGTAAGAAGTGAAACTTATAATTAAAACAGTTTACTTTTTATACGATCGTAATTATATGAGTCCTGTGTTTGCGTTCGGACATATTTATATTCGAATTACCTACTCACTATAGAATACATCATACAATAACTGCAAACTTCTATATAGTGATACTTAATTTCACTCAAGAATCTTAGAGATTGCTAGCGCAGTGGCTGCCAACGCGAATTGAATTTCGTATATCGCTCGAGAGCTGCAAGTTCAAAACCCTGCGAGAGCCACATTTTCTAGCATTCAAAATTTGATATTTGATTTATTTAGTTTAAGTATTTATATAGGATTTAATCTACTACCACTCGGAATCTTCCTTGCGCATGTGTTTATTGAAAAACGACTGAAATACGCAATAATCAAGAACAAGATGGCGCGTAACGCAAGATGGCGTGTAACGAAAAAATCTTTCCAACCCCGATAAAGAAGTTTCACTTCAATAAATAAATAAATAAATAATCACCCTCCTCCAACCCTCACATTCCGCGAACCTAAAAACGCACCCTCGTACCTTTAAAACCTATCATCTATCTTACTATTAAAACATGTAGCATTGTACAAACCTTAGTGGTTTTCTGACTTTGGTTGACAACGGGTCTAGCCGACTTACTATACGGTAATTGCACCGGCGTCTTTAGTCATAGTTTAACCTTTTAAATATTAGTTCTTCACCCAAAGTACTTGTACTCGTGATTTTAGATCTCTGCTTTCACTCAAGGGAGATATGGGGGTAACAGCAACCCCTAACGGTTCTATTTTTTTTTTCTCAGAAACTATGACAGATATTTAAATGAATCCAACTCAAAAAATATATATCAATGAGTTCTATATTTAGTTTTTTTTTTTTTTTAATATTTTTTGATTAATTTGCAGAAGTATAAAAAATAATATTTATTATTTGATGATGGTTTTTATATGAACTACTGGAGATACACCAACAAAAAAAAAATTATACATTTGTCTCAGAATCTACTGCAACATATTATAAATACAAAAGTTTGCATTTGGTGGAACATAATAAAAAAAAAATCTGTGTGTGTCAGCTCCGAGGCACGACTAGAGTTTACTCTTTAAGAACGATTCCGCAAGTACATCTATATAAACAAAATGTTAGAGGTCTGTTGTGCAAGTCGGAGTTATTGGTGACTCCAAATTATGACTCCATTAATTCATAATGAAAGCCAGGTCACGATGAATTATATTTTATGTTCACAGGAGAGATTCGTATCGGTTGAGTGTTCGTTACAAAAGAATATAATTGTTACGTTGCTTTTATATATAAATATACACATAACACTAAAAATATTGTATGTATAACAAAAATGGTTAGATGAATCTTACTGTAATGTAGCCTGTAAACAGCCCACTGCTGAGTGAAGAACTCTTCTCCATATATAAGAAGGAGTGGAGCTTAATACACCACGCTGCTCCACTGCGGGTTGACGGATAATATCCTACCATAAGTAACGATCGTTATCAGGTGTCTATGATAACAACCGGAACCGACGGCTTTACGTGCTCTCCGAGGCACAGTGGGGAGACCCAGAAGGACATACACCCAGACCTGAAACAAATGTTGACACAAATATAAATATCTGCCCCGAGCGGGAATCGAACCCGCGACCAGCGGGATTGAGCCGAGGCGTTGAGGCGACTACTCGTACCACTACACTAGAACTGACAGTCATCAATGCTTCGTTCGTTGTTTCGCCGGTATAATTACACCACAAGTCAACACGATTTTGTCTCTTAGATTTAAATAAACTCGCAAGTAATTATTTTTTAAATTTTGATTGACGCGGCACAGTTGTTAGTGACACTGCTTTCTGCTCCAGGATCGTGGGCTCGATTCCCGCCTCGAGTCTGGGTGTAATATATGTATGTATGTATTGTATGTATGTATGTAATGTGTATTTATATGTATATTTAAACATAGTAACACAGACATTAAGTTGCCTACCTTAGGAACAGACGATCGTGTGTGTATGTCAAACATATATTTATATTTAATAATAGTCCAAGACAGCTTTTATCTCCTCCTTCTTAGTTTTAGTGTAAGATAAAGTTAAATGGGTACATGATTTATATTGTTTTCTGATCTTGTTCCAACATTAGTCCGTGGTGCCAATCTGTACTAATTGGGGTGTTAATGCTGTATAATTCAAAAATGTTTCCAAATTCACTTCGGTGTCTTCTATATCTGTATCATTGTGAGTACAGATGCCTTGCTGATGAGTCATTTAGTTTAAAACCCTTGCTTAACATAACACCAATATTGAAGTAAAAAATATCATATAAAAAACTATTTTATAATAACGCGATCACACGGTATATTTACAACTCAATTTTGTTAGGTTTAATATAAAAAAGTCTTGCCTGTTCCATCAGGAGCACCCAAAAAAAGATATCACCTACACGTCAATACTGGAAAATTTATTATAATAGACGGATTGATTGTCAAGCATGTGTCAAAATAAAATGTAATTTAAATCAAAAGCACTAAGGAGTATTTATATCAAAATAACTTTCTACACCCTTTTAACTCCGTTAGGGAATGAATTTCGATAAAATACGAAACACGACTTCAATCAATTATGTTAAAGAATATTTAAGCAAAATTTGAAGTAGATGGGACCAAGGAATCACGTTGTCCCATACAAACTTTGCCCCCCTTTTTCATCCCCTTTAGAGGTAGTATTTCGTAAAATCCGTTCTTAGCTGACCTCTACTCGGTAAAAGGAATATTCCTACCAAATTTCAAGTCTCTGCGCCTTATAGTTTCAGAGATATCGTGATGAGTCAATGTATACGTGGAAATCTCTTATATATATATATATAGATTCAAGGTTACAAGACTGATTCACAAAAAATCTTAACTTAAGTCTCTTGGATGTTACTTTCGGATTATAATTTTAATTTATTATTGACGAAACTCGTATCAGCAATGTTCAGTTCATCTTCACTGTCGGCACTATCATCATCATCACCATCATCATATCAGCCGTTAGATGTAGACTGTTGAACACAAGCCTCCCTCATCGACCTCCAGAGCGACTGGTTCAAAGCAGCTTCCATCTAACAGCTTGCTTTGACGCTGCGCTTGCCGGTATGTGGTCTCCACTTGAGAAGCTTTCTGCTCCATCGGCCGTCAGTTCTACGAGCTATGTGGCCTGCCCACTGCCACTTCAGCTTGCAAATCCGTTGAACTATGTCGGCAACCTTCGTTCGTCTGCGGATCTTATAATTTCTGATTCGATCTCGCAGAAAAATACCGCGCATAGCTCTCTCTATTGCACGCTGTGCGACTTGGAGCTTGTTTAGAAGGCCCATAGTCAGAGATCAAGTCTCAGATCCGTATGTCATTACTGGTAACACAGAGAGAGGTAGAATTTCGTAAAATCCGTTCTTAGCTGACCTCTACTTGGCAAAAGGAATATTCCTACCAAATTTCAAGTTTTTAGGTCTCATAGTTCCAGAGATATCGTGATGAGTGACTATATATATATGTAGGGTCAGGGACCGACATTATTAAAAAACCAGATTACTGTATACTAATTTATTAATAAATCAATTAATCGTAAGTATAATCGGCTTTTCACTTCGAAATAATTCGTTTCACAAACAACTAAATTTATAACCAAATACGGCCGTTGATGCAACGTGTGCACCGCGCGACGGTCGACAGGCGAATGCCCGCTCGACTGGCAAACAAAGCATTTTATACTGTTCCATAGATGGCGTGAGCGCCGACTTCATGCCCGTGCACATGTTGTTTACAAATATGACGGTGGCGCCGTCACGGCCATACTGACGTGCGTTTGTCCTCGAACGCGTCTTCATCACATATCAATTAGGTATCTGAGAACAAAGGAAAAAACTGTTCGGTCATCTTGGATGTGCCAGTTACATTATCAAGAATTGTTTTAACTTAATTATTTTCTATCAACAAAATCGTTAAATAAAATATTAGAAGTCTGGTCCGGTTTATATTAAACCCTTCAGAGTAAGCTGGACCGGTCAACAGACCCTGCAGCAACATCATCCCTTCAGTATCCACTGGCCCGGATTGTGCTAGACCGGATATTGATCCCTATAGCATGCTAGACCGGATATAGATCCCTATAGCAAGCTAGACTAGATCAATTCCCTGTAGCTTTTAATGCTAGACTAGGTGTATATCCCTTTAGCTGGTGGTGCTAGACCAGATATACACCTCTTTAACAGACTCGCCTTTTTTTACTCTTTTTTTTTCATTACCTTTTTTTTTTACCAATTAGCTATTCTTAATTCTTATCTCTTAATTAATTTACTTAATCTCTATGATGAATTTCAGCATTGGTTACAACAATAGTAGAATGTACGTCTGGCAATGAACTATTTTCAGAGATAGTGCGAGACCTCTCCAAGTTTGCGTAACTACTATTACTTACAACAGACAAGGTATCGCTACTCAAAGAGTTGACGTCATCAGTATGACAATTAGTTTCATGAACAAGATCATTTTCCTCACACGCCGTCACGCCATCATCGTTGTCGAAATTCTCGGAAACTTCTAACAGACCTAATGGACCACGAGGCACTTCTCGCAAATTTTCGTGTGCGTATTTGTATATTCGGTTAGAACCATTAATGTGTCTCAACTCATACCTATCATTTTCGAGAACTGCAGTGATTTTGAAAGGACCTTTATATTTCCGGTCTAACTTTGTTTGATGTCGTTCCTCACTTTTAACAAAAACAAAGTCACCGACCGAAAAAAGTTTTACCCTTGCTTTTCCCTGGTTGAAACGTAGGGTGTCAGTCTCTGCTGGCTTTTTTATATTATCCGAAGCATTTGAACGCGCTGTTTCAAGATCTAATCTAGTTGGATCGTTGGAATTTGAAGATATTCTGGCTATTTCTAACGAACTCCCTTGTATGCCGAACATCAATTCTAATGGAGTAAACCCTGTCACTCTAGAACGCGTACTATTCAAAGCAAGCTGTATATCACCCAGCTGCTCCTGCCACGATTGATCGGAACTATTCTCCACAATGGTAAGTAGACTCTTCAACGTGCGCATCACGCGCTCTACCTGACCATTGGCTCTACTAGACCCAGTGGCAATCAAATGCAATTCAATGTTGTTGCTTTCGCAAAATTCTTTAAAATCCGAATTGTCATATGAACGTCCGCGATCAGCGATTATCCTTCTTGGGGCGACAAACAAATGTACAGATTCTTTGACAGCCTTAATAGCATTAGCAGAGTTTAACGCCCTTGTATGTTTTAGCAAAACAAATTTCGTAAAAGCATCGACAATGACAGAACAGTATTCCTTACGATCGCTTTTACCACTCAATTTGCCCGTCAGATCAAGATGTAACGTGTGCCAGGGTACCGCTGGTTTTGGAATAGAATGTAGTCGGACCTGCTGAGAACCTGAAGGGCCTTTTGATGATTTGCAGATAACGCAGGAGTCTACAAATTTCTTTACGTTCCGAGACATATTTTGGAACCAATAAAGTTCGTACATCTTATCGAGAGTTTTTTCATAGCCCAAATGTTTTATTTCAGCATGCACGTGACTTATGAGTGACCAGATCAACGAATGTGGCAAGATAGGTAACCATTTCGTAGTTTTGCTGCGCTCTATCTTTCGATACAATATACCTTGCCTAATATCATACGTGCGTGATATTTCAGGAGGTAACTCATTAGATCGTATTTTATTGATTATATTGGAGATTTCGCTATCTCGCTGTTGTTCTACAGATAGCCACCCCTTTTCGAGCTCTGAGAAATTAACCATCTTGAATTTTGACTGAAGGTCTTGACTATCCAGAGGAGAATTACGGGACAAAAAATCAGCGTGGGCCATGTTTTTGCCCTCTTTGTAGACTATATCGAAATCGTACGATTGCAATATTGCCCACCATCGATGCACTCTGGGGGTTAGGTCTTTTTTTGAGTGCGAGGACTTCAACGCGTTACAGTCTGTGTAGACTGTAAACTTCCGGCCATAAAGGTAGTGACGGAAATGCTCTATCGACTTGACAACAGCTAACGTCTCTAGCTCGTAGGAGTGGTAGCGACTCTCCGCGTCACTTGTTTTGCGACTGAAGTAAGCGACCACATGCGGTAAACCGTCATATTTTTGGATCAAGACAGCACCATAACCGTCACAGCTGGCATCGGTATGCAGCTCTATGGGTATCGATGGGTCGAATATTTTTAGAACTGGTTCTGTCACTAGATATTTAACAATTTCGTCGTGAATTCTATCATGGT
The DNA here is from genome assembly GCA_036937285.1 of Euphydryas editha. Lineage (NCBI taxonomy): Eukaryota > Metazoa > Arthropoda > Insecta > Lepidoptera > Nymphalidae > Euphydryas > Euphydryas editha. The sequence goes on from JAUPFZ010000029.1 coordinate 502,993, forward strand.
CAGCCGTCCAAATGACAGGGCCTTTTCCTGAAGTCAGTGGGTAAAGTGGTCTCAGCAACTTTGAAAAGTTAGGAATGAACTGTCTGAAATATGTTGCTAATCCTATTAACTGCCTAACTTGCTTAGCGTTTTTAGGTTTTGGAGCATTCTGCAGAGCTTGAACTTTGCGAGGATTTGGTTTTAGCTCACCGGCGGAAATGACGTAACCGAGATATTCAATTTCCTTCTTCATAAACTTGCATTTTTTGAAGTTAAATGAAAATCCGGCATTAGACAAGGTGTCCAACAATTTTTCCAGACGGGACAGACCCTCATCTACAGTTTCAGATACAGAGAGAACGTCGTCCATATAGACTAATATTCTGTCATCATTAAGGGGTTTTAACGCGGAGTTAATAGCTCTTTGAAAGACCTGTGGTGCATTTTTCAAACCGAATGGCATGGTCAGATATTCATAATGTCCAGTGGGGGTAACGAAAGCAGTCTTTTCTATTGAGTCTTCATGGACTTTAATTTGGTGAAATCCTGAAGCCATGTCAATGCTACAGAAAAATTTCGCTCCGTTTAATTTATCGATTTGATCGCTAATCAACGGGAGAGGATAACTATCTGGGCGAGTATTGCTGTTAAGTTCTCTGTAGTCTACACATAGCCGATCACTACCATCTTTCTTCTTTACTAGAAGAATAGGGCTCGCAAAAGGCGATGTACTTTCCCTGATTATATTCACGTCTAATAGTTCCTGAACTTTTTTGTCAACAACTTTAAGCTCCGTTGGGGATAACCTGTAAGGTCTCCGATGAACAGTTTTGGTGGGATCAATCAAGTCAATTCTTAGTTCGCCTGTTGTAATTTGTGTAGTAGGTAGTTTTTGAATAAAGTAATTAGAATATTTTTCAAGTATTTTAAATAACCGTTCCCTATCCTTTCCGTCAAGATCAGTGTCGACAGTTTTCTCATCAAAGGTACTTGAAACCGTGCAGCAGGTTGTGTTTTTGATCTTAGAAAACGTTAATCCATCTTCATTAAGAGATACAGACACGCCGGCATTTAAAATATCACGACCCAATAGTATATCATCGCTAAGGTTATCATCAGGCAACACGTGATATATAACCTCTAAGGCAAGACCCTGAACCTCAGTGGGACACTTGATTTGCATTGAAGAAACTAGCTTACTACCACCTAACCCTTTTAGTGACACTTGTTCATGAAACCGCTCGCCTTTTAAGGATTTAATACAACTCTGTTTTATAAGGCTACACTCGGAACCTGAATCAAATATAAAATGTAACTGAATACCACTTATCTGTAAAACTCCGTGAGAAGTCCTGGCGCAGACGTTGACCTGCTTTGAGCTCGTGGAAGCGGCACCTGGAGTACCATCTTCCTTCTTCTTGTAACGCAAGGGGCAGCCGGAGACCACGTGGCCGGGGTCTCCACACACGTAGCAGCTGACAGCAGGTCGGGAATTAGCTACCGACGGTCGCGGAAGGTCAGACTTAGCTGGAACTGGAGAAGATTTTGAGATAAATCTGATTTTATCACGACACTCGTGACCACGATGCCCTAGTCTTCCGCAGAAATTGCAGTTCCCACGAAACGAAGTGATTCTGAATCGCTTCGCTTCGGACTCTGTTGAAGTTGGATCCTCATAACGACGTTTCAGATTGAAGCTTCGTAGTGTGCGAAACAGCTGATTTTTGTCGTTGATCACCACAGAATTTAACTCACGGCGAATTTTGTCGTCGCATTGCGATAATATGGATATTGCAAATCCGGTAATAACTTTATCGGGCATATTACAGTCGGGAATTTTCTCTATTAGTTCCCATAGTCTCATGCCAGCTTCAGCTGGGCTCTCCTTGACATCTATGCGAAACTTAATAATTTGGTCAAAGTAATCTTGCATCATCATTGGTTTTGAAAATTTTAATATGAGGATCTCCTTAATCGCAGGCCATGATATCTTATCAGTCTGTATTTTGGTCAAACACATTGCGGCACGCCCCTTGAGTGAGTGTGTAAGAGCCAGAATTAAATCTACTCCTTCGAGGTTCTTCTTTGTTATTATGAGCTCACTCAACGCACACCAATTGACGATATCTGCTTCCGGCTCGTCGGGGTCGAAGTTGATTAGCTTTGGCAATGATGCTTGAACAGCTTGGCTGGTAGTCATATTTTCTGCGATTTTCTGGAAGATCGCTTCCATTCCCGAAGAAAACACTGCAATTTGTTCCGTAACACTCGAAAGTGGAGGCGGATCCGAGACTTCTGATGTAGGGTCAGGGACCGACATTATTAAAAAACCAGATTACTGTATACTAATTTATTAATAAATCAATTAATCGTAAGTATAATTGGCTTTTCACTTCGAAATAATTCGTTTCACAAACAACTAAATTTATAACCAAATACGGCCGTTGATGCAACGTGTGCACCGCGCGACGGTCGACAGGCGAATGCCCGCTCGACTGGCAAACAAAGCTTTTTATACTGTTCCATAGATGGCGTGAGCGCCGACTTCATGCCCGTGCACATGTTGTTTACAAATATGACGGTGGCGCCGTCATATATATGATATTTTTGACGTGATAACGTCTTGTAAATCGATGAATGCCGGCTGCACGCACGAAGAAGTGTCACGTGTCGCGAGCGAGAGCGCGGAACAAGCGATAGAGATGCACGATCGGCCTAAGAATTTGGCTCGTGATTTTTTTTTTTTTTTTTTCGTTTATTTAGGAACAAACAGTTTTATACAATATAACAAAAAATACATATATGACAATAATTTTAAACCTATAGTTCCCTGAATTAATACACACACACAAAAAAAAAGAATAATATTATAAAGCTAGTAAGGTTACATTGTTAGATACGTATTGAAAAGGAGATAATATTTATTAATTTAGTATTCTAATAAGATCTCTCTTAAACATGTTCTTGTTTGTACCAAATATATCCATATCATCTAATCTATTATTATATAATTTACATGCACGTCGTATAAAACTATTGGCAGTGTAGCATGTCCTACTTTTAGATATTGTAAATAAATTCTTTTTACGAATACTTCTTTCTTTCTTGCGAGGAATACGGAAGTAGATACTAGAAAGCAGGAAAGGGGCATCAACTACATCATTTAAAATTTTAAATAGATACATCGCATCATTACAGTCTCGTCTTGCAGCAAGGCTCGACAGCTTGTGTACTTTTAATGAATTACTATATTCTGTATAAATATTATCAACTCTGTATTCTAATGACTTTATAAATTTTTTTTTGTAATCTTTCAATTTTTTCTACATGTACTTTTTGATAAGGATTCCAGACGCAACTAGCAAATTCCAAACGACTGCGGACATAGCTATTGTACAGAATCTTATAAGTGAATGCACTTTTGAATGGTTTACCAACACGCAAAATAAAACCCAAAAGTTTATAAGCTTTATTTAAAATATTTTCAATGTGAGGAATATAGGTTAATTTAGAATCTAAAATAACACATAGATCGCGGATTTCATTAACTTTGGACAAAACATTATTGCATAATATATATTTTTTTTGGATGGGATTTTTTTTACGTGTATAGGTTATTGTAAATATGATAGTGATGCATAGTCTATCGATGCGTCCGAGTAGAACAGACAGGACTAGGCTTGCCAACTTTTTTTTTTTACAAGAATAAAGTATATTCAGGTATATGAAGAATATGAAACAGTATTTTAGAAAAATTAACAGTATTTTATTTATTTATTGTTTAAAATACATATTTTTTAGAGCTTAATATAATTAATATTTAGCTTTTTTTAAAACTTCATACGCCTCATCAGAATTATAACTGAACTTCGTTCGGAAACTCAGTGTGGTTTGTTTGTGGTTGCGCTGCACTGAGCACCAAGCGCCCTCTGACTAAATAAAAAAATATTTGTGTGAGCGTATATGTATAACACATAATAATGCGTTTGCATTTTGATGCTGAAAACAGTATTTTTTATACTTCATTTTTGTTCAACAGTAAAAAGTATAATTTAGTGAAAAACAGTATAATACTGTTTAAAACAGTAGAGGTACAGGACAGCGGCAGCGCGCATCCTACGCGTAAACTGTTTTAAAGAAGCTTTTACTAATAAAATATGACTAGTATACCATATAATATTTTTTGTCAATGTTTTCTTATGACGTTATCACGTAAAATTATCGTCCGTAAACCGACTCTACAGACAACCAATTTATTTTTATTCATTGTATTGTTTTTTCGTGTTCTCATCTATTTGTTTCTGCCAAAACAAAATGAGAAAAATAAATAATTAGACCTAATTTAGATTTAGTTTGATATGTTTAATTGTTAAATATATTTTTAAAAGTTAATTAAACTCAATTTTGTATGTTGATGATATTTTTTTTTAATTTTAATGTAGAGATTTAAAGATAATCAACGAACGGACGTGCGTGCGTACTATTTTACTAATAAAAACAAGATAATCAACATTGATAACAAAAACCATGGAATTGTGTAATCTACACAACTAATAAATCTGTTAAAACCTCTGTTTTATTAATACACTATATATCATCAAGAATAAATTTCAATAGCGCGTATTTTTTTGTATCAGCGCCATCTCTTATCGTGTTTTTCTCTGATCACGTATCACGTAAAAAGTACAAAACCAATGTTAATAACTTTAATACATAAAAATTGGAAATAACTCACAGTATAATTTAGTTTTTGTTTCATTGTAATTAAATTTAAAAATAAATATTTAAGAAAATATAAATAGGTACCTACGCCGCCAACGCCATCTGGTCTAAGGAATCTTTAAAACTCACAAAACTTATATTTGAGTTATTATTTTGTTAAACTTAAAAGTTTACTAAATATGTCGGATAGGAATAGAAATCGTTTTAATATTTTAGATAAACATCATTTTCAATTAATATACTATTATGTTAAATAATGTCACTAAATATAAAAACGATATTCTACAATTATACGATAGACGGCGCAGATAATTTTCTGAATCGCGCTGACCAAAACTTCGGCCAAAAGAATGACACTCGCCCGTATTTAAAAATTTGTTTTTCTTTTTTGTATATAATTAAATACTTTAGGGTACTACGGTCTTGATTGTTTGTTCGTTGTTAAAATTTAAAATATTTGGTCGTTATTTGTTTGTTGATTGTACAAAGTTGGATGGTTATAGCTATTTAAGTTGTAATCTATATATATATATATATATATAAATTCGTGTTAGTTACACCGTTTATAACTCGAGAACGAGTGGAACGATTTTTATGATTTTTGTGTTTTTGGATTTGTCTTCGTCGGGAATAATACTTATTAAAATATGGTATTCATCAATGAGAAAATAATTAATAAAAAAAACAGTTCAAATGTTTCATCAGTACTATCTATATACATATATATGTATGTATGTATGTATGTATATAGATATAATAAATCTGTCACTCAATCCGTCGATTATAAAATATTTTCCAGTATCGACGCAGGGGTAGGTGATAAAAAATATAAATGTATAATTTTTAAAATTTTAGTTAAAGACCCGTGCGAAGCCGGGGCGGGCCGCTAGTTGAAAATAAAATTGACAACCGTTTTGGTGTAGTGGCTGGCTTTAAGCCGACGGTCGCAGGTTCGATCCTGTTCGGTGGTGATATTTATATTCGTAAAAATATTTGTGTCTGGTATAGGTGTATGTGGTATGTCCTTGTGGGTCTCCCAATCGTACCTCGGAGAGCACGTAAATCCGTCGGTCCGGTTGCTATCTAATTGCGATCGTACCCATTGATAGGGAAATGAAATTATCTACCAACCCACAGTGGAGCAGCGTGGTGGAATAAACTGCAATCTTTTTCTTATAAGAAATACTATTCGATAGATATTATTCATAAGACTTTCTCATATATAGAAGAAGGCGCCTTTGCCCAGTAATGGGACGATAACAAGCTGATTCAAAAGAAAATTTGCTAAAGTAGTGGGCAACCCGTTACGAAGTGAATCATAGTCCACTTGTGGGAGGGATGCGCTGTGCCGCGCTCCCGGCTGCATGGGTACCACAATCTTGCTTGTTTCTCCCGTGAAACAGCTGTGCTGTGTTTCGGAGAGAAGGGCAAGACAGGCAGTGTAATTACTGGTACCGAGACTTAAGATCATATGTCTCTGGATAGGCAACACATAAACGGGTTGGCTGGGCTAGTTCCAGGTAAACTAGTTTATGTTCATGGGCGACGTCGACCACTTACCATCAGGTGGCACGTCTGCCAGTTTGCCTAACCAACTAACATAAAAAAATAAACAAAAAAGTCGATATCGACTATCGATGTTGTTCTAGAATAATACATTATCTGTAATTTAGTCTAATTTATTACCCGACTGCGACAGAATGAGGGTTATGTTTTTCGAGTGTATGTATGTATGTCGATTTCTTTGGCACGCCCTACAACCCAAACGGCTGGACGGTTTTTGATATAGGAGGTGTCGTTGGATTTGTCTAAATTGCAGTAGTGACATAGGCTATATAAATTTTCAAAAAGGCGGAATGAGGGGGGAGTTGAATTTTTTTTTCTTACTGTAGCAATATGGGTATCAAGTGAAGTGCTATTAAATTGTTTTATTCTTTTTAGTCTATACCAATAATAAATCTGTTAAAACCTCCGTTTTATTAATACACTATATATCATCAAGAATAAATTTTTATAGCGCGATTTAATTTCAATCAGCGCCATCTCTTATCATTTTTTGTTCGTGCACGTATCACGTAAAAAGTACAAAACCAATGTAAATATCTTTAATACATAAAAATTAAACATAACTCACAGTATAATTTAGTTTTGTTTCATTGTAATTAAATTTAAAAATAAATATTTAAGAAAATAGAAATACGCCTACGCGACATAGACGCCATCTGGTCTAACGAATCTTAAAAACTCAAAAAACTCATTTTTGAATTATTATTTTGTTAAACTTAAAAGTTTACTAAATATGTCGGATAGGAATAGAAATCGTTTTAATATTTTAGATAAACATAATTTTCAATTAATATAGGTACTATTATGTTAAATGTCACTAAATATAAAAACGATATTCTACCATTATACAATACATGACGCATGTAGGTGATAAAAAATATAAATTTATAATTTTTAAAATTTTAGTTAAATACCCGTGCGAAGCCGGGGCGGGCCGCTAGTTTATAATAAGAGTATTTTACGCAGTCGGGTTTTTATTTACTTGTATTATTAATATTTATTATAAAATATTTATAAATCTGCTTTTAGGAAAATTATTATAATAAAAACACGGTATTTATTAATTTGTCAAAGTGATACCTACTTGAATTTTTTTTATTATTAATTTCTTAAATTGAAAAAAAAAAACGAGTCAAAATTTATTACAATTATTACGAATTTAATTATTTATGTTTGTATTATATTATCATGTAACTGTTTTATCTAAGTTAGTAAATAAAATTTTCGATTTAGAACAAAGTTTAAGGTCAAACTCTTAAGGTAGCGGCAGTATTCGCTGGAGGGATCCTATTGTCTGCAGATCCGGGACCCTCCAATTAAAGCGGCTGAAGGCTCCCGCAGGGGTTTAGTACGGTATTGCACTCCTAAAGTGCCGAGTCCGACATAGGTCTAGGACTGCCTACCCGGGCGTCCTGGATATCATCCGTAAATGGATTCCCATGCGACAAAAAAAAAGGTAGCGGCAGTATACTTGAGGGAAAGCTGCTTCTCCCACAGCCAGTTGTATGTGGCATGTTCCAGAGTAGCCTGGTGATTCTAGCACCCCGAAGAAAAAACAAAAAAATATTGTTTATAAAGAAATCCTGCGGAAGATGTAGTATTTCGATTTCGTTGTAAAAAGATAATACCCCCGTGTGACTTTCACCAGATCAAAGGCCGAGCTTCGTGTTCATAAAATAAAAAAATAAAAAAAATATTTTAATGTTTATTTAAACTTTAAATCCCTACTCTATAATAAAGATTGTTATATTTTATAAGTATTCATATATTTAATATAATAATTAAATGTTATAACAAAATTAATAACGTAAAAAATAAATTAAAAATCCTATTAGAATCATTTTCGACTTCTACGCGGACGAAGTCGCAGGCTAAAAGCTAGTAATATTATAAAGCTGAAAAGTTTGTTTGTTTGAACGCGCTAATCTCAGTAACTATTTGTTCGAATTGAAAAATTATTTTTGTGTTGGATAGTCCATTTACCAAGGAAGGTTATAGGCTATATAACATCACGCTACGACTACTAGGAGCTGAGCATTCATAAGAAACTTTACAAAAACAGGAAAAAAACATTTTTTTTGAGAGCTTCCGTTGCGTGCGCTGCGTAAACGGTTAAAGTTACGCAAAAGTCATGTATGACGGAATTAATTGACATTAATAAAAGTTCTAAAAAAAAGTTCACGACAGCATATATCTATATCTTAAGGTTGATTCATTATAACCTTTTTTATGGTAACCAAGTTTGTTTTAAATTTATGTATTATTAGCATTAAAATAATGCATTATTTGCGGAGGGGTTTATATAGACATTATATAAATCGTTATCAAAATAAATAGATTATTCATGATAAGTATTTCGTTTTGAACAAAATTGTCCTTGACATAATTTGATTTTATTGAATATCTTAGAAGATATCATAATTTTAAAATAGCTCCGCAAGGAAATAATGATCATAAAAAAATGAAAAGGTGATTTTATTACATTATTATTAGCCAGGTATATAAACTTTGTCTTTTATAGAATTGAATTTGGGTCGATAATTTAGGAGATAATGTAAAAACAAGTATATTTATTTATTTATCAAATAAACAATAATGTAACTTATTTATTATAAACAGCATTAAAAAACCACGCAGGTTTATGATAATGCTATTTAGTAACCAAACAAAGATTTTAAAACAATCATATTTACACACCCTCCTATTAGAAGCAAGCTGGGACTGAACAAACCATACAAAAAAAAGGCAAACAATTAAATATTTCAGAGTTATTGAGTCACAATCGTATCACGAAAGTGACTTTTAAGTTTTTTTTTTAACGTTATTTCGATAGGCAAACTAGCAGACGTTCCACCTGATGGTAAGTGGTTGACGTCGCTCATGAACATAAACTAGTTTACCTGGAACTATCCCAGGCAACTCATCTATGTGTTGCCTATCCAGAGGCATTAAAAGCAGAGGTGTTAAAGTCTCGGTGCCAGTAATTAAACTGCCTGTCTTGCCCTTCTCACCGAAACACAGTAAAGCTGTTTCACGGAAGAAACAAGCAAGATTGTGGTACCCATGCAGCCGGGAGCGCGGCACAGCGCATCCCTCCCACCGGTAAAAGTTAACTTTTTAAAGAGCGTAACGCCGCGCGCTAGTGCAAGTCGTCATAGTTATCGTTTGCTGTAACAATTAATAAAGCACAGGAGTAAAAATTTAAGCACATAGGAATCGAATAACGTCGAGACTAGAAAACTATATGTTGACTAATCAAGATTAGGTGGCGGAGAAAACCAGTATTTTCTTCTGCTTAGTTGGTTACGTCACCGTTGCGTGATCGCAGTGACAGTAGGAGGTCGTGAGGTAGAAGACTGCTTCCTGACCGTTCAGTTTTGCTTACATAAGAATTAGACAGAAGAAATTAATAGCCCCGACCTAATTTTTGCCGATATGTCGCAAACGGCGACTAAGGCCAAGTGATGGGACAATTGTACACCAACCAGGACAATAATGAGCATCAGCGTCGCCATACCCTTTTTTTTGGCGAGAAAAAATGTACCTGAACGCACATCCCGTCGTCCGGGAAGACAACGGGGTAGTGTGGGGCACTCACCCACTAACATAACCCGCCGTGCCCCCTCACCCGCCCATACAAGGCGGGCTACGGGTACCGCGTACGTTGCTCCGTGGTCCGCAGGCGGTAGACCTATCGAGCACTCTCTCCTGTGCGACGCCCCGCGCACTTGGGCAGCGTCGCCATACCCTGCCGCAACACACTGCGCTCTACAACCCGCCTGCCAAGCGTGGTGATTAATTAACACCCCTCAGAGATGATGGGAGAGGCCTACATTCAACAGCGGCCGTCTAGCGCTCAAAATCTAACAATTTTGATCTTTTGGTCATAGATGCTCTGAACCAACAAACGAACCAACGAAAATTCTCGGTAGATAAATTTAATTTGTGTTTTTTAAGCGTCTCAATAAAATATATACTAACGCAATTTCATTGTTTTAATAATTTACCGGAAATTCTCTGTGACCATATGATAAGCCGATGTTCCATTGTTCTCTTAATGGACTGGACATAATTAAATTGTCAAAACTGACTTGTTATTCTCTTAATTAATTTTCTTCACAATAATTCCTAAGTTCACACACACGTTCAAACAGATGCACGGACACACTTTTTTGAAGTCGGTTAAAGAAGGCACGGGCAATTAAAGCCTTTGGATGTATCGTTACTCCAAAAAAAAAAAAAAAACAAACCTACTGGAGGGTCATTCGCTTATGCAGGGTTTTGTAACCTTTTTTACTTACACTAATTTTTAAAGTGTAAAATTTTATTACTATTTATTATTTAAGAAGTATTAAATCTTATATAATTCGACTGTCCCTACGTACACTATCGAAACTGAAAAAAGGTACTTTACAGGAGAGAACTTTTAAGTTAATTTTGTGAACAAAATTATCATTTATTTGTTAAGTATCGATATTATACTCATGAAAAATGTCGTTTAATATGTATTTTTTTAGCTTATTCTCTTTTTTTGTATGAAAACATATATAAAAAGGAGTTTCTTAGTGCAATAAAAAAAAATCGCAAATTTTCAGTTTCGATACTGTACGTAGGGACAGTCGAATTATATTTGAAGTATTTAGTTGAGTTTCCATATACAACAAATAACAACTATATCTATAAAACCAGTAACCGATAACAATAATTAACGAAAATAATAACAGGAAATAACAGAGAACGAATGAAAGGACAATGACCATTTTTCTATGAATCTGTGCTCCGGTACGTGCCTCGACATGTAAAGAAAATTGATATTTTAAAGTATTCTTTATTGATTGAAACGACATTTTTAATAATAGTCTAGAAGTAATGAAAGCGGCGGTTTATAATTAAATTAATATATATATTTTTTTTTTTTTTTTTTTGATTATCATGTCAAGAAGTGTGTTTAACTATCAATTTTTTTCTGCCTAAATATTCACAATAAGATGCTTTAGAAAAAAAAAATAATACAAAATTCATTTTGAGTATTTATTTTCTGTACTTTTTATTTTATTTTTTTTAAATATTAATATAAATTAATTAACAGTTAATTTAAATATGCTTAAAACATGTTTTAAACAGCTGTATAAAAAATATCATAAATATTTGTTTAAAACATGTTTTTTTTAATATTTAGTTTTAAACATAAAGTTTTGTTCTTTAAAAAAAAAACTGTTCTGTAACCCTGGCCGTGAGCCGTACATTAGATAGCAAACAAACAAGATAGAAAGAGATAGACTATATTTTGTTTGTTCCGTTGTCTCCTGTCCTCTAGTTGTTCCTTGTCTCTATATAGAATCTGGTATCGTTGAACGGACTTTAAATGAATTATATTATATATTATTCAATCTCTGTGCATATTTTAGTCTCGGACGGTACAGACGTATATACAATAATAAATATATATTAATATATAGTTATAATAAAATAAAATAATGTCTTTTAACGCGACCATTGTTAAATTTTCAAACGTTAAGTACGGTCTTAACAGTGCGAGATTTTTATCTCTTAATAACGGATATAATGGGTGAGCTTTTTATATACTTTTTTTATGTTTTACTTTATCTTCATCTAAAAAGCTATATAAGATAGCTAGATTAGATAGCTAGATTTATTTTTAAACTAGCTGCTGCCCGCGACGTCGTCTGCGTGAACGCTATTAGATACACGTTGCTACAGAATGCGTTGAAGAAATAAAGGTTCACTGCTCGTTCCCCGTAGGTGATAGCGTGATAATATGTAGCCTATATGTTGACCCGACTTCTTAATAATATTCGTGCCAAATTCGAAGTAAATCCATACAATACTTTTTGAGTTTATCTCGGACATACATACAGAAAAACAGACAAACAGACAAAAATTCTAAAAAATATATTTTTGGCTTCGGTATCGATTGTAGATCACACCCCAAGTATTCTTTTAAAAAAATATTCAATGTACAGTTTTAACTTTCCTACCGTTTTATTATTTATATAGATAGATGAAAAATACATTACTGTATACACAATGTTTACAGATACGAAAAACTTCACTAATACATAAACAAAAAATATTTAATTAAATTTAAATATCATGTAATGCCCTTGCTTGACATTTGGCCATTCTTTTTTAGAAAGGGTTTGAACTTAATCGAGAGTGTAGTTTCCCTATTATAAGAAACTAGTTTTCCGCCCGCGGCTTCGCCCACGTGGAATTCGGTTATATCGCGTGACACGGGGGACATAGGGTACTTTTTATCGCGAAAATAAGAGTAGTAGGGGTTGAAAAACTCTCCCTCATTTCTCCGGGGATATAATCCATGGGAGAATTTCTTATATTTTCTTCCAAGATATGTACACAGTTTTGATGTTATATATCTTGTCTGTTACTCTTTTTACATAAGGCAAGAAAACTGGCTGTCTTTGAGCTTCCTGTGGCCAAACCGTTGTCTCGATGAAACCTGCGTCGACAAGCTTTAGCTCCTATGTGCTGCTCATCGCTCAGAGCATGAGCACGGTTTGTAAGAGTTTCGTATTTAGACACAAGGTGTTATGAATCTTGGTAGGATGAATTTCTATATAGGTACTCGTAGCTAGACGACACGCATTTTTTAGTCGACAGTATGAAAGTATTAAGAAAATATATATCCTTCACTTCAGGCTAACGCCTAAAAATCGGTAACCAACTTCTTTTAAAGTTAGTTACGAGTTCAAAAAAAAAAACAGTCAAAGCCTAGTCTGATAGCCACACGAATATAAATATAAATCTCAATCACAACGCTCTTGATCAAATTTTTGTCACTCTCACTACATAATATAAAATTTCCTGCCACTTCCGTCTGTTTGTCGGTGTCTGTTCGCGATAAACTCGAAAACTACAGAACAGATTTTCGTTTACTTTTCACCAATAGATAAAGTGATTCATGAGGAAGGCTTAGGTGTATAATTTATGAACGTTTTGTGTAAACTGTTTGAAATATGACTATAATTGTTGAAAATGTCGGAATGATTGAAGTCGCCTGGTAGCTTAAAAACGCTGCCTAATCCCTTTGAGATATAACAAAACGATGTATGGTGGAATTATTCATCGTTTATATGTAGTTTTACAGAAAAGTCCCGGATGGCGTATATATTCCTTTATACTTTTAAGGGCTTAGGACCTTCTAACATGCTGTAGTTGTATTAGACTTATACATAACTAGCGGCCCGCCCCGGCTTCGTACGGGTATATAACTAAAATTTTAAAAATTATAAATTTATATTTTTTATCACCTACATGCGCCATCTATCGTATAATGGTAGAATATCGTTTTTATATTTAGTGACATTTAACATAATAGTACCTATATTAATTGAAAATGATGTTTATCTAAAATATTGAAACGATTTCTATTCCTATTCGACATATTTAGTAAACTTTTAAGTTTAACAAAATAATAACTCAAAAATAAGTTTTGTGAGTTTTTATGATTCGTTAGACCAGATGGCGTCTATGTCGCGTAGGCGTATTTCTATTTTCTTAAATATTTATTTTTAAATTTAATTACAATGAAACAAAAACTAAATTATACTGTGAGCTATGTATAATTTTTATGTATTAAAGTTATTTACATTAGTTTTGTACTTTTTACGTGATACGTGCACAAAAAAAAAGATAAGAGATGGCGCTGATTGAAATTAAAGCGCGCTATTAAAATTTATTCTTGATGATATACAGTATATTAATGAAACGGAGGTTTTAACAGATTTATTATTAGTATAGTTTTTTTTTTTTAAATATATTTATTACAGAAATTTTACAATATTATACATATTTACAATTCAAAACTTAAAATAATTATTTACAAACAGTTTTGGTATAAATCATGTCCGCGTGGAATGGTGCCAAGAATACTAGCAGCATTTCCCCGTTGAATCGCAATTCCGATTCTTTGGGCAAAAAATGCACCAGCCTTCTTGTCACCAGTGGAGGCTATAAGTCGTGGGGTTAATTCTTTTAGAAAATTTTATTATATATATAGTATAGATTAGTCATGATTTATCAGTATGTATAAAATTGTAGGCATTTAGGTACAAGTATTACGCGTAAACTACAACATACTAGATGTACCTATTTAAAAGGTTTAAATCAACTTATTTACAAATTACACTAATTACACATTAAAAAATAATTAAAATGTACCTTATTTATTTATTTATTCATCTCTTCTTAAAGGATCTCTTACTACACCGTTCTAATTTCTAAAAAAAAATGTTCACGAACAATGCGGTAATTGGAAAGCTATTTAGACGGATACACTATTAAATCTTATCGATTAAAATACGTTAGTTACCTTCAAAATTTCGTACACATTAAGGTAATCCTTTACATCATATAATTTAAATAAATATATTAGGAGTTATCGCCAGGGCCGGCCTAAGGGTGTGCGAAGTATGCAGCCGCACACTCGAGCTTTTTGGGAGGGCATATTTTTTTTAGGTATTCGCATACGCTACAATCGATGGTTGATTTCGGACGAGCTTTTTTTTAGGAATTCGGATAGCCTACAAGGGTAAACATCGGTGGCAGATCTCGGACGACCTTTTTTTTGCAATTTTCGCATTAGGCCGGCCCTGGTTATCGCTAAATAAAAACTAACACGCGCGAAAATAAATTCAAGCGCGTGTATCGCATAGATTACGGGACTCGTTTGATATGACCGCCGCTCCCGCCGCTGTCGCTAAGAATGTCCCTACTTAATATATAAATACGAAAGTAACTCTGTCTGTCTGTCTGTCTGTTACGCTTTCAGGCCTAAACCACTGAACCGATTTTGATGAAATTTGGTACGAAGATAGAACTGAACTTAGGAAAGGACATAGGATACTTTTCATCGCGAAAATAAGGGTAGAAGATGTTGAAATATGGGACGTAAGTTTGTATGGAAGTTCCTTATTGTCAAACATAAAATCATGTAAGATTGTTCAATTGTTTAAGACAAAGACAAAAAAAGCGTGCACGGGAAAGAGGGGAGGGTGTATCGGGCGGTAGGCGGGACGCGGAAAGGCAGTGGCGCGCTTACCATGTCGGGCGATATAACCGAATTCCACGCGGACGAAGCCGCAGACGAAAGCTAGTAATATACTATACGAAGCTGGGGCGCGTCGTTAGTTAATTATATATTAAACAAAAAAATATATACAATAATGTGTGAATATTTTATATTGTATTATTGTAATATGTTTTGATAACATCTCATAGCTTATTGTTATAAATATTAATTCATCATCATCATCATTGAATCAGTGGAATTTCATTAATTTTTAATTGACTATTCACTTTTGATCAATGTGAGAATCGTACCACGCAGAACTAGTGATTATTTAATGTGTGAATATGTAAATTTCACAGTCCACTGATTTAATCACTGAATATGTGTATGTGTATAAGTGAGTACATTAATTTTATTATTGAAATTCATTGATATGTAGTGAATATACCTTCGCTATCGTAATTAATGAAAATTGTATGTATTGTAATGGGTAAAACACTTTCAACTTTTATAGAAATTCAGAAATATAATTTTATTAGAATTCCTTTTAACACCAATTTTTGGTCGAAATTAACAACTTGCTTCCTAGCCCAATGATGAAAGGACGGTATCCTTGCTCATTGAAACAAATAAAAAAAAAAAAAAAAAAAAATGCATTCAATCGACTAATAAAAGATATTTTCGTCAACACACCCGGAAGAAAAATTGAACTACAAAGAACATAAAATACTGTTCATACCAAACACAAGGAAGTAATATATTTTTAATAATATATATTTGTCGAAATACAATATGTTTTATAAGTAAATTAAACAATATTTTATGTAAGCTTCCGTAATTTATTAATTACTTTTAGTAAAGTTTGCAATTTAATTTTAACGAATGAGTAAAATATTTCTATACGTGTAATATTTATTTGAAATTGAAACAAATACAAGCTAACACATGTTAAGAGAGGCATCATCATCATCACATCAGCCATTGGATATCCACAGCTGAACATAGGCCATCGACCGTACTGTCATTTGGGAGGATTTGCCAATAGTCGACGCGCTTGGAATTCGTGTTGGCGAGCGCAGTGTGTTATCCAGGATATGATGACGCTGCTGCCCATCACCACCCCGATCGGTGAACAGTTGTTCGCAACACTATAACCTTAGTCGCCTTTTACGACACCTCGGCAAGAAAGAGGTCGGTACTATTCCTCTCTGCCGGTCACCGCACGGCCGATGCACCTTAAGAGAGTACATAATTCAAAATTGAAATTTTCTTTATACGAGTAGGTTTCAAAAATAAGTTTGAATTGTCATTTTACAAAGTATATAACATATTGAACATTGATTTATAGATCAATGATTTTTATAATATCTCTATAGATAATTATACAGGGTGACTGGCGAGATACTATCGGTGTTTAAGGAGAGTGCTCGGTGCATGGTTCTCATTCGAATTATGTAAAAATATAACATAAATATTGATAAGCTTCTAAGTAAAGTTGCCCAACAGTTATCTAATTATTTACGCGTCGTCTGGACACCCTAGTTTCCACGCGGTAGTTAATTACGTCCAAACACCGCCAAGTGCTAAGAGGGTTGGCGGTTAATTCCCTAACATAAGTAACGATCGTTATCTTGTCTATGATAACAACAGTGATCGACGGCTGTACGTGCTCTCCGAGGCACGGTAGGGATCCACAAGGACATACACCCAGACCGGAAAAAAATATTTGTACAAATATCTGTCCCAAGCGGGAATCGAACCCGCGACCACCAGCGCGTGGCGTTGCAGTTGAGGCAACTACTCGCACCACTACACCAGAACGTCGCGTGTCGTGTTTTCATTTAATGATATTAACGAATTATTTACAACGATTTTCAATCATTAAACTACCTATTTACCTACATAACTACACTAACACACACACAGTCACTTTTAACAGTTTCGAAAGCAATGGTGATTCTGCATTTGTGTATTGATAAGCCATACCTAATTACTAATGACAGATTACACTAACACACGACAGATTAGGTATACGCGTATGATCGATCGCTAGGCGCGCAGGAGCCGGGAAGACACACGCAAAAAACACACAAACAAAAAACACAACTGCGTAAAATACTCTTATTATAAACAAAAAAGAATAAAACAATTTACTAGCTTTCATTTGAAACCCATATTGCTACAGTAAGAAAAAAATCAACCCCCCCCCCCTTCATTCCGCCATTTGCGGGCGCCATTTTGAAAATTTATATAGCCTATGTCACTACTACAATTTAGACAAATCCAACGACTCCTCATATGTCAAAAACCGTCCAGCCGTTAGGGCTGTAGGGCGTGCCAAAGAAATGGACATACATACATACATATTACATACATACATTCGAAAAACATAACCCTCCTTCTGTCGCAGTCGGGTAAAAAACAATCAGTGTTAGCATAATGAATACGAGCAGCTCCTCAGAGTCTGATTTGGAAGCAATGGATTTTATTTTTAATATATCCCTACCCAGAAACTTAAGGCGTAGGAAAAATTACGGATGAAGAATTTCAATTGAGATATCGCTTTAATTTAATAAGAACACACAGATAAAGTGGACAATGATGTCGTTCATAAATAAGGACTTGTCATATTTTTTTAACTAAAACAGTGCTAAGCCACTTATTTATTCTCGAAAAAAATATTCTAGTAAATAAAACTAGTATTCAAGATGAATTAAAGTAATAAAATCAATTTTAGACACGATCTCTTAAACAGAGCCATCTAGCTGTAAATAAAAGTACAAGTTTGTAATGTACGACGTAAATGACAAGTAAACCAAGAAAATAAACTTGTATTTAAAATTATATTAAATTTCTAAATATGATTCTGTTAAATAGGAATTAATTATTTTATAAACATTGAACATTCTATTTCTCTGACAATAAATAAGTAAAATGTATGTTAATAACTCGTGTACGAATATAAAAACCTTATATTTTTACATAATAAATGAAACGATGATCATTTGAGAATCAACGTTGGTCGTATTATTTTATCTCTCATACGTCGCACATCTCATGGCGACCCTGTCAGGATAAGAAAACATCTCAAAGTTCCTAACTGTCAATAGAGGTCACTAGTATTGACTCACTACAATATCGAACTAGAGTTTTCTATAATGTTCATAGATGTCGCTAATTAATGTAATTTTTAACAACTTTGTTCATTCAATTTCTCTATCTAATCGATTATTTTTGGTATAATCTGTGCCAACCATCTATGTATCGTTCTTTGTTCGTTTCTTAACTAAGTAACAGCTAGTCAATGTTTATAAGTAAACAAAAGTTAATCATTGATTTGTAGATTATGAGAGGATTAACGAGATTTTTATAAGTAAGACCGTGAATAGCTCGTTACGTATTATATTTTTTTTAACTCAAACAGTGTTAGGCCACTTATTTATTCTCGAAAAAAATATTGTAGTAAATAAAAGCAAAAAGTAATAGCAAGAATAAGCCATCTAGCGACCAGTAGCCAAAACAATTGATTGATTATAATATTAGCAGACAGTGTAATGGTTTTTTCACTAGGTGTCGCTAGATAAAGATCAGATTTGATAGAATAATTTTTTTAATATGTTGAAAAATTATAAAGTTACTTTTGAAAATATTAAAAAAAAAACACAACAAAAATAAACTTTGTGAATTGTTGAACAGCCAACTGTTGTTTATTAAATAAAAGCAAGGAACTACGGTCCTTGCGGACCAGTAGTTTTGCTACTTGCCGATAGAGGCATACTAATCACCGAACTTTCTAGACAAAATAAATAATTTAATTTAAATATTACTTACGAGTTGAAAGATATGTTTATTCCATTTGATTTTGATGTGATGAGCAACAGATTTATTGACTAGGTAAATGATGTAAACTTGGAACAAAAATAAAATAATATTAACTGTTCACCTATCTTGGTATTCCCGGCGTATTTAAAAATGGAATCATACTCGTAGTCTTGGATTAGTGCTTAATATTACGCTAACAGTAGGTACTCTGCGATTGGGGAACATCTCCCGGTACAAATTGATAGTACCCGGTAAGCTATCATTACATTAACACGAACCATATTCAAGTACTCTATTATTTGTGTACTGATAAGCCATACCTAATTAAGGGTCACACTCACACACGACAGATTAGGTATACTCGGAATATCGAACGCTAGGCGCACGCGCGGGAAAACACAAAACAGACGTCCAAACCATACGTTGGCGCTAGCCTACTGACCTAGTGACCTAGTAACGTGATTCGTCGATCGAATAAGCGATTAGCCGCGGGGCGGGGGTGCGGGTACTGGCAGCATAGTACAACACCGCGTCGCACGCGCCGCCGGCATGACTGGAAAAGTGACAACGCGTCTTTTATTTGAATTGAAATTTATGAAAATTTGGTCCAAAATTAAGTTCCTATTTTTTTTACATAATTCGAATGAGGATCATGTGCCGGGTATTCTCCTTGAATATTGATGGTAATTCACCAGTCACCCTGTATAATCCGTTCCGGTGATATGCGAGTGTTTGCCCTCTTTTGAACCGACATGTCTACACTGTGGTAAGTTTCTCATATCTTCTCAGGTTTTAATCACATTTTTTTCTAATTCTTGAACTTCTGCGTAGTGGTGTTATTTGATTTTGTTCTGAATTACCACTCGAAACATTTTTTTCAAGGCATTTTGACGTTTCAGTTAACTCTATCAATTTCTCTAATTGCGATGAATTCCCCGATTGGTATTTCGCAAGTTTAATCATACTCAGTAAGATTTATCAGGTAATTAGTTTAAATTATACATTGCGATAAAAAAAAATACAATTTATAGGAAAATTCTAGAAATGGACATGCCACGGTACTGACATTTAAGTGATATAATCTCAGTTTCCTCTGAATTGCAAGTCATACTTTACAAAAAAAGGGATGAAATATGTTCATGAATATATAATTAACCCAAAAACTTCATTTATAGATCATTAATTAATGACCAGTGAGAACAAACAGTAAAGGACATAAAAAATCACAGTTAGAATGGAATCACCCATATACTATAAATATCAGGAAAGGGTTAAGAACTACTTTAAAATACTAAATTTCTTTAACGGTGGTTACAATAACTACAATTTTCCTTAATTAGAATATATAAGCTACTTGTTTGAACAGTTGTTGTTGAAAAGAGTAACTGCGGAGTTTCTTGCCGATTCTTCTCTGCAGAATCTACATACCGAATCGATGGTAGCTTTACTATTACAAAATAATAATCACTAACGGTCTTACTCATAAACGTTTCTTAATATTTAATCCATTGCTTAACAACTGATCAGCAAAAACCTCACTCATAAACACTATTTAGCGTTAAGAATTCGTTAAGTAATGCGTAAATCGCTGTCAAAATTAAACCCTGCCGAGACATAGTTTAACCCTCGTTAAGCGGCAAGATGGCGGATTTCACATAAATCAGCTGTTCTATTCCGACGTCTGATCTACTTACTTGCGTTTGTTTGTTAGTAAGAAGAGATTTAGAATGAAATTTCCTCTATATAAAAATTAATATATACTAAATGAGCGTTATCTGTCTGTTTAATACAGATCTTTAGGTACCTAATTTTAATTATAATAACATAATTTAAATGAGGTTATATCTTAAGTAAATTTATTAATTTAATATTTAATAAGCTTTGTTGAATTTTGTAATTGAGAATCCGACTACTACCCATCAAAATAAAAATGATTGGAAACATATTAGAAATTAGAATATTGATCCAAGTTCCTAACTGTCAATAGAGGTCACTAGTAGCGACTCACTTCAATATCGAGCTAGAGTTTTCTCTATTATGTTAATAGATGTCGCTTGAATATAATTTTTAACAATTTCGTTCATTCAATTTCTATATCTAATCCATTATTTTGGGTATAATCTGTGCCAACCATCTATGTATCGTTCTTTGTTCGTTTCTTAACTAAGTAACAGCTAGTCAATGTTTATAAGTAAACAAAAGTTAATCCTTGATTTATAGCTTATGAGTGGATTAACTAAACGGTGGCTAAGTATTACTTAACGAGATTTTTATAAGTAAGACCGTAAAAGTGTTAATTTGTAAAATGACGATTCGAAGGTGCTCGTGGGGCCTATTTGAATAAAGTTAATTTTGATTTTTGATTTTATTTATATTATAATTTTTAATGAGGGTAGGAAAATATGATTTTATATTAAGCCTTTTTACTGAGCCATGCTGGCAAGTTGTGCTGCTGTATGGGAAGAGTGTGGGTCAGTGGAGTACCTGGCTGATACAGCTATGTATTCATCGTGACGCTGACAAACACCTGGGCTATCATCGGCTATCACCATACATTGTGGGTGATATACAGTGCATTTCCTGTATTGTGAACTTTTTTTTAAATCGGACATTTTACATACATAAATGGGACATTACTCTCAAAATCGCGAACTTTGTCTTTAAATATCTCGCGATCTAAACGGTCAAAAATTATGAAATTTTTGAAATTCATAAATAAAGCTATTCTGATCCCGATTTTTTTTTTCGGCGGATCTGTCGAAAAGTGGTTTCATGCTGGAACTACCTTAGCGGTCGGTCGTTGGCAGTCCTCCACATACTTTCCCCCTCACCTCGCGACCACATACCACGAACTTCGAGTATAATCTATGCCATACCTAATCATACTAAGCGCCTACACTTTTCACAATAGCAATTTTCAATGACAGGCCTTTTGCAACATTAATACATGTTACAATATGAAATATATTGCGCGCTTAATAATAAACCGAAATAAGTCAAAAATTGTTTATTTCTACTTTTTCTAATAAAATTAAATAACTCAGCTCAAAGAATAGGCTGGTTGCCACGCGAAACAGAGCAAAATGACCGATTTAATGGATCACAGAGACGACAGAATGCCTCCAACAAGGTAGAGATTCAAAACTTTGACAGCGATTTCCCACAAAAGTGTTTTTTTGACTTATTTCGGCTTATTATTAAGCGTGCGATATTTTTTCAATTTTTCAAATTTCGAAATTACTTCGCATACTTCTTCTGCATACTTCGCACACCCTTAGGTCGGCCCTGCCAGAAGACGCCGCTAAACCCACATATCTGTTATTAAGATAATTTTGTACTGAATAATATGATTTGGTTATTAACGTCTAACATAAATTTAAAATGTATTTATTGAAGTTAAAATTAACATTCGCTTTGTACAAATGTACTGTATCAGCCTGTAACTCACTGCTACTTAGCTAGCTTTATCCACTATGCTGCTCCACTGCGGGTTGGCGGATAATTAACGTACCATGACTAACGATGACTTTACGTGCTCTCCGAGGCACCATGAGGAGACTCGCCCGGACCAGAAACAAATATATGTATAAATACTAATATCTGCTACGAGCGGTAATCCAACCCACGACCGCCGGCATTGAGGCGACTACTCGCACCACTACACCAAACGGTTGTCCATTATATAAGTGATATATAAACTCTAAAGACGATGTGTTCTCGGTGCTCTGACTGTCTGTCGCTTCGGTCGGTTCTATCACCGGACGCGTTATCTATACTATAATATTATAAAGCTGAAGAGTTTGTTTGTTCGTTTGAACGCGCTAATCTCAGAAACTACTGGTTCGAATTGAAAAATTATTTTTGTGTTGGATAGCCCATTTACCGAGGAAGGTATATAGGCTATATAATATCACGCTACGACCAATAGGGGCTGATCAATAATAAGAAATGTTACAAAAATGGGAAAAAATACTCTTTTTTGAGAGCTTCCGTTGCGTCCTTTATTATTTCTCTTCTCGAGACATTTTTAACTATAGTTCCACTTTTAAATTGAATATCATCACTCACTATACATCACTCTTTTACTTTTCGAAAAATAACAAAGCTTGATAATACGTTACCCAAGAATCTAACCTGAGACCCCTTGCTTGGCAGTAACGCTTGCGACCACTCGACCAACGAGGCGGGTACCTACTCTTAAAGTAATTGTTTAATGAAATGAAATGAAATGAAATGAAATGAAATGAAAATATTTATTTCGTCATAAGGTGATTTTACACACTTAACGAATGTCAAAAAAAAAATTTCATTTAAAACTAATACGTCAAATTATTACAAGTCAATGTCTCGGTAGACATAACATTACTATTATATCATCGGCTTTATTAAATGTTACAATAAATAACTTAATCTAATGTCCCTAGTGTTGGCCGAGAGGAAAAAAAGCCGGCGGAAAAAAACTCTCGGTACTCTTTTAAATAATTAAGCGTCATACAAAATAAATTAATAATGCACAGTATGACCATGAAATGATTAGGACAAACACGAGACAGCCAATCGTATATGCCGAAATCACCACATGCCACCTGCTCACAAAATTGTATAACTATATCTAATGACAATTTGCATATTGATAGCCTGGCCGAGTTATATTCAATCCCATGCCTTTTTATCATTTAGAAATTCATTTATGTCATAGTAAGCTTTTCGACACAAAGTTTGCTTAATAGTTTTTTTAAACTTCTGTAAAGGCAGAGATTGAACCGCAACCGGTATTTTATTATAAATTATAATAGACATTCCAATAAAGGAACGACTTTTTTTGCTGAGCCGACATTTAGGAAGCGCTAGTTTGTGGCCGTTCCTGAGTGTTACATTATTCAAGGCATGATCACTACGGCTAACAAACAAATGCCTATTTTTACGTATATACATTATATTTTCATAAATATATTGCGATGCAAAGGTCAGAATATTGATCTCTTTAAACTTTTCCCTCAGTGATTCTTTACATTTCATTTTATCTATGTAACGGATAGCCCTTTTCTGCAGAATGAAAATAGTATTAATATTCGCCGCATTGCCCCATAGCAAAATGCCATAGGACATTAAACTATGGAAGTAGCTGAAATATACTAATCTAGCTGTATCGACATCCGTTAGTAGACGTATCTTTTTAACCGCGTATGCTGCAGAACTCAGTTTATCCGCCAATCGACAGATATGGGGTCCCCACTGCAACTTTGAATCAATAGTGATTCCAAGAAAAATCGTTGAATTAACTAAATTCAGTTTATCACCATTGAGTTTAAAAATATTTAACTACGTTTTTCCCTCAAATTGCCGCGGGTGAAACCGCGGGGCACAGCTAGTATATTATATACAGATGCGTTGGGCTCTGGGTGTCTGTATTTCTGCTCTGTGTGCCTCAACACAGGATTCTCATCCTTTTGGGAGTCGTTGAGTGTGAGGCTTTTATTTACATATTATAAATAAAAGCATTAATATATTTAATATCGTTTCTTCAACCGAATCATAATATTCCTTTTTTATTTTTCCAGAAGCAATACAATCAAAACGGATGCAGCAAAACCGTACGAAAGGATAAGCGACTTCTACGCGGGGAAATCGGTTTTTATAACTGGTGGCACTGGCTTCCTGGGGAAGGTATGTATATATTATATAAATAATTCAAATTGTTGTTTGTTTGTTAAGAAAAATAAACAGTATTTTATTTAAATATGTATATATATATATATATATATATATATATATATATATTAATATGTTTAACATATAAACACGGTCGTCTGTTCCAAAGTAAGGCAACTTAATGCCTATGTTTTTTAGGGAACAGCCAGTCGGCTATACATTTTTTTTTTGTTGTAATAAATGTATATATAAATATTACATATTTAAATAAATATATACTACACCCAGACGTACGGAATCGAACCCAAAACCCAGGAGCAGAAAGCAGGGTCACTGCCAGCTGCGCCAACGGGTCAGTCATTTTTACCCGACTGCGACAGAAGGAGGGTTATGTTTTTCGAGTGTATGTATGTATATATATATATGTAGGTATGTATGTATGTATGTATGTATGTATGTATGTATGTATGTATGTATGTCCATTTCTTTGGCACGCCCTACAGCCCAAACGGCTGGACGGTTTTCGACATATGAGGTGTCGTTGGATTTGTCTAAATTGTAGTAGTGACATAGGCTATATAAATTTTCAAAATGGCGCCCGCAAATGGCGGAAAGAGGGGGGGAGTTGAATTTTTTTTTCTTACTGTAGCAATATGGGTATCAAATGAAAGCTAGTAAATTGTTTTATTCTTTTTAGTTTATAATAAGAGTATTTTACGCAGTCGGGTTTTTTGATTTTTTTAATTAAGCATACTTGTTGATATATTTTTTGGAACAAAGTTCCTTATGGTACGACGGGGTACCCTGACCAGCAAAAAACATCCGTAATTAGTAGGATTATTTCGTCTAAAAATTCTTAAATAGAATTCTACGAAATAAACATTCGAAACTAATTCTTAAAATGAGTTAGCGCCATCTAGTGAAGATCCAAAACGCTCACTAGATGGCGTTTTATACATATTTTTAGGAATTATTGTTAATAAAATAAAATACTTAAGTGTTTAGAAAATTTTGTTAGGTAGTTTTTGATTTTTAGCGATAAAAAAAATCATAATAAAAAATTTATACCCGAACAGTTATTTTCTTTTTACCTCGACTAGAACTTGAAATTAATATTTGTGTGATAAAGAACTTCGTTCCTGTCTGGTGTCCCACGACTGAACTTGTTTTTTAAATTGAATCTATTGGACAAAGGCCTTCTATTTATATAAAAGAAGGGTCGAAGTTCAACTCCCCACTCTGCTCCACTGCGGATTAGTATCAGGTTTTTCACAATTGGGACCGATAACTTTTCGTGTTCTCTGAGGAGTAGTAGGGAGACCGCGGAACGATGGTGGCTGAAAAAAGTTATCGGTCCCAATATAAATATATTAAAAAATATAATTTTCTTTCTTTTCCAGGTTTTAATAGAAAGACTTTTGTCCACTTGTACAGACATCGGAAGTATATATGTACTGATACGGGGTAAGGGAGGTATGAACTTGGAACAAAGGCTTCAACAGATGACCGATGTACCGGTATGTATAACTGGTTAAAAGTATACATAACTTGTAGCCGTAGTATTAAGGTTTCGAATTGTCTTTATCTATTTAATAACAGACACTTCAGTAGTTCTTTCATGATCTATTCATCTAATTATACGACGACGCGTTGGCGCAGTGGTCACAGCAACTGGCTGATGCGCTAGCGGTCGCGGGTTCGAATTCCGCACATGACAAATGTTTGTATAGGCCATACAGTTGTTTGTCGTGGTCTGGGCGTGTGTGCTTGTGTATTGTGTGTGTTTCCGGACCCCCGACACAGGATTCACATCCTACTGGGGGCCGTTGAGTGTGAGACGTTTATATATTTAATTATACTCAGAAATTTTCAAGTCCACGGACTCCGCCCTCCATCTCTTCCTGGTCTATATTCTTGTAACCACAACAGGTGGATAGTAGAAATTTTCACAGAATATCTATTACTATGTCCGCCATAACGACAAATAATAAAAATATAGTAAAATTGAAATGAGTTTATATAATAGAGACTTATTTTGTCGATGTTTTTTTTTTGGTTTCCATTTCTGTTGTGTGAGGGGTTGGAAAAAATGTTATAGCAAATAAAGTTATGAACTAATCTGTACTGAATCAGCTCACTGCTCTCCGGATAGGAGAAGGGTTAGACCTTAATCTATCTCATATATTGGATGATAATTTACTTACCATGAGTAACGATCGTTATCAGACATCTGTGATAACAACTGGGACCGATGACTTTACTTACCCAAACCAGAAACAGAGCGGGAATTGAACCCACGACCGTCGACGTTGCGACGACTTCTCGTACAACACCAGAATGATTGTCAAGAATATTTGTTAAATTTATAAAAATTGCAGCTCTTCGATAAGTTGAAATCTCTTAAACCGAACACGATAAAGAAAATAATCCCAATCGAAGGAGACGTAACAAAACCGGACCTCGCTATAAGAACGAGCGATGAGCAGAGATTAATAGACAATGTAAGTATATGAAAATCGAAACAAAATTATAAAATTGGTAAATTCACGTGTCTGTTTTTCCAGCAATTTACGAAAATTGTTTTTAGATGTCTAAAATACACTAACACATAGCATTTTTATTATTTTTAGAAATAGTCACAGCTATAATGCTAAGCGTATGTTAAAAAATCAGCATGAAAATCATATATATATGTATATATATATATATATATATATATATATATATATATATATATATATATATATATATATATATATATATATATATATACATATATATATATATATATATATATATATATATATATATATATTTAACTCTCTCTATATATATATATATATAGAGAGAGAGTTAAATCGCTTTACTCTGTCGAAAGTTATTGTAATTTAAATTTTGTATTTTGTATGACGGCTTTAGAGAAGATGCGTTATGTAAATTTGGCTTTTGGCTCTTCAAAATTGTATATAAGGGCCATCAGACCATTATTTGATCTACTACAAAAGCCTTAAAGAAGGTTCCCAATTTTACGGCTGTGTCTCAGTACCCGGCTCCACCGATGATGCTGTACAGACTATTGGGTTCAACAGCAAAAATAATTGTCATATTTTTGTATTTTTGAGAACAAAATTCCGTCGAAAATATAAGTTTTAGTACCATAGAGTTGGTATGGTTTAATGTGTGCATTCGATAACAAAGGTGCTAAGAAATAATTACTAAAATAGCAATGTTGAAAAAGAAAATGTTTTATAAATATGCTCTGTTAGTGCTTTAGAACACAGTCACTAAATCATTGAGAGAAAAACTTGCCTTAATAAAACACTGACAAACAATAACAAAACTCATCGACATATTCAAGCGTATCGACCAATAGAAGTGGAGATGTGCAGGCCATATATTTCGAGATAAAACGAAAAATTAGAGCAAAAGAGTTACAGAGTGATATCAAAGGGATGGCAAAATAAAACGAGGAAGATAACGCACATGGTGGGGAAACGAAATTAAGTTGACACCGGTATCAAACTAAGAAGGGTTGCTTAAGATAGACAAATGTGGAAATTGTTGGATGAGTTCTTTGCTAATAGACACGCTGAACTCGATGGCTTTTGATAATTTCGTATTAAGAGTTAAATGGTTAAAACATATATCTTCTAAATCTATAATATCTGGATAAATATATCTTTCATTTCATATTTCAGGTGTCAGTCGTCATCCATTCAGCGGCCACTGTCAGTTTTGCAGATACCTTCAGCGATGCTATGAAAATAAATTACGAGGGAACGAAAAAAGTTGTAGCCTTGGGGAAAAAAATGAAAAATTTAGAGGTAAAACTAATTTTTTTTATTTTTTATTTGAGTATGATCTGTCATTACGTTAACGAAAAATGGTCGGAAAGAAAATTTCTAAATTAAAAAATCATAAAGTACTTTTACCGTTGTTCATGGAAGAAACTCACAAAAATTCTTATGAAGCTACCACCTATTCGGAATATAGAATCTGCTGAGAGTAATCGTCAAGAACTCAATATTTACTCTTTTGATGTCGAAACATGATACAATTATTATAATCTCAGTCATATGTCCTGCTTTTTCTCACCTTCGCCTCTCAAATACTTTCTGTTATGTTTTTGTATTTATATGTTACCTCACACTTTTTCAAATACATACTACAAAACATCTTGACAAACATGTGTATGTGGGCGCGAATGTAAATATTAGTCAATTGTATGTTTTAATTTATTGAATTTGTAATAAATTACTTTATATTATGATATTTTGTTAATTAAATATTCATTTAAAATTAATCAAACTGTTTTTGTTATATATTTTTAGTGTTATGATTATATGTATTTTACAAAGAGGGTATAAAAGCAACCTCACAATTGTATTGAGTCTCTTTTGTAACGAACACTCAAGCGATACGAACCTACTGTGGAAATAAAATATAATTCATTGTGAATGTGAATTGACTTTTATTATGGATCCCGATGACCACATTAATTCGGAGTCACCAATACTTCCGACAGCAGCGGTGGGATCACCTCAAAACCGAAGACGAGAAACCGCTGAAACAACATTTACCATCGAGCAAGTCGTGAGTCTTGTCGGTTCAATTACGAAGCAAGCCGCTACAAGTGCTGTGACTGAAGCATTGTCATCAGACTGCGTATCGGGGCGACGTAGTGATTTTTATCTACCCCCTTTTGATCCGGATGAAAGATCACATGACATCAGAGACTGGTGCGCTCACGTTGATGAAATCTTTGTTAAATTCAAAATACCATCGCATGAAGCTCGAATGAAAGCAATATTATCATTAAAAGGAAGAGCAAGAATATGGGCAGATACTTGGTGTTTGAAATCGACTACATGGGAGCAAATGAAGATAGACCTGATCCAGACCTTCGGGAAGGAGTTTCGCTATGCTGATGATGTGCTGAAATGGAGGCGCTATACTTCTGATCAAGCCTGCAGCTACGCTGAATATGCTACGACAGCTTGGACGTTGTTTAAGAGGGTACGGCCAGAGGCTACAGATGCAGAGATAGTGGAGTCTTTAATAACAGGTATTTATCCCGAATTTATTCGCTCTGAATTATTGAGAAATACCCCCAATTCTTTATCAAAATTAATTTCGGTGTTGAAAACCTATCGCAAAAGAAATCTTGAAACATCTAACAAAACGATTCACGATATTAAAAGACCGCGTTTTACTGAAAACCCGAATGCAAAAGAACGTTCTATCACTTGTTTTAATTGTAAAAAGATCGGTCACAAAGCTAATGAATGCAAACAAAGGGTTGTAAAAAATGATTCAGTTTCTATACAAGTTAATAGTAAATCAGTTCCATCTAATACTAATAGTAACTATAAGGTAATTGAATGTAGCTATTGTCACCGTAAAGGGCATATTGAGAAAAATTGTTATAGAAGACAAAATTATGAAAAAAATAACGGTAACATTTCCTTGGCTCAGAAATCTATAAATGCTTGTAGTTCTATCGATCGTAGTACCACTACTGTTACAATAGCTCATAAAAATTACATTTGTCTTTTCGATACTGGCGCTGACTGTTCCCTAATTCGTGAAAAATTTAGTGGTTCTATACCTGGTAAACGTAAAATGATTAGTGTAACGTTTTCGGGAATAGGAGGTTGTCCCGTTATTTCAAATCAAAGTATAACGACATTAGTTGAAATAGGCGGTGTTTGTGTCGAACTCGAACTTTTTGTCGTAGGTGACACGCAAACACAATATGATATCTTAATAGGTTTTGATTTATTGAAAATTCCTGGTCTTAGTGTTACATTAGATAAAGATAGCATATCTGTTAGTCGCAATTTCATAGTAAACGAATGTTTTATATCAAATTTTCCTTTATCAATTAATACTGATATTACAGATGCTACAAAAATAACAGATTTAAAAACAATTTTAAATAATTTTAAAGACTACTTTGCTACTGGTAATAAAATCTCAAAGATAACAACAGGTGAATTAAAAATCAAATTAAAAAACCCAGATAAAATTGTACAGCGTAGACCTTATCGTTTATCATCACTAGAACGCGAAAAAGTTAAGGAAATTATTATTGATTTAAAAAATAATGGTATTATTCGCGATAGTTGCTCCCCTTTTTGTAGCCCCATTTTGTTAGTCAAAAAGAAAGACGGAACTGACAGACTCTGTGTAGATTACAGAGAGCTTAATTCAAATACCATAAGAGATCATTTTCCTCTTCCCTTAATCGCGGATCAAATAGATAAACTAGGCAAAGCAAGGTACTTTTCATGTCTTGATATGGCCGCTGGGTTTCACGGAATTCCTATAGCACCAGACTCTATTGAAAAAACTGCATTTGTAACACCAGATGGTCAATTTGAATATTTAAGAATGCCATTTGGGCTTTGTAATGCTCCTTCTGTATATCAACGGGCTATAAATACAGCACTAGGTGACTATAAAGATAATATTGCTTTAGTATATGTTGATGATATATTGATTATCTCTATAACAATTGAAGAAGGGTTACAAAATTTAAATTTAGTATTAAATAGATTAACTAAAGCAGGATTTACTTTGAATATATCTAAATGTTCTTTTTTAAAACGGGAAGTCGAATATTTGGGAAATGTAATAAAGGACGGAACTGTTAAACCTAGTCCAAGAAAAATTCAAGCATTAGTAAATTCACCAGTTCCTAAAAATCCCAAAGAATTACGTCAATTTAACGGATTAGCAGGTTATTTCAGAAAATTTGTACCTAATTTTTCAAAAATAATGACACCGCTTTATGAACTTACAAAATCTAATATTCTTTGGAACTGGACCGAACGTCATGATCTTGCACGAAACGAAATTATTAACTGTTTAACATCATCCCCCCTTCTTACAATTTATGACCCAAATTTGCCTACAGAACTCCACACTGACGCAAGTTCGCTTGGATATGGTGGGGTTTTAATTCAAAGACAAAATCAAAATCCATTAGTAATTGCTTATTTCAGTATGCGTACCACAAAAACCGAAAGTAAATATCATTCATATGAATTAGAAACACTAGCTCTAGTAAAGGCCATAAAGCATTTTCGGCACTTCCTGTACGGGCGTCAATTTAAAGTTATAACAGACTGTAATTCCCTTAGAGCTTCCAGTCATAAAAAAGAATTAAGCCCTCGAGTTCATAGATGGTGGGCTTTCTTACAAAATTTTCAATTTGATATCGAATATCGCAAAGGTAATAAATTAGCTCATGCTGATTTTTTCAGTCGTAACCCGGTCATGACGTTAAAAGACGAAAGAAATGATAAACAAAATATTAATTCTTTAGTATATTTAATTAATACAACTACTCTTGATCACAATTGGTTATTAATTGAACAAAAACGCGACCCGGAATTAAATGAAATTTTTAATCAACTTCAAACCGATTCTATACCCGAAAACATAGCTAATACTTACACGGTCTCTAAAGATAAATTACTTAGACGAAAAGTACAAATTAATAAAAATACTTATTCTCTTATAATTGTACCCCGTAATTATCGATGGAGTCTTATATCTCACTATCATGATAGTTTACAGCATTTTAGTTGGGAAAAAGTTCTCGAAAAATTACGCGAACAATACTGGTTTCCAAATATGTCGCGTTTGGTTAAACAATTTGTTGAAAACTGTGTACCGTGCAGGGTTAGAAAGGGAATTTCAGGAGCCCGTCAAGTTACTTTACATCCTATAGATAAAGTTGCTATTCCATTCCATACGGTTCACGCCGATATTACAGGTCGAATGAACGGTAAGCGCCTCGAATCTGAATACGCGTTTGTTTTTATAGATGGGTTTACTAAATATGTTCATATGGTTTACACAAGTGATCGCACAACTGAAACGGCTATTAAGTGTTTTCAAAATTTAATATCAATTTTCGGTACACCATCTAGACTTATCTCTGATCAAGACAAAAGTCTCACATCAGTAGAATTCAAGAATTTTTGTTTGCGGTATGGTATTCAACACCACGTAGTAGCTAAAGGTGCCAGCAGGGCTAACGGTCAAATTGAGCGATTAATGAAAGTTATTAAAGATAATATGTCCGTTGTAGAACTTACTAGACCATGGCATACAGCTATCCAAGAATTACAACTAGCAATCAATTGTACCATTTCTAAAAGTACTGGTAAAAGTCCCATGGAAATATTATTCGGTAAAAAGTGTTCTCCGCCAGCAATAAAACTTGTAGAAATTGACAGTAATGAAGTAATAGATGATATTAATGCTCTAAGATCGGAATGTAAAATCAAGATGGACGAGCGGTCCTTAAATGA
Organism: Euphydryas editha; assembly: GCA_036937285.1. Classification (NCBI taxonomy): domain Eukaryota; kingdom Metazoa; phylum Arthropoda; class Insecta; order Lepidoptera; family Nymphalidae; genus Euphydryas; species Euphydryas editha. The sequence continues at coordinate 536,110 of JAUPFZ010000029.1, forward strand.
TAAAATCCGTTTCGATAAAGGCAAAGCTAAAATCAAATCGTTTAAAATCGGGGACTTTGTTTTAATGCGTCGTCATGAACGTCACACAACTAAACTTGGGCCGAAATTTGATGGTCCCATGGAAATTTTAGAGGTATTACCTAATAATCGTTATAAACTTAAGCATGTTAATCTTCGCGGTAGCTCAGAAAAAATTGCTAGTCATGACTCATTAAGACCAGCTCCCGTAGCTCAATCAAATCCATTTGATGATAATTAAAATTTGGCCATGTGGGCCGATAAAGAATTGGGAAATTCGGAGTGATAAGTTTTATCTCATTAATTTCGATGGATTATAAGAAATTATTTGTATTAAAGACTTTAATTATTTTGTTGTAGAAAATGAGAGTTGTTTTCCATATTATATTTATGTAACGAGATGTTTTATGATTTATGTGATTAAATAAGATTTATTTCCTATCCACATTTCCTTCCTTAGCGCTGGCTGGCCACCATGCGCTTCCTTATCCTGGTCTTGGTTGTTGGCTAGATCCCAGTGTGGGTGATGCCTTTGTTGTTGGCTAGATCCCAGTGTGGGTGATGCCTTGGTTGTTGGCTAGATCCCAGGATGGGTGATGCCTTAATTATTGGCTAGATCCCGGGTTGGGTGATGCCGTTGTGTTGGCTAAGGCTCGAGTGATGAAGCCTTCTATAACATTTATTTAGTTGTTAAGCGTTTTGTTATAGATAATAACTTGTAGTTTTAGATTTAAGTTGTTGTATGAATAAATTCAGCGCAGAGAACGCGCTGGAATCAGAATGGCCGTGTGGGCGCGAATGTAAATATTAGTCAATTGTATGTTTTAATTTATTGAATTTGTAATAAATTACTTTATATTATGATATTTTGTTAATTAAATATTCATTTAAAATTAATCAAACTGTTTTTGTTATATATTTTTAGTGTTATGATTATATGTATTTTACAAAGAGGGTATAAAAGCAACCTCACAATTGTATTGAGTCTCTTTTGTAACGAACACTCAAGCGATACGAACCTACTGTGGAAATAAAATATAATTCATTGTGAATGTGAATTGACTTTTATTATGGATCCCGATGACCACATTAATTCGGAGTCACCAATACTTCCGACATGTATAATAAGTAATTCATTATTCTGTTCTTGCGTTTGTTGTTCTTATTCTTTGTTCTCGATCTAAGTAGCTAATAATTGTTATTTTTTATTTTTATATTCAGTATTTTCCTTCTTACTCTTATTATTATTTTTTTCTTTTTCATCGTTCTTAGGGTCTGCCTGAAAACCAGCGCCTCTTTCCTGGGTACGCCTGGTAAAGAAGCATAAAGCTGAGGCAGATCCTTTTTGGTATTTCTTATGTTTTTATTTATTTAAATTAATATTGTCTGTTGTGAATTACCATATAAAATTATTCTTTCTTTCTTTCTATTTATATATTTTTGTACCATATAATATGCTTTTTTTCAGTCGTTTGTGTATATATCAACGGCATTTGCTAATGCAGACAGATTGACGATAGATGAAGTGGTGTACCCGAGACTGAGAAAAGAAGAAGAAGTCTATTCCTTCATTGACATTTATGGAGACGATGCTGAGGCTAAGGAGAAGTTCTTGTGTGAGTTTCACTATTCAATACTTACCAGTGTTGTTGCAGCGGTCACAGCTGTCTGTCGCTAGCTGTCGGTTTAACCAGACACGTTTATATAGACATACAGTTGTGCGTTTGTATGTGTTTGTGTTCTGTGTGTTCCAGACTCAGGATAACGCTCTACTGGGTTCGTTGAATGTGAGATGTGTATATTATTTATTATTGCTCATTATTTATATACTTATTTATTTTAAAGGCACACTAACCAGGTACATTATTACTAAGATATTGCAATCGAACAAGAAGTCTGATTTTGTAATAAGTACCTATCTACGTTTAAGGTAATATTACTTACAATCAAAAACTAAAAGATACAATTTTTTTAAAATTTAAATGACCATCAATCTATTTTTGACTTGCAAAAGAGAACATTTTTTTTTTTTTAACTTAAAAACTATATACGGACAGTTTTAGTATAAATCATGTCAGCTCCTGTCCTGTGTCGTCACCAGTTGAAGCTATGAGAATTTGGGGTCATTTCTTTTAGATTTCTTTTGCACTGCTACTCCAAGGTCCAAGTGTTTCGACTGAAAATGGCACAGAGATATAATTTAAGATAATTTAGGTTATTTCATTATTATTTTATTTTGTTCATGAGATGATCTAATGATACCGCGAAGATGTCTACATCAATGTTAAGAAATATTTTATTATATATTTTAATATATTTCAGGTGGCTCGCCCAATTCGTACTCGATGTCAAAATTGTTATCTGAAAATTATTTGCAAGAAAACCGAGGAGGTATGAAAACAATTATCGTACGGCCGTCGATAGGTAAGATTATTTTAAACTTGATTCATTTTCATAGTACGACGTTTTATTGCTTATTATTACTTTTAAATTATTTTGGCCACATGACCAAATTTCGTAACAATTCTTAAAATATTAATTTATAAATTAAAATTGGACTTGCCACTATTTAACCAAGTTCTAAAAAAGGAGGAAGTTCTACCTCATAACTTTTTACTGGGTGTATCTATTTTTTTTTTTGGTATTTAATTTTTTCAAATCTGGTACATGTCGTGTGGTGTCATATAAATTTGAGCGAGATCTAACGAGTAATTTTTGACTTCTTTCCTAATAATGCGTATTTAATTGAATTCGACTACATTGATGATGTTCTTATTTTATTACTTCTCGATGTCAACTTAACAAAAACAAAAAACGTGTGGTGTCGTCACGACTGTCGTGGGACACCAGATAGGAACGATGTTCCTTATTACATAAATACGAGTATTCATATTTCAAGTTCTAGTCGAGGTAAAAAGAAAATAATAATTCGGTTATAAACTTTTGGAATGAAGTTCCTTATGGGACGACTGGGTACCCTAATCGGCAAAAAACGTCCGACACAGTAAGATTATTTTGTCTAAAAACCCTTTAAATTGAATTCTACAGAAATATTCAAAAATAAAAATCAAAATATTCTCTTAAATATTTATTCTTAATTGTAATTATTTTAGCTTTAATTTTTTTAGCGCCATCTAGCAAAGATCCCAAAACGCTCACTAGGTAGCATTTTTACCCGACTGCGAAAGAAGGAGAGTTATGTTTTTTAAGAGTATGTATGTATGTGTTTGTGTGTGTGTGTGTGTGCGTGCGTGCGTGCGTGCGTGCGTGCGTTTGTTTGGCACGCCCTACAGCCCAAACGGCTGGACGGTTTTTGACATATGAGGTGTCGTTGGATTTGTCTATATTGTAGTAGTGACATAGGCTATATAAATTTTCAAAATGGCGCCCGCAAATGGCGGAATGAGGGGGGGGGGGGAGTCGAATTTTTTTTTTCTTACTGTAGCAATATGGGTATCAAACGAAACCTAGTAAATTGTTTTATTCTTTTTAGTTTATAATAAGAGTATTTTTCGGAGTCGGGTTTTTTGATTTTTTTGTTACATATTTTAATGAATCATTGTAAATAAAATAAATGAGTAAGGAAAATTTTGTAAAGTAGTTTTTGATTTGTAGCGATTAAAAATAACGAGGAATTCGTGAAAACCGAATGAAAACCCATTTTTTGTTTTATTTTATATATTTTTGATTTTATCTTATTTAATACCTATATTTATGTGTAATCGATCCACATACAGTAATTTAATTGATTTTGTTTAGAATATTTTAGAATTTGTGGATCCTAATAAACAAGTGAACGCGGTTTACACTGAGTTTAGCAAACCATTTGACAATGTGTTTCACCATATCTTAATTCAAAAGCTGTCATCATATGGCTTTGGTGGATTGTTGCTTCATTGGCTTATCTCAGACTTAATAAATCGAACTTTTTTCCTTGTAACTGATGGCTACAAGTCCAATATATTTAAAATTACCTCAGGTGTTCCACAGGGGTCGCATTTATGACAAATCCTGTTTAATATTTTTATTAACGACCTCCCGGATTGATTCCTATATTCTACTCCACATCTTTTCGTGGACGACTTAAAAGTGACTCGTGTAATTGAATCCAATACTGATGCACTGTTACTTCAAAGTTACATTGAAGACTTTTGGAATGGTACAGTTATATGCAACTAAATGTTGAAATTAGTTATCAGATAACTTTTACCCATAAATTGAAAAAGACACCGTAGTATATATTATGATGTTTCCCTTGGTCACGTGGCGTCCTCACTATGCATTAAATAGTCAAAAATTTAGCGAATTCAAAAGCGTTTCTTAAACATTTGGCCTTCTCTATTCTTATTGCAAAAAAAACAAAAAACCAAAAAAAAAACCGTTTGAAATGCCTACTGGTAAGCCAATAAATAAGATAAAAATTAAAAAAATATATATACATAATATATTGACATCATTTTAATTATTAAATAAATTATTAAAAATTTAAATATTTTTTATTTTATTTCCCGACGTTTCGGACCTTTTACAGTCGAGACCATGGACTCTGTAAAGAGTTTAATTTTAATTAAAATGAGTAAAATTCGCGTAAATATAAGAAAACAGTATATACTGACAGTTTAGAGCAACAAGTTTTTTATCTGTTGTTCTCAGAAGAATCTATAATTCGAATCCGATGGTAGCTTCACGTTAACTGCAGTACATTCTTTTACAGTGAAGATTGATTGATTGATTGAAGATGTGTTGTGAAACAGTAACTAAATATACATAATATTTCTCGTTTAAATATATATACATTAATTTTTTATTATTTTGATTTGCGCAAATACGATCACGTTTCCGATTATCGTAAAAAGCTCAAGTGGTTGCCAATCCGTTTTCGCCGGAATACAAGAATGCTGTCGCTACTTTACTGTGTACTTAAAAATCCCCGGGCTCCAGAGTATCTAAGAGAAAGGTTCATAGTACGTAAATCTGATAGGGCACTGCGCTCGAATGATACAACTACGCTGCATATACCTATCCATCATACTGCATTCTACAAATACTCTTTTACAGTGCAGTCAATAATTATGTGGAATGCCTTACCAAATAGTATTAGGGAGGCCGAAACTCTTAACACTTTTAAGAATCTAATCAAAGATTCTTACCTGAATTGCTAGACCTGGACTGTGTTGGAAAGTTTGGATACTTATTAATGTGCTATAAAAGATTAATTAAATTTATATTTTTGATAAACCATTACCTTCTTAATAATTAATATAATAGGTATATATTTATTTGTGTATTTACTATTATGATAAATCATAATGTAGTTGGTATGTATTTATTTGTGTATTTATTGATTTGTTTATTTATATGCTTATCTTATATATTATTTATTATATTTTTTTTTTTTTTTTTTTTTAGATTATAGGATTCACTTTGGTTTATAATGTTTGTTGCCTTTTTACGAACCTACTCTGTGTGTTATTTTTTTTTAAATCTCCTCTACCCCAAGGTTGTCTGGCAGAAATCGCTTACCTAGCGATAAGACCGCCTTTATGCATATTATTATTGTATGTTATTTTTAAGATAAAATTGTATTTTAACTTGTATGCACAATAAAGTATATTTCTTCTTCTTCTTCTTCTTCTATTTTTTCCAGTAACCCCAATGATAGGAGAACCACTTCCTGGTTGGTGCGACTCTTGGGTAGCTGCGACTGCCTTGTTCAGTGACGTGGCCAGAGGCCTCACGAAGGCCATCTATGGTCACCGTGACGTAGTCTGCGACATGATCCCCGTGGACTACACCTGTAACCTGACGATTGTCGCAGCAGCCAGAGGAAACCAGTGAGACTATATACCTTTCACACTCAACTGCCCTCAGTAGGACGTAATTCTGTGTTGGGGGTCCGGAAAGACACAACACATATACTACAGATATATTTTCACATTAATCTCCTCCACGCTGGTTGTCTGGAACAGATCGCTGTTTAGCGATAAGACCGCCCGTTGTGCATTTATTTTTGTGCATTGTCTTATGAATTGTAAGCTTCTTTTTATGTGTACAATAAAGAGTTATTATATTATGACATACATTGCACCTGTGTGTCCTATACAGGAATTTGTTTGGTCCTCTGATTCGAATTGTTTCGAGAACCTTCTAACACCTTCTCTGTTCTAAATTCTTCTTTTATTAATTTCCATCTTCTTTGTATGTCTTTCCAGATCGGACGATATTCTGGTGTACAACTCGTGCAGCAGTTCGAGCAACCCGATCACCTGGAAGAGGGGCTCCGATTTATTTCTAGAAGAGAGTCTTAAATATGGAAAATGTTAGTATTCTTAAATGTCTTGTTTCTTTATTTTAGATGATATTTCATAATTGTTGGAAGATTCGCTGATCATTAAGAAGCTTAAGTGAATAGAATCTTAATTAACCTGCTTATAAATAACTGCGTTTGAAATTCTTTACCAGGATATATTTTAAAAGATTTAATTAAAAGTCTATACCGGATTTTTTCGCGTTCATTTAAAAAATTTAGAGTTTAACAATTTTTAAAATTTATTTCCCGACGTTTCGGACCCTTTACAGCGTCCATTGTCTCGGGGGACTGAGGTGGTGGGTGTCCGAATAATGATTTAAATGTTACATACCCCGCTTTTTATAAAATTTAAATAAACGCGAAAATATCCGGTATAGACTTTTAAATAAACGAGAAAAATTCGCGTAAATATAAGGTACTAAAATGTTAAGAGAGTCTGAAAGTCGATGATTTCTAACAGCCCAAGATCGTATAGAAGATACAAGCAAGATATCCATGATTGTTGTCATGATTGTCACTGTTACCAATATTTTAACGATGTCTTGAAGAGCAATAAAACTAATTCTACTCGTCACGAATTTTACCGTAACATTGTAATGTTGAACAATACGTATTTGCTAAGATGGAGCTAAATAACATAGTTATTATAAGTCGATTTGACTGGACCGTTGACACGTCGGTGAAGCTAGCCTCGACGACCCAGCCCAATCAAATAAAACATATGTGTGGATTTAATGCTATTTATGTGCTAATTATTTGCTCTAATCGCGAATTTGTTGCTCATCCCGAGACCGAAATATTGCTGACAAGGCCACTAAAGCAACTAATTAGCACATAAATAGCACTAAATCCACACATAAGTTTTATTCGATTGGGCTGGGTGACAAGGCTAGCTTCACGGACGTACCGTTGACGCGGTTGGCAATGATCCTGCTTTTCCAGGGCTTTGGGTTCAATCCCCGAGTCTGGTTGTAATATTATTATTTATTGTTTTGTAAACATACATTTATTTAATTAATCAACTTAGGACTTAGCGGCCGGACTTAGTGGCGCTGTATTTCGTGCAAGATATTATTAATTTTGTACTAAAACAGTTTATATATTATTTTCAAAAGAGTAACTGCGGAGTTTCTTGCCGATTGTTCTCCGTAGAATCTACATTCCAAATCGGTGGTAGCTTTACTTTTACAGAAATAATAATCACTTTAAAGTTTTAATTTGTATCGTGGGGTCTATTTGAATAAAGTTGTTTTTTGATTTTGATATATTTAAATATGTATATCAGTCGGCTGTTACCTAAACCACAGGCATTAAGTTGGTTAGATTAAGAACAGACGACCTTGTGTGTATGTTTATTTATTTCTATAAAAACATACTAAACACTACACTACAGAATAAATAGTATAAATTTTAGGATGGTACAGAATCTTCGACTGTTTTCGATGGTTTCTTTAGTATGTATAGTTAGTTGGTTTTCAGATCGTCAGAGAGATTTTACGACCGTTTTGGTGTAGTGGAGCGAGTAGTCGCCTTAACTGCCGGCGGTCACTTTTCACTTTATTTTTGTTTTCGGTCTGGGTGTATGTCCTTGTGGGTCTCCCCACCGTGCCTCGGAAAGAACGTAAAGCTGTCGGTCCCGGTTGTTTACACAGACACCTGATAGCGATCGTAACTCATAGTAGGAAATTTATCCGCTAACTTTTAAATTTGTTATTGTATTTGTGCTCTCATTGTCTTAGTTGTGTGCCTGTAAGCAGTGTGTGTGTCTCAAATAAATGTCTTTCTTTCTTTCTTCTTTCTTTCTTTCTTTAATTCGCAGTGAAGCAGCTTCATAGATTAAGCTCCAACACTTCTTCTATATCCTTCGCTTATCAGTGGGACGTTACAAGCTAGTAAAGTACAGTACGGAGCAACTTGAGAGAACAAGTTTTACTTAGTAACTACGAGGCCACTGGACCTTATGTAACATCGTTAATAGTTTATATTAATAAAATTATTTTTATAGATGAAATGAAACCACGAAAAGTACGTGTATCCATGTCGCCGCTTGTTGTCAAGTTCATGACCTTTACACTGCAGACGGTTCCGTCGGTTTTCGCCGATTTCTTGCTACGTTTGAAAGGAGAGACACCCAAGTAAGTTATTAACCACGGTGCTCCACTTCGGGTTGGCGGATAATTTCTCTACCATCCATTTCTCTACCATCCATTTCTCATACCATCTATTTCTCTTCGTAAAAACAATAACGCAGATTGGAGGATGTTAAATATCACACATGTATACATATAATATAAGTTGTAAATAAATTTTTAATAGCACATTGTTCATTGTAAATAATCTGTATAATCTATACAAATAATCAATCTGTTAAAACCTCCGTTTTATTAATACACTATATATCATCAAGAATAAATTTCAATAGCGCGTTCTTTTTTGTATCAGCGCCATCTCTTATCGTTTTTTTCTTTGTTCACGTATCACGTAAAAAGTACAAAACCAATGTAAATAACTTATATTAAACATAACTCACAGTATAATTTAGTTTTTGTTTCATTGTAATTTTTAAAAAGAAATATTTAAGAAAATAGAAATAGGTATCTACGCCGCCAACGCCATCTGGTCTAAGGAATCTTAAAAACTCACAAAACTTTTTTTTTTTTTATGACAAATAGACAGGCATTTGACCGCTATCTCACCTGATGTTAAGTGACGATGCGGTCGAAGGTGGAGCATGTCTGTCTAATAACAGTCTATTCAATCTGGCCTTGAAGGCACCCAGGTTGTATCGTTCGGGAAACACAGACGCGGGCAACGAGTTCCATTCCTTAGCCGTGCGCATCAAGAAAGTAGTGCCAAAGCGTTTTGTGCGCGTAGGTGGCATATCAATGACATAAGGATGGAACGATCGACCGCGCCTAGTGTCCCGATGGCGGAAGGTTGTTGGGGGAATTAGATCGTGCAGTTCCTTCGCACACTCACCAAAATATATTCTGTAGAACTCCGACAGTTATTTTTGAATACCAATTATTATACCAATTATTTTTGAGTTATTATTTTGTTAAACTTAAAAGTTTACTAAATATGTCGGATAGGAATAGAAATCGTTTTAATATTTTAGATAAACTTCATTTTCAATTAATATAAGTACTATTATGTTAAATGTCACTAAAAATAAAAACGATATGCTTCCATTATACGATAGATGGCGCATGTAGGTGATAAAAAATATAAATTTATAATTTTTAAAATTTTAGTTAAATACCCGTGCGAAGCCGGGGCGGGCCACTAGCTTAAGTAATAAAACATTTGAATTAACGAGTGCAAATAAATGTTAATTGATCGAAAAAATAAAATGTAATTAATTGAATTAAGTCATTCTTTGTATTATACATACAATTGACGGCCGGCTGGTCGAGTGGTCAGGCAACTGGACACTTTGCGCAGCGGTCGCGGGTTCGAATCCCGCCAGGTGCAGATAATTTGTATGACGAATATAGATGTCTGCACCGGGTCATGGATGTGTATATATGTATTTATATCTTATTCCGTTCCTAGTACCTGTAACACAAGTTCTTACGAACTTAGCACGGGGCTAGGTTAACGTGGTGTGATTGTTGGTTAATATTTATTTATTTATTTATTTATTATACAAAATAATGAGTTTTTTTATCAATGTTTTTTATGACGTTATCACGAAAAATTATCGTCCGTAAATCAACTTTACAGTCAACTATTTTTTTCCCAGGTACCTGAAGATGCAAAAACGACCCGTTTTACTCAGAGACATAATATCCAAGTTCACAATGACGTCTTCATACATAAAATCGGATAATTCATTAAAACTCATTGCGACATTGGATGAAAAGGACAAAGTTCTGTTCCCGTGCGATCCAAGGACGATATCGTGGTTGAAGTACATGCCGGTATTCTATCGTGGAGTACAGAATCATTTGTTGAAATCGAAACAGTAATTACGAGTGAAACCAGTAATTATAACATGTATTCTGATGGAGAAAATGTAAAACGTTCCTTAAGGGTGATTTTTTTTGGTTTATTACTATTATTTTATAAATAATGTTTTTCTTGTTAAGTTTCTGAAAAACTAATTGTTTTAAAAGAATTGTGAAGTACCAAAAAAAAAATGGAAATAAAATTCCGTAGATTTCTAACGATATTTCGTAGACGATGAAAAAATTCCGTAGATCTCCGGAAAAATCCGTTCAGTCACTGGTATATTGTTTCAAATTATGTGACAGTTACGACGCAGACATCGTGCGAGCATCACGTGTTTTACCGCTATGAAAATTAAAATAAAAATATATTTAATTAAAGTTTTTTTTATTTTAACACTATCTGTTCCTGCGACTTCGTACGCCATTGCTATTCCTTAAGCCTATAAGGTATTGTAGGGTAACGTTAAAAGGCTTTATACATTCCGTGCTTCAATTTATTCGGAAAACTTACCATGTATTGTAATTTCCGAACTAACAGCCAAAATAATTTGAATTATATACGGGACCATCGGTAATTATTGACAATCGTGGCTTTTGCGAAAAATGGCTCCAATTTTTTTTCTCAGAAATAAATAATTGACGATAAACAATAAATATGACGCCTGAAAAAATATATAACTAACGCTTGACAAAATATTCTTCTATGCGATTTTGCCATTTAAAAAAAAGGCGCATTGGAGTAAAATTATAAAATGAGGTAATAAATTGTTAATTATAATAAGTTCTGATATATTTTTCAAAATAAAAAGACCTAACAACCGATCAATAATAAGTTGTTAGTTCTTTTATTTTTTTAGGTTGTTAGGTTGGGTCTAGAAAAGCTTAACTTCAAATCGTCGACTAAAATTTTCTATATGCATTTTCAGCCATCTTGAAAAAAGGGTTTAATTCAGTTTTGAAGTGAAACTTCTTTAGAATCGTTGTGATTTGAAACGGGATGCGACGGAAATAACGACAGGTAAGAGACACAAATACAAAAATGTGTAGGAGAGAATGAGATAGTATGATGTCGCGTATCCTAGCACCGCGTAAACAACGAGTAAATAAGTAATAGAATGCTGAACTATTAATATTAATAAATTTTAAATTGAGTTTGCCAAAGATGTTTCACTTCTGACATGTGTAGGTACTCCGTACACACGACATTTTTTTAATAACTCGGTTCTCCGTTGAAATACGAAAATATTTTATACAATACTTTTTTATTGATTTTTTTACGATCTACAATTAGGATCCTTTACATTTTTCACCGATCGTTTATCGTTATTGCGATATGGATGGAAGAAAATCTAAATTTCGATAGTGAAATATGTGTTTTTGTTAATTTTTTTTTTCTTTTCGTGATAGATGTCGAAAAATTGCATAGAATCAAACTTGTAGAGCATGTTTGGAACTACAATTTTATTGTTTTATTTATTATTTTCGACTTAAATTACGACGTCTAGTGCACCACAATGCGAAATGACGTCTAGAAAAAGGCATCTCGAGCATATTATATTAGCTTATAAAAATTTCATTATTTAAAAAATTATATATAGCAAACAAAATATAAAACTTCAATAAAATTTTATCTCGTGATCTTTTTAAGTACGAGTATGTATATGTATAAGAAGGGCTCCAAGAAGCAAAAAATTAATTACTATTCACTTAGATTATATAGGGTTATATTTTATGATAATTAAAGTATAATTTCTTACGTGCGTACATAAGTAGGTACCATAGAAATATTAAGAACAACTTCTTTCTTAAATCTATGGTAGGTACACACTTTTTTTTTAATCTTATTTTCTTAATAACTAATTAAATTCAGCCAAGTCAAAAGTCAGAGTCCAAAAACCATGAAGGATCTGAATACTTGCTAAATGTTTTTACCATTTGCGACCTTCTTTTCGTCATCGCTTCGTCTTTGATGGTTTATCACAATCACACCAGCTTAAAAGCCAATGTAAAAATCTCAAGTATTGACGGTATTGGGAACTTGGTCTAAATTTATAAAAACTATTAATAATCTATGTATATATAAAAGGGAAACTCAACTAATTACAATTTGAAAAACTATTAATATAAATATAATTGTAAGATTTTTTTTTCCTAGCGCCAACTGGCGGGTTAATACAAAAAAAAAAAAAACAACTAGAAAAACAATAAAATTGCTAATGCGTCATAGACTATAGGAAAACTGTTTCTTAATCTGGAACCGTCTTGGAGAAAAATAGAAATCTGTCAACTCTCTTCAAAGTAAGATATTGTGTACATACTTTTAAAACTAATTGTAAGAGACAATTTCAATACGTTTAAGAATTATATATATTTTTTCGTGTCAGCGCCATCTATTTATGGATGGAGCAACTACTTCCTATAAGTATTCCACCAAGGTATGTCAGGAGGAGCCACACACAATTTATTTCGTCCGAATTACTGAGTAGGTGCTTAATTCAGTCATTACGTATTTCCATTTATTATTATAAATTTAATATACATTGTAATTAAAAAAATAAATAGGCACAAAGTAGTATTTACGTAAAAGTTTATGGAAATTTTAAACATTTAATTAAAATATTTTAGGCCACGTAGTTAAGCACTTGAAGTACAGAGGGCGCTGTTGACTAATTTTTATTTTATACAATAATTTTCATTGCTTAATAAAGTAATACTTTAAAGATGTATTAAATTGTATTTATATTTTTATCACACATATACATAGTGGGGCCGATTTTATAGTTTTCTTTCAGAGAATCGGAATTGCGTCTCAACGAAGAAATAAGCAGAAAATTTACGCCATTACGCGTCCACGTGAATATTATAATATATACAAATCTGTAAATAACGAAAACTGATTTGTTTCTGAATTGATAAGTATTTTGTATCAATAGGGAAAAAGTAGATATAGGAAACAAAAAACTATATTCAGTTTTGTATTATAAAAATAGGATTAATCCTGTATTTTTTATTTGAATTAATAAATAGATAACTTAAAAAAATAAGAAAACGTGCTATCTCAGTCAAATTGATGTCATCAAAAACATAACTTGTAAAAAGAAACCAAGTCTCGCAACTCACTTCTTCTTCCGTAAAAAGTTGTGAGATCCATGTACTACCAAGTCGGCTAATTTATTCAATCCCTACTTAAGGGTTCTTCTGTTTAAAGTTATTACGTTAGTAGCTAACTTAACAACATCGTATAGTGATCATATCAATATTAAAAATATTTGATGTTTTAAATAAATAGACTGACTTGGCAATCGCACTAAACAATCTAATTTAATATAATATTCTTATGTGTTACTTCTTAGATACATTGTTTTCATGCGATTGCCAAGTCAATCTATTTATTTAAAACATCAAAGATTTTTAATATTGATGTGATCACTATACGATGTTGTTAGGTTAGCTACTAACGTAATAACTTAAAACAGAAGAACCCTTAAGTAGGGATTGAATAAATTAGCCGACTTGGTAGTACATGGATCTCACAACTTTTTACGGAAGAAGAAGTGAGTTGCGAGACTTGGTTTCTTTTTACAAGTTATGTTTTTGATGACATCTCATTTCTTTTTGTAGACAGTCCTACTTATTTTCCTTTCCGGTGTCTTCTACTTCTTTAATATCAACAACGTATTTTCTTAAAGCCTTCGCTAGGTCTAATGAGCTTTTCTTATTTTTGTAGATATTCTTCCTCTTTTTCTTTTCCGATACGATACAGATATATAATTTGATTGTCATGTCATACATATTGTGATCTCAAGTTGACAACTTGAAATACTTGACAAGAGAGATGAATGAAGTATGTTTAGCCGGAAACAGTGTTGTCAGATTGCTGTCGATTTTTTACACCTAAACTTCAATAAAAATAAACTATTAATAAATATTAAAAAAAGTGAATGTATACTTATGTACGTACGTAAAAAGTTATACTTATAATAAGACAATGCGCCGAGTTAATGGTTGGTGCGCGCCATCTGTAAACAGACCCTGAAAACCCACTAAAACAAAGTACTCGTCAAGACGAATCAAAGGAGCCGAAACTCGATTGGGGTGCGTCGTTTTATTACAGAGTTCCTATAACCACCTTCTAGCTACATCATCAAACCCTGGTTACCATTGAAAGACAAACTACTCGTCTAGAGGATTCAAACGAGCCCGAACTCGATGAGGCTGTGTCGTTTCATTGCGAAGTTCTTATGACTGCGTTCCAACTCCATTATCAGATTAGACCCTGGTAACTATCTAAAAACAAAGTACACGTCAAGACAAATCAAACGAGCCAAAATTCGATGGGTTTGCGACGTTTTATTACAGAGTTCCTATGATCACCTTCCAGCTCCATCATCAGACCCTGGTTACCTTTGAAAGACAAACTACTCGTCAAGACAATTCAATCGAGCCCGAACTCGATGGGGTTGCGTCGTTTCATTACAGAGTTCCTATGACCACCTTCCAGCTCCATCATCAGACCCTGGTTAGCATTAGAAGATAAATTACTCGTCAAGACGATTCAAACGAGCCCGAACTCGATGAGGTTGTGTCGTTTTATTGCAAAGTTCCTATTGCCACCTCTCAGCTCCATCATCAGATCAGACCCTGGTAACCGTCTTGAAACAAAATACTTGTCAAGCCGAATTAAACGAGCTGAAACTCGATGGGGTTGCATCGTTTCATTACTGACTTCCTTTGACCACCTTTTAGCTACATTATCAGACCCTGGTTACCATTGAAAGATAAACTACTGGTCAAGAGGATTGAAACGAGCCCGAACTCGATGAGGTTGTTTAGTTTCATTGCGAGGTTCCTATGGACACCTTACAGCTCCATCATTTGATCAAACCCTGGTAACCATCTAAAAACAAAGTACTCGTCAAGGCGAATAAAACGAGCTGAAACTCGATGGGGTTGCGTAGTTTTCATTAGGGTGTTCCTATTACCACATTCCAGCTCCATCACCAGACCCTGGTTACCATTGAAAGACAAACTACTCATCAAGACGATCCAAACGAGCCCGAACTCGATGAGTTTGTGTCGTTTCATTGCGAAGTTCCTAAAGCCACCTTCCAGCTCTATTATCAGATCAGACCCTGGTAACCATTTCAAAACAAAGTATTCGTTAAGACGAACCAAACGAGCCAAAACTCGATGAGGTTGCGTCGTTTCATTACTGAGTTCCTATGACCACATTCCAACTTCATCACCAGACCCTGGTTACCATTGAAAGACAAACTTACTCGTCTAGAGGACTCAAACGGGCCCAAAATCCTTCCTTTGGCTACCTTCTAGCTCCTTCATCAAATCAGCACCATGTAATCATAATATTGCATTGTCACATGATTTACTATTATTTTGGATCAAATTTAATTTGCAAGATTTGATGACAAATATCGAGACAGGTGAAACAAAATAAAAGCTTGTAAAAAGTGAGTTGACACATCCAGCGCAATGAAGTAAGTTAGCGCAATTGCGCGGCGCCTACTACTTAGCTTTATGTTGTCGGTTTTTTGTCACAGAGTACACGCGCATCGTATAAAAATTTACTCTCATCAAGAAGTTATAGCTTTAAAATACAAAAGTTATTTTGAGTCCTTATTTTATATATTTATTTTTATTTATTTAATGTTAATATACATTAATTAACAGTTATTGCTGTTATGACTCACTTAATCAATCAGGTGCATTCTAATAATGACATAATTATATGAACTCAAAAATGATGATCACGCTGGCGAAATGGTGCGCGCTGTTGTATATTAAGCGGGAGATCCCGGGTTCAATCCCCAGCAGAGTAAATTTTTTTTCTCTGATCTGCTTTGGTGGGAGTCTTTGGTAGTGGCTAGTTACCACCCTATCGGCAAAGACGTGCCGCAAAGCGATTGAGCGTTTTGCTACAATGCAGTGTAGAAACCGATTAGAGGGATAGGTTTAATATAGCTGCCAACTGAATAAAATAAAATAACTTACGTACGGGAAGCGTGGAAGCCGCGCAGCGGGCAAATCACCTCAGCCAGTCGCGGTTATGATTTATTAGTGCTCTTTAATACTTTGCGTGATTTTGGTACAGCTACATAAGACATGTCCCATTCTTGCTTTTTCATTCCGTTGACCATTTTACAGGTTACCTTTGAAGATAATTATATCTAGGTACCTATCTACACCTATTATTCCACTATGTTATACTTGTACGGGTACATTGATTCATTCACTGCAAATGTAACTTTGTAATCCTATATATTTATATGGGATTACAAAGTTATTTATGCAGTTGGTGTATTTAGAAAACTGGACCGAAATTGCAAAATATTTGAATTTTTCCTTGGTTTATATACTAAACACTAATGGAATTCTAAATTTGAAGCTTTTATGTCTGCTAGAAGTGCCTTAGAGTTTTGATGATCGGTCAGTCAGTGAGTGACAAAATTCTAAACTTTGACTAATTATAATTCTTAAACTACTGGTTCAAATTGAATGAAATTTGAAATATACCGTGTTTATACTATGCCTGCTTGGGTATTGAAAATTCAGACTTCTAGTTTTATCCACAACGAAGTTATAGGGGGTCGAAAATGGCCTCAGTTGCTTCGAGAAAAGATAGTACGGCCGTGCCACTTTTTTTTTTTGCTCGACTTGGCGGAGGCACTGCCGTGCCTCCAGATAAGCCTTTTTCATAACAATGTAATTATTTTAAACCACAATTTTTTTTACAAGTTTGAATTGCGTTGGTATTAATAGTTCATTTATTTCAAACTCACAATCACACGGTTCCGTGGTGTAGTGGTTATCACATCTGCTTTACACGCAGAAGGCCGCCAGTTCGATCCTGGCCGGAATCACACTTTTTTTTTATTTTTAAACATAATTTTTTATCATAATCATTTTTATTTGTAATTTTCGCTTTTTAACATAATTATAATATCAATTAAAGAGGAAAATTGTTTAAAAACATTGAAGGACTGGATCGCCTTTGTACGTCTTTTATGTGTTTTACTACGTAAATTACTTGTACTGAAATCTTGTTTCTCCTAAACTTCTTGCAGAAATGCGTTAAATTAGACGTTTTAACATCTACTAGTTACACGGAAGAGCCCTTTCCCAGTTGTATGATATTGACAGGATATTACAAAACAATCTAAATATGAAACAGTTTGTAAACGTCCCACAGCTGGGCGAAGGCCCCTCAATATAGAATTGTAGAAATCCGTGATGCTCACAACGATATACTCGTAGTACCTCTAGCATTTTATTTATATAAATTATTAAAATTAATTTATGGAATCAAGTTCCTTGTATATATACCTATATATAATATATCTCTGACATATTATACATATAATGTCTTAATTTATAATTATACTTGGATATTATGGTGACCAATAAAACTATAATTGAGTTGCTCTGAAAAGAGAAACAACATTTAAAGCTATTGTTTCACCAGTCCTTATTAATCACTACTTTTTAAATATTTAAATTATTATATAATATTCACAATCGATTAAAATATAACAACAGCTCCATAGCAACCAATTCACAGATAAATTATTCAAACAAGTATGCTTAATTAAAAAAATCAAAAAACCCGACTGCGTAAAATACTCTTATTATAAACTAAAAAGAATAAAACAATTTACTAGCTTTCATTTGATACCCATATTGCTACAGTAAGAAAAAAAATTCAACTCCCCCCTCTCATTCCGCCATTTGCGGGCGCCGTTTTGAAAATTTATATAGCCTATGTCACTACTACAATTTAGACAAATCCAACGACACCTCATATGTCAAAAACCGTCCAGCCGTTTGGGCTGTAGGGCATGCCAAAGAAATGGACATACA
This sequence comes from Euphydryas editha, assembly GCA_036937285.1. Lineage (NCBI taxonomy): Eukaryota > Metazoa > Arthropoda > Insecta > Lepidoptera > Nymphalidae > Euphydryas > Euphydryas editha. The sequence goes on from JAUPFZ010000029.1 coordinate 554,266, forward strand.
TACATACATACATACATACATACACTCGAAAAACATAACCCTCCTTCTGTCGCAGTCGGGTAAAAAATAAATATTTTAAATTATATTAATAACTACTTAAACAAAGTGTCACGCACTTTGCTTACATACATGTTTCCTTAAAGATTTTATAATTAAATCAAATTTGTTTTATGCATGATTATTTATTTATTAATTTTATTATAATAGAAATAAAAAAAAATATGTCCAATAATTTAATTTCTGTTCATATTTCGTTGATTTTTTACTAACGTATTGTACCTTTAAACTTTATTAAAATTAAAAAAATATATATAGATTTTTATAATAATATAACTATAAATAAATATTGTAGGCAACATTTTGGTTTCAACAATTTATCGCAAATAACTTATCAACAATACCCATTGTGAATGATTTGTCATACAACATTACTCTCTACAATGTGTTGAAGTGACTGATCGTTCTTCGTGACGATCCGTTAGGTGTAGTGATGTGAGTGGTCGCCTCAACGCCAGCGGTCGCGGGTTCTGTGTTTATATCCTTGTGGATCTCTCTCTCTTTTTTTTTTGTTTCGCAGGGGAATCCATTTACGGATGACATCCAGGACGCTCGGGTAGGCAGTTTTAGACCTATGTCGGACTCGACACTTGCGGGAGCCTTCAGCCGCTTTAATTGGAGGTTCCCGGATCTGCAGACAACAGGACCACCAGCGATCCCTCCAGCGACAGGCCAGCCTTCTCCTCCATGGGGACAGTCCGGCTCACCTCTGAACAGTCCCGACGACGCCGTTTCTAGCTGGACCGGGTTCCCATCCCGGCCCGACACGGGCACATGGGCGTTATAAAAGGTGCACTAAGTAGCACCTCCTACGCACCCACATTCGTCGCCCGCGGACGGAGGCCACGCCACGTCGGCGGCCTCCTCTATCACCCGCTCGTAGGCCTCCTTCTGGGACATTACTGTCTCGCAGAAGAAGACGCCTTCCAGGACTCGTCGTCGCCGAGCATCGCTGTAATGACGCTCGGGAGCGACAAGTCCCCTGAGTAGGTCATCCCTAATAATGCGACTTTTTTTTCTTCCATACAATACAAGTACACTTTATTGCACATCAAAAAAATATACATATATCATCAAATCTTCCATATAAAACTATAATTAACTAAATTAATTACATTAATTTATTATTATATATCTTAAAAACTGTATTAACCTCGAGTGTCAATCAATCATCATTATCTACTACAAGCTTTAAAATGTTTATGTGGAATTGAGTGGAGGAATAAAAGTATTCTATTAACGTCAGATTTTGAACAAGATGTATAAATATACACATACATAATATATATATTATATATTATAGGCAGAGTGTGAACTAATAGTAGGAATTGAAAAATATATATATATCAAAAATGGTTTGATTAATCTTAAATAAATATTTATTAATAAAACATCTTGATAGAAAGTTAATTATTACGAATTCAATAAATTAAAACATTATATTGACTATGAATTATATTCGCGCCTCATATGCGTCACTTACCTATCTGACATTATAATTATTAATTTTAACACATTTAAATACGCAGACAGTGCGTGTGTCATATAAATTAAAGTTAATTTTAATATAATTGTGGTTTTGTTAATATGTTATATTTGTCCTGTTTATGTAAGCCTTTAAAAACAGTTCGTTTTATCTACATATATATAAATAAATTAAAATTTTCCTCGATCACGACTTAACTTAAAAAATAAAATGGTTGTCTGTAAAGTTGGTTTACAGACGATAATTTTTACGTGATAACGTCATAAGAAAACATAGATGTAGAATTTTATTGATGTACTCGAACGCGGTCCGATGGAGTGTAAGAGAGATGCGTCATAAGTCGAACTGCGTTCTGTGTGTTAGAAATTTCCACCTTTTATATAATTTCCGAATTAAAAGACCGTTCTTCTTCAAATATAGTTTTATTAGAATTTCTTTTAGCACCACTTATTAGTCGAAACGACCAGCTTGCTTCGTAGCTCAATGATGATTGTTATCCTTCCTCATTGCAACAAATAGGAAATAAATAAAAGGAATTCAACTGACTACTGAATGACATTTCTTCAAAACACCCGGAAGTCAAAATTGAGCTACAAAGAACTTAAAACACTGTTAAACAAAATATCAGAAAATATAAACCTATTTAAAAAAAATATATTTATATCCAAATACAAGTTGTTTTATAGTAAATCAAACAATATTATGTATACAAACTTCCGTAATGATTAATAACTTTTAGTACAGTTTACAAATTATTTTGAACGAATGAATAAAACATTTCTAGAATATGTGTAATATTTGTTTGAAATTAAGACATAAATTAACAAACATTTTACAAGCTAACAATTCGTCCATCCTGACAAATTTCGCGTCCCCGCGAACGAAACAATTTAGCCATAGATTGAATATAAAAATTCATTAGTACATTTAAAGAAAAAAAAAATTTAAAATTAACAATACGATCATATATGTATGTATTTAATAGATTATTTAAGAATTTAGATAATAAAAATTACACAATCACTTAATGCAATAATAAAATGTTAACAATTCTAAAATTACATAATACCATAATAATTACTCTGCACTTTGCACTTTGCGATGGAGCAGAAAGGTTCTCGAGTGGAAACCACGTACGAGCAAGCGCAGCGTCGACTGGCCATAGTCGCCGAAAGCCGTTGGATAGAGGCTGCTTTGAACCAGTTGCTCTGATCGATGGGGAAGGCCTACGCCCAGCAGTGGACATCCAATGGCTGATATGATGATGATGATTGCACCTGTAAAGTAAATTCGCTCATAGCGACATTATGTGCACGTTGCACTTCTAAAGTAAATTCGCTCATAGCGACTTTATGTGCACGTTGCACTTCTAAAGTAAATTCGCTCATAGCGACTTTATGTGCACATTGCACTTCAAGGATTATTTATATTCGCTCACAGCAGTTTAACAATAACACGTGCATATTGCACAAATCTACATTTATTCATGACAGAGTAGACTTACAATTTGTATACTTTGCAATTTTCAAGTAAACTCGTTATCACTTACTTTTTTTTTAATAAAATATTGTCTTACATTTTAAGGTAAACAATTATTCTATATGAATTATTAAATTATTATTTTTTTTCGGAAAAGTAACATCTGGAACATAATATATCTAAATCATACACACATTAATTATGTGTACTCTCGTTAAAAGACGATCCACATTTGTTGTTAAAATATGGCTAAGGATGTCTTTTGTCGATCGAGAATATACTCTTATACTTCAACATCCCTTTTTATAATACGAGTATTTTCTACCTCAAATCTATCTTAATCGAAAATTTTAATTATTCTGTATAGGCCTGAACATTTTGGTAATAATTTTCTATTTTTACCTAAAGTTTTGCTCCTTACTAAATCTCTAACTTTAAAGTTAAACGTTTTTTAAATAATACCTCATAAATAAGGTAAAGTAAGTAAATCTACTTTATCCCTAATCTTACATTATCTATCACAACATAGTAATTACCTTTTTTTTTATAAGGAGTGTTTTCACCTATCTGAAAATCTTCACTGATCTCAGTAAGCCTTAGCCCAAACAAAACTTCAGAGAGGTTTTTATCTGTAACTTTATTAACGGTACTGTTTAGACCCCATTGTATTTGCAATAATCGGTCACCCCAAGTCTTTCGTCTTTGCCATGGTTTCGAAAGGCAAAATCTCAATCAAAATCAAAAAAGAATTTTAAATTGTCAGATTATACCACTCACCTGACCATTTGCTCTAGGTGAAGCAACTGTATTCTTTATACGATTAACTCCTAATTTACTAGGAACATATTTAATTTTCATACTTGTAAGTGATGACCTCTATCAATTATTATTGGACTTTTCGGTAAACCAATTATGCCGAAATAGACCATAAGAATTGTAATGGTGGAAGTTGACTTCATATTTTAACTGTTTTCAAAATGATAAATTCTGTGAATGATTCTAAATAACTAAACTTTAACAATTATTTCTTTTCGATTCTACAAATGCACTAATATGATTAATGTGAATGGTGTGAAAACTAAACCCAAGCACGTATGTTCTAAATTTAACAAGAGCAGCAATGACTGCAAGTCTTTAACTTATAGTATGAAAAATCGGATTCTTCGGGCGAGTCTGTCTACTGTAAAAACTACCAGTTTAAGAAATCCGTCATTTAGTTTTCGTAGTAAAACGCTCCCTATTCCATATCTGCTAGCGTCTGTGTATATTTGTGTATCAAGTGTGGAGTTATACAGTGCTAGTAGGTACGGGCCTAAAACAAGCTTTTTTATTTTATTTTTTTATTTTTTATTAATTGCTTCTTCTTTATCTTCTGACTAAACCCAATAGAGTTTTTCTTTAATAATTTTACTAAGGGACGATCTATTTTAATATAGGTAACCGTCTAAAACAAAAGGTCTAAAAAAAGCTAAGCTAGCTAAACCACGCAATCTTTATACAAATTGGAATGCGCACGTGCACTAAAAAAAACGTTCTAAAGTATGGGATAGTATCTATTTCTACTAGTATGACCATAATTCAAGAATTATGAGAAAAATATATTTAAGTAAGTTAACGAAATTGGTCTTGTATATTAATTCAATATATCTACCTAGATATAAAAGTTTAGAAAATAATGAATTCATATGTATTAGGTGTATGTTATTTTTTTAAGTTATGAGTTTTCACCCAATTTTACAAGTCACGCAAAACTGAACGAGTTCAACAATTTACAGCGGTCCAAACAGAAAATTTAGTTTTAGTTTTTTAGTGTTGTAATTGTTAAGATTAAACACCTTTTTTTTTTTAATTAGACAATTATCAAAATTGTCTATTTTTTCCTTAAACACAATTAAAACTTAGGGTGGGCCATTATGAGGTAACAGTAGAAAATTGGGCCAAGATGTAATAAAGCTTGGGAAACACTAGTCTAGGCCATACTAATTCTAAAATTCTTAGTTTAATCAAGTATCTGTATTTACACATGTCTATTTCAAATGAGAATAATTTCACATCAAGATTTTAAATTCTAGTAAAAAAATATCATTCATTGATTGCATAATATCACGAATTTGTGGATATTTACTTTCTGTCATTCATCACTTTTACAGATAAATTAATAGCCATGATAACTGATTGTCAAAACTAAATTACTTCGTTTTTAAATTTAACTTACATATATAACCATATGTATTTTTTTTAAACCTTATAGCCACCCTACAAAGTTAAATTAAAATCCCATATAGTCCTGTCACTGTCCTGCTCAGAATGATTTTTCTCCTTTACATGTTGGAAATAAATGTAAACCATAAAGGCTAGTTATTTCAAGGTGCATATTTGAATATATTTTAAGTGAGTGTTCCAGTTATAATAGGTCAATGGGCTTAGAAAGTTTTTTCACATACTATTTTTTTTAAAGCCGCTCTTACAGCCTCACTATAAAGTTCGAAATCTAGGTAATCGATGCGATTTTGAACATGTAACCTTTTTAGAGTTTTAACGTTAATACTATTTCTCTAATTTTTTGAAATATGACTTTTAATGTTTCGATAAATTCTTCAAACGACTTACTCGGTACCAAGACATCTCCACATAAGCTAATAAGTTATATATAATAGTATTTAATAGTATACATATTATAGCATTAATAATACAATTACGAGCCAAGACTTTGCCCCATTTAAATGAACTGATCTTTTGTTATAGTGTAGAATAGATAGATAACTACTGCCGTTTTTGATATTGTAAGGGCAAATTTCTACACTGTATTTTAAACGATGACTATTTTTAACGAAAATAATTCCACTAATTTTTTTTATAGGTAGACCTCTACAGACAGGTAGATCTTCACAGAAATACAACCTTCGGCTGTAATAGTTTTGACAAATTTTAAAACGAACCTTACATCGTCTTTTATTAGTTTATCCGTAATTAAGAAGCTACCCGACTTAATACCCATATGTGAGGTTGTTACTTAACAGTCTGTCCGATAAGTAAAACATAGTTTAAATAATTACCAGAAATAACATTTTGCTAAAAGTAAATTTTAACATTGTCAGTCATCAAAGATATTTTAGGTTTACCTATAGCACTTACATGAGTATTTTCAAAACCTTTAAGAGATACCAAATTATTAAATTGCCATTTCTGACGTGATACAGTCTCTCTCATAACAGATTCATCATTTTATTAAAGTCCACTCAAGGCCAAAATCTACGAATACTATCAACTTTACATTATCAATATATACCCTTGATAATTTTTCATCTACTCCTAAGTCATCAATATCAAATCACAATGTCTTAACTTATGGTATCAAAATCAAAAACAACTTTATTCAAATAGACCCCACGAGCACTTTCGAATCGTCATTTTACAAATTAAGACTTTAAAGTGATTATTATTTTGTAAAAGTAAAGCTACCACCGATTCAGAATATAGATTCTGCAGAGAAGAATCGGCAAGAAACTCCGCAGTTACTCTTTTGAAAATAATATATAAACTGTGTTTTAGTACAAAATTAGTAATATCTTGCATGAAATACAGCGTTACCGACTAATTAATCCTGCTCCGAATATTACGCTTTAACTATTGTTTTTTTTTTTTTTTTTTTTTTTTTAATAAAATCTATAAATTTAATATGAGACAATTCCAAACTTAAAATTTAGATTTAATCAACCTAAACACTCCTATTTCATTCAGGATCATCATGACCAATCCGTTTATACGCAATACTCAATAAGCAAATGACTATAATTTTCGTTTCAAAGAAAGGCCGATTTCAGTATACGAGTACGTACCTATTCGTTACATTTTAACAATAGTGATAGCTGTCTCTCGTACCATTTTTAGCAATACCGACTAGCTTTGGAAGAGCATAGTGAGCGATCTGTTTGCTATCACGTCCATAAATCTCAGAGCATTCTTTTATTTAGGCAAATATAATTTGTTTTTTTTTACATAAGGTAAATTTCTGGAACTACGTCGTTATTACTTAGTTACTAAATCTTTCTTTACTCTGCAGATTTATAGATGAATAAAGAAAGTACAAAATTACATATCAGTAATAATTTCAAAATAGATTATATTTTAGTTAACAGGTTATGCATGAATCATAAAAAATTATTCGAGATTATTTTATGACTATTTTGCAAGGAATCTTTGATACATTTGAGTAATTCATTAATAACACCATTAAAAGGTTGAGGCTGTGATGTCACAGATGTTATATTTTATAAACATAAAGGCGGACTGCACTACGTGATCTACTAGAGCATTTTTTTTTTTACTAGGAGTTAACAATCTGTGACGATTCTGTTTGCTACGAATACGATCTCTACTTTTACTTTTCGGGTCATATCCCCGCGTATTTATTGATGGCGTACGCAGTGTATGGCGTTGCAATGGAGATATTACAACTGACCTGTTTCGACTTCTTGCCCGCAGCTTAATCCATGGAGGCGATTTTCTGGATCTCTCACTGCTGCGTTGCTGACGAACGATGACCTTGTTTTGGGCCTCGAGCATTTGTCCTGGATCGACTGCGTCTCGAGGGTCCTTCCAGCACAATGCTGAGATGCCTCTCAGTTGACTTCCGTCTACTCTCGGACCGTTAATTAGGCATCTTAATTTGATGTACAATTAGTAATGTCCAATGACCTGAAATAATTACAACAACAAGTATCTGTTCCACATAAACATGTAGTATATCCTAAACAAGTTAATAATTGCAGATAGGAAAGTTACATAAGTTATCAAGTTACTCAAGTTTATAGTTATCAGGCATCTGCCAGTGAAATTACTATCAAAATGGGTCTAACCATTTTGGAATTCAACCGAAACAAACAAACTTTTTTTTTTTTTTGCTTTATGTACCATATACATCTTTGTATGCATTAAGTAAAATCTGTTATTTTGACATTACAAACATACACTTTAATTTTATTTATTTATATAGAATATATAATATATCACGTCTTTCATAGCTCGAGCTTTACTACTTATTTTGCGAAAATTTTACTTTTTCCGAGCATTCCGAATATATTACAATTAATTACACACACACAAAAAAAAATTTTTATTTGTTTAAATTACGACAAGTAGAGGGTAGTATATGATATTTTATGATTTTCTACTACCATATTGAAAAATATTATACAATAATCAATCACATTCAGTAATCATATCAACTATTACATACCTTGTTTTGGGCGTATGGTCACACCAGGTTGGTATTAATACACCAGAATACCTTGGTGTTATCCCTGCTTCTGAATTGTTAGAAATTTCCACCTTTTATATAATTTCCGAATTAAAAGACCGTTCTTCTTCAAATATAGTTTTATTAGAATTTCTTTTAGCACCACTTATTAGTCGAAACGACCAGCTTGCTTCGTAGCTCAATGATGATTGTTATCCTTCCTCATTGCAACAAATAGGAAATAAATAAAAGGAATTCAACTGACTACTGAATGACATTTCTTCAAAACACCCGGAAGTCAAAATTGAGCTACAAAGAACTTAAAACACTGTTAAACAAAATATCAGAAAATATAAACCTATTTAAAAAAAATATATTTATATCCAAATACAAGTTGTTTTATAGTAAATCAAACAATATTATGTATACAAACTTCCGTAATGATTAATAACTTTTAGTACAGTTTACAAATTATTTTGAACGAATGAATAAAACATTTCTAGAATATGTGTAATATTTGTTTGAAATTAAGACATAAATTAACAAACATTTTACAAGCTAACATGTGCTCTCACTCGCTCGCGACACGTGACGAAATGGCGTCATTTTTGCAAAAAATACCCGATAGCTTTCATCAATTTACTAGACGTTATCACGTCAAAATGACTTTACCAATTTCATTATTTAATTTTTATCTAAAAGATTTATAATATTTTATAAAAGGTTCTCACGGAATTAAAAATTAGGAAAATTCCGTGGAACATTGGAAAATTTCAGAAAACTTGACAGTTCGCGTGTTTGAATGTGTGTACAAGGAATTTATATACAAACTCGAATGTTCACGTGCACTCCAAAAACGTTCCTACGGCAGGGATTGCATCTCTTTCTAACATTGATTCAAGGCAACTCTCGTAAGAAAAAGAGAAAATTCCAGTAATCAACGAAATGCTCGGAACGATTTTTCACTTTACATGTTATAAGCCAATGTCAACCTTATGTCAAATATTTCAAGGTACATATTTGAATATACAATTTTATTAAGTGAGCGTTCCAGTTATGATATTAATTCCTTGTGTGTGTGTAGTATTAAATATTCATAAATCATAGCTAAGTATGTCTGTCGGATTAGCTAGTTAATAAAATAAATAAATAAAAAAAAGAAACTCATAACGCAGACGCAGACAGATGCTATAAATCTTTTGAAACAAATAAAATGGCATAATTATCTCTCTATCCTAGGAATTTATATAATAACTGGAACGCTCACTTAATAAAATTGTATATTCAAATATGCACTTTGAAATAACAGACATAAGGTTGACATTTTATTTTTTGACGACGCGTTGGCGCAGTGGTCACAGCAACTGGCTGATGAGCTAGCGATCGCGGGTTCGATCCCCGCACATGACAAATATTTGTATAGGCCATACAGATGTTTGTCGTGGTCTGGGCGTTTGTGCTTGTGTATTGTGTGTGTTTCCGGACCCCCGACACAGGCTTCACATCCTACTGGGGGCCGTTGAGTGTGAGACGTTTATTATTTATTATTATTATTTGTTTCCAACATGTAAAGTGAAAAAATCGTTTCTAGCATTTCGTTGACTACTGGTATTTTGTCTCTTTTTTACGAGCTGCCTTGAATCCATGGTAGAAAGAGATTTAATTTAATTTATTTAGTAGTGTAGTGATGCGTGTAGTCGCCTTAACGCAAGCGGTCGAAGGGTCGATTACCGCTCGAGGCAGATTTCTATTTTTACAAATGTTTGTTTCTGATCTGATTGTGCCTTGTTGGTCTCCCCACCTGGCGGGTGGTGCCTCGGTGAGTACGTAAAGTCGTCGGTCCCAGTTGTTATCACAGCCACCTAGATAGCGACCGTTACTCATGATAAGGACATTATCACCAGGAGATTAAGCTCCAACCCTTCTAATATATGGAGAAGAAACCTTTTCCCAGCAGTGGGTTGTTTACAGGCTGATTCAATTCAGTTCTACAAAAATAACTCTCTAAAGTGGGCAAAGAGAGTCCTAGAGGCATTGATCACCCATTAAGCACACTTAAATGTATTTAAACTATATCAAAAATACATAGAAATATGCGCAAATTGTGCAAAAGCCATAAAATATATATGTACCTATACTATAATTATATGCTTAACACACACACAAGGTCGTCTGTTTCTAAGGTAAGCAACTTATTGCCTGTGTTTTAGATAACATCAGACTGATATACATTTTTTTTTAAATAAATATACATATAAATAATACATATTTAAATAAATACATATTACACCCAGACTCGGGGTGAGAATCGAACCCATGGTCCTGGAGCAGAAAACAGGGCCACTACTAACTGCGCCATGGGCCAGTAAAATAATATCTCGATGAAATAATAACAATTTGATTGAATAAAAATTTAAATTAAAACAATTTATGGAAAACAAATTGTGACGTAGAACTATAGTTGTTTATGACAAGTACTCTGGTTTTGAACGATGTTAGGAATTTTACACATGTAGCATTCTAGAGAGTTAAACGCTCGATTCATCAATTAATGGATACGAAATAATTAATATCTTACAATGAACGCTTTTTTTTGACGGCCGGCTGGTCGAGTGGTCAGGCAACTGGACACTTTACGCAGCGGTCGCGGGTTCGAATCCCGCCAGGTGCAGATAATCTGTATGACGAATATAGATGTCTGCACCGGGTCATGGATGTGTATTTATGTATATATGTATTAATATCTTAAATTTATTTCCGTTCCTAGTACCCGTAACACAAGTTCTTACGAACTTAGCACGGGGCTAGGTTAACGTGGTGTGATTGTTGGTTAATATTTATTTATATTTATTTATTTTTTCACGGATAAACTCTTGGCACCATTGCATGCGTATATGATTTATACTAAAACTAACTGTTTATGAATTTAAGTAAATAAATTTAAAAAAAAAAAGTTGTTGTCTATAAAGTCGGTTCACAGACGACAATTTTACGTGATAACGTGATAAGAAAACATTGATTAAAAATTGTGTATGTAATTATGTACGCACGTAAGAATTTATAAGAAAGAAAGTCATAATAAAACGATGCACCGAGTTAGTGACGCGCGCCATCTGTAATTTTCACTTACAAGCTTATAGCATAACGTAATTACTTATTTGGAACTAGCAACAAATATCGGTTATGGAAATCAATTTTAATATCTTACAATTTTATTTTAATTTTTTTACTTTATTTATCAAAATATCGTTCAACTGATACGAAATACAAATTAATTTAATAAAACTAACAAATTTGAAAAAGAAACCAATTTCTGTATATTAATTTTAAAGTTATTTATATCTTGTGACTAATATGATTCATAATAAGATGAAAAACAAAAATGTTTACTAGCAATGAACGTAATAGATGAAATAATAAAACAAAGAAATAAAATACAATACAAATATTATATATACTTACTAGTCATCTTTTATTAGTAAAAGCTTCTTTAAAAATAGTTCGCGTGTAGATTGCGTGGCGTGCTGTCGCTGTCTCTTCTACTCGGACGCGGTCCGATGGAGTGTAAGAGAGATAGATGCGTCATACGCCGAACGCTTAGGCCGATCGTGAGCCGAACTCTTAGGCCGATCGTGCCTCTCTATCGCTTGTTCCGCGCTCTCGTTCGCGAAACGTGACAATGAGTTATGCTTTTTCGTGATGTATCTGGTGGCTTTCATCGATTTACTATTACGTGAAAAAAAAAAGACATTGATAAAGCTACGTGCGATAGATGCGTTTCCTGAGCGTTTTTTCTCAACGTGTGTTTTAGCCTTCGTCCGAGGAAAACGCTCGCGGTCAAACAAACCGGTCCCACAACGGAACAACAGACGCCGCACGACAGTGTTTACGTGTCTCGCAAATGATAACATTAAATAATATCCTTAAATAATTTTTTGTGTCCATGTGTCGCTAAGGGAAATCCGGTAAGTAATTTTTGTTATATATCAACGCTTTATTGGTTAATACTTGAATAGTAATAACGTAGTTAGAAAATGCGGGTCTAATGCTGCATAAGCTTCTACCTTAACCTTAACCTTCGTTTATACAAGACCTGCCCATTGGCGCAGTTAGCAATGTCACTGTTTTACCGCTCCAGAATCGTGGGTACGATTCCCGCCCCGTGTCTTTGTTGTAATATTTGTATATTAGACATGTATGTATATATAATATATAATAAGCTACATAAAGAGCGGACGGATTAAAGAAGAATGTGATTATAAATTTATAAATAAACTAAAGAAGCTATTAATTATTAAATGTCACTATGATATAGATGAATATTTCAATGATAAACAATAACATCACCTATTATATACATATATTAAAAGTTATATAAATAATTATATTTACCTAACAAAGCTCTTCCTCTCTACCTAAATATTTCGTGCCCCTGCGGGGTCCATAATTATCTATCTATTAAGCAGAGGTATTAAGTCGCCTACCTTAGGAGCAGACGAACTTTTGTGTATGTTAACAATATTTAACAAAAAAAAAAAGTTAAAGTCCATTTTTTTTGTGACAACTAAAAAAAATATGATAAATACGCAAGATTATAATAACACGTGTTACATTTACACATGTATTTAAAATGCTAATATAAGCACGGATAAAGAAAATGTATATAATGTTGTTTCTGATAAGCTGGATGTGTCAGATAAACTGGGTCAAAGGTTTGGTTCTTCGCTTAATAAGTAAAAATTGCGTATAATCTTATGTTTACCTGGTACATCTTATATACATCATACATATAATAAAATTGTAACCGGCCGAAATCTGTAGTCTGTAACATCTATATTTAATATTATAATGCTGAAGAGTTTGTTTGTTTGAACGCGCTAATCTTAGGAACTACTGGTTCGAATTGAAAATTTCTTATTGGGTTGGATAGCCCATTTACCGAGGAAGGCTATAGGTTATATAACATCACGCTATTTCTAATAGGGTCTGAGCAGTAATAAGAAATGTTACAAAAACGGGAAAAAAATTATATTTTTTGAGAGCTTCCGTTGCGTCCTTTATTATTTCTCTTCTCGAGACATTTTTTGACTATAGTTCCACTTTTAAAGTAAATATAACATCACTCTTTTACTGAGAATTTTCGAAAAATAAAGCTTAATAATACGTTGAACGATCCAGGAATCAAACCTGAGACCCCTTGTTCGGCAGTAACGCTTGCGACCACTCGACCAACGAGGCGAGTACCTACTCTTAGAGTAAATGTTTAAAGGATAACACATAGGCTACAATTTATAAAAAAAAAGTGTAATTTGGTCCTAATATAACATATTTTAATAAATATCACGCTAAAACTCATAAGTGCTACCAATTCCATGGCCCTGCGCTTCCATGGAATTTCTTTTTGCGCGAACTCGATTGACCAGAACGGAGCGCCTGGATGTTCACGTAAAAAAATCATCGATACTTTTATCGATAAAATATATGGTTTGAAAACTATATCAATTATTTATTCGACCCGATATATGGGATAAATATATCAATACTTATCGATATATCCGATAAATATATCGATAAGTAACAAATGAAGTATATCGATAGTTATGATGTGTCGGAAGTGCATGCGAAACAAAAAGGTCATCGCTTAAACGTATCCATATATATCGGATAGAATACTATACCACTATACTATATCAGTACTCCGGAGGTACAGGACACATAGTATTAAAAATTAAAATAGTATTATTATATTTCTTTTTCAGATTTTTAAATTAAACATGTTACTGGCGACATGTTTAATTTTTTTCTTGAGCTGTCAAACTGGATCGACTCAGAATCGTAAGTATATAATTTCTATTGCTTACTCTCCTAACATGAATCAGTAAAGTTTTCATTAATTGCCTTAGTTAACATTAGTATGTAAGTTATTATACAGAATGAATGGCGAGTCACTATCGATATTTAAGGAAAAAAATATTTGTCACATGATTTTCATTCGAATTATGTAAAAAAATACGTAAATATTAATAAACTTTTAAGTAAAATTACTCAACAATTATCTTATTATTTACGCGTGGTCTGGACACCCCCTAGCAGCTAGCTACACTTTCGACACAAAACAGGTAGTTTACCTACGTCCAAACGCCGCCACGTGTTAACAGGGTAGCAGGATAGACAAGCATGATCCATTCCCCCTTAATACTTTAATCCTGGCTTAGGATAAGCAAAAATACTAAGATATTTTACTCGTTTAAGCAACAAATTTGTTGATTAGGTAAATGATGTGAACTTTGGCAATTTTTAGGTGTTAACAAGCGGCACAGTGCAACACCCGTGCACGTGTCGCCGGCATGACTTAAAAAGTGTCAACGCTTTATTTATTTGAATTGAAATTTATGAAAATTTGGTCAAAAACTAAATACATTTTTTTTTTTAAATCAGAATCATGTACCGAGTATTCTCCTTAAATATTGATAGTGACTCACCAGTCATTCTGTATAACTAACTAGTTATTATATAGCAGTTATTATATAACTGCAACCTACCCGGTTTTATTGTGTTTTCCTTTTTCATTTGGATGGTCTGGAAGAAATGGCTAATTAGCTATATAAGACCGCCTGTTGTACTACATAATATTAACTAACTTGTAACTATGCTTTGTAATATATTTGTGGTCTGCAATAAAGAATAAACAGAGATTATAACAGTAGTAGGATTTTAATGGTAGTAGAATTAAAAGATATCCCTCTTTGTAGTTGGTGACGCCTGTGTTATAGAAGACACCAACCGCGCCGGCGTGTGCAAGCAGGCTTCCAAGTGCGATTCCGCCAGAGAAGCCTTCCAGTAAGTATATTTAACAATTAATATTTAAATTAAACGTAACACATATCTATTTATATATTAATACGTGAAGCAAAAACTTTGTACCCCTTTTTACGAAAATTACGCGAACGAAGTATGAAAAGCACAGTTAAAGTTTATATGGAGAAGAAGTGCAGAATGCTAATATTTTTTATGATACCTAATTCTCAAAAAATACATTAAATTAATTTAAAAAAAGACGACACACACTACGACACACACACATATGTACAATGTACATATATATACAAATTTTGTTTATTGTCAAAGTCTGTTGTCAATACGGTTTTAAATACAGGTCTTGCAACGAATTTTTTATGGATTTTTTTTTATTACAGATCAGGTCTAATGACTGCTGCATATGCTCACCATGTTATGCGCAATCATATTTTTATGATGTTGACAATGCTGTTAATTATAGATTAGGTCGAATTTCGACCACTGGGCGACCACTAGTCATACAATAAAATTCTAACCGGTTGTTATTGTCAAGTTACGACATGTTTCATTTAAATTGTTTTAGTAGCTTCAGCGTGATGTGCAGTAAGACTCAGATAGATAGAGAAACAGAAATGGAAGACAAAACAAATGAAAAAAATACCGGCTAAGTGCGAGTCAGACTCCCGCATGAAGGGTTCCGTACCATTATCTATTAAAAGGACCAAAAATCAAGTTTGTTGTATGGGAGCCCTTAAATATTAATTTTATTTTAATTTAATTATTTATTTTTAAAGTGAATAATATAATTCAATATCCTGTAAATATTTCAAGCGTCTACATGTTGCCGTTATTAATATCGAGCAAAAACGGGCAAAAAAATTACGTTTGTTGTATGGGAGCCCCCCTTAAATATTTTTTATTTTGATTTTAGTATTTGTTATAGCGGCAACAGGAACACATCATCTGTGAAAATTTCAACTATCTAACTAGTACGGTACGGTAGTCATGAGATATAGCCTGGTGACCTACGGACGGGCGGACAGACGGACGAACGGACGGACAGCGGAGTCTTAGTAATAGGGTCCCGTTTTACCCTTTGGGTACGCGGAACATATAGACAGCAAAGAATTCTAATAATAATTGTTTTGGGTACCATTGCTTTCAGAAAAAAACTCCTTTAATAGTTTTTTATTTTTGTGTAAATCGAAAAATAACAAACGTACATAATTTGTTTTTTATTTGTTAAAATACGACGAACGTTCTGGTGTAGTGGTGAGAGTAGTCGCCTCAACGCCGGTGGTCGCGGTTTCAATTCCCGCTCGGCAATATTTGTTTCAATCTAGGTGCATGTCCTTGTGTATCTCCCTACCGTACCTCGTAGAGCACGTAAAACTGTTGGTCCCGGTTGTTTTCATAGACAACTGACAATGATCGTTACTCATGGTATTGAAATTACCCGCCAACCCGCAGTGAAGCAGCATGGTAGATTAAGCTCCAACCCTTCTCCTACATGGAGTAGAGGCCTTTGCCCAGCGGGACGTTTACCAGTTCAGTTTGTGTTCTTACTTTCAGAAACAATGGCATCAGGCCAACGTTCTGTTCTCACACCTTCGACACTGTACTGGTGTGCTGCAGCGATGGCATTTCAATTAGCGTTACTCCGAAGCCTGTCGAGTGAGTATGGACCATGATTAAATTAAAAATAATTCTATTTAAAAATATCAGCTTTCTGGTATAGTTGTGCGAGTAGTCGCTTCAACACCGGCGGTGGCGGGTTCGATTCCCGCTCGGGGCTTATTTGTATTTGTTTTCTGTCTGGATGTATGATATCGCTTGAGATTGAGGGGATGTTGATTGATGTTGTTGTTGGGGGGTAGCTCCTGGTGTCTTCCCCTTCCCCTTCCCAAATGAGCCCCAACAATAGAGGTCTAGGGTGACTGGATTTGGAGTCACGCTGGGATGATTTTAGGGGTAGAAAAGTGGTGTAAAATAAAATAAAAATATTTTGGAAATTTAGTATTTTAGAAAATAGCAATTAATGTTAAATAAAATAATTCAAAAAAAAATAAAAATAGTAATTGAAATTATTAAGTAAAATTTTTCCTAGCGCCACGCGGAGTCGCGGATGTGGTGCCGCAGGCGGCGGTCGCACACGCCCACTTTCGTTACCTGTTTTTCTTACGGTTTTAGTCTCACATTTTTTTTCAGTTCGGTCGCGCAGAATAATCTCTATCTCCTCCAAGCCTGCCGGAAGGAACTTCGTTCCAATAATTTCTTATGAATTATTTTCCTTCCAGCCGCAGACCGTTGTGGAACCAGTTCAGCAACAAAGTCGATAGCAATAAACGCGTCAGCGAAAGAAGTAAGTAACATTGTAATGTAAAGTGCTTTCGAAGTCCAATTTTGAAGAACTTTTGATTGATAGATTGATTGATTTAATATGATGACTATTTGTTTACAGGAAAATAATTTGTTTATTTTTTTGTTTGTTCTACGTTACAACTTTGAAAAAATTTTCTTTAGTAATATGAGTGACTCCAAATTATTTAAATCGTCGTGATTTACAATATCCTTACTAATATTATAAATTTGAATGTAAGTTTGTTTGTTACGCTTTCACGCGAAAACTACTTAACCGATCATCATGAAAGTTTGTACACATATTCTTGGAAGTTATTAGAAGTAACATGGATACTTTTTTTGGTCGCGATAACCAATATTCACGCGAGCGAAGCTGCGGGCTGATGCTAGTATATATATATATATATATATATATACATACACATATATGGGTATTTCTCTAATTTCTTTAAATCAATCTCAAACACCTCAAAACATAGTCCTCTGGTATGTCCCTTTTCCCGAATTGCAAGTCTTGTGACCAATATTATTTTATTTACCGTTGATACTGAATAAAATGTATTAAAATACTTTTAAAAAAGACAGTCAGCATCTTTATAAATCACAATTATATATTTACTATAAAAATTTAATCGAAAAATCTCGACGTGAATGCTGTCCTCAAATTTTTAAACAGTCCTCTGATAACATTTGAAAACCGCGCTTAAGTCAAATTTTGTATTCGCTCGAAACGTTAACATCGTGAAACGGAACGCATTCAGTGTGAAGTTCGTTCGGGTGTATAGATAGGCGGGCAGTTGCCATTTTGTTAGTGCCACCACTGAGTCTGCTAGTGAACCACGAGTCTCGGCCGTTAGATAAAACAGTCCCCTGGTTAGCCATTTTTTCCATATTTTAAGAGTTTTAATTACAAATATTTGTTTAAACTAATTGATTATTAAGTATGTAACCACGTTTGTTTCGTTAATGTGATAAGTTTAGACGATTTAGTTTTTATTAAATTTACATGTAAAAATGACAGTCCTCTGGCCGACAGTCCCCTGGCATTTCATAGCACAGTAGGCTGTTTTATAACGCAAGAGACTGTTTTCTTTAGGTTTTATCAAGTCCTGATTCCCGAATCCCGATTACATAGAGTTTGATGATAGCAACAAGAATATCAGCATCCAAGTTGAAAAAAGTACGATCTCTAACAAAATGAAAAAAGTTTAATGGTTCGTCGGCGTGAACTGATACAAGAACTAAACAAAAAATTGGATGCGTAATATAACCACGAAATAAACATATTTCATCAGCATAAAGCAATAAAGGAATTAAAAGAAAATCTATCTGTCACGATTTTGAATGAAATCGTCTATAACTCAAAAACCAGGACGAAAATAAATGGGCTTTTCAAAGAGATATATTTCATTTAATATTGTCCTTCATTTTAGTAACAAACATTCTCAACAATTAATAAAATTTGCTTAGGACAGTCTTGTATGGACAAGTTTCCAAATAGCAGAGAAACACCCATATACATATTCCGCTTTCTTAATAATTTCGTCTCACCCAATGTTGTCTGTAAGAGATTGGTGATAGCAATGAGACCTGGAGAGACTAGAAATACTTGGAGATTATCATTACGTGCTGTTTGTGTCCGTGTACGAGTCCCTAAATCTTCTTACATAAATATAATTGTCAGGAACACTCAAAATAACCATTAATATCGAATATGACTATTAACATCGTCGGAACTTCAAAATCGATTTTTTTTTTTTGATTTCATAAAACGTTCCTAAATAATCAAGTCTATGATCAGCTGAAAAGAAAAATATTATTTTATGCATAGTTTTTTAATCACTTAATTTATAAATGTCGGTATTTAAAAAAATATGTAAAAAAAACGCATGCAATTTACACTTTGCATCGCTCTCCTGTAAAGGTGTTTTTATTCATATCCGACATTTTTAATAGTCATAGGCGATATGTGAGCGATGATAATTTATCAAAATTTTATAAGTGATCTTAATTTTCTTAAGTGAATTTATTAAATTTTCATAAAGCTAATAACGCCATCTAGTTAAAAATATCAGAACCATAATTATTTAACAAATTATCTGACTTTACGTAACTGTTTATAATCTTGTGTAATTGCTTTGTATGCAATGAAGAAATTTTTTTTTTTTTTTATACACACACAAGGTCGTCTGCTCCCAAGATAGGCAACCCAATGCCTGTGTTTTAGGTAACAGCCGACTGATATACTTTTTTTTTTAAATAAATATACATATAAATAAACATATAAATAATACATATAAACAAACATATATTACACCCAGACTCGGGGCGGGAATCGAACCCACAACACTTGGAGCAGAAAACAGGGTCACTGCAAACTGCGCCAACGGGTCAGTTAAGAAATAAATGAACGAACGAATGAATAAAAATCAAGGTTATGATATGTTGCTTTATTTCTATTTTATTTTACAGTACTATCGTCTTCTTTTTCGTTCTAGAATGTGAAGAGTACAGTCGCGGTGTGACAGAAACGGTCGACTTCATTCCGTTACTGACAGACCCTGAAACCATGTCGATATCAGCGCCAAAGTGCAACTATGAAAGAATTGAATTGATTGTCGGTGGAGAGGATGCGAACCAAGGGGAATTTCCGCATATGGTAAGTATATGTCAGATACTCTAAATGTCAAATGCCTGTTGGACATAGGCCCCTATGTTACAGGATGAAGATGTATGGGTTTAGTATGTGCGAATTGCTTACTGTATTAGCCTGTAAACCATCCAATGCTGAGCGAAGGCCTCTTTTCCATATAGAAGAAAGGTTGGATCTTAATCTACCATGCTACTTCACTGTGGGTTGGCGGATAATTTCTCTAGCATGAGTAAAAAATCGTTGCCAAGTGTCTCTGATAACGACCGGGACCGACGGGTTTACGTGCTCTCCGAGGCCCGGTGTTCAGACCCACAAGGACGTAAGTCCTTACGAGTCTCCCCACTGTACAAATCCAAGTGTCTTCACTGATTTTTCCAGTATGAACTAAATTTGACTCCATAATTGAATTCTTACTGACAGAAAAATTCATGAAAATGACCGGATTGTTTCGGATAAAATACTGAGGATTGAATATCCGCTAAACCGCAGCGAAGCGGCATGTCGAATCTAACTTCGATCATTTATTTTATATCAGAAGCGATGTTTACTTAGCTGTGGATCTTTATACGTTGTAAGAGTTACAGCACCATAATGTTTTATTTAAATTCCAGGCGGCTATAGGTTGGGTGAACGTGGAAGGAAACTACGCCTTCCAGTGCGGAGGCAGTCTGATCAGTTCTCGGTTCGTGTTGACAGCAGGACACTGCTCTAAAAATCCTCGGATGAAGGAGAAAAAGCCAGCCATCGTCAGACTCGGTGACCAGAACCTGGATCCAGCAGTCAGCGATGGAGCTAGCCCTCTCGATGTTTGTATTACCAGAACCTCCCAATGTTTACCAGATAAGAATTCTATAACTAATACCTCTTTGTATTTGCCATAAATAACACGATAATAGTTGAATATAATAATCAAAGTGACATTGAAGTATTCAACACACGTAATATTATTTTTTTTTTTTTTAATTGAAAAACAAGCAGTATTTATAACCCAGCAAAATTGGTACACAAGAAATTATTCACTGACCAGTAAATTTTTTACCCGACTGCGACAGAAGGAGGGTTATGTTTTTCGAGTTATGTATGTATGTATGTCCATTTCTTTGGTACGCCCTACAGCCCAAACGGCTGAACGGTTTTTGACATATGAGGTGTCGTTGGATTTGTCTAAATTGTAGTAGTGACATAGGCGATATAAATTTTCAAAATGGCGACCGCAAATGGCGGAATGAGGTGGGGAGTTGAATTATTTTTCTTACTGTAGCAATATGGGTATCAAATGAAAGCTAGTAAATTGTTTTGTTCTTTTTAGTTTATAATAAGAGTATTTTACGCAGTCAGGGTTTTTTGATTTTTTTAATTAAGCATACTTGTTACGTTTGCATTAAAATTAATGGGCAGGTATACAAAAATTCATGGAAAAGGCATCTCAAACTAGATATTCTAAAGTAAGGAAGTTGAAGTCCTCATTTCCATTGTGTATGAGTATATTTTCATGAGTGTATTTCCATTCTATTTTTTGGTAAGCCAGGAAAGAAGTGAACGTTCTATTGGATGACTAAATAATCACCCATATCCAATCCATCCTTTACTTGCTTAATATAACAAATGGGATGTTTTGTCTGCCTAAATGACAGTTGATGATTTTGAGAAGTTTTTGGTATTAAAATATTATGAGCTAACTTTACGGGTTGCTTATTAAATTTATCTTACACATAAATTACTGATAGGTCTTATCGGCAGAAGGTAAAACAGAACCTTAGGCCATGTTTCACTTCATATAATAAACTACAACTATTGGATTTACAGGTAGCTAATAGAGTTATCTGACAGATAAAGTGTAGTTTGATGGTGAAAAAAAATATAACATAAAATTTTATCCTTCGTATAGCTATGTACAACTTTATCAGCAACATTTGGAATAGGCCTTAAAACCCTTAGCAAAACGTAGGTACTTTAACCGTGAAATTAGACTTGGGAGGGTTGAAATAGAGTTTGAAAGTTTTTTAGGCAAATTAATTTTTTGTATTCGGTATATGAAATCCAATAATAATGAAACGGATTGGTAAAATTTTATTCCAAGTTTTCGACTTCGCGAAGTTAAAGTTTCTCTATTAGGACAAAGTATTCTTAAACAATATTAAAATGATCAATAATAAAATTAAAAATTTCTATAACTACAAAATAATAACAATTATCTTATTATTATTATTATATTAATTATCCGATTACAATAAAAATAATAATATTAATGTATCGATCAAAATAACTTTAGATTATTAACTAAAATTTAAATTCAAATTTAAATGAAAAATGATTATAAAATGATAGTAATAATTAAATTTTTTTAATTTCAATTAACATTACTGTTAGATAATATATTTTTAATATGACAATTAAATTTGGTTAATGAAAGTATATATAACAAATAAATATGTTATACTAAATTAAAAAATAAATATATTTATGTTTATTATTATCAGTAAAGACTAGATAGTGTAGGCGATAGCAATTCAATTAGAAAAATAAAACAGAAATACAACGAAGCGTATAAATAAATAAATAAATATTAACCAACAATCACACCACGTTAACCTAGCCCCGTGCTAAGTTCGTAAGAACTTGTGTTACAGCTTCTAGGAACGGAAATAAATTATAATATAAATACATAAATACACATCCATGACCCGGTGCAGACATCTATATTCGTCATACAAATTATCTGCACCTGGCGGTATTCGAACCCGCGACCGCTGCGTAGTGTCCAGTTGCCTGACCACTCGACCAGCCGGCCGTCACATATAAACACACATCTTTCTAAAATTCTTGAAAACACAGGTACCAATAAAAACCGTCCACAAACATCCAGAATACAACTCTCCCGGCAAGTACAATGACATAGCACTCTTCGAGCTGAACAGTGACGTCGACTTCGAGGCCGCCATCCGTCCAGCGTGTCTCTGGACCAAACCGGACTTCCCCGGGCATACCAAAGCTGTCGCGACTGGCTGGGGAGTCACCAGCTCAAGTTAGTTCACTTATACTCGAAAATTATGGATCGTTCTACTGTCAGATAACCTATAATTGAAAGCGGCAGTAACAAGAGAAATACAAACGAGTAATTAAAAAAAATTGTATCACTTTAATGCGTTGTATATTATTCTGATATAAATTCCTACACCACGTTGGACAGAAGTAGGTAATCGATATTACTACGAACCAAAGAAAAATACTGCTTTAATTGATTTGTAATTTTCGGCGTTCCAAAAACTAAAACCATATAACCTACTCAGGTTTATCAAAAAAAGAGGAGGTTCGAGTACCTCCTGCTCGAAGATTTTTGTCTATTAACATTGCGGAATCTTTGAATCGAAGCCTAAACTGAATGCCCCTATCGGCTTCCTTCTCTAAGTTGTTTCGGCCAAGTTGGATTATGTGGCCTAGATAGACAATCCTGTCCAGCTTCGAGAAGAGTACCATCGATAGATATCGGTCTCGGCATGACATGTTTATTGAACATAACTTTGGTATTGTCCAAAATTATACCAGATTATCCAAATTTATACCAGAATATATATAAAAGTAAACAGTGATAATTGCAATAATAAATAATAATAATAAAAATAAACGTCTCACACTCAACGGCCCCCAGTAGGATATGAATCCTGTGTCGGGGGTCCGGAAACACACACAATACACAAGCACAAACGCCCAGACCACGACAAACATCTGTATGGCCTATACAAATATTTGTCATGTGCGGGGATCGAACCCGCGACCGCTAGCGCATCAGCCAGTTGCTGTGACCACTGCGCCAACGCGTCGTCAATAATATATAGTACACGATATTTTGCATATTTTAAATACAATTAAAAGTGCTTTATAATTTCTAGAAAGAGGTGCGGTTGGTTCCAATGAACTTCAGAAGGTGTCACTCTCCCTCTTAGAGAACGACTACTGCGATCTCTTGTTAAACGGAACACATAATAGACACTGGTGGGGATTTGCCTCAACGCAAATGTGCGCTGGTGAGCTTCGTGGAGGAAAAGATACTTGTCAGGTAAGAGTTAGTAAACAATAATATACGAATCTGGTGATTATTTCTGGTGCAGTGGTGCGAGTAGTTGCCTTACGCTGGCACCCCTCATGCGAAAGACCATTTGGCGCCCCTTGGTAACCCCCCCCCCCCTCGCTACGCCACTGCACGCTTGCTTATTTGTATTTATACAAATATTTGTTTATGGTCTTTTAAAAATGCACGGTTTCTATGGAATAACACAACAATTATATCGAGCACTAATCATCTGTTTAATAAGTATAACTAAAGTTGTAGTGTATCTATGTAGTAAAAGTCTATTTCCAGACGAACAAAGTCGCGGATAACAGCTAGTATAGCTAATTTTATTTTTTGAAATGAATTCCAGGGTGACTCCGGCTCCCCCCTTCAAGTCGCATCGCTGAATAACAAATGTGTTTTCCACATCGTGGGCATCACCTCGTTCGGGCGACGGTGCGCGGAGTCAGGCAGACCCGCGGTATACACTAGAGTATCTGAGTACCTAGATTGGATAGAATCTATAGTGTGGCCTGGAGAATAGAATAAATATAGAACTTTAACTTTGTTACTTATGTTTTATTTTGATAATCTATATATTAATACGTGAAGCAAAAACTTTTTACCCCTTTTTACGAAAATTAAGCGGACGGAGAAGTGTGAAATTTGGCACAGTTAAAGTTTATATGGAGAAGAAGTGCAGAATGATAATATTTTATATAATAATGCTCAAAAACTACATTATATTAATTAATAAGACACTAAACACACTACGACACATACACATATGTACAATGACATATATACACAAATTTTGTTTATTGTCAAAGTCTGTTATCAACATTGTCTTAAATACAGGTCTTGCAACGTTTTTTTTTTTTTTTTTTTTTTTTTCGAAATTTATTATCACAGATCAGGTTCAATGACTGCTGCTTATGCTCACCATGTTATGCGCAATCATATTTTTATTATGTTGACAATGCTGTCAATTATTATTATAGATTAGGTCAAGGCTGCGAACAAAATTGTAGTCAACTTACATAATCCATTTGGGCAGTGTGGTCTTTTATAATATAACAAAATACCGGGTCCAAAATGACGACTTAAAGTTGGAAAAAATACGTATGATTTTAGAAAAGTAGGCAAAAAGTTCTTCTAAGACATGTAAATATTCTAGATTTTTGATAGAAATAGTAAGTTTCAGACCATTTTCTTAAATCCCAGTTGAGTTTTTTAAGATCCAAAATGGCGGCTTAAATATGGCGGCTAAAACTCATAAAGATCATGAAAAATTTATATAGAGTGGAAGTAAAGTTCTTTTAAAAACGGTTATATTTTATGCATTCCTTCTGATAAGTTGACTCAATAACTATACATAATGTTCTATTTCAAATTTCCTAAAAATTAAAAAAAAACTACAGAATTTTATTTCCATGTATATTAATTTTATTTTTTTTTTTTTTGTACTTCACAATACTTTAAAAAAATTAGGTTTTCAAAACCTTAACAAGAAAAACATTATTTATAAATAGTAATATAATAAAAAATTTTCATCCTTAACTAAACTTTTTACATTTTCTCCATCAGAATACATATTACTGGTTCCAATCGTAATTACTGTTTCGATTTCAACAAATGCTTCTGTACTCCACGATAGAATACCGGCATGTACTTCAACCATGATATCGTCCTTGGATCGCACGGGAACAGAACCTTGTCCTTTTCGTCCAATGTCGCAATGAGTTTTAATGAATTATCCGATTTTATGTATGAAGACGTCATTGTGAACTTGGATATGATGTCTCTGAGTACAACAGGTAGTTTTTGCATTTTCAAGTGCCTGTAAAAATACAAAAATATTTAGTACATAATGATTGTGAAGTGGAATCTTGATAAAGGCTTAGGTCCGGACACATTCCATCAAACAAGTTCGCATACATGATGAAGAAATCCAACACCCCTAATTGTAGACTATGTGGTACAGTGGAAGATGCACAACATATTGGAATGTGCCCGCACTCGAGGAGAGAGGGAAACACTTGTGAGGAAAGGGGTTGTTTCAAATTTATATGGAGCCTGGGCCAGGTATTTGTACAGTATTTTAAAATGTTCAGGATTATGAAAAAGTAAATATTTTTTCTTTATTTCTCATGAAAAGGCCCTATTTACGAGGTAGTTTTAATTTGCGAAATAAAATCGCAATAACTTAGCATCCCTTTTGACAATGACATATACACAAACGTCCTAATGACATTTTAAATATAAATAACCACAAAAAATTGGTACGTATCTAAAACCAAGTCGATCGAAAGATTTTGAAAACGAGAAGTCGAAAGAAATGCCGGGGTCGTTAAAAAAATATTCAGTAACAAAGAGAAACAACGAAAAAACACTCCAACGCAGCAATAAGCTAATGAATGACTTAACATTTGACAATTGAAATTACATTAAGATAACGTAATGTCATCAAACATAGACAACAAAAGTAGGTCGACGCAATTCGTGAGTTGCTATTCTATAAATGTACCCAATTATTAATTTTATAACTACCTCTTAATTACTGTGAAACTGCTTAAAAGCATATTTTATTTTAGTTTCTATGATTTTATACTATTTTTTGGAATACCGTACAAAGACCTGGCCCAAAATGAAACAACACCTTTGAACTAATCACATATGATGTAGGAATCGTCCACAGTATATTAGCTCAACCAACAACAGAGGCAGCTATACACTTATGCCGATTGATTAATGATTCCCCGCAGTGATTCTCCCTCTCTTTGAGAGTAAAAGTTAGGGGTACAATGGGGTTGGCATATTCTAAGGAATAAAACCCCTAATTAAAACTAGAAAAAAAAATCTTTTATTTATTTGAACCAACACTTCCCGTATAACGCTCACTTATCACAATATAATCACAATAACACAATAGAAATGAGTAGTGAAAATATTTATTCTGCGACATATATATAACTTACTTGGGTGTCTCTCCTTTCAAACGTAACAAAACATCGGTGAAAACCGCCGGAACCGTCTGCAGTGCGAACGTCATGAACTTGACAACGAACGGCGACATGTAAAACTGAACTTTTCGTGGTTTCATTTCATCTATAAAAATAGAAACAAATTAATATACAAGTATGCTTAATTAAAAAAATCAAAAAACCCGACTGCGTAAAATACTCTTATTATAAACTAAAGAGAATAAAACAATTTACTAGCTTTCATTTGATACCCATATTGCTACAATAAGAAAAAAAAATCAACTTCCCCCCCCCCCTCATTCCGCCATTTGCGGGCGCCATTTTAAAAATTTATATAGCCTATGTCACTACTACAATTTAGACAAATCCAACGACACCTCATATGTCAAAAACCGTCCAGCCGTTTGGGCTGTAGGGCGTGCCAAAGAAATGGACATACATACATACATACATACATACATACATACATACATACATACATACACTCGAAAAACATAACCCTCCTTCTGTCGCAGTCGGGTAAAAATGTTAACGATGTTACATAGCGTCCAGTGCCTTCGTACCGAGCAAAACTTGTTCTCCCAAGTCGCTGTGTACTGTACTGGACTGTATCAGCCTGTAAAAGTCCCACTGCTGAGCGAAGGCCTCCTCTCCATATAAGAGAAGGGTTGGATCTAAATCCACCACGCTGCTCCACTGCGGGGTGGTGGATATTTTCCCTACCATAAGTTACGATTGCTATCAGGTGTCTGTGTAAATTATTATTTACGATTACGTGCTCTCCGAGGCACGGTAGGGAAACCCACAAGGACAGACACCCAGATCGAAAATAAATGTGAATACTAATATCTGCTTCGAGTGGAAATCGAATCGAAAACCAAAGGACAGTGTTTAAAGTGTGATTAAAGCTACGGTTTATAATTAATTATTTGACGTGATAACGTCTAGTAAATCCATGAAAGCCGTACTTCACGAAAAAGGATGACTCATTGTCACGTTCTGCGAGCAAGAGCGCACAACAAGCGATAGAGATTCACGATTGGCCTAAGCGTTCGGCTTGTGACGCATCTATTGATGGCGGTTAGTGTCCGCGACACGCCACCGCGACAGGCGACTGCGACAGGAGAGACAGGGACAACAGAACCGATACGACATCGACACTTGTCGCGGTCTCTTGCCTCTGTCTCTCCTGGGGCTCTATTTTTGATTCACTCGTATCGCGTCGAGCGCTCGATTTCTACTGATTTTCATTCGCCATCTAAAATTCAGTATTTTTGAATCGCTCGACTGCAACGAATGATCCATACCACTCGTCGCGTATGGCGATCGGTATCGATATTTTTTTTTAATTTCTGCGTGGAATGGATAAAATACAATACTTCAAATTGTGTGGCAACATTTCAGGCGATCGATTCAAAAATACGGAAAAACGAGATCATGCGACATAAAAGACGAGTGTGACATAAGTCGCATTCGACGATACAATTTCATACGAATGAATCAAAAATAGAGCTCCTGGTCGCTGTTGCCTGTCGCAGTCGAGTGTCGCGGGTGTGAACCGCCACCATAACTCGGCGCATCGTTTTATTATAACTTCTTACGTGCGTACATAATTACACACACATTTTTTTCATCAATATTTTCTTATGACGTTATCACGTAAAATTATCGTCCGTAAACCGACTTTACAGGCAACCTTTTTTTTTATATTTGATTGTGATATCATACATGTTGTGATGGATAATGTTCAAATCTGTTTTGACTGATTTTCGAAGCCTCTATTCTAATTCTAAGATTCATTAAGACTCTATTCACCTAAGTTCGTTAGTGACCAGCGATTCTTTGAAAAAGTACGAAATTTCATCTGAAAATAAGGACACAGGACATTTAAGAATACTTACATTTTCTATATTTAAGACTCTCTTCTAGAAATAAATCGGAGCCCCTCTTCCAGGTGATCGGGTTGCTCGAACTGCTGCACGAGTTGTACACTAGAATATCGTCCGATCTGGAAAAATATATAAAGAAGATAGAAATTGATAAAAGAATTTAGAACAAAGAAGGAAGGTACCCGAAATATTCTTTGATCGGCAACTTTGATCACCAAACAAATTCTTGTAAGAGATACAAAGATACTATGTGTGTAGTCTATGAATTATATGTCTTTCCAGACCCTCAACACAGTATTACGTCCTACTGAGGGCTGTTGTGTCAAAGGGCTGAGTGTCAAAAGTATATAGTCTCACTGGTTTCCTCTTGCTGCTGCGACGATCGTCAGGTTAGTGACGTAGTCCACGGGGATCAAGTCGCAGACCACGTCACGGTGACCATAGGCGACCTTCGTCAAGCCTCTGGCCACGTCACTGAACAAGGCAGTCGCAGCTACCCAAGAGTCGCACCAGCCAGGAAGTGGTTCTCCAATCATTGGGGATACTGAAAAAAAAATTATGAAAATCAAAATCAAGTCAAAATCAAAAAACAACTTTATGCAAATAGGCCCCACGAGCACCTTCGAATCATCATTTTAGAAATTAAAACTTTAAAGTGATTATTATCTTTGTAAAAGTAAAGCTATCACCGATTCGGAATGTAGATTCTGCAGAGAAGAATCGGCAAGAAACTCCGCAGTTATAAGAATCGCCATCCCTAGTATTAATATCAGTTAACCGAACAGTGAGGAAACAAATATTACAAAAATTACAACATTAACATCTCCAAAACAGACAGTGATCAGTAGATGGTCAATTGACAGCAAGATCATGGACTTGGTTCCTAAATCGTTCAAATTATGTGCCTAAAATATCTATCTGTTTGTTGTAGTGATTGTATATTTTACACAGGCGTAAAGATGAAAACTGACGAAGCCCAGAACTGACCTTCAAAAAGTAGGATGTAGGAGCATAATTGGTTTTCTAGGATATTTGTAAGGGACGTTGAATTTAAATTTTGATAGCATTTCAGGGCTATCAATATTATTGTGTAATAATTTAAACAAAAATAATTATTCAGATGAGTTCCTGCGCATTTCTAATGAGTCAATTTTAAAAGATTTGAGGCGTTTCAAATAGTTTTTTTTTTTTTGCAAAGAGAGAAGGCCAGATAGTTTAAGTAGCGCTTTTAAATTCGTTAAATTTTTAGATTATTTAAAGCATAGTGAGGACGTCAAGCTACGACGCAATAGTCAGGTATGCTTCTTACGAGCCTATTATATAGTATAATTTTAGTTTTTGAAGAGCGAAATGTTTTGATATGTCTAATAAGGAAACCCAGCGTTTTTATGCTTTCTTCACACCAATATCAATGTAAGAAAAAAAAATTAGTTTGAAGTCGAGTATTACACCTAAATCTCTTACAGTGTCAACGTGACTAAGTGGAACGTCATTTATATTATAACTATGGTGTGTCTTATTCAGTTTACGGGTAAAATTTATTTGAAAACATTTTTCAACATTTAGTTTCATATTGTTATAACTGTACCATTACAAAAGTCTATCAATATAACTTTGAAGTAAAAGTGCGTCAGTATACACGAGTTACTTTTAAATCGTCCGCGAAAAGGCACGGAGTAGAATATATCAAGCAATCCGGAAGGTCGTTAATAAAAAAATTAAACAGGATTGGTCCCAAATGTGACCCCTGTGGAATGCATGAGGTAATTTTGAATATACTGGACTTATAGCTGTCAGCCAATAAGTTCGATTTATTAGGTATGAGACAAGCCAATGAAGCGACGTTCCAGTAAAGCCATATGATGAGAGCTTTTGAACTAAGACATGGTGAGATACATTGTCAAATGCTTTGTTGAAATCAGTGTAAACCGCGTCCCAAGTGGACGCGGTTTACAGCATCTACAGATTCTAAAATATTCTCAACAAAATCAAATAAATTACTGCATGTAGATCGATTATACATACATATATGTACATTAAATAAAAAAGGTCATAAATATATAAAATAAAAAAAAAAAAGTGAACAAGTTTTCAAGCGATTTTCACGAATAGACAGTGATTGAGGAAAGTTTAGGTGTATATTTTGTAAAGGTTTTTGTGCAAATAAATTGAAATATGGTGTTAATTATTGAAAATATCACAATAAGTCAAGTCGCCTGGGAAGCTTTCATCGAAAACGCTGCCCAATTCTTTTGAGTTATAATAGAAAAATGAAAAATAACATTCCTCATTTATAGGTCTACAGAAAAGTCCCCCATTCTAACGACTACAATAAATGGTCACATAAAATGCGGTAATTGAAAATCTATTTAGACGGATACACTATTAATGCTTATCGACTTAAATACGTTAGTTACCTTAAGCATTTAATGTAGATTATGATAATTCTTTCCACAAAACAATTTAAATGAATATCTTAGGAGTTATCGCAAAATAAATACTAACGCGCGCGAAAATAAATTCAAGCGCATGTCTCACCGATGAAGGACTCGTTTGATGTAACGACAGTGCAACACATGCGGAGCCGGTGTGCGTCGCTAGTAATTTGATAATTATAAACTCTTATAAACTCAGTCATGTCTGCATGAGATCCAGACCTACTAAACCGATCTTTGAGATTTATATAATTTGTATCATCGCTTATAACAATTCTGTACATTGAAGATAATTTGAAAAAAAAATTGAAGAGCTCTTTATAATAAATACTGAAGCCAAAAACTTAATTGTTTTCATTTTTGGCTGTCTGTCTGTATATCTATATCAGCATGAATTGAGTTCATAGTACGAGCTTACGGTGTTGATGCCGAAGTAATAAAATTAAAAATGTCTTATTTGTAATTGATTAACTGTAAAAGAGACAACGGGGTGCTCTTCCAAACCATCTTTTTATTTTTATTTTTGTTAATTTTACATCGTTAATTAAGAAAATGAGAATATCATCAACGTAGTCGAATTCAAATAATAAGCGCGTCAATAAAAAACTACTCGTCAGAACAAACACCAAGCACCAGATTTCAAATATAAAAAAAAAATCATTAAAATCGGTACACCAAGTAAAAAGTTATGAGGTAACACATATATAAAAATACAGTCGAATTGAGAAACTACTCCTTTTTTTAAGTCGGTTAAATAGTGCCAGGTACAACTTTTTTTAATAAATTAATGTTTTCAGAATTTTTACGTAATTTACTTATGGTAATTTGGCTAAAAGAATCTTGAAGTAAGAAGGCTATAAAACGTCATACTATGTAAATTTGTCAACTCTAAAATAATCTTACCTATCGCCGGCCGTACGATAATAGTCTTCATACTTCCTCGGTTTTCTTGCAAATAATTCTCACATAACGATTTTGACATTGTGTACGAATTGGGTGAGCCACCTGAAATATATTAAAATATATAATAAAACGTTTCTTAACATTGATGTAGACATCTTCGCGGTATCACAGATCACCTCATGAAGAAAATAAAACTTTGTCTTCTAGGTGTACCACTTTCTGATGAAGGCATACAGCCAATTTTAAACAGTAAAATTAAAATATTCCTGGACAACACTCACATATTGGGTACTCTAAATTCTCATATAGCCTATACTATTTTGAAATATTGTCTTTTTATCCCAAAATTCATGTACATACTTCACGCGAGCCCAATTTGGAAATTCCCTGGCTTGACCGATAAAATTGATGCCACTTTAAAATGTTCTTTAGTAAAAATTGTAAATTTATCTTTTGATGAAAATTCCTGGACCCAAGCTACTTTACCAATTAGAGATGGTAGCATCGGCGTGAGAAAAAATACTAGTGTCGCTCTTCCTGCTTTACTCGCTTCTGTGCATTGTATCAAAGGCTAAAAAAGGCAAAAGTGGATGTTGATGTATCCTAATAACGATATCCCCAAGGAAGTTACAAAACAACAACTTTGGGATATGCCCTTAGTTAACAATACTCGTGAAAATTTGGCGCAAAATCTTATAAGTGACAAAAACCGTACAAGGCTTATAGCTTTATCAAGTAGAGTCAGGTCACTGGTTACATGCAATTCCGTCAAAAAACCTTAAGACACTTTAAGATAATGAAAGTTTTCGAATTTGTGTAGGTCTCCGGTTCGGAGCACCACTGTGTTTTGAAGACAGATGTCCGTACGGGAAGGAGGTTGATTCTTTCGGACTACACGGCCTTTCTTGCAATAAGTGTTCAGGTTAGTTCTCCCGCCAAGGTTCCCTGAATGAGACCATTAAAAGAGCTCTTACTACTACCGACGTTCCTGCTCTTATTGATCCTACTGGAATTAGTCGCGATGATGGAAAGAAACCTGATGGTTTAACACTGATTCCCTGGGAAAGGGGACGGGCGCTTTTGTGAAACGCAACCTGTACAGTTACTCCGTTTCATGTCAGGGAGACAGATTTAAGACCGGGAGCCGCTGCGGAGAAAGCTGAAATTACTAAACGGCATAAATATTTGTCCCTTATCCCAGGTTATATTTTGGTGCCGTTTGTAGTCGAAACACTTGGACCTTGGAGTAGCAGTGCAAAACATTTAAAAACAAATTGACCACATGTCTCATAGACACCACTGGTGACAGGAGGGCTGGTGCATTTTTTGCCCAGAGAATCGGAATTGCGATTCAACGGGGAAAAGCTGCCCGTATACTATACCGTATACACGCAAGTTTTATATTTATGTATAATATAGTAAAATTTGACAAAAACTATTCTGTTTTACACTTGAAAAAATCATGGATTGATGGATATTGAATTTTAAAAAATTTAGTATATTATAGTTTTTTTGACTGTTAGTAATATTACCTTTAAAGGACACACTTATTACACAAACAGAATTCTTGTTCGGTTATAATATCTTCGTAATAATATACATAGTTAGTGTGACTTTAAAATGAATAAAAATAAATAATAAAACATTGCACATGCAACGATCCCAGTAGAGTATAATCCTGTGTCTAAAACACACAACTCATACAAAAACGCACATAGTACGACACACATTTATGTGTCCTGTAGGAACACGAAGTCAAAGATACAATCAACTGAACTGAGTCAGCCTGTAAGCGACTCACTGCCGGACAAAGGCCTCTTCTCCATTTTTTTTTAATGTTATTTCGATAGGCAAGCTGGCAGACGTTCCACCTGATGGTAAGTGGTTGACGTCGCCCATGAACATAAACCAGTTTACCTGGAACTAGCCCAGGCAACTCACCTATGTGTTGCCTATCCATAAGACATAAGGACATAAGGTGTTAAAGTCTCAGTGCCAGTAATTAGGTACACTGCCTGTCTTGCCCTTCTCTCCGAAACACAGCAAAGCTGTTTCACGGGTGAAATAAGCAAGCATGTAGGAGAAGGTCAACAGCACTGGTAAGTATTGAATAGTGAAACTCACACAAGAACTTCTCCTTAGCCTCAGCATCATCTCCATAAATGTCAATGAAGGAATAGACTTCTTCCTCTTTCCTCAGTCTCGGGTACACCACCTCATCTATCGTCAATTTGTCTGCATTAGTAAATGCCGTTGAAATATACACAAACGACTGAAAAAAAGCATATTATATGGTACAAGAATATATAAATGGCAACGATGATTTTAATAGTTTGGTGACAATTTGGGTTTGATACATTATGACTGAGATTATAATGGTCTAAGATCCGAACCTAAGTCGACCTTCACCGGGGTAATAATAGAATGAGACCTATTTCATAATAAATTTAGTCTATTAAAAATGTATTAAAAATGGGTTTGCTGGAAAAATCCTGGACAAGATATTTTTAATTAATTATTAAAAAATCTAATTATATTATTAATATTTATATATTTCTTTATATAATATATTAATAAATTAATTATTAAAAAATTATGTATGTAATATATTACAATAGACTTGAAATATGTTTCGTACTTTAAGTCTATTGTAAAATTTTTTTTTCTTGATATTGCAAAATTAAACAAAAAAATGATTTTTAATAATTAATTAAAAATATCTTGTCCAGGATTTTTCCAGCAAATACATTTTTAATACATTTTTTAATAGACTAAAATTATAAAATAGGTCTCATTCTATTATCACCCCGGTGAAGGTCGATTTAGGTTCGGATCTTAGACTATAATTATTGTATGTTATTATTGATGTTCTGACATTAAAAGAGTAACTGTTGAGTTTCTTGACGTTCTTCTCAGCAGAATCTATATTCCGAATCGGTGGTAGCTTCATAATTACTGCTGAGCTTCTTTCATCTACTGTAGCAAAAGTACTATTTAAACCAACTTGAGAATAACAATTTTTGACTTTGGATTTTGCTTTCCTATTATTTTTCGTTCACATAATTACAGAACCTACTCAAATATAAAATATATTGGTTTTACCTCCAAATTTTTCATTTTCTTTCCC
Organism: Euphydryas editha; assembly: GCA_036937285.1. Lineage (NCBI taxonomy): Eukaryota > Metazoa > Arthropoda > Insecta > Lepidoptera > Nymphalidae > Euphydryas > Euphydryas editha. The sequence continues at coordinate 589,728 of JAUPFZ010000029.1, forward strand.
AAGGCTACAACTTTCTTCGTTCCCTCGTAATTTATTTTCATAGCATCGCTGAAGGTATCTGAAAAATTGACGGTGGCCGCTGAATGGATGACGATTGACACCTGAAATATGAAATAAAAGATATATTTATACAGATACTAGCTGCTGCCCGCGAAGTCGTCTGCGTGAACGCTTTAGATTACACGTTGTTACAGAATACGGTGAAGAAATAAAGGTTCACTGCTCGTTCCCCGTGGGTGATAGCGTGATAATATGTAGCCTATATGTTGACCCAACTTCTTAATAATATTCGTGCCAAATTTGAAGTAAATCCATGCAGTACTTTTTGAGTTTATTCCGGACACACATACAGACAAACAGACAAACAGACTAAAATTCTAAAAACTATATTTTTGGCTTCGGTATCGATTGTAGATCACACCCCAAGTATTCTTTTAAAAAAATATTCAATATACAGTTTTGACTTTCCTACAATTTTATTTTATTTATATAGATTATATCTGTAAAATATATTTATAATAATATTATAATATAATAATATATTTTAAATATTTAAAAGATATATGTCTTAACTACATAGTTAACTCTATATACGAAACTATCAAAAAATTTATTCCCATTAGCAAGGAAGTTCGCTATTTTCCTCATTCTCTTTTGCCGTCCCTTGAGTTGGTACCCAAGTGGTCTCTGTAAATATTTTGTTCCAATTTTCCGTTTTATCTCGCGTTATAAGACGCCTGTTCATCTCCACTTCTGTTGGTCGATACGCTTGAGTATGTCGATGAGTGTTGTTATTGTTTGTAAATCAATGTTTTATTACGGCAAGTTTTTCTCTCAATGAATTGGTGACTGTGCTCTAAAGCACTAACTGAACATATAATTATTATATTTATCGCAGGCATTGACGTTTCCCGTTAGTGTGGCCCCAGTATTAGAATAATAGAAATTTTATGTGTTTGTGTTTTTAAGACATCTAAAAAAAAACGTCAATAATTTCTATAAAAACAGACACGTGAATTTAGCAATTTTATAATTTTGTTTTGATTTTCATATACTTACATTGTCTATTAATTTCTGCTCATCGCTCGTTGTTATAGCGAGATCCGGTTTTGTTACGTCTCCTTCGATTGGGATTATTTTCTTTATCGTGTTTGGTTTAAGAGATTTCAACTTATCGAAGAGCTGCAATTTTTATAAATTTAACAAATATTCTTGACAATCATTTTGGTGTTGTACAAGTAGTCGTCGCAACGTCGACGGTCGTGGGTTCAATTACTGCTCTTTTTCTGGTTTGGGTAAGTAAAGCCATCGGTCCCAGTTGTTATCACAATCATCTGATAACGATCGTTACTCATGGTAAGGAAATTATCATCCAATATTATATGAGATAGATTAAGGTCTAACCCTTCTCCTATCCGGAGAGCAGTGAGCTGATTCAGTACAGATTAGTTCATAACTTTATTTGCTATAACATTTTTTCCAACCCCTCACACAACAGAAATGGAAACCAAAAAAAAAAATTGTGTGTGTCAGCTCCGACGCACGACTGGAGTTTACTCCTTAAGTACGATTGTCTAAACATACGCAAAAAGAGTTTATCCAACTGAAAATAAGATTAATACCATATGAAAGGGTAAATTAACAAATTAATGAAAATAATATACATATATAAATATATATTTATTCATTTTATATACATTTATTATAACTAATCGGCGAAATATTTTACATTAAACTTTTCACAATAGTCAATTTCAGATGTGCACAAATATTTCATTAGGAATGTTGATAAATTATGTAATTATTATTATCTGACAATTATCATTTATTTTTTAAATATTATTTTTCAATATTAATTAGAGCAACATTACTTTCGCACCGCACTATAGGTGCGCGTGCACCGAAAAAGTAACGAGGTCATTCATCAGTACATTTTACCTCTCATATTTTTCTCATACCGGGCGCCTTATATATGAAAATCGATTCTTAAGGAGTAAACTCCAAAAAAACGTCGACAAAATAAGTCTCTATTATATAAACTCATTTCAATTTTACTATATTTTTATTATTTGTCGTTATGGCAGACATAGTAATAGATATTCTGTGAAAATTTCAACTATCTACCTGTTGTGGTTACAAAAATATAGACCAGGAAGAGATGGATGGCGGAGTATTATCCAAAAAAGCTTGATCAATGATAATTATATAGATGGATATACATTAAAAGAATCACCCAAGAGTTTGCTATAACTGTACTGTACTGTACTGTATCAGCCTGTAAGCAGCTCTTCTCCATACAGAAGAAGGGTTGGAGCTGAATCCACCACGCTGCTCCACTGCGGGTTGGCGGATAATTTCTCTACTATGAGTAACAATCGTTATCAGGTGTTTATGATAACAACCGGGACCAACGGCTTTACGTGCTCTCCGAGGCACGGTGAGGAGACCCACAAGGATATACACCCAGACCGGAAACAAATATTTATACAAACACAAATATTTGTCCCGAGCAGGAATCAAACCCGCGACCACCGTGACGTTGAGGCGACTACTCGCACAAAAATTTAAAATATTATAAAGTATATTCCTTTGTATACTTTTAACCAGTTATACATACCGGTACATCGGTCATCTGTTGAAGCCTTTGTTCCAAGTTCATACCTCCCTTACCCCGTATTAGTACATATATACTTCCGATGTCTGTACAAGTGGACAAGAGTCTTTCTATTAAAACCTGAAAAAGGAAGAAAAGTGTATTTTTTTTTTAATATTTTGTAGGTACTCAACGGAAACATCTTTTAAACTCTGGTTTTTTTTTTTAATGTAAGAGGGAGCAAACGGACAGTCGGTTCACCTGGTGGTAAGTATACGCGACATCCATAGACACCCGCCAAATCAGAGGATTTGGCGGGTGTCTATGGATGGCGGGTGTCTATGGGTGTCTAAGGCAGGCAACGCACCTGGCGTTGCCGGAATTTTAAATGGGTGTGCTCTTTTCTTAAGGCCTTACGTACGTCGAGAATTTTCAAAAAATCGATTTTTTTTGTTTACAGTGTATTAATGCTTATAGTCTCAGGTGTATTTATGTGTAAGCTAATTGTAAAAATTCCCCATAGTTCAAAAGTTATTGTAGATAATGTGACTGCCCGACGAAAGGACAAAGGTCTGACGATCTGATCTGATTTAAGAGATTCTTCTTTTATTTCTGATTTGAGATTAGACGTAGGTAAGTTACTTTAATGAATTAAAAAAATTCATATAGTTCTTGCTCCAGTCGCGCGCGACTTCGAGCGAAACGCGCTTAAACTTTAAACGCGTTTTTCTCAAAACTACTTTTTCTGCCACGGTCGACATGATAACTCGTACGGTTTTTAATATTTATTTTGTATGTATATATGAATTATTTATTTATATATACATACCTTCCCCAGGAAGCCAGTGCCACCAGTTATAAAAACCGATTTCCCCGCGTAGAAGTCGCTTATTCTTTCGTACGGTTTTGCGGCATCCGTTTTGATTGTATTGCTACTGGAAAAATAAAAAAGGAATATTATGATTCGGTTGAAGAAACTATTGTAAATATATTAATGCTTTTATTTATAATATATAAATAAAAGCCTCACACTCAACGACCCCCAAAACGATGAGAATCTTATGTTGAGACACACAGAGCAGAAATACAGACACTAAGAGCCCAACACATCTGTATATCCTATACTAGCTGTGCCTCACAGTTTCTACTGCCGAGCAAGGGGTCTCAGGTTTGATTCCTAGGTCGTTCAAGGTATTATTGAGTTTTTTTTTTCGTAAATTCTCAGTAAAAGAGTCGTGTTATATTAACTTTATAAGTGGAACTATAGTTACAAATATCTCAAGAAGATGCTCAGCCCCTATTGGTCGTAGCGTGATGTTATATAGCCTATAGCCTTCCTCGGTAAATGGGCTATCCAACGCAAAAATAATTTTTCAATTAGAACCAGTAGTTTCTGAGATTAGCGCGTTCAAACAAACGAACAAACTCTTCAGCTTTATAATATCATAGTATAGATAACGCGTCCGGAGATAGAACCGACCGAACCGACAAACAGTCGCTGTGAACACCGACAACACATCGTCTTTATAGTTTATATATCACTTATATAATGGACAGCCGTCTGGTGTAGTGGTGCGAGTAGTCGCCCCAATGCCGGCGGTCGCGGGTTTGATTCCCGCTTGAAGCAGATATTAGTATTTATACATATATTTCTTTCTGGTCTGGACGAGTCTCCTCATCGTGCCTCGGAAAGCACGTAAAGACGTCGGTCCAGGTTTATATCATAGATACCTGATAACGATCGTTACTCATGGTATGTTAATTATCCCCCAAACCGCAGGGGATGGATGGGCAGCGTGGTGAATTAAACTCCAACAATTCTCTTCTATGGAGAAGAGGCCTTGTCCTGGGAGACGCCCAGGGACATCCAGGGACGTTTATCGGCTGATTCTATATATATATATATATATATATATATATATATATATATATATATATATATATATATATATATATATATATATATATAAGGGCGCAAAAAAAATCCAAATTTTTGGGGGATTTTCAACAGTCTGTAACTTGTAGAAAAATGGTGGGACATCGAATAAAAAAAGTAAATTGTAGCTTTAAGTGTTTAGTTTTTGAATCTGAGTTTAAATTTTTTTTTTTTGGAATTGTTTTTCGAGGAATCCCGAGAAAACGACCGAAAAAAAAATTCGATTTTTTTTTTTTAATCTATGAACTTAGAAAAAAATGTTTTTGACTTAACCCCTATATGGACCGGGAGAGCGATAACTTGTTTATACAGCTTTAACTTATTTTTCAAAAAAAAAAATCATTTTGTCTTTGATTATCAATATCTCAAAAACCAATGATTACAAGGAAAATTCAAGGTCGGCTTTGAAAACTTGAATAAATTTTCGATAAGGATTGGCTAGTTTTTTCAATCATTTGATGAATTTGGAAAAGCAAACAAAAAAAGAGCTTTTCGAGGTTTTTTGGATAATCAAACGCCTAATCAAAAATATCACGAAAACCACTAATATTAAGTGTGCTTTTTATTGTTCAATATACCCACAAAAATCCTACAAAGTTTCAATTTAATCCAGCGAACCGTTTTTTTGTCCCACTTGATTGAATTTTCGAAAAATTAAAGGAGCAAGAATTTCATAAAGGGTCATAATTTTTATTTAAAATGAAAATAAAAAAATTGTGTGTGTCAGCTCCGACGCACGACTGGAGTTTACTCCTTAAGTACGATTGTCTAAACATATGCAAAAAGAGTTTATCCAACTGAAAATAAGATTAATACCATATGAAAGGGTAAATTAACAAATTAATGAAAATAATATACATATATAAATATATTTTTATTCATTTTATATACATTTATTATAACTAATCGGCGAAATATTTTACATTAAACTTTTCACAATAGTGAATTTCAGATGTGCACAAATATTTCATTAGGAATGTTGATAAATTATGTAATTATTATTATCTGACAATTATCATTTATTTTTAAAATATTATTTTTCAATATTAATTAGAGCAACATTACTTTCGCACCGCACCATAGGTGCGCGCGCACCGAAAAAGTAACGAGGTCATTCATCAGTAGATTTTACCTCTCATATTTTTCTCATACCGGGCGCCTTATATATGAAAATCGATTCTTAAGGAGTAAACTCCAAAAAATTCCATTTTCCTCTCTATTCTGTATCAGTGACTTGGTAAATTTTTGGCAATTTTCAAACTCAGATCCAAAAACTAGACACTTAGAGCTACAATTTACTTTTTTTTTAATTTGCTGTCCGACCATTTTTTTGCAAGTTACAGCCTGTTGAAAATCCCCAAAAAATTGCATTTTTTTTTTTCTAGCTCCCTTAATTTTTGTGGGACGTATATATATGTTTCGAAAATTTTAAATCAAATAATAATTAACGCCCAACGAAGTGGGCACGGATCGGCTTGTGTATAGATTTTTTTTTAATATTTTTATTTAAAAATATATCTTAATAATAAAGCGTTTCAGATGAAGACAAAGTAAAACAGAAAAAAATATATATATATATAAAAAGCTCACCCATTATATCCGTTATTAAGAGATAAAAATCTCGCACTGTTAAGACCGTACTTAACGTTTGAAAATTTAACAATGGTCGCGTTAAAAGACATTATTTTATTTTATTATAACTATATATTAATATATTTATTATTGTATATACGTCTGTACCGTCCGAGACTAAAATATGCACAGAGATTGAATAAATTAAATAATTTGTATAATTCATTTAAAGTCCGTTCAACGATACCAGATTCTATATAGAGACAAGGAACAATTAGAGGACAGGAGACAACGGAACAAACAAAATATAGTCTATCTCTTTCTATCTTGTTTGTTTGCTATCTGCTGCGCGGCTCACGGCCAGGGTTGGAAAGAAGCAGATTTTTTTTTAAACAATACTTTCTGTATAAAACCAAATGTAAAAAAATAAATAAATAATACATTCGCGACTCTCTTCATATATACGAAGTTGTTGGGTGAGGAATTGATTTTAATCGAGCATTTTCAAAATTTTGTGAAGACCTGCATCGCACAACATTCTCTTGGTCGTCATTACTGTAAAATTTCTTTCTTTTTCTGCGACAAAAACAAAGAAATCATAACATAAAATAATAACAATATAAATTATATATGTATTACAATATTTAAAATATGAAATTAAATTACATTTGCAAATCATCCAATTTCTTTTGGAACAATTCTTCTACATTTTTGTCATTTTCCTTCAAACCTTTTGTATTTTGATAATATGCCCTTTGATTCTCACGATGTTTTTTTTTTCTTTTTTCTTCTTCTTTTTCTTCCTTAGAATCTTTTTTCTTCAAATCTTTTTTACGCTGACGCCATGCCCTTTGGCGTTTTCGCTTTTGTTCCTTTATTTGTTTTTACACCCTTTTTATTAGCTTCACCTGTATGTTTGTATGTTTGTAAACGACTCCTTTGGACTTCATTTTGACCCACTTCCTACGTTCAGATTTCATTGAAACTTAGTAGCTTTATCGAGGACCGATGACAATGCAATAATTTAAACAGTAAGTCCTGTTATCCTTACCAGGATCTTCAGGATTAGCGATTTGTTTTTCATTACTCGATCACCTATTTCTCGCATATGCTACCGAATTCAGGACCGATAACATTGCAATACATTAAACAGTCCTGTTATCCATAACAGGATCTGAAAATGGTGAATGGTAACCAGGCTCTGATGATGGAGCTGGAAAATGGTCATAGGAACATAGGAAACACGCTTTTATAGAAAATTAAACTAAAAAACAAGTATGCTTAGTAAAAAAAAATCAAAAAACCCGACTGCGTAAAATACCCTTATTATAAACTAAAAAGAATAAAACAATTTACTAGCTTTCATTTGATACCCATATTGCTACAGTAAGAAAAAAAATTCAACTCCCCCCCTCATTCCGCCATTTGCGGGCGCCATTTTGAAAATTTATATAGCCTATGTCACTACTATAATTAAGACAAATCCAACGACACTTCATATGTCAAAAACCGTCCAGCCGTTTGGGCTGTAGGGCGTGCCAAAGAAATGGACATACATACATACATACATACATACATACATACATACATACATACATACATACATACATACACTCGAAAAACATAACCCTCCTTCTGTCGCAGTCGGGTAATAAATTTTATTTAAGAGTAGTGTATTTTTTTAAATAAATTTGAATTAAGAATAGTGTATATAAGAAAAAAAATTATTTTACTGTAAAAAAAAGCGTGGGGTGCATCGTGTCAATAGATATAAATATTTTATTGAGAGGTATAAGTAGAAGCATTATCATTTTGATGATATCTTAAAAAGCACCCCTCGCTTTTTTTACAATAAAATACTTTTTTTATTATTATTATTTAAAAAATTAACATTAATATTTATTTAAAAAAATTAGACTACTCTTAATTAAATTTTATTTTTTATTTTTTAGTTAAATTTTTTATAATGTATGTTTGAATGTGTGTGTGAACTTAGGAATTATTGTGAAGAAAATTAATTAAGAGAATAACAAGTCAGTTTTGACAATTTAATTATGTCCAGTTCATTAAGAGAACAATGGAACATCGGCTTATCATATGGTCAAACAGAATTTTTGGTAAATTATTAAAACAATGAAATTGCTTCAATATACAATACGTAAAAAACACAATCTAAATTTATTCACCAAGAATGGAAGACGACCGGCTGGTCGAGTGGTCAGGCAACTGGCACTTTACGCAGCGGTCGCGGGTTCGAATCCCGCCAGGTGCAGATAATTTGTATGACGAATATAAATGTCTGCACCGGGTCATGGATGTGTATTTATGTAGGTATATATGTATTTATATAAATTTATTAAATTTATTTCCGTCCCTAGCACCTGTAACACAAGTTCTTACGAACTTAGCACGGAGCTAGGTTAACGTGATGTGATTGTTGGTTAATATTTATTATTTATTTATTTATAAAAGAAAAAAAAAGAAAAAAAATGGTTCAAATGTATGAAAAATGGTTTGATGAATCTTAAATAAATATTTATATAATGAAACATCTTGATATAAAGTAATTGTTACAAACTATTTTGATCTAATTTCGATCGTACTTTAATCATAAACTCTTTTAAATCTAAAAAAAAAATGTAAAAAATTATCAACAATTGCAAAAATCGAAAAGAATTGGGATCATCTTGGTATATAAAAAATTATGAACCCGGATTGACATGATTTTCATGTAATATAATCTGCTTGGTCTGATTCTGCAATAAATTTGGCCCATAGTTCCTTCAAACATTTATAAAATTGCAAAAAAATCGATAAAATAGCAGAAAATTGCTGCTATTTTTTGGGGTTTTTTGCAATTTACTCGAAATTGAAGGCTGGACGGCCTAAACTGACTTGAAATTCGTATTCAGCGGGTCGAAAAACATGCCCGTAGATAGGTGGCGCCCGGAGTACAGACAATTTTTTTATTTTTATTATGCCAGTGTAATTATATTCGCGCCCACATACAAATGCTTCACTTATCAGACATTATAATTATTAATTTAAATAAATTTAAATAAACTAAAGTTAATTTTATTATATATAATAAGAATGGCATTATTTTCAGTTTTAATTTGAACATTAAATTTTTAAATAAATTTATGAATCACTGGAAATTCTATCAACACTTGTAATTAATATTCATATAAAATGCATTATTTATTAATTTGAAACAAAATAAATTAGATGATAACATTATTCTCTCGATTAATTTAAAATTTAAATTCTTTAAAATAAAGAAACCGATTCCGACGAATTAGATTATATTCACTAAATATCATATTTTTATTATTTGATTTTTTCTTAATTCGGTAAATTATTAAAACCAATTTAATAAACAGTGGTAGTGCGATGACCGGCAGAGAAGAATATTCCCGATATCATTCATGTCGAGGTATCGTAAAAGACGACTTAGGGTGTGACTCCACCAGAGCGGAGATGTGTTTTAAACAACCAATAGAATTTCGTTCAGTGGTATTCACCGAAGCGGTGGGGAGACGAGGTGTGTGAATAACGAAATTCTATTGGTTGTTTAAACACATCTCCGCTCTGGTGGAGTCCGGGCCTGAGGCCATAGTGGTGAGAACAACTGTACACCGACCAGGATGGTGATGGGCAGTTGTTACAGATTCAGCAGAACCGATGCTTGCGACTGATAGTAGGAGCTCCGAGATACGTCAGAAACGACGTAATACACCGTGACACCAGGACGCCCACCTTGGAGGTGTATGTACGCTACCTCGCGTGCACTATGTTCGCCCGCGTGGACAAAGGTGCGTGCCACGGGATCGCTCCACTTCACGCGAGACCGCAGGAAGGGCATCCTCTACCTCGCGAGCTTCTGCTGTCACCACAGCCGAGCCCCAACGCCGGCAACAGTGGCGACGAGAAAGACGACGCAGGGGAAGCTTAAACAATCACCGGATATGACAACTCTCGGACCGGACATCTATTTGGAATAGAAAACTTCTGGATTCGACAACCTGTATGATGCCGCCTCATGCAGGCGCGACCTCGGTTCACTCAGTCCACTGGACCTAAAATAAGATTACCCGGTAGTGGTACTACCGGAGAGGAAAAGCCCGGATAGGGAGGCATAGGCTAGGAGTCCGTACCCGGCTATGCCTAGGCCTGACAGGAAGAACCACCACCAATTATACAATAACAATATCCTTAAAATATTATTAAGTTTAACAAGTAGGTATTTCAATACTAAAAACTTATATATTTATAAATCGAAAATTTTACACAATAACTTAAATGAAATAATTACGTGAAAATATATAATATAAATAACTAGCGGCCCGCCCCAGCTTCGCACGGGTATTTAACTGAAATTTCAAAAATTATAAATTTACATTTTTATCACCTACACCTTACACTTTTATAATAGAAGGATTGAGTTGTCAAGCATGTGTCAAAATAAAATGCAATTTAAATCAAAAGCACTAAAGAGTATTGATATCAACTTCGAAGCAAATAACTTTCAACCCCCTTCTAACCCCGTTAGGGGATGAATTTTTATAAAATACGAAACATATCTTCAACAATTATGTTAAAGAATATTTATGCAAAATTTGAAGTAGATTAAACCAAGGAATCACGTTGTCCCATACAAACTTTCCCTCCCTTTTTCACCCCCTTAGGGGTAGAATTTCGAAAAATCCGTTCTTAGCTGACCACTATTCGGCAAAAGGAATATTCCTACCAAATTTCAAGTCTCTAGGTCTTACAGTTCCAGAGATATCGTGATGACTGAGTGAGTGACCTTTCGCTTTTATATATTAAGATTTAACTCCGAGTACAACTATTTATAATTTAATATTTTATTTGAATATTATTCACTTCGTAACGGGTCGTCCATTAATGACATGATGTTTTCTAGAAAATTTATAACAAATTTTCTTTTGAATCAGCTTTTTAACGTCCTTTATAAGAGAAACCGGTTTTACCGGTGGGAGGGATGTGCTGTGCCGCGCTCCCGGCTGCATGGGTACCACCATCTTGCTTGCTTATTTCTCCTGTGAAACAGCTTTGCTGTGTTTCGGAGAGAAGGGCAAGACAGGCAGTGTAATTACTGGCACCGAGACTTTAACATCATATGTCTCAGGATAGGCAACACATAAATGAGTTGTCGGGGCTAGTTCCAGGTAAACTAGTTTATGTTCATGGGCGACGTCGACCACTTACCATCAGGTGATACTGGGACCACACTAGCGGGAAATGCCGTTGAATGTGGCGTTGAACGCAGGTGTAGCCACCTCTCATCGCGATAATTTAACAACGGCATTCACATTGCCGTTTGACGTTGGGCGATAGTTGCGGCCACACTAGCGGGAAATGCCGTTTACTATGGCGATGAACGCAGAAGTAGCCACGATTTACCGGGAAAAGCCGTTTACTATGGCGATGAACGTTGGTGTGGCCACGACTCATCGCGATAATTTGACAACGGCATTCACATTGCCGTTGGACGTTGGGCGATAATTCAAGTGGCGGTACATCAAAGAGATAACCGCGAGAGTTAAGGGGTCTGGCCACCCTGGCGGAACAAAAAATGCACTTTTTTAATTAAATTAATAAATTCGAAACTATGGGCCGGAATATTTTTATTTTTTAACTCAATATCACAAAAGGCTTCAAAAATAACATTGTAAAATTTTATTTGAAAATATTAAAAAATAAATGTGTAATAATATAAATGAGATGCCTGTAACTTGGCCAATTTTGAGTGTTTCGATACGCAACAGGTCTTAAAATGTCCATTACAGTTCAGGGTTTATTAAAAAACATATATATAAAAAAATGAAAAAAAAATAATAATCCAGGGTGGCCAGACCCCTTAATACGTTGAAGCGGCCACACAGCACACTACGAACATATTATGTCATTGTGTACCGTGAGCGCGACGGAATCGCACGTGTATGTTTTCGATAAATACATACTATGACTATGGAGTGGAGTAACGAAAAAGTAATTACGTTTACGGATTCGAGATTAAAAATTTATAAGAATCGTACGTCGCAAAATGATGCTTGGCGACGAATAACGGAATTATTACCTTTTAAAACAACTTAACCAACCACTTTAACTTTCGGTGCATTAAAGATAATAAAAGATCGAAAAATTATGTAAAATCCACATTAATTACTTTAATATATTCTTTATTCTTTATTGCACTTAAAAATTGAACAGTAATATAATCACATGTATCATTAATAGGTATTATTCCAATTGGCTGAAATATATAATATATAAATAAATGAAAGACACGGGTAAATACAGAGTATGTTGTTTTATTTTGTAAAGTATAAAAATGTTGTTTCAATTTAATTGAATAGATAATAGTAATAATAGATATAATCTATACATATAATAAAATAGTAGAAAAGTCAAAACTGTACATTGAATATTTTTTAAAAAGAATACTTGGGGTGTGATCTACAATCGATACCGAAGCCAAAAATATAGTTTTTAGAATTTTTGTCTGTTTGTCTGTTTGTCTGTTTGTCTGTATGTATGTCCGGGATAAACAAAAAGTACTGCATGGATTTACTTCAAATTTGGCACGAATATTATTAAGAAGTCGGGTCATAACATAGGCTACATATTATCACGCTATCACCTACGGGGAACGAGCAGTGAACCTTTATTTCTTCAACGCATTCTGTAACAACGTGTAATCTAACGACGCATATTTGAATGTTGTTATTATGTTAATAACCATGCTATAAGCTATCTTCACACTATAAAAATCACGAAATATAAGTAACTTAGGCTGATAAACATAATAAATGTAAGAATGAATGTAATATAAGAAATGAATATAAGTAGTATCAAGACAAGCAGCGCCATCTATGAGATTTTAAAAACATCAAGTCGAATTACATGTGTAAACCCTTTTTGGATATAAATAATTTAAATTTGATCATGTTGGCGAGGTTAATAGTTGTTTACAAAAGTCATAGATGGAGTTGTGCATTTTAATAAAAATTAAAATGCACAACTCCATGATGAGCAAGACAATTTAAAAAATGTGTTTATATAAGTTTTAAGCTGCTTCATCTATGTCGTATAAAATTCATCGAGTTTTTCTGTATGTAATAACAAACAGAACTCAAAAAGAACTGCATAGATGTATAACAAAATTTAAACTCGAAAACGGCACGCTATTGCTGTAAGCAATTTGAGCTAAATAACGAAGAAAGAGGAAAATGAAGCATGCCATATATGTTATAAAGATAAGAAATGCTTATGCTTCTCCGGAACCTATTTCCTCAAAAGTTGTGGAACGGGACTCGCCTTAAAGTCATCTCGCTCCACAGACACACCATTGAGGTGGAAATTCTTACGGGTTGTGGCGTCGGCGAAGAAGTATTTATACCACGCATTCCCCTCATTCCTCATAACTTCCCGTTCCAGTTCAAGCGCGTACAGTTCCTCGTGAGTGTTTGCTTCGCGATGACCATCAATAAGTCGCAGGGGTAGACACTGAGGGTAGCTGGTTTCGACCTCAGGACGAGCTGCTTCACACGGGCAGCTGTACGTCGCGTCGCTTGCTCCCGCGTCACCAGTCCTGACTCTCTTTACATTTTGGCTGCGGAGAGCCAAACTAATAATGTTGTTTATCGAGAAGTCCTATAAATATGTATTTTTACCCTATTCTGTATTCCTTATTTATTATTTTCTCCATCCGTTTCAGTCACAACTTATGACTTAATTCAGCAGAATCACCATAAAGTCATTTATTCAAAGCAGGCTAAAAATAAGCACTTTTTGAAAGTCAATTTTACAAAAGACAGTCTCCCTCTGTTACTGTACTTTCTGTAGATATGAAATGTAAAGAAGAAACGGGTAAATGAATGTTATTTTAAAAGGTATAATCGTAGGTATTTTTGTTGCTGTATAGCGTTCACGCAGACGACGTCGCGGGCAGCAGCTAGTAACTCTTAATAAAAAATGTTTGTCTGTAAAGTCGGTTTACGGACGATAAATAATTTTTACGTGATGACGTCATGAGAAAACATCTTATCTTATATCTTTAAACGAGCAATTCTTGTATATATATAATCTGAATCTCGCAAACGGCTCCAACGATTTTCATGAAATTTAGTATGTAGGGGGTTTCGGGGGCGATAAATCGATCTAGCTAGGATTTATTTTTAGAAAATGTCATTTTATCCCTTTTTTTACGCAATTAAAAAATATCATTAGAATACGAAGGTAAATTTCGCTGTCGTTAATAAGTTTATAATAGCTCGAATGGGTATCGGGCGGATTTGAAACAAGAAGACCCCGGTTCGAATCCAGGTCTATAGACCAATATTTTTTCCTTTTTTTTTCAAGTTTCTTTTTTTGTGAGAAAAACTATTATTAAAAGCTCTTTTTATTTAAATGACCAGTTCCTATTATTTTACTATTATGTCAGTCAGATCGAAAATATTATTTATGTTTCATCAGTATATAATAATATCTAAATATAATTTAACCGAGCAAAGCTCGGTCATCCAGGTACTTGATGATAAATTGCATACTTTTATGAACGGAATTGAATTATTTGTTATCACTGAATTATCATTATTTTGTATAACATATATTTATTATATATTATTATTGTTATGCCATCTGCCCATCTGCAAATGCAATATTACTGTCAATCTCAGGTCGTCTGGCAAAACAGCAACAGCATAGTTAGCTTATGTCCTTAATTTAGTTCTCTGTTTTGGTGGGCAATGAAGTATATTATTATTATCTAACTGCTTCACTCCACCCGTTCAATAATATTTATAGATATACATAATTAATATGTACTTATTATTATATATTTCTTATTTAATCTCAGATAGCCGGGAAGTTGATGGCATGCATATGTTCATGATGACTGACCCGTTGGCGCAGTTTGCAGTGACCCTGTTTTCTGCTCCAAGGGTTGTGGGTTCGATTCCCGCCACGAGTCTGGGTGTAATGTATGTGTATTCATATATGTATTATTTATATGTACCTATATTTATTTAAAAAAAATGTATATCAGTCGGCTGTTACCTAAAACACAGGCATTAGGTTGTCTACCTTAGGAACAGACGATCGTGTGTGTGTGTTAAACATATTTATTTATTATTTATACAAAAAAAAAAAATTACACTCATCAAATACAGAGTTGCGCCGTCAACGTCTATCTTGCTTGAAATTCAAATAACATTAGCGCCAATTTTATCGCCAAGAATGGGCGTTGACGTTGAACTTTCAAGTGTAGCCACTCACTTCATCGCGCTAAAATTATCGGAATGTCTACCGCGATGATAGGCATTGACGTTTCCCGCTAGTGTGGCCCCAGGGTGACAGTTTGCCTATCCAACTAACATTTAAAAATAAAAAGGAAGAAGAAACCTTTCTCTTATAAGTTTAATCCACCACTCTGCTCCACTGTGGATTGGTAGATAATTTTCCTATCACGAGAAACGATTGCTATTAGGTATCTGTAATAACAACGGGGTCCGACGGATTTATGTGTTCTCCGAGGTACGATGGGGAGACCCACAAGGACATATCACAAACACCTATACCAGAAACAAATATTTGTACGAATATAAATATCAGCACCGAGCGGGATCGAACCCGCGACCGTCGGCGTCAAGCCGACTATTCGCACCACTATACCAAAACGGTTGTCAATTTTATTTTCAATTACACAATTCGACGGTTTTTGTTATCAATAATATAAAATAAAAACAGCCGACTGATATACATCTTATATCTTTAAACGAGCAATTCTTATATATATATATATATATATATATATGTATATATAATCTGAATCTCGGAAACGGCTCCAACGATTTTCATGTTAGTATGCAGGTGGTTTCGGGGGCGATAAATCGATCTAGCTAGGATTTATTTTTAGAAAATGTCGTTTTATCTCTTTTTTTTTACGCAATTAAAAATATCATTAGAATACGAAGGTAAATTTCGCTGATGTTAATCAGTTTATAATAGCTCGGATGGGAATCGGGCGGATTTCAAACCAGAAAACCCGGGTTCGAATCCAGGTCTACAGACCGATTTTTTTCCTCTTTTTTTTCAAGTTTCTTTTTTTTTGTGAGAAAAACTATTATTGAGAGCTCTTTTTATTTTTTCTTTAAATAACCAGTTCCTATTATTTTACTATTATGTCGGTAAGATCGAAAATATTATTTATGTTTCATCAGTATGTAATGTATCTAAATATAATTTAACCGAGCAAAGCTCGGTCATCCAGGTACTTTTTTTTTAAATAAATATACATAGAAATAATACATATACAATAAATAAACATATATTACACCCAGACTCGGGGCGGGAATCGAACCCCCTTGGAGCAGAAAACAGGGCAACAGGGCACTGCAAACTGCGCCAACGGGTCAGTCAAATGTTGATTATTATCTTGCTTTTATAAGTAGAATTGTACGTCACGTCCGTTTGTTGATTAATCTTTAAATCTTTACATTAAATTAAAAAAAATAGATAAATAATCATTAACATACAAAATTGCGCTTAATTAACTTTTAGAAATATATTAAACAATTAAATATATCAAAGTAAATCTAAATTAATTAATCATTCTCATTTTTATTTGGGAAACCGACTGATAAGTATACAAATGAACAATAACACTTACGTCGTTTACGTTTTTATTATAATTATTAAAAAAAATAATTAAACAAGCGCGAGTCGGACTCGCCCGTAAAGGGTTCCGTAGCAGCAAGTAACATCATATAAAAGTTCTTGTAGTTCGTTGTAACTTTGAACGATGTTTTAATATTCTTTTATCAAAAAAAATGACTACTTACTTAGATCTCGTTCAAACCTATTTTCGGTGGAAGTTTGTATGGTAATGTACATCATATATATTTTTTTAGTTTTATCATTCTCTTATTTTAGAAGTTACAGAGGGGTGGACACACATTTTACCATTTTGGTAGTGTCTCTCCCGCAAACTATTCAGTTTAGAAAAAAATTATATTAGATACCTCAATATTATTATTGAAGACCTATTCATAGATACCACACACGTATGGGTTTGATGAAAAAAAAAAATTGTTTCAGTACTAAGTTTGGGGAATCCCCAAAATTTATTATTTTTTTTCTGTTTTTGTGTGAAAATCTTTATGGGGTTCACAGAATACATCTACTTACCCAGTTTCAAAAGTATAGTTCTTATAGTTTCGGAAAAAAGTGGCTGTGACATACGGACGGACAGACAGACAGACATGACGAATACATAAGGTTTCCGTTTTTGCCACTTGGCTACGGAACCATAAAATATCGTTTAGGGGCCATTCATATACGAGTATTACGTAAGACGAATTTTGTTAGTTTTCGACCCACTCCCCTCCCTAATATAAGAAAAAATAAGAATAGGCCGGATATATACGAGTAAATACCTGGGGACCACGGAGCAACGTACGCGGTACCCGTAGTCCACCTTGGGGAGGGGGGGGGATCACACTACCCCATTGTCTCCCCGAACGACGGGGTGTGCGTTCAGGTACATTTTTTCCAAAACCAAAAAAAAAAGGTTTTCACCCCTTTAGGACAACCGACGTAGATAGTCGCCAAGGTCGCGGATGTAGGTTAGTTAAGGTGTATATAGCAATTTTTATTTGCTTTACCACCAAGGCTATTCATTTCTAGCTTGTATGTAGGTGACTGAACATGTAAAAGCTTTTTACTAGCCTTATATAGATTTATTTCGCGAAGAGGAAAACCGACTGATATTTTTTCTGACAACGGCACCTCATTTGTTGGTGCGTACAATGAGCTTTCGAAATTCTTAAAAAGTAATAGCGATTGTTTGAGTAAAAGTATGGCCAATGATGGAATAAAGTTCCATTTCATTCCCGCGTATACTTCTCATTTTGGCGGTCTCTGGGAGGCGGGTGTTTAGTCGACAAAATATTATCTTTAGTGTTGGGAAATTGTAATTTGACGTACGAGCAATTTAACACCATCTTAATTCAAGTTGAAGCAATATTAAACTCTCGTCCGATAATACCGCTATCTTCAGATCCTGCTGAGTACACGCCCCTGACTCCAGGTCATTTCCTCATCAGTCGTCCGCTTACTTCAATATCACAGCCAAATTATTAATATCTCTCCACGAGTCATTTAACTCGCTTTCAAAGAATCGAGCATCTACGCCAGCATTTTTGGAAGAGATGGAGTAAAGTGCTGCTGATGAGTACATTGCTGAATTGCAACTGTAACGTAAATGAAACGCACGTTAGGAGCTAATTGTTTATTCTTGCCATATCACAAAATAGTTACTCATTGTTGCCATACCTAACAGCAAAAACACATTAAGTGGCGTTCATGTAAGAATACGGTACGGCATAATTCCTTATTGGTAATAAAGGAAGAAAATCTACCACCTATGAAATGGAAATTGGGACGAATTATTGCCATCCATCCTGGGACCGATGGAGTTGTTCGTGTAGTCGTCGTTTGTCAACGGGAGTACTAAGAAAAGCATTCAATAGAATATGCCAGTTACCAATAATGGGTTCTATTTGAATGTTCCGCTTTTAACGCCCGGTGGCATGTTGAAGCGCCTGTCGGTTTTGTAAGAGAAATTACTCTTATTGTCATAATTGACTATGCACTTGTTTTTTTTTTTTTTGTATTATTCCACAGTCATATTTTATTATTGCTTTGTTACAAGCAGTTCGAGAAAGGTCGTTCATTAAAAAAATAAAAGTCTTCCAGTCTTCTTAAATCCAAACCAGCAGCAAGTTATTTTCTTACAAGTATGCTTAAATAAAAAAAAAATAAAAAAACCCGACTGCGTAAAATACTCTTATTATAAACTAAAAAGAATAAAACAATTTACTAGCTTTCATTTGATACCCATTTTGCTACAGTAAGAAAAAAAAATTCAACTCCCCCTTCATTCCGCCATTTGCGGGCGCCATTTTGAATATTTATATAGCCTATGTCACTACTACAATTTAGACAAATCCAACGACACCTCATATGCCAAAAACCGTCCAGCCGTTTGGGCTGTAGGGCGTGCCAAAGAAATGGACATACATACATAGATACATACATACATACATACACTCGAAAAACATACCCCTCCTGTCGCAGTTTGGTAATAACAACTCAGTTCGCTGGTCCGGGGGAAGAAAAGTAGTAGGTAATGTTTTATGTACATGTGTTTTGTATGATGTCATTTAATTTTAAAATTAATTTGGGGTCCTAGATACATTGTTATTTTTAGTTATACGTGCTAAGTTCGTAAGAACTTGTGTTACAGGTACTAGGAACAGAAATAAATTTAAGAAATTTATATAAATACATAATATATACATAAATACACATCCATGACCCGGTGCAGACATCTATATTCGTCATACAAATTATCTGCGCGTGGCGGGATTCGAACCCGCGACCGCTGCGTTATTTGTCCAGGTATCTGACCACTCGACCAGCCGGCCGTCAATTTTTTTTAATTTTTATTTAGTAGGTATATTTTAAGTAGATATATAGATAACTTTTTGTTTTTATTTTACTCATATTAGAAATGATGTTTTTTTAAAATTTCATTATAGGATTGTAGGTTTTAGTTATTTAGTTTGAATATAAACGTATGTTTCGTCGGTAACTTGCTGCTTCGTTTGTGATGAAATTTAATCAGGACATCTACTTGTTATCAACATATCCACGCGGGTGAAGCCGCGAGTGGAAGCTAGTATGATATATATGTTTGTGACTCGATTTTTTAAAAAATAACCGTAAATAAATTATACACATAAAACCACAAAACTAAAACATGTCGCCAACTCATTTTAAGAATACACCACTTCAGAAATAAAACCACTAAATTGGTATCTTTTATAAAAAGTAATTAATATCATCATCTAATCTATAATATAACTAGCTAACCCGGCAAACGTTGTTTTGCCATACCTATAAATAATTTTTAAGTAATAAAAAATAGGGGTTGGTGATAAAAAAGTAAAAATTTAGGGTTGTATGTATTTTTAATGCCACATTATAAAAAAATAAAAACAAAAAATTTCGTCCAAAGGGTGAACAACCCTTATTACTTAGGGGTATGAAAAATTGATGTTGTCCGATTCTCAGACCTACTCAATATGCTCACAAAATTTCATGAGAATCGGTCGAGCCGTTTCGGAGGAGTTCAAGTTCGAACCCCGTGACACGAGAATTTTATATATAAGATATAATAATAATATATAGCTCCGTGGAATAATATATTTCGATAAACTAGCCTAATCGATAACGTGCCGACGGACGCGTTCTCTTTTTATTTGTTTTAATATATTTATTGTATTTTTTTATTATTATTTATATGTTTAGAGAAATATAAATATTACCTGGCAGCACCATGTCCACTATGTCAGTGTCATTCAATTCGGCCATATAGGAATGTTCATGTAAAAAAAGTGTCGATACTTTTATTGATATAATATATCGTATCGGTGTATCGATACTTTGCGATATATCGTATGAAAAATATATCGAACATTTTGACGTGATAACGTCTTGTAAATCGATGAATGCCGGCTCCACCGCACGAACTATTGTCACGTTTCGCGAGCGAGAGCGCGGAATAAGCGATAGAGAGGCAGGATCGGTCTAAGCGTTTGGCTTGTGAATGAAAAACAATAACGCAGATTGGAGGATCTTAACTATAACACATATATAAGTTGTAAATAAATTGTTAACAGCACATTGTTCATTGTAAATAATCTGTATAGTTTAAGTAATAAAATATTTGAATTAACGAGTGCAAATAAATGTTAATATAACAAAAAAAAATGAATTAATTGAATTAACTCATCCTTTGTACTTATTATACAAAATAATTATAACTCAGTAATAATATTTATTTTCAATTCATAAAAGTATGCAGTTTTTTATCAATGTTTTTCTTATGACGTTATCACGTAAAATTATCGTCCGTAAACCGACTTTACAGACAACAAATTTTTGGAAGTAAATGTTAAATTCGCAGGACATTGAAGAAGGTGATTTCCTTATGAAAATTGATCCGTCTATGGAACCAAGTCCTATTTTTAAGAGGCAAATTGCGAATTCTACTGCTGAATATCAGTCTGAATTTGGAGCAGTTATTAAAATTGCCAAGCAAGAATAAATTAAGAAATTCTTTAACCATTGCCTAAGCCTGACGATAATAATTTATCAATATGGTCAATAACTTCAATTAAATTCATCATCATCATAACAGCCATTGGATGTGCATTGGTGAACGTAGGCCTCCCCCATCGACCTCCAATTAAATTGATTTTTTTTTAATATTTTTGTTTTTTATTTTGCCACCTAGGAACCACCTAGGAACGTATACCCCCGCGAATAAAGAGCTTTCACTGTAACACCTCTAGGTTATGTGTATTTCTAAAAACAACTGACTAGGTAATACTATACTACTCGTAATATATTGGATCAAATATATCGATACTAGATAATTCAATACTATCGGATTGATACGATATATTGAATGCATCGCGAATTCGGTTATATCGCGCGACATGGTAAGCGCGCCGCTGCCCCTGCCGCTCCGTGCCCGTACCGCCCGATACGCACCCCCCTTTCCCCGTGCACGCTTTTTTTGTCTTTGTCTTAAACGATTGAACAATCTTACATGATTTTATGTTTGACAATAAGGAACTTCCATACAAACTTTCGTCCCCTATTTCAATCTCTTCTACCCTTATTTTCGAGATAAAAAGTATCCTATGTCCTTTCCCAAGTTCAGTTCTATCTTCATACCAAATTTCATCAAAATCGGTTCAGTGGTTTAGGCGTGAAAGCGTAACACACAGACAGACAGAGACAGACAGAGTTACTTTCGCATTTTTATATTAGTAGGGATTTACGAAATATCGATATATAACGCACACTCCTACGGCCATGGTGCTAGAATCTAGATAAATTATAGCTTAGACGCATTATAGAAACAGAAAGGTTTCGTGTTTGTTTCGTGTTTGTTGTGTTATATTGAATATAATATTTCTTTACAATCAAAGGTATGTATGTTTCATTAAATTATAAAAGAGTGTCGGTTATAACAATAAATCCTTAGATAAATAATTCTTAAAAGGAAATGGCCTCGTAGATATTTTGATATATATATATATATATTTTTTTAATATTTTGATAAATTTATATAATATTATTTTTAAAGGAAATTAATTGACGTAGAATAAATTTAACGTAATTCAATTAAAATATAGTATCAAAAAATTTTTTTTTTCGATATTACTCATATTTTTGTAAAATTGGGCAACATTTCCAATTATTCTTACTTTTACTTTTTCCAACTTATCTCGCTTTAAGAACGTATTTCGAACATTTCCAATATACTTCGTGGTAAAACATCTCGTTATGATCCGACTTTTCATGAGTTTTGTAAAGAAAATAATTTACTAACATTTCTTTTTGTGTGGTTTATAAAAGCAAAAAATCTTCAATATGTGACAAAATAAAATAGCAACGATAAAAAGTGTGTCTGATCTCTTACATACATACATACATACATAAACCACGCCTCTTTCCCGTAGGGGTAGGCAGAGACCACTTCTTTCCACTTGCTACGATCCTTACATACTTGTTTCGCTTCGTCCACTTTCATTATTCCCTTCATACATGCTCTTCGGTTTAGGGTACTCTTGACCTGGCCTTTTTTCAAGACGTCCCTGATTTGATCTTGAAACGTCCGCCTAGGTCTACCCCTTCCAGCACTTTCATTCACACTCGCCCTATACACTTTTTTCGTCAACCTGATCTCTTGATAATGTATTTATTAGGCATATAGATGTTGTTGTGCTTTGAAATGAAATGAAATGAAATAGAAATATTAAATTTATTTCGTTATAGAGTGATTTCACACACTTAAAAATACGTTTATAATAAATATGTCATGGTAACAAAATCACTTACAATACAGAAATGGCTAATTTTTTACATTAGGTATATTACAAACTAAGTAATGTACCCAATATTATTCAACTACCGTAATTACAACTAGTTAACTTCTAGAAGTTATAGTAATAAAAATTAATAAGCTAATCTCTAATGTCTCGGTAGATATCACGTAACTATTATATCATCGGCTTTATTAAATATTACAATAAATAACTTAATTTAATGTCCCTAGTGTTGGCCGAGAGAGAAAAAAAGCCGGAGGAAAAAGACTCTTATAACTCTTTTTAAAAAATATTGATGTCATTATACAAAAATAAATAAATAATACACAGTATGACAATGAAATGGTCAGAACAAACACGAGACAGCCAATCGTATATACCGAAATCACTGCATGCCATCCGCTCACAATATCATACATTCATAATTATGTTTAATGACTAGAATATAATAATAGCCTGGCCGAGTTTTATTCAATCCCATGCTTTTCCATAATTAAGAAATTCATTGATCTCATAATAAGCTTTTCGACATAGTGTTCGCCTAATAGTTTTTTTAAACTTCTGTAAAGGCAGAGATTGAACCGCAATCGGTATTTAATTGTAAATTAAAATAGACAGAGATAGAGATATATTAAAATAAGAACGGGCCCAGAATCGAGCCTTGTGGGACCCTCATCTGAACAAGAGTCACTGACGACGTAATACCATTTACTTCAACCCTCTGAGTTCTATGACTAAGATAAGAACTCAGAAGTTTCAGCGCGGTATTTTAAATACCATAGTGGCTGAGTTTCCTGATTAAAGTATCGTGTTGTACACAATCAATTGTCTTGGACAAATCACAGAACACACCCAAAGCATCCCGCAACTCGCGTTTATTCTCAACGCGGGTTCTTGTAGATACAAAATATTAAAGATATATTTTAAGTTATTTAAGTAATAATAAAAAAGCAGAACTTTAAAAGAGTAAATTTTGAGTTACTTGCCAGTTTACATCAGAATCTATAATCAAATCCGGTGATAGCTACACACTAACATAATTAACATTATTGTATACTAAAGAATCAAACGTGTTTTAAAAATCCTACTCAAAAAGTTATTAATTAACATATAACAAGTATGCTTAATTAAAAAAATAAAAAAACCCGACTGCGTAAAATACTCTTATTATAAACTAAAAAGAATTAAACAATTTACTAGCTTTCATTTGATACCCATATTGCTACAGTAAGAAAAAAAATTCAACTCCATCCCTCCTCATTCCGCCATTTGCGGGCGCCATTTTGAAAATTTATATAGCCTATGTCACTACTACAATTTAGACAAATCCAACGACACCTCATATGTCAAAAACTGTCCAGCCGTTTTGGCTGTAGGGCGTGCCAAAGAAATGGACATACATACATACATACATACATACATACATACATACATACATACATACATACATACATACATACATACATACATACATACATACATACATACATACATACATACATACATACATACATACATACATACATACATACATACATACATACATACATACACTCGAAAAACATAACCCTCCTTCTGTCGCAGTCGGGTAAAAATATGACAATTCTTTGATTTTCCTAAATAAATAACAAGGAATAAAGTTAAGTGATAAGGCTGTATTTGTATACATGTGTCTGTGTAAATGTCTCAATTGTAAATAAATATATCAACAATAAATATCTTGGATTTAATTCACGATAGGTAATCGGTATTTCCATAACCTTCCATATCTCGCAAAAACAAGTATGACGACATCACCGCGCTGAGCTTACTAAAAATTGATTAATCTTTGAAGCCCCTCGGCTAAGATTCCGTCAGAGATGTATCTTTAAAGGGTGAAGATTTTACCTTGAAATTTTCACAGAATATGTTAATACATATAAGCGCAGCAGTAATCTGCGACACCACTATATTAGCCGTCATCACTACTGAATGTAGCCCAATTATCTCTAAGGTGTTTTGCCTTTTTAGGGTTCCGTAGCGAAAGGGCAAAAACGGAAACCCCCTATGGATTCGTCATGTCTGTCTGTCCGTCCGTATGTCACAGCCACTTTTTTCCGAAATTATAAGAACTATACTGTTGAAATTTGGTAAGTAGATGTATTCTGTAAACCGCATTAAGATTCACACAAAAATAGAAAAAAAAAAGCAATAAATTTTGGGGGTTCCCCATACTTAGAAAATAAACTTTAAAAAAATTTTTTTTTCCTCAAACACATACGCCTCATACGCGAAATTGACAATTTTATAAAAGATCGCTGTCGATTGTTTCACCGATTCTTAGCAGAATTTACATTTGAAGTTTTTTTTTTTTTTTTTATGACAAATAGACAGGCATTTGACCGCTATCTCACCTGATGTTAAGTGACGATGCGGTCGAAGGTGGAGCATGCCTGCCTAATAGCAGTCTATTCACTCTGGCCTTGAAGGCACCCAGGTTGTATCGTTCGGGAAACACAGCAGATAGTAGTTACTCCTATTACAGAGTGATCTGTCGTTTGTATTCACAAATTCAATGTTTATTAAGAGCAGCATCGATTGTGTTATTTTTTAATTAAAAACAGGTGTCCCGTAACGGTTAAACAAATTAATTGAAATGAATTTTTAATTGCGAAACGAGTGCAGACTGAGAGGATTGCTCATATTGATTGAGCGGTAATCTACCATATTATTATACAATTTACACATTAAAACAAAATTACATTCACATATTTATGTACACCCAGTGATTCATAGTAGAATCTCCGTAACTTTAATTTTCGATACTGTTTTATAAAAATCAGAAAGGACAACAACTTGTTTTTTTTTTTTAAATCAGACATATATAATATGTTTTATTGCATATTATTTTATTACCCGACTGCGACAGAAGGAGGGTTATGTTGTTCGAGTGTATGTATGTATGTATG
The DNA here is from genome assembly GCA_036937285.1 of Euphydryas editha. Classification (NCBI taxonomy): domain Eukaryota; kingdom Metazoa; phylum Arthropoda; class Insecta; order Lepidoptera; family Nymphalidae; genus Euphydryas; species Euphydryas editha. The sequence goes on from JAUPFZ010000029.1 coordinate 615,768, forward strand.
TATGTATGTATGTATGTCCATTTCTTTGGCACGCCCTACAGCCCAAACGGCTGGACGGTTTTTGACATATGAGGTGTCGTTGGATTTGTCTAAATTGTAGTAGTGACATAGGCTATAGAAATTTTCAAAATGGCGCCCGCAAATGGCGGAATGAGGGGGGGGAGTTCAATTTTTTACCCGACTGCGACAGAAGGAGGGTTATGTTTTTCGAGTGTATGTATGTATGTATGTATGTATGTATATATGTATGTATGTATGTATGTATGTATGTCCATTTCTTTGGCGCGCCCTACAGCCCAAACGGCTGGACGGTTTTTGACATATGAGGTGTCGTTGGATCTGTCTAAATTGTAGTAGTGACATAGGCTATATAAATTTTCAAAATGGCGCCCGCAAATGGCGGAGTGAGGGGGGGGAGTTGAATTTTTTTTCTTACTGTAGCAATATGGGTATCAAATGAAAGCTAGTAAATTGTTTTATTCTTTTATAATAAGAGTATTTTACGCAGTCGGGTTTTTGGATTTTTTTAATTAAGCATACTTGTTTTCTTACTGTAGCAATATGGGTATCAAATGAAACCTAGTAAATTGTTTTATTCTTTTTAGTTTATAATAAGAGTATTTTACGCAGTCGGGTTTTTTGATTTTTTTAAATTATTATACAGTAATATTTTATACATAAATTAAGTACACTTATCACCCTATTTACACGGTACCTGTTTTACACGATTTCGCTTTTACACGGTTTACTCGTATAAATTAACGAATTTTGAAAAACTTTTAAACATATATATTTATGTATAATATGGTTGCATATTCGCATATATATTTCGTTAAAACTTTCGAGTCTCATTTCCTGTATTGTGAAATACAATATGAGATATTAACAGATGTTTAAGTCAATATGAGGAGGTCTCTGATTTAGCGAAAAAACTTACGCAACTATTAAGTATAGTTCATCTTTCCGAATTCGTCGAATGTTGAAACAGGATCGCATCAGGAACGCTCAAGTGATGAAAGTAACATCATACGAATCAGGAAAATAAGACTTATAATTCATGAAAGTGATGACAGCGAATAAACTTATTACATATTTAGTTTCCTGAAGATTTCTTTGTTTTATTTTTGTTCCTAATCTATAATGAATTCAATAGGTAGGTTTTTTAAGATTTTTTACTTAAACAAATGACTGAATTGAGCATATATTGGCAGTTTATTTCGTTTTACACGGTTTTATTTAAGAAAATCTGATATTTTATTTGATACGGTTTTGTTGGTAGCCTATCTCCAGTGTAAATCGAGGGATAGGTGTACTATGATACGGTATAGCATTGCATTGTTTTGTTTAAAGACTCTTCCCGACACTTCGACTCTTTGTCCTAACTAAATAACTATTAATAAAGGTAGACAACCTTGACTAGGAAATCTAGAATCTAGGAAGAGATCGCTGTAAGCGATAAGGCCGCCTTTGTATACCTACATGTATCTGTGTAAATGTCCAAATTGTAAATACACACACTGGCATATTTAGCAGAACAACAGAACAGAAACAACAAGAACAAGAACAGAATAGTTTGATATCAGTATCATATAAGGTTTCTGGCTGGTTTATACGTCATTTAATTTAAAAAGAAATTATTTCAAATTAAGAAAACAACTGAACATCACATTTTATGCAATTGTTGTCATTTTATTCAAATACACCTTATCTGGAGCGAACTTCGAGTATTTCTTCCTTCTGAGTTTGATTTAACATTTCATTGAAATACTCTTTTGGAGTTGAGGACTGAATTATGCCTGACTTAGCCCCAACGGAGATTGCCAGGGCACTCGAAATTCGAAGAAATGGTCAAACCTACAGAGTAATATCCAGAGATCTTCGTCGACCAGTTTCAACGATCCATCGCAGTATCCAACGGTTCAGGGAGACCGGTACTTATGTGAGAAGAGCAGGATAAGGCAGAAAAAGACGCACTTCGAGTAGGGATGATCGTTTCATTCGGCTTCGTGTACGTAGAAACCCCCGTCTGACGGCCGTCCAAGTCCGACATGAGTTAGAAGCAGTGCGTGGTGTAACCGTAAGTGAGCATACGGTACGAAGAAGGTTCGAACAAGCTGGTTTGGGTTCATTTGTGCCCGCCAAGGCTCCAAGGCTCGAGTTAAATCATCGTAGAAACAGGTTAACTTTTGCTCAAGAACATCGACTTTGGACCGCGGACCAATGGAGTAGGGTATTGTTTAGTGATGAGTGCAGAATTATCTTAAATCAAATTGACGGCAGGCAAAGAAGATACAGACGCAAAGGAGAACGATACATTCAGACAAATTTTGAAACTACAGTTGCATACGGTGGTGCATCAATAATGGTTTGGGCGGGCATTTGTTTGGGAGCTCGCACGGACTTGGTAGTAATTGACAGAGGGAGTCTGACTGCAGACCGCTATATCAGAGAAGTTTTAGAAGAAAATGTCGTACCGTTTGCCCCATATACCGGTGACGATTTTGTTTTAATGCAGGATAATGCTCGGCCGCATACCGCTCGGGTAACTCAAGCTTATCTTAATGATATGAATATCACTGTTATGGAGTGGCCGGCGAGATCACCGGATATGAACCCAATAGAGCACGTTTGGGATTTGCTGAAAAGAAAACTTAAGTCCAGAATTCCAGCTCCTGCCAACGTGGGTGAACTGCGAATCGCCGTAGTTGAGGAATGGCGGAGACTATCCCAGGAGACCATCGATAACATCATTCTCAGTATGCCTAGACGAGTAGAAACTTTAATAAGAGCACGTGGAGGAAATTTGTATTTCACATTATTTTCAGTGAGGAATCGTTCGTTAATACACCACTTGAGGGATCTGATCCCGATGAATTACTGTCGATTTTTGTCGACTTTAAGAATAATTTAATAAGAGGCACAGCAGTGGCAACCGTTAGTACTGGTATCATGCGTATACACTTGAATAGTTACACACCGGTTTGTTACAGACCGTAAACACTTTCTCTTGACGAGAAGATTAGGGTGCGAAGTATTATAATTCAACGCTAACTAGAAAAGAATATTATCCGGGAATCAAAATCACCGTATGCGAGTCCTATTATTCTCATTAGGAAAAAAGACGGGTGAGACCGCATGAGCAGACACTATTACGTTCTGATAGCTTTAGAGCTGGCCGTTTTTTGTTCAGTTAATCTAAAGAAAAGTACATTTGTGACTACGGAAGTAGAATACTTAGGTCGTATAATTACTCAAGGTCAGGTTAGGCCAAGCGATAGGAAGGTACAGGTTAGGTTAGGTTAGTTTAGGTTTTTAGTCAATTCGCCTAGAACCACAAACGTAAAGTAAGTTAGACAGTTATTAGGTTTTTTATTATTAGGTTTAGCTGCTTTACTTCCATCGTTATTTAGCCGATTACGCTTTTAAAACTGCGCCTAGCGCCAGTATCACACCCATGAAAGGTCTCTCATACGCGATGTTGCCCTGAATACTCCTAATCCAAATCGTGAGGCAATGCGAGAGCTACACTGTTAAAGAGCATCTGAACTGATGGAGCGCAATAAAGAAAAACAAGATGCTTACATTTTTGAAACTAATGATTTTGTGTTCTCTTCTAAATCTACACAGACACGCGGCAAACTAGACTCTGGAATGGATGGTCCTTACCGCGCTGTGAAAATCTTGTCTCACGAGCGCTATAAACTGCAACTGTTAAGAACGTCACTTGGTAAGACCACTCAAGCCGCAGCACAGTACATGTTGTCGTGGAAAAGGGAATGGTGTCCCGAGTCTTGCGCTGCATTTTTCTTTGAAAGTGAAATCTTTCAGTTTTTATAATAATTCTGTTTTCTGTGGAGAGTAACTGAATGCTGCTGACTCAAATCGAGACGATTCGGCAGGAGTCTGATGCGGCCTTACAGCCGTCGGACGCGGGCCTGTGTGGCCCGTGGCGGCCAGTGGGCACTGGTCTTTCAGACACGATTTGAGACAGGCGCTCGGTCGTGATCTGGTTAGCGGACAAGGTCCGGGCAGGTTTTGGTCATTCAGACACGACTAAAGACAGGGGCTTTATCGTGATCTGGGTAGACTATTGCCTTCAAATGCATCGTAAAGACAGGAGCTTTACCATGCATTTGAAACACACGTCGTGTGGCGTGGAAAGTGATGGTTGGCAATCGCCAGTCAACCGCCACCTGTAGCTAGCCGTGTATGATTGAGACGATGTATAGCGAGTATGATGTATGAAATTCAAAATGCGTGGTTTAGCTAGGAATTCACTTGAGTGCCAAAGTAATGCCAGAGTGTGTACAAGAGGCCTTGAATGATGAAGGATGAAAGATAGGCAAATTTGGCATCGTGTTTTCGATATTAATTTAATTTTTGTGTTCTACAGACACTGATTTCGAAACCGAGGCAGATAATGTGGAAGCGGGACCCTCGTCGGCTGCTGCAGCAAACGAGCTGCTACGGGTTGTGCGTGTGCGGCGCGACAACTACCTATGGCGTGTGCTGTATTGTTAGCCACGTGCGCTTGCCTTCTGGCAGCTACCTATGGCGTGTGCTGTATTGTTAACCACGTGCGCTTGCCTTCTGGCGTGTGCTATGTTGTTCTGGTATCTCGAGGGCTCTGCCAGTCATACATCCCGAGGGCTCTGTATGGTAACTAGTAACCTGAGGGCTCTGCTAGTAAAGTGTCTATTTTCATGTTTTACGTCCTAGGACCCATTTAATATAAAAATGGATCGTTCTTTTAACTTGGGTTAAAACATGCTCTTAAGGGTACCGATTAACACATGCACAGTTATGTCTCATAGAGACCCCTATCGAGTCATGAGGGCGCACTCCCCCGACGGGAACTGCCCCGGGTGGTTGGTATTCATATCTGTTTGTTTTATATCCGCTGTGTTTAAGCTGTTCAATTTTTGTCAGTTTAACCTACAAGTATACCAATTTGAAAGATAGCCTTTTGCGCTGACAAAGGCTTTTAGAACTGCCTATGATACAACTATTAATTATACAACATGATTACATTATACAATATGATACAACTATTAAGATTACAACTGCCTATGCCTGCCTTGATAATTGCCTTTTGTGAATTTGTTCTGTGCGGTTATTTAATTTTGCGCAGGTGTAGACGACAAGGACGGGGAGTCGACAGCTCCTAGCGTTACCTAGTCTTCCAATGTTGACTTTCCTGGTGGCGTGATTGAGCAGCAACCCAGCACTGTTCTCTTATATTTACGCGCTTATATTTTTTAATAAACGCGATAAAATCCGATTTAGACTTTTAATTAAATGAGCAACCCAGCACGTCATGGACGCAGACACGTGGCGAAGAGCCTGCTGCGTCACCTACCTTCACGTCGAGCGATGACGGCTCAGAGCCTTCGATGCCGATTTTGGAGACTGATCTCCAAAGCTAGAAGACGAAGGAGTCCGAGGGCGGTCTCCTGTCAGGAGAGGCCGTGTTAGATGTACCCACACTTTAAAATATTAGAAGTACCAACACTGTCAGATGTACCCACATTTTGTAAAATCATTATGGCGGGTATAACTTTAAAAGCATGCACTTAGCGATGCACGCTCACTTCTTTGCCAGTGAGCGCTCAGAGCAGACGCATTTGGACTACCCGGTATACGTGAGCCATTTTATCTTTCTTTTTGCAGTATTTAGTTTTATTATTCTTTTGTGTTGATTTTACTTGTTTAGCTTTTATTTAATTAATTTTGGTTCAAATTGTTAATAAACAGATTTATTGTTGTTTTTGTACTTTTTTTAATTATTAACCACTTCTGATGCTAAAAGTATAGATAGTACGGATGAAACATTTGAACTGATTTTTTTATTAATTATTTTTTCATTGATAAATATCATATTTTAATAAGTATTATTCCCGACGACACAAAAATCATAAAAATCGGTCCACTCCTTCTCGAGTTATAAACGGTGTAACTAACACGACTTTCTTTATATATATAGATTACAACTTAAATGGCTATAACCATCCAATTTTGTACAATCAACAAACAATCTATCGTCAAAACTATCGTTCCTTGAGGCTTAATTTGTTTCGGAAGATTATCACGTGTTATGTTTTTTTATGTTTACTACGAGTTAAACTATACAATATTATATTTTGTTTCTCAGATTACGACTCAGGCGTAGTGACATCGGTGATTAACTAGATAATTGTTTTAAAATTTTTAATTTGTCAATATATTTAACGGACACTATTTTGCGTCATTTGTCATAGACTAAAATCTTAAATGTGACATTGTGTGTGCAACAAGTGTACCTAAGTATTAGTCAATTAGCAGAGGAATGTTTTCTGCAATGTGCATCGATTTATAATTATAATAGATACTGTAAGGTTTAACCTTGTCTAGATGTTTAAACGTGTGTACGTTATATTTTATTATAGTTGATTTACTGCTAAATATAGTTCTTACCGGAAATAAGCTAATTGATGATATTGTATAATTATCTTAATATAAATTATAATAGAAATATGTAATTCTTTTATTATTGTTAATAATTGTTAAAATTGTTACTATTTTTATAATTTGTATCAATACTGCGAATCAAACAATAATTAACAATTATGAATGATAGTAATATATTTGACTCCATCATAAATTGTTATAAAAGCCGAAACATTTATGACAGGCGCCACTTGTGAATTGTCAATCGGAGGGTGAAGTGCTGAATTAAAATAAATAAGTAAATAAGACTGTGTTTGTACTTAGTTCCACCTGACCTAATCCAATAATACACAGTCTCAAATAAATCGAACCTCAGTCGTGTCCCCACACCAGCCTACCTGACTCTACAAGCTAATAAAACAAAGGCCACAATTGGTTATTGTTTAATTTTAATAATAGACCTTAATACTTTGGAATTGAGTTGTAAAACATTTGTGACTGTGTCTTACTTATTATCTTTAGGGTTTATGGATGGAACGAAGTAATAAATCTTAGTGACACCCAAAAATGAAACAAGATATCAAGAAAAATATTTCATATGAAATCAACCTTATAACTAATTAGAAATATATTACAAAATTGTCACAAATAATATGCGAGTTACGTGATTTCGGAGCTGTGCTTATTAATTTGCTGTTGTCTCCAGCTGTTTGAATAAAATAACTAGTGGAGTCGCTTACCGAGTGCTAAATATGTGATTTGTACGATAATTATGTGACGAATGCTAACGCTGGCTTATTATGAATGTAAGCACCACTGCTGCCATTTTAGCGCATTCGGCGCTAGATCTGGCGCTTTTTTGACATGTTTGGCGCGCATCTAAGAATTTTAGCGCCTAGCGGACAAGTTTGCGCTTTTTTAGCCATGGCCAACATAGAACCTGTCTTTAGTATTATGAATTTCTTCAAGACAAAGTTGCGTAATTAATAGCATTTGAAAACAATTAATTCCATTCTCTTGTTAAGAAGGGGATTGATTGCTGCAAACAGTACTTGTCACGAATACAAGCTTCCAACCGACGTTATCAAAAATATAGGGTCATCTGAAAAATATAAACTGAATGCATTTTATAATTCTGACTCGGCTGGCCCATCGAGTTCAGACATTATGGATGCAGATCTGGATCTGGATGGATGATTTATTTTCACTTTATGATTACCTATTTATGTTTACTTACGTTTTTTTTTTTTTTTTTTTTGTTACAAACTTGTATGTATTTAACATGAATTGTATTTTCTCTGAAAATTGTAATTTATTGAAAAAAAAATTTTAGTTTCTGATTTCTATGAATGACTATGTTTAAATTAAAGTTGAGCTTTAATTTTTTAGTTTTTTTAGTTTCTTAATTAAAAAAAAATTAGCGCTCAATCTAGCGCTTTTTTTTCTTGATTTTTTTTATAGAATCTAGCGCTTATCGCGCCGCTGTTAGCGCTGAAGTACATTTTGCATCTGGCAGCATTAGTAAGCACTGTATAGTTTGGTTACTTTTAGTGCGCTTACGCGGAATCTAGGGTATAATTGATCGAAAGGTTGTGGTACGTTAGTGCATATTATTACTTTAATACATTAATTATGTATTTTGCCATAAAAAAAAATAATAATAATATAGATTGACAAAAAAAAGAAACTCTATAGGTGATTTGTAAGATCATCGTAGTATTTCGAGTTGGTGTGGATTTTTTGCAAAAAAAAAATTACTTAGGTCGATTGCGGCTTTTTCGAGGGTCGTAAAATAAATGTAGCTTGTGAACTGTAACCGCCCAGCTTTATATAAATAAATCAGTTATCGAACTACAGATTCACTAAAAATCAAGAAATAAAACAAAATTTTAACAGATTTATTATTTGTATAGATTACGTAGTAATAAAGAAAAAACAAAGTGATTAATGAATGTAAATAATAATGATTAAAATAGTTCAACTTGGATTGGTTTAAGTTATCACTTGTGTCGGGCGTCCCGAGACGCACACTTTTTTTTAAATAGTAAATAAGTTTTAATTGATTATTGCGTAGATAAAAGTTGACATTCTGGTAAAACCCAGTATGTTATTACAATTGATAAAAAATATAATAATATTGCTTTTAAAAATCTTATCAACCATTCTGTTGTAGCAGTGTGAGTAGTCGCCTCAACGTCGGCGGTCGCGGATTCGATTCTTGGTTCGGGGTAGATATACTCGTATTTGTACAAATATTTATTTCCGCTCTGGGTTCTTGTTGGTCTCCCCACCGTGCCTAAGAGAGCATGTAAAGCCGTCGGTTGCGGTTGTTATCATAGACACCGGATAGAGATCGCTATTCATGTAAGGTTAATTATCCGCTAATCCACAGTAAAGCAACGTGGTGGATCAAACTTCAACCCTTCCCCTATATGGAGAAGGGGCCTTTGTCCGGCTATAAGTCGTTTACAGGCTGAATCAGTTCAGTTTAGTTTAAAACTTTTGTCGTGTTGGCGAGACGGTTGTGTGTGTGTGTGTGTGTGTGTGTGTGTGTGTGTGTGTGTGTGTGTGTGTCTGTGTTGTATTTTTATTCGTCTGAACTTTAAAAAATAAAAATAAATATAAAAATAATCTCATTTCTGACTTTATCCTTGAGAGAGACTCCAAGCATAGCCCGTTTCATAGCACGTTGAGTGACTTTAAATTCGTGTACTAATCCCGTCGTCAGTGTCCACATCTCGATAAAAGATAAAGCTTATGATAATATATTTTTCTTTTTTTATAATCAAGCTCCACTTTATCAGTTAAATATCTATATTCGCAACTGCGTATCCAAAAGTTTATAACAGGCTCTAAGAATCTGTTTTACCTGCTCTATATATATATATATATATATATCTAACTAGCGGCCCGCCCCGGCTTCGCACGGGTATTTAACTAAAATTTTAAAAATTATACATTTATATTTTTTATTACCTACACCTGCGTCGATACTGGAAAATATTTTATAATAGACGGATTGAGTGACAGATTTATTATATCTATATATATAGATAGTACGAATGAAACATTTGAACTGTTTTTTGGAGTTTACTCCTTAAGAATCGATTTTCATATATAAGGCGCCCGGTATGAGAAAAATATGAGAGGTAAAATCTACTGATGAATGACCTCGTTACTTTTTCGGTGCGCAACTTTCTAATTTGGTTGTGAGTGTATTAAGGTGGACATGCATAAGTCGACTTTCATACATTTTTATTTTTGATTATTCTTGAAATGTATACATTTTTTTAAACATTTAATTTGTTTTATCATTTCTTTAGAGCTTTTTATATGAGCAATGTTCATGTCAGCTGTAATTAAAAATGAAAGTAATGTTGATCTAATCAATATTGAAAAATAATATTTAAAAAATAAATGATAATTGTCAGATAATAATAATTACATAATTTATCAACATTCCCAATGAAATATTTGTGCACATCTGAAATTGACTATTGTGAAAAGTTTAATGTAAAATATTTCGCCGATTAGTTATAATAAATGTATATAAAATGAATAAATATATATTTATATATGTATATTATTTTCATTAATTTGTTAATTTACCCTTTCATATAGTATTAATCATATTTTCAGTTGGATAAACTCTTTTTGCGTATGTTTAGACAATCGTACTTAAGGAGTAAACTCCAGTCGTGCGTCGGAGCTGACACACACAATTTTTTTTTTATTAATTATTTTCTCATTGATGAATACCATATTTTAATAAGTATTATTCCCGACGAAGACAAATCCAAAAACACAAAAATCATAAAAATCGTTCCACTCGTTCTCGAGTTATAAACGGTGTAACTAACACGACTTTATATATATATATATATATATATATATATATATATATATATATATATATATATATATATATATATATATATATATATATATATATATTACAACTTAAATAGCTATAACCATCCAACTTTGTACAATCAACAAACAAATAACGACCGAATATTTTAAATTTTAACAACAAACAAACAATCAAGACCGTAGTACCCTAAAGTATATAATTAAATGCAAAAAAGAAGAACAGTTTTCTAAATACCGCCCGTATATTATAGTGTCATTCTTTTGGCCGAAGTTTTGGTCAGCGCGATTCAGAAAATTATCTGCGCCATCTATCGTATAATAGTAGAATATCGTTTTTATATTTAGTGACATTTAACATAATTAATATTTAACATAATAGTATATTAATTGAAAATGATGTTTATCTAAAATATGAAACGATTTCTATTCCCATCCGACATATTTAGTAAACTTTTAAGTTTAACAAAATAATAACTCAAAAGTAAGTTTTGTGAGTTTTTAAGATTCCTTAGACCAGATGGCGTTGGCGGCGTAGGTACCTATTTCTATTTTCTTAAATATTTATTTTTAAATTTAATTACAATGAAACAAAAACTAAATTATACTGTGAGTTATGTATAATTTTTATGTATTAAAGTTATTTACATTGGTTTCGTACTTTTTACGTGATACGTGCACGACCAAAAACGATAAGAGATGGCGCTGATACAAAAAAATCGCGCTATTAAAATTTATTCTTGATGATATATAGTGTATTAATAAAACGGAGGTTTTAACAGAATTATTATTTGTATAGATGTTTATGAATTACTCCAGTCTTCTCTCATTCTTATTATCCGCGCTCAAACGGCGTGTTTCGTGTCTGTGGACATAGAGGGAAAAGCTCCCTCTCTGGTTCCGGCTCGAGTCTAACATCCACGTTTATCGAGCGTCTCCTTATAAATATTTAACATAATTTTAAATATAGTACATTATCACGTGGTGAAAAGGCTTATCAGTGACTTATGTATCATAAAATTAATGAGAAACTGGTGAAAACATTTCCTATATGTTATAATTATGCGCAGATAAATTTCAATGTGTCCTCTTATCAAAATGATACGCGTTATTTTAACAGTCTTTGTGTTCGAACTATGTTATCGTGAATTATGTTTATAAAACAACAAGATAAATACGTTTATAATTAAAATAAATACCTATATATGTGTTTAATATGTTTAACACACACACACGGTCGTCTGCTCCTAAGGTAGGCAACTTAAAGCCTGTGTTATAGTTAACAGACGACTGATATACATTTTTTTAAATAAATATACATATAAATAATACGTATATAAATAAACATATATTACACCCAGACTCGGGGCGGGAATCGAACCTACAACCCTTGGAGCAGAAAACAGGGTCACTGTAAACTGCACCAACGGGTCAGTCAATTGAGTCAGAGTGAAGTGATATTTTGATTGGCACGTTAGCGCAGTAGGCAGTGATCCAGGTTTCTGCTCCAGGGTTGTGGATTCCCGAGTCTGACGGCCTGTTTCCCTGGTTGCCGATAAAGTTTTAGATGGTTAGTATGTAAAATGGTATCTAAGAAAGGTATCTATGAATGACAAGATATGACTAAAGTTTTTAAGTTTACTGATTGTTTCTAATTATTGTATTAGCTGTTGTTGTTTCATTTCACTAGATGTTTTATTTTTTTATCTTTTTATTGCTGCTTCATGTTACTGCTATTATTTCCATTACTTTGTATTTCACTATTGACATAATTTATCTGATTTGGACAATTGTACACAAAATTTTCGGTAGAATATGCTGGATAAAATGTAAATTTGATATCTTTTGTACCATATTCATGCAAATAAAGATATTATTATTATTATCTTCTTATTGCTACACTCCACCCGTTTAATATATACATATACACATATATAATATAATATAATACAATATATAAGGAATATAATAAATTTACTTAAATTTACATAGATAAATATAAGCGGGTGGAGGATTACGCCCCGGCAGGGAGATCAAACGGCCGGGGATTAGGGTTGTAGGCTGAGAAATCGGCGGACAATCCTAGCCGAGTCGAGTAATACCGCCTTCTGCATCCTGGCTGCGAGCGAACCGTCACAGATACCCAGCTGCCTCAGGTGGTGAGCGAGGCTAACCGGGATCAAACCGTTGGCAGATATCAGGATAGGGATGATTTCAGTGGACTCAACACCCCACATGTCGACAATCTCGTGTGCCAAATCCAGATATTTACGCTTTTCCTCTGTTTCGGCTTTCACGAGGTTCTCGTCATGAGGGATGGTAATGTCCACTAAAAACACCCTCGACTGTGCCCTATCCATCACCACGATATCAGGCTTGTTCGCCAGTATCGTCCTGTCCGTGGCAATAGGCAGGTCCCAGTAGAGCCGGACTCGGTCGCGTTCGAGTACTGGCACCGGTGTGTACTGGTAATACGGCACCCTCGGTTCTAGGAAACAATACATAAGAGCAAGCTCTTGATGAAGAATTTTGGCCACTTGATTATGTCTGTGCAAGTACTCAGTGTTGGCAAGCGCTGAACACCCCGAAAGCACATGTCTGAGTGACTCGCCGGGATGACGACAAGCTCGACAGAAGTCAGGAGCGCCATCCTTCAGAATGTGCTTCCGGTAGTTGTTCGTCTTAACCACCTGATCCTGTATTGCACAGACAAAACCTTCGATTTCCCCAAAGAGGTCCCCGAATCGCAGCCACTGCACGGAGGCCTTAACATCCACGTGAGGTGCGTGGAGCGCCTTGTAAAACCGTCCATGCAGCTCCTTCTCCATCCATACGGTCTCCCGGTCAGAGGTGCTAAGTACAACCGGTCTTCGCCATTCCTCTTTGGCCAGGGATAAGGGGGTGAGACCTTTGTCACATACTACAACATCACCATGCATAGCGCTCTCCCTCCTCGTTTCAAAATAGGCCCTGAGGCTGCACACCTCCCGGTTATGCATGGATTTGGCGCTTAATAGGCCTCGGCCACCACACTTCCGTGGGATGTACAGTCTCATGACCGACGATTTCGGGTGATGCATGCGATGGTAAGTCATAGTCGTGCGGACTCTTCTGTCCAGGGCGTCGAGTTCGGCCTGAGTCCATCTGAGCACGCCAAATGTGTACAAGAGAGTGGGCATGACCCAGCCGTTATAAGCTCGGACCTTGTTGGCGCCCGACAAGTAGCTCCGAAGAACTTTTGTCAGCCGTCCAAAAAAGACCTCACAAACCGCCTGTTTCATATCCACCTCCTGCACCCCTATGCATTGTGACATGCCCAGATACCGGTATGATTCAGCTTCGGAGAGGGTCTTGAAGTTAGAAATCTCTAGGCTAATTTCAGCCGATTGCGTCACCTGTCCCCTGTCTACATGCACGACCGCACACTTATCCACTCCAAGCTGCATCCTGATGGAGCCGCTGAACTCAGTAGTGATTTTCAGCAACTCCATAAGGCGTGCAGGATTAGGTGCCAGCAGCTTGAGGTCATCCATGTAGAGAAGGTGGGAGACTTTAGTACCTCCTCTCCGAAACTGAAAGCCTGTCCCCGAACGCTCCAGCAGAGTGCTTAAAGGGTTCAAGGACAAGCAAAACCAAAGTGGGCTCAGACAATCACCCTGGAAAATACCCCTTCGTATCCGTATTCGGTCATCGGCACCCGTCGTCAGTCTCTCGCCCTGGAGACAAAGGATCGTACTCCATTGCCCCATGCATACTTCGAGGAAGTCTCGAACTGCACCGTCGATCTTGTACAGCTCGAGGACCCTCAGAAGCCATGAATGAGGCACCGAGTCGAATGCCTTCTTGTAGTCGATCCAGGCAGCAGAGAAGTTCCGACGGTTGCGTTTGACAAGCTGGCCCGCAACAGAGTCAATGATAAGGAGCTCCTTTGTGCCGCGGCCGCCTCCACGGCATCCGTTCTGAGCTACAGACAAGATGTTAATTTCGTCAATATGACGAGAGATCTTGCAGCTCAGAACGGATGTCAGTGTCTTGTAGATGGAAGTCAGACACGTTATGGGGCGGTAGTTGGTAGGATCCGCGGTGTTGGTGGACTTAGGAGCTAGGTGAGTGATCCCAGTAGTGAAGAGGTTCGGAAGCGTCTTCCGCTCTATCGCCTCTTGGTATTGTCGAGCCAAGGTCGCATGGCATACCGAGAACCCTTTCAGCCAATAGTGATGCAGGCCGTCGGCCCCCGGACTCTTCCAGTTCGGTGCCCGCCGGACCGCATCAGCTACGTTCTCCGAAGAGATGGCGATTGGGTTCATCGGTTCGATTCTAGCACATGCTTCCTGAACCGCCGCAATCCAAGGGCCCTCCTCATGCTCTACCTCCCGTGACCATATGTTTCGCCAAAAGGCGACGAGGTCAGCCGTATTCGGTTTTGGGGAAGTAGAGCACGGCGTCGGGTTCTCCAACTTATTATATTATTATTATAATTATTAAGAGATTCTGATATGTTCTTTGTTTCACCAGCAAACTCCGTCTTATCTGTCAGATACGAATCTGCGAAACGAAAATTTGTAATTTATTACTTGATAAGAAAGTGGCCCTGAGGTCCTGCTATACCCGCTGCTGATAGTCACGGATAGCGTATATGTAACTGATGTGCGAGATAAACTTTGTTAGGAACCAATGAAACAGGCCCTGGGTGTTCGAAACCCACTGTTTTTAACCCACTGCCACTCACTTGTAGTTGTAGTGGTAGAAGCCCCATCTAGGATGTACACTTGCAAGTAATGGAGTTTGGTTGCGGTAAGTGGAAGTGGACCGATGTGGGTGGTAAAAATGTATCATGAGATACTTCTATCCGTTTCTAATACACAACTCATATAAGCTCGAGATGCTATTGTTACGCCAATCAGCCACGCCCCTTGCATTCTCAGAATTGTCACGCCAATTACGTTTGCAGTATTTCAAATCTAAATGTTCTAGAATATCCCAGAATTTTCTAGAATACTGTAGGATATTTTTTAAATGAACATAACGAAAATAAGTAACTGTAGTTGGTCCAGAATATTCTAAAAATTTAATACAATCATTAATTGTGCGATGTATTTTGACCCGGGCAACGCCGGGTATCACTGCTAGTAGGTATATAAAGCAGTATTTATAAATAATAATTTTTTTTACAGATATGCACCGGAGGCAATGCAGGATGTTAGTATGGGTGGTAGTGCTTACCGTCGCGCTGGTGGCGGCCGACGTCCAGATGTAAGTGTAGAATGAGACTGTTATACTATATACATATTATTGAATCCACTCCTTACCTCAGAGAGCGATTTAAGTATCTTAATGATTCTCATGAACGTAGCCTACTCTCTAATGAGAATCTACTCCTTGAAATTCCTTCTCAGTCCTCTACTTTATACACTTAAACCTTCCATTACTGTACTGTATCAGTCTGTAAATCACCCACTGCTGAGCGAAGGCTTCTTCTCCTTATCCGCTTGAGTGTCCGGGCAATGACCCTTTAGTTTACCGACTGCACAAAACAGTTGAAGGTCTCTCATGTTTCATTGCGTAATTTTCCGCTGGAGATAATGTAATATACATTAATCAACATGTAGTTGACAGGTGCACTTCGCGCAATAATGCCCGTGTCGAAAAGCAGTTGATATGGGCAATATAGCCATGGCGACCATTTCTATTATGGCGGTTATTGCGGTTAGTTTGTAAACTCTTGTCAACTAGTAGTTGACACGGGCAATGGAGCGGATATAGAAGAAAGGTCTATCCATTGCTCCATTGTAAATTCATCATATCAGCCATTGAATATCCACTGCTAATTGTAGGCTTACCTCATCGACTTCCAGAGCGATCCTCCAGTAGTTTATCGATTAGACGTGCCCAATCTCTTTTAATCTTTAAGAATTCGTTGAAAAAATATTTCATATAACTATCGGTGAATATCAACAATCGCGCCTTTTGCGAAAAATGGCTCCAAATTTTTATGACAAGTTTTTTATCGATAATGAATGATATTTTATATTATTATGTAGCGACATCTATCTCGCCACATACGAACTGACGTATCCTACATCGCGCTATCAAAGTTATCGAAGCGATTGAACATAATTATATACAAGAACCCGACAACAACCGTTGGGGCAGTAGTTCACCAGATACAACACCCGTCTGGTCTAGGGGTGTTCATCGTAAAAAATTATCGATAATTATCGAATGAACAGTTATCGATAATTATCGGATAAAACTTATCGATAATTATCCATTATCGGACGACGAAAAAAAAAACAAAAAGGTCACGACGTTTACGCCCTGGCCCTATCCAAATACCTAAAAAAAAGTGTCATCCGCCGTCCAGTATCGACATAAGCCTCAGTACCCTATCCGAATACCTAAAAAAAAGGTCATCTGCCGTACCATAATTATCAAATCACAATTATCGATACTTATCGGATCCCACAAAATTATCGATAATTATCGGATCGCACAAAATTATCGATAATTATTGAATGAAAACTTATCGATAGTTATCGATAATTATCGAATGAAAAATTAAGGATAATTATCGAATCAAAATTATCGAGTAGTTACGAATTATCGAAAATTATCGCACACCCCTAGTCTGGTCGGCGGATCCTCCCTTTTCGATGGTGAATGAGGAATATTATACGCCCTGTTCCTCACACCCCTAAATTATAATGATATTTTTCGCAAAAACCGCGATTGTAAACATTTACCGTATTATATCCTTTTGCTACTTTTAATGCCTGTTTAACATGTTGCTGATAAACTTATCCGACGTATGACGGTATCCAACAGATATGAGTTTATGTAATATTTTTACACACTTCTTATTAGCTTCACCTGTATGTTTGTTTGTTAGTATGATTGTTTGTAACCGACTCCCTTGGACTTCATTTCACCCCACTTCAAACGTCCAGATTTCATATAAACTTAGTAGACTTATCGAGGACCGATGACAATGCAATAATTTAAATAATTAGTCCTGGTATCTTTACCAGGATCTTCAGGATTAGCGACTTGTTTTTCATTACCCGATCACCTATTTCTCGGATAAATTACCGACTTCGGATAAGCTGAAAACCGGCTATTTTTCGCAAAAACCGCGATTGTAAACATTTACCGAATTATCTCCTTTTGCTACTTTTAATGCCTGTTTAACATGTTGCTGATAAACTTATCCGACGTATGACGGTATCCAACAGATATGAGTTTATGTAATATTTTTACACACTTCTTATTAGCTTCACCTGTATGTTTGTTTGTTAGTATGATTGTTTGTAACCGACTCCTTTGGACTTCATTTCACCCCACTTCAAACGTCCAGATTTCATATAAACTTAGTAGACTTATCGAGGACCGATGACAATGCAATAATTTAAATAATTAGTCCTGGTATCTTTACCAGGATCTTCAGGATTAGCGACTTGTTTTTCATTACCCGATCACCTATTTCTCGGATAAATTACCGACTTCGGATAAGCTGAAAACCGGCTATTTCATCTGAGGAAGACAGCCGGAGCTCAAATTACTTATTTCGCGGATAAGTTACGACTTTCACAGTTGTGATCCCGAAGGTCTAACTTAAGATCTGGGTCTAGGTTTCATCTCTATACACCATCTAGAAGTCTAGTTATTACTCTATAAACAATTGTAGTTAAATTGTAACGAAGCCGTGTCGTACACACATACACCGTGGGTGAAACCACGGACACAGCTATTCAAAGTATACAATTAAACAATGACAAAAAATTTTCTTCGAAAATTTCACAGGGATATGGCCAGTTATTGGGGCGGACCGGAGGAAGTCTGCATCGAGTGGATTAGCGTTGAGCGTATCATATTGAACTGCACTCTGCCCAGCGGAAATGTGAGGGTCAACATGGACAGGCCGACAAGTTTCTTGGAAATCGTTTGTGAGAAGGTGAGTCAACTTAAAGGGACGCTGTATAGTGTAGTGTGTGTTGGACTGCTAGAAGTGCTAGATTATATAGAGCCCAGACCTTCTGGTTACACCGCGTATGTCTCTTTGCTCTTAGGTCATCGTTCCAACCTTAGCATTAGGTGCCCTCAAGCTGTACCCCCAGATATAACTTGTATATTTCTTGTCTCTTAATTCACCACGCAGCTCCACTGCGGATTAGTGGATAATATCCCTGTCATGAGTAACGATTATTACCAGGTCTATGATAACAACCGGGACCGAAGACTTTAGGTGCTCTCCGAGACACGGTGGGGAAACAAGGACATACACCCAGACCGGAATCAAATATTTGAACAAATACAAATATCTGTCCCGAGCGGGAATCGAACTCGCGACCGCCGCCGTTGAGGCGACTACGCTGGTGGTGTAGTGGTCTACATCAGAACTGTCGTCGTCGGTATAAGAAAAAGTATAGGAGCCTACTCCTCCAAGCTACTCAACTTATTACTATTTAGCAAAAATTTGAAGTAGGTTTGAGATTCAACAAACGACCGCTCTGTCATTGTGGTTCTAGTAAATATTTTCTTCATCATCGTTCGCGGGTTCGATTCTATTATAATATATATTTTTAATAATTAATATTTTTGTGTATTAATGAGTATTCGCTAACTTGTTATTGAAATTCACTGAAATGTAGTGAATACAGCTTCACCTCGACTCATCAGTAAAATAATTAATCTTTACAGAACAGTACACTTGTATGCGACGAATTACAAGAAGCGAAGCATTACATCGACAAATATATAGACACCGTCGAAAGGAACATGAATCTCAGCTACCTACACGTAATAACTTGTAATTTGTCTCGTGAGAGCTTGGCGTGTCCCCTGCGCATGGTCGGTGCAAGTGGTACAACCCTGGTTAGGCTGATAGGGGTTGTGGGGAACCTGGAGGCGGTTCACGTCGAGGGGTTAAGCGGTGTCACTGAATTTATGATGTATGATGTGGGTGAGTGATTTTAATGTCATATATCACTATCCACGAACTCGCATTGAAACAACGTGATGGATTAAGCTCCGACCCTTCTCGTATATGGAGAAAAAGGTCTTTGTCCAACTGTGGGACGTTACAGGTTGGTTCAGTTGATTTCAGTCCATATATCCCTAATCCGTAATCCTATATTTTATATGTGAAATGTAAGTTTGTTTTTTTACGCTTTCACGCGAAAACTACTTAACCGATCACCATGAAACTTTGTACACATATTTTTGGAGGTATTAGATGTAACACAGTATACATTTTTTAGTAGCGATAACCGACATCCAAGCAGGCAAAGCCGCGGGCAGATGGTAGTAATTGTATAAATGTGAAAGTTTAGGGCGATGTTTGGTACTCTGTCATCTAAGAATACCGAACCGATTGCAGTGAAACTTGGTAGGTACGTAGATAGATGGAAATCTGGAATCACACATAGGCTACTTTTTATCCGGATTTTTCAACGGTACCTATCAAAAGTTACACGTGTAAAACCAGTTCACCTAATACAGATATGGTTCTTCTATCACTCAAATTCTACTTTTTTATTCGTTTTCTAATGATTTGAGTGATATCTCTTCTACGAATTTCTTTCTCTTTTTTTCTTAGTTAAATTCAATTCAAAAACGACATTACAAAATTTTAATCAAATCAAATCAAATCAAAATCAGTTTATTGCCACACAATATTTCTTAGCCTAACATAAATTAACATTTTACACTTATGTCTATGGCAATGGGAGGTGACTCAGCTTGTGTGCTAACGCAGGACCGTGGTCCCGTGCAGCGCTGATTTTCAGTCCCTCCCTCCTCCCTGAGCTGTTATGCGGGAGTTAAGCCAGTTGATCCCCCGATCACCATCTGACATTAATAAATTAAACCAGGATCAATGTAACTTAAATAAAATTAATGCTAATCTAATTTAACCTAACTCTTGCTTTTGTGTTTCGTGTGTGTGTGAGTATGTAGGTGGTGTGTGTGTGCGTGTGAGTATGTACGTGGTGTGTGTGTGTGTGTGTGTGTGTGTGTGTGTGTGTGTGTGATAGTTTTTTATTGTCTATTTAGCTAGGGTTATTAGTAGTTAGTATTAAGGTACAGGTCTTTTATGTTTAAGCATTTCCAGTATGGATACTTTAAATTTTCTGCAGCGCATTGTCTCCTTATTAGAGATTTTTTGTATTTCGCTTTAAAAGATTCGGTGTTGGATTTATTTCTTAGAGGAGGGGGAAGGTCGTTCCAAATGCTCGCTGCAGCAAACCTAAAACATCCCCTAAGCCGTGACGTCTTATGTTTTGACACTTTTAGAAGCTCTCGTGTGTTCGTGCGACGATTTCTAGAGGAATGATCCTTAACCCATTGGAGCTTCTCGAAAAGATATTCCGGTTTCTTGTTCCATATTACTCTGTGAACCATGCAAGCATAATGGAGTTCCCTTCTGACCCTCATGTTAAGTATACCTTTCCTGTTTAAATATGGTGTTATATGTATATTCTCTCCTTGGGATGTTGTAGCAAAACCGAACGCAAGCGTTTTGTACGCGTTATATAGCCCTTTCAGCTTTGGCATTCAGTCTTGGCCCATATATGGTACTGCAGTAGCTGAGCTGGGAAAGGACTAAGGAATCACAGAGCAAAACTCGCAACTCTTCTTTAATGTACGGCCTAATCTTATAAAGAGTTTTCAGTTTCAAGAACGCTGTCCTGATTTTTTTATTTACATGCTCTGTAAACTTTTGTTCTCCATCCAAAATTAGACCGAGGTTACGTGCGGAAGTCACTTGCTGTATATCTACGTTATTGATTTTTATTTTAACCTCCAAATCTGTCACGCATTTAATTTGATTTTTTGTGCCTACAATCACCATTTAAGATTTACTGGGATTGAGGACCAAAGAGTTCGTTTGAGACCAGGAGTAAATATTGTTGAGATCTTCATTAACTTTTGCGATGGCTTCCTTACCATCAAATGTGTAGTAAATTTGTGTGTCGTCGGCATAAAGATGGTATTTACAAAATTTTATTTGTCTTGGTAAGTCTGCAGTGAATATTGCAATGTTTATTATTTTATGTTTCATTATAACCACTTAAGGGTTTCTTTTTTTCTTTATTTTTGTAAGGGCTTCAACACTTACATGTACACGTCGTACCCAGCCCGATATCGGTTGGAAATTCTACTCTCGAAGTGGTTGAAGAATTCATCTACCTAGGAAAAATGTCCGACTTGGTACGTCCGACTTTGAGAGATGACCTCTCTCTCGTCGAATCCAGTTGGGATAGGCAACGTTTGGGAAGTTAAAAAACCTTTTTACATCCCCGTCCATACCTCAATGCTTTAAGTCGAAAGTCTTCGACCAATATGTGTTACCAATGATGATATACGAATCTGAGACTTGGTCTCTAACTTTTGGCGTGAAGAGAGGTTGCCATTGAAAAACAACTATACGTATACAAACTATACGTATGTGCCTTTTAAACAAGCTGCAAGTTGCACAACTAGCAATTGAGAGGGATCTGCTTGATATTTCTTCAGTGAGAACGTAGTTCTCACGTAAACTAACTCTCTTCTGTAGTTCAGTAAAGGTTCTCGAGTGGAGACCACGTACTGGCAACCGCAGCGTCGGACGGCCGGAAGTCACATATGAGCTTTCACTCCCCCCATTATACTCTTAAATGTCGAGTATGTTACCAAAACCACCTATTATAATGACAGTTATCGACCACCGAACAATCATTGTAAGATGATTGTAAAAGCACACTTGCATCTTTCTTGTTTATATCTAAGAAAATTAAATATTATTATTTTATTTCACAGATGAAAATACAAGATCCGTACCGTACAGTGCGTTATCTCTTCTCCCGAATCTCAAGAGCTTCACCATGAGGGAAGCATTCTTAGATCTGACATCAGAACCCAGCGATATCCTGTCCGAACTGACGATGTTGGAATTGGCCAACGGTAGAATCAAAAGCATACCGAAAAGAGCGTTCCAGAATTCCCCAGAAATTCAAACATTATCATTGTGGAGCAATCAAATCGAATATCTACATGTCGAAGCTTTTAAAGGTACTTACTATATAGGACGACTGTTCTGGTGTAGTGGTGCTAGTTGAATCACGCGCCAGCAACCGCGGGTTTGATTCTCGCTCGGAACAGATATTTGTAAAAAAAAAGGTAAAAATATATTTATTTGGGACATTACAAACATTGCAGACACTTAACGAGTAAAATATTTATAAAAAAAAGAAAAAAATATATACGTAGTTCAATCAAAATAAAAAAAGAAGTATTTGTGTATACAATTAAAGCAACAAACAAAACAAAAAAAAATTATAAAGAAAAACAAGTAATAAAAAAAAAATAAACAACACAAATATAAGCTACAGAGAAATGTATCAACTTAAAATTAATATAAATTATGTCGATGAAGGAAATGTCATTAAAAAATTAATAAATCTGCGCCCCAAAAAGGTGTATCACTCAGTTGAAATTTGGGTTTGAGAACCCAATACAGATTTTCAGTCATACCCTTTTTTTCGTGACGGGCTGCGACGAGTACCAATCTTTTATATATAGGAAAGAAAATATTAAAATAAACGAAAAACAATACTCAAATAGTTAATAATATATACCTACTATTCACTAATCATCATTACTTCAATATGATTTAGGCAATAATGGTTGAACAATAAGTTTCTACATAAGTAAACAAAATAATAACAATAAATAACAATAACGATAAATATATTTATGTGTGTACAGTTAAAATCAGAAAGTATCAATTTAGGTCTAAAACTGGTTTTGTAATTTGATGCGTGAGATGCGGGCAAACAATGTACTCGTTCGTACCTACAGAGTATTGGGTTCACATAAAAGTAATGAGACACTCTAAAAAACTTAATTGCTTTCTATAATATTCTAGAATGTTGTAAAACATTCTAGGTACTTCTGATGTAGGTGTATATAAAGCCGCTCTCACGATCAGTTTAGTCAGTTTGAAGAAAAATGGACAAGCGACAAGTTCGAACACTATACTTATAGAGTACTTGTTAGGCCACAGTATGCGGGCTGTGGCTGATAATATCAACGCTGCATTGGGCGCTGGAAGTACCGATGTTATTACCGCTGAAATTACCGAAGTAAGTGATGGTTTGACTGTTTTAAATCAGGAGACAGGAGTCTTTAAAGTCAGCCACGCTCAGGACGACCACTCGCAGTGAATGATAACGATTTATGCCACAAGCTGTAGTTGAATCCGGGTCGGACTCGTGAATGAAATGCAGTCACCGTGCCGTGGAATACCATCTGCATGAGCTTGGGTATCGAAAAGTTTTGGCTCGCTGGGTACCGCACATCCTTACAGATACCAGTCGTGCAGTCCGTGTCGCTATTTGTCAATCACTTTTGCTGCGACCCTGACATAAAGAGTTTTTGTCTGATCAGGTTACTAAAAATGAATCATGGATTCATTATAATAATGATACACGTCATGCTTTTTAGCTGTCTCAAGGAGAAACGCCAACAACTCAACCGAAGCTGAGTCAAAAGAACCGCTTAAAAGTTCTGCTTTGCTGTTTCTAGGACGCGCAAGGCATACTGTTTTATGAACTATTACTCAATGGAATTATAAACGCTGACAAATATTTAACCCAGCTCACCATACTATGTGCTGCTATCAAGAAAAAACGACGAAGACGAGTCAATGTATTTTTACTACACGATAACGCTCGACCTCACGTCGCATCTACCGTTTTGCCAACAGTTGGAGAACTTAGGCTGGGAGACGATACCCCACCAATCTTATTCCCGAGACCTCGCCCCATCAGACTATTATTTGTTTAGAGCCATGAAATCACTTGCGGGGTAACCTATTTAATGATTTCTTTGATGTACAGGCGGAGTTGAACAAATTTTTCGAGGTACAGCCATCAGAGTTCTGGGCGAAAGGCATCCAAACTTTGCCGGATCGTTGGCAAGAAGTCTTACCTACTAACCTTTTGTTTCCGGTTTGGGTGTATGTCCTTGTGGGTCTTCCCACCGTGCCTCGGAGAGCACTTAAAGCCGTCGGTCCCGGTTGTTATCATGGACACCTTATAACTATCGTTAATCATCGTGGAGAAATTATCCGCCAACCCGCAGTGGAGCAGCGTGGTGGATTAAGCTCCAACCCTTCTTCTACATAGAAAAGAGGCCTTGGTTCAGCAGTGGGTGGCTTACAGGCTGATAAAGTACTCTCTAAACATGAAAAATTAATGGATACCCCCTTAGTAAGGAATTATTTCAAAGATTGTCCCGTAAATATTTCAAGGTCTTTGGTCCTTCACTCTCACTCACTTTCAGATTAAAATTCTTAGTATCCATTCCAATAAATTGAAAACATAATTTATTTATTTATTTACAACAAGATAGACACTGACAAAAGATAGTTGAAATCGCACGTAAAAGATCTTAAAAGCTAAGTGTTATCTTAATTATAGGAGTTACACTCATTCTATTATATTACACACGTATAAATAAAAATTACAACAATTAACCACATAGTTGAATAAATAAACAATTGATGTGATTATTAGATTGCAGAATTACATTAATATTAATTTATTAGTTACTGTTATTTTATACTGAAGAATAAAACTCACAATTGATATCAACCAAAATCAAAACATTATATAAAAATATAAAAATAAAAATTAGAAATAAAAAACATTAGAAAGTACTATAGCATGCAATTATATAAATCATTAGCAATTATATATTTAACATTGATAAATTATTCGAAAAAATGTCAATAGATAAATTACAATCAGGCTGTTTAACATTATTTTCATTGCAATTTCTGCTCTTTGTCTTATAATACGAATTATAACTCATCATCAGTCTATTAATTGGTGAATGGCATCCTTGACGACTACGTGTGAATTTTTCCACGAATGGAGTAAATGAAGATGGTCTTACTTCCCTTGAAGGGGCATAAAAATTTAATCTATTTAGTAAGTAGGAACAGTCAATGACTCTACTCACCAACTTGTGCAAAAATACAAGATCGTGGAGGCGTCTTCGACTCACAAGTGGAGGAAGTTTAAAATATTTCAATTTGTCCTCGTAATTATTGAGCGACCGAGGAATATTATAATAAAAAGAGAGGTGCTGTAGGAAACGCTTCTGTACCCGTTCTATTCTTTTACAGTAGATATCGTAATAAGGATTCCACACGACACTGCCATACTCCAAGACGCTGCGAACTAGGGCTGAATAAATAGAAATTTTTGTCTGAGGGTTTTTGAAGTCCCTACAATTACGGATTAGAAAGCCATGGGTCTTAAGACTTTTGCTGACAATATTGTCAATATGAACATGGAAACGGAGTCGATCATCAAGTGTAACCTATGCCGATCATTTTTAGTTTATTCGCTAACGCAACGTGATCCACCTTGTCGAAAGCCTTACTGAGGTCAGTGTATATTGCGTCAACGGATTTGCCGTGATCAAGAGCCTCAGTAATGTCCTCAACAAAGGAAACAAGATTTGTGGTTGTTGAACGATCCTTTACAAAACCGTGTTACTCCGCTGCTACATGATGCTTAAAATGCCATGTGATAATATGGCAAATGAGTAGTTCGAAAACCTTAGCGAAAACCGAAATAACAGAAAAAGTTCATGAAAATTCAATAGTTTCATATTTAGAGAGTGTGGTTAAGCAATTTATGTCCGTATTTCAGGTCTAACCAAACTCGTGAATCTCTACCTGAGCAGGAATCTCATATATCATCTCCCTGGAGGATTGTTCAAACACACGCCGAATATCGGTTGTTTGGTATTGAACAATAACAAGTTACTCGGCCTGTCCAACGACTTGTTCACCGGACTACAGAAACTCGAACAGGTACCTTATATATGAACTGAATCAGCCTGTAAGATTCCTACTGCTAGAAAAATTCATCCTCTCATTCATCTAAGATAGTTACATTATTCAAAAGTAACATAGGCTGTAATATATCACACTATTATTCATTAAAATCAGTTATGATCAAATCAAAATAGAACAAAATAGTTCTAGTATAAATAATATAGGTCCCCTAATTTGTTGGCATTCGAGCTAGCAGGCCCCTCGTGAGTTTTTCAGTTCGAAAATCAGAATAGCAGGCTTTCAAGTCGATTGTATATTTTTTTTTAAATTGTTTCCTCATAACTTCGTCATTTATGAACCGATTGGGTTTTTTTTTTGTTTGTACACTTTCTAAATAAAAATAAAAATAAAATAGACTTTATTGGTAACAATTATAAACAAACATTGCTTACAATAGATATAAAAAAACAACAACAATTTTTGAAGTTAATATTCAATTTCACGTATAAAAATTAACTTATTATGTCACCAATCGGACGCCCACTCAGTAACGTTGGGACATTATTGCCCCAACACTGATTTTCAGTGAGCACCGTGTATATGATAAGTGCAGCACGGACAGTGATAAAATTATAAATTATTAAAAAGAGATAAATAAAATGAAAGCGAGTAACAAAAAAAAAAAATAATAATAATAATAAAGTTCTACGTTTAGTCTTGACTATAATACATATTTACTAGTGGATACTAGTTTAGATTATTAACAAATAACATGCTTATGGAAGAAAAAAATAATGATAAAAATAATAAAAATAAAAATCAATTTGCATTCAATTGAATTAATCTAATTAATAACCTGTACGAGTAATAATACATAATATAAGGCGATTACAATTTAACATACAAAAAACAAAAGTTAAGGAAAAAAAAAATTGAATACAGTAAAATTAAACTTTCCACACATTGTTCATTTCAAAATAAAAAATAAAAAATAAAAAAATAAAATCAGGTCCACCCACTCTCAAGCGCTTTTTTGTTTTTCTAGTAAGAAAATTTTGTATTTTAATTTAAAATTAGAAACTGTATTTAGATTGCGAATGGGAGGTGGTAAGTCATTCCAGCACTTGGTAGCCGTGAACTTGAAACTTCCTCGAAAAGCTGCTGATTTGTGTATTGGCATTTGAAGCCTAAATAAGGAAGCCCTTGTGACATGTTCATTAGCGTTTTCTTTTAACCAGCGTAACTTGCTATATAAATATTGTGGCACACGATATTTAATTATTCCAAACAATAGAGTGGCGAAATGTAGCTGCATTCGGAAATTCATTTTTAAATTGTTGCTATTATTTAAATATGGTGTAACATGGGAACGAGGTGGAATTTTGAAGCAGTACCGAGCACATGCATTTTGTACACGCTGTATAACGCTTTTAGTGCGAGCAAGTAATCGTGGCCCAATGACTGCGTCGGCGTAGTTAAATTTGGAAAGAATTAAAGATTCACATAATTTTATTCGCACTCCAACGGACAGAGAATCTCTAAAGCGATAAAGAATTTTTAATCTATAAAAACAACTTTTAGCTATTTGTACTACATGATTTTCAAAACGAAGTTTCTCATCCATTAGTACGCCTAGATTTCTAGCCTCTGTTACTCTCTGTACACGTTGTCCATTTATTTGTACAATGGGATCATGATGTGAAATTGATCTTATTTGACGCTCCGTGCCAAGGATTAAATATTTTGTTTTTGACGAATTTAACATTAAGGTGTTAGCTTCCGACCATTTGCAAATACGTTTTAAGTCTTCGTGGAGAAGTGAGAGAGCATTATCAGTATCCTCTGGTTTAAATGAGATGTATAATTGTATATCATCGGCGTATATGTGGTATTTACAATGTTTTAATTGACTTATTATGTCCGCTGTATATATAATAAATAAAATAGGACCTAAAATAGATCCCTGGGGTACTCCTCTCTTTACAATACTACAATTTGATTCAGCAATATTTCCATTTTCGAGTCTTAGCTCAACCGTCTGCATACGTTGGTACATATAGTCCCTAAACCATTTTACTGTTTCTGGGGAGAAACCATAATATGTCAATTTCGAAATAAGTAAGGGAACATTTATGAAGTCAAACGCACGCGAGTAATCTAGCAGAACTAAAATCGTGCCCTCGCCCTTGTCCTGTGCCGTCAAAATATCATCCAAAACGTTAATCAATGCTGTAGTAGTACTTCTCTGTTTCCTAAATCCCGATTGTAAATCTGGTAGGATGTTATTTATTTCCAAGTAGTCCCTAAGCTGAGCGCAAACAACCTTTTCAAGTACTTTGGATATGCACGGTAGAATGCTTATAGGCCGTAGATCTTTAAAGTCGGTGGGGTTATTGGTTTTGGGTATGGGTCTAATTATAGCTTTTTTCCATTGTTCTGGAAACACACCTGTCACAATGGAGGTATTTACTATTTTAGTTATGATTTTTAATGTATGCGGTAGGGATAATAGTAACATTTCCAGAGAAATACCATCATTTCCAACAGCATTAGAGGTCAGAGTTTTAATCTGTGCGTAAATATCAGATTCAGTTACAGTTTTTAAGTTGAACGTAGATTCTCCAAACTTATGATTCATATAGAATTCAATATTCGATTCAGCAGCATTTGGTTTACCGGGAATTGTTAAAAAATGACTATTTATACTATTGGGATTTTGCAGGTGAATGGGTAAGGTAATTTCTTTTTTATTATTTATATTTATATTATTTTTCAAATGTGACCAAAGAAGACGGCTATTCTTTATGTTTTGGTTAATATATGCATCGAAATATGCAGTTTTTTCATTTTCTATTGCCTGATTAACGAAATTTCTAAGACTCCTGTAATAATCAAAGTGCGCATCAATTTTGCTTTTACGAGCTCGTTTAAAAGCACTATCCCTAAGTTTCATCATGAGCTTAACATTGGATGTAATCCAAGGATAATTCCGCTCATTGACGCGAACGCGTTTAAGCGGAGCCAAAGTGTTAAAAATACGCAAAATGTTTTTATTAAATTGCCTTACAATTTCATTTAAATTTTCTAGGTTTGAAATATAATCCCAGTTGACTAATTCTAATTGGCGGCACAGTAAGTCTGGGTCAATTGATTTAATTTTTCTTACAAATATATTTTTCTGTGGTAACTTATCTTGCTTTACGTCAACATTAAAAGTAATGAATGCATGGCTACTTAAACCAGTAACGTAATCGACTGATAGACAAAATATGTTTGTATCGGCACAGACTAAATCAATTAGAGTTTCACTATGGCTTGTGATGTGCGTCGGCTCGCTTACGAATTGTTTTAAGTTATGTATCGAGAGAAAATCGTGTAGTAGCTTCGTATTAGAACTATTTCTATCTAAAATATTTATATTAAAATCCCCCATTAATATAATATGATCGCCCCAAGAGAACGCAGCCAACGATTCATACAGCGCATCAAAGAAGGTTGTCACATTCAACCACGGTGGTCTATAAGCTGTACCTAGTATAATTTTTTTGTTGCTTGCTTTAAACGTTATCCACATTTGCTCGACTATTTCAGTGTGTGGATGCTTCAGCGTACGAACAGATATACCGCGTTTAATGTAAAATCCCACTCCACCACCTCTCTCACGTACCCTTGGTGGTCGTGGAGTGTGAGACAATCTATACCCGGCTATAATGGGGGCACGACCTTCCTCTCCAGACCTCAACCAGGTTTCGTTAAGTGCCACTATATCTATATTATTTGTTTCCACCGCAGTAACAAATTCCTCGTGGTTGGTACCAAGAGAACCCGGATTTAAAAAAGCAAATTTTAAAAGACGAGAACTAGCCATTTAAAAAATATATGAAACTTATACTGAAGAAAACATTGTAATTCGTATGTAGAAAATAACATGCTAATTCTAAGTTATTGTTGCGCCTTATATTACTATAAACACAGACACAAATACTATACTTGTACTTACTATATACACTATTCATTGTAAAGTTTAATATACTATTTAATAAAACAATTTTAAACCAAATAATTAAAGTTAGGAAATCTCGAATAATTAAAATATTAAAAATGCAACAAAAATAAACCAGAATAAAAGAAGTATACAAATAAAAAATAATCCTATTAATAATTATATTCGAATCTAATGTGTGCAAAAAACCTTAGCTAGATCATTTTCTGCTCTAATCCTGTGTACAACTGCATCTTTATCGTGTCGCGCATAAATACGTCCGTTACGAGTCCAGACGTATCGCCATCTATTTCGCCGACCCTCCTCCCTTGCTTTGTGGAATAATAAACGATTCGATCGTGTTAACCGTTCGTTAATGTAGAAACGAACCGGTTCGAAATCTAGGTCAAAGTCAGCTGTGTCGGCTCCGCGGCGTACGCGCGCCGCTCTCAGTAGTTCATCGCGCGATGCTCGGTGCACCAGACGCACAACAATAGAACGCGGTCTCGGTGGATCGTCTGTTATTGCGTAAGAAGGACGCGGACCCGAACGCTCGACGTAAACAACGTCTCGTTCTTCAAGATTGACACTTAACTTAGTTGCTATAAGGCTTACAATGTGCTGAAGGTTTTCTCCGCTTCGTTCCGGTATACCTGAGATACTGATGTCATTTAAGAGTTCCGCTTGATCACGTTCATTCAGTTCTGCCTTTAATCGTACAATATCTTCCATTAGATGACTGTCTGTCGAAGATGAAGTTTTTTCTTCCAACACAGCTAGACGCTCTTCGACTTTATCTACACGCTTGCCTACTTCCAGCAACGTGTTTCTTAATGAGGATATGTCCTGGCGGAATGATGAAACCTCCTGTGTCACCGCGACGAGCTCGGATCGTAGAAGCTTTATTTGTTCCATAAGGGAACTGGTTATATT
Organism: Euphydryas editha; assembly: GCA_036937285.1. Taxonomy (NCBI): domain Eukaryota; kingdom Metazoa; phylum Arthropoda; class Insecta; order Lepidoptera; family Nymphalidae; genus Euphydryas; species Euphydryas editha. The sequence goes on from JAUPFZ010000029.1 coordinate 646,808, forward strand.
TAACTCCTGTACTGTTTGCTCAGCGAATGGCAATGAGCATTCTGTGGACGGTGCGGCTATAGGAATGTCTTGCTCGGAATCCTTAGTTACGACCGGAGAACACGCCTTGGGTTTACAGCCCTTGCATATCCATTTGGGTACTTTAGATTCAGGGCTTACATTGGTGGCACAGGCACGATGAATGTAGTGGGAACATCTTGTGCATTTAATGCTATCTGAAGCTGAAGAAAATTTACCACAACCATTACATTTGTTTGCCATTTTAGTGCTTTTTAAATATTAATAGGTATATCTTCTTTTATACTTTGTACGTTATTTAATGTGCACGAATATTGTATATATGTGGGTACGTATTGAACAGCTGATTGTCACTTTATACGATTAAATCTATTTTATATCACTGTACACTTACAAAAAATGTTATCTTCACTTTCCCAACTTAAATTGTGTATGCTTGAATGTTCAAATAAGATTTTTATCAAAAATATTATTGTTTAACTACTTATAAATAATTAAATTTCACTCAGTAACTATCACCGCTGTCAGTGCTGCCAGCTTTCTGTTTGATCTCAATTAAATTTAAAAAAAAAACTCGGTGAAAAATAGGCCATAAAAGTTTTTATAGCCTCAAATTTTATTCGTTTCGAAATCATTGAAGTCAGTTTGTGTTGTCAAGTCGGGCATTATCAGGTCAAGTTGCTTTTAGATTATTGGAACGAAGTTCCATATATATGAGACGACGGGGTTAAAATTAAAAATTCACGTGAATATTTACTCTTAATTATAATTACTTAAAAACCAATCAATTATTATTTAATTTATCAATTAATTTTTATAAAAGTTACCAATGAGTTGACAATGAGTTGAAATGAGTTGACGCCATCTAGTGAAGACGAAAAAACTTACGCAGCAATAAGCTATTGTTTATTTATCTAAAATACACTAGAAGGCGTTTTTTGTATATGTTCATGAATCATTGTAAATAAAATAAAAGTGTTAAGATAATTTTGTAAAGTAGTTTTTGATTTTTATCGATAAAAAATCATATAATATTTATTTATTATTATTTATTTTAAATGTAATAAGGAACTTAGCTCTCACTTTCAGATAAATATCTGCAACAATTATGGACCTTTAAAGTTAGAAAACCAATCTTTTTCGAATCTATCCTCACTCGACAGCTTGAAACTCGACAGAAGTTTTATCGAACATATACCAGCCGGACTATTCGTTAACACGACGAATTTGAAAATGTTATCTTTAGAAGGAAACAAAATAAAATATTTACCAAATAATGTATTTAAAAGTGTAAAATTAAATTATTTGAACCTCGATCATAATAACATCGGCTATTTATATAGTGATGTATTTTTGGAACAAAGTTCGATGACTGAACTTAAACTGGATAACAACGACTTGAAGAGTCTGCCTGTCTGGCTATTCTCTAACATGAACAGTTTGAAAGTACTGGACCTCGGTTATAATTCGATCGGATATTTGAATAAGTAAGTTTTGTTAGTTTCCTATACTTACATAATAAACCTGTAACATGTACCGTTCTGTACATTGAAGATATTTTAAATATTTCTATTTGGAGGGTACTCTGTAATTAATACCTGTAATAAAGTCAATTTGGGACACGCCGTTTAGGCGATATAATATCACGCTGTGACTTACATCAACGAAGCAGTTATCTAAGTACTACCTAGTAAGAATATGAAACTTATACATAAGTTATATGTATACATAAGTTATAGTAAATTATATATAAAAAATATACATATTTTTTATATATAATTTCACTATATATTATATATAATTATATAATTTTATTATCTATACTTTTTTCAGGTCAATATTCAACGGACTGGATAGTCTGACGAAATTGTCACTAGCCGGGAATCGAATAGAGCAGCTCGACGAAGAAATCTTTGACGATACACCATTCCTTGAGGTAACTGTTTTTTATGTGTACCGTATGTTGTACAACCATCTGACCCTTTTTTTTTTGGTTGGGAAAAAATGTACCTGAACGCACACCCCGTCGTCCGGGGTGACAACGAGGTAGTGTGGGGCCCTCACCCACTAAAATAACCCGCCATGCGCCCTCACCCGCCCTTACAAGACGGACCACGGGTACCGCGTTCGTTGCTCCGTGGCCCGCAGGCGGCAGTCCCATCGGGCACTCTCTCCTGTGCGACGCCGCGAGCGCGCGGGGCGTCTCACCTTCGCGGTAGGCTGTTTCGGCGGACGGTGGGCAATCCCCGACCCTACCGTCCGCAGCCTCGTCTAGGGCGGCATCAGGCACATGTGAGCGCGTCTGCGCCGCCCCGCGCGTCGGTGGAGAATTGGGTCCGTGCAAGTATTTGCCAAAGCAGCCGTGCCCTGACAACACTTGCACGAGTCGGAAGGTGAGGACTCCGTGCTGCCGCACCGCCCACTCCATCAATATCGGCTGAAGCGCCCCTATGGTCCGAGGACCAGCCCGGGCCGTCTCCAGCCGAGCCTTCCACCGTGTGCAGGTGGTGCGGCGGGCGTCGTCCCGCCATGCAATGATTTCGCTCGGCGGGGGATTAGTGCTCCCCGCCCGCGCCGCCGACACCCGCCGATAAACTTCGGCGAGCGCTTCCGCTTCCAAGTCTCCGGGGGTTCCGGCCAATGCGCACGCAGCCTCGACAACTACCGTGCGGTAGCCTCGTATAGCCCTGACCGTTATCACCCTCTGTGGACGCCACGGGGGCGCCGTACAGCGCCATCGACCGGACCACCCGGGCGTAAAGTCGTCGGCACGCTAGACTCTGGCCGCCCATATTCGGCATTAGCCTACCAAGGGCGGACGCCGTGCCGACGAGCTTCGGCGCGAGTTGGCGAAAGTGATTGTCGAAGCACCACCTTCCGTCGAGTACCAGGCCCAGATATTTCATGTGGGCCCGGATACCGAACACAGTACTGTCAACCGTTATCGAGGTACCGGCGGGTGGACCACGTCGAGGCCCATGGAAGATCAGGGCCTCAGACTTGTTAAGGGACACCCTAAGCCCCAGTGCCTCGATCCTCCTGACCACCTCCGCGGTACCTTAGGTGGCCAGGGATACCGCCTCCTCGAAAGTCCCGCCTCGGGCTGTGACCAGTGTGTCATCGGCATAACAGATTACGCCCAGCCCAGGGGGAAGCCGGCCCAGTCGTAACCAATGTCCCACAGGAGCGGTCCGAGGACAGAACCCTGCGGGACACCGCACGTCATGGGCCTCCTGACAACGTCCCCTTCCCGGTTGACGAAGAGGACGTTGCGGCCGTTGAGGTAGTTTGCCACCAGCCGCCTTAAGTAGAGGGGCACTCCATGGAACCGGAGTGCCTCCGTGATGCAGCTGAATTGCAGACTATTGAATGCGTTAGCGATGTCGAGAGACACCGCCGACAGCACTCCCTTCGAGACGATGGCCTCCGAAGCCACGGCCCTCAGACGCAAAATGGCGTCGACCGTCGACCGACTAGCCCGAAACCCGAACTGAGCGTCAGACAGGTCAGGGCCAACCCGCGTGAGGTGCTGGACGATGCGAGCAGCGACTACCCTCTCCAACAGCTTGCCCGCCTCGTCCAGCAGCACGATGGGCCTGAAGGCCGCGACTGAATGCAGGGGCCGTCCCGGCTTCGGCAGGAGCACGAGCTTCCCTTCCTTCCAGCAGTCAGGGAACCGTCCGGACACCAGGCTAGCGTCGAACAGTCCCCTGAGGCGTGGCTCCAGGTGGTGTAGGACTAGAGCCAGTACTCGGGTGGGTACCCTGTCCGGCCCGGGGGCAGCGCTTTTCCGCATACACATCGCCGCCACCCCCATTTCCGACTCACTCACAGGCGGTACATTTTCCTGGCCAGTCTCCCGGTCATCGTCTGGTGGAGCCACGACCGGGGGCGAATGAACCGCCCGCGTTGGGAAAAGTCCCTCAACCACCTCTTAGAGGAAGCCCGGCTGGAGGGTCTCCGTAAGGGGAGGGGCCTGCGCGCTGAGCTTGTTCAGCGCCGCGCGATACGGGCGCCCCCCGGGGTAGACCCCCGCTCTAGACCCTCTAACATCTCCTGCCGCGTCGCGTCTTTGGCGCGACAGATGGCCAGCTTCAGCGTAGCACGCGCGTGGTTATACGCCGCGTACAGCTGGCCCTCCCGCTCTTCGTGACGTGTTCGGCGACGTTGAATGTGGGTGTAAGACCTCCGGGCACGGATACAGGCCTCACGGAGGTCCGCTAGCTCCGGGGACCACCAGTATACCCCCTGCCGTCGAGGTGGGCGTCGCACGCGAGGCATGGCCGCATCACAGATCTGTGCTAACATACCGCGAATGCGACCAGCTTCAGCGCTAACGTCCTCCGCCAAAAGGGGAGACAGCCAAGACTGAACAATGGCCGCCTCCACCAGTAGGACCCGATCGAGTCTACCCACAGCCTATCGTGGAAAAGCGGGAGCTCTGTCCGCCGCGTGACCCCTGCTGGGGCCCCGGAGGAACCGGAAGACCTCTATCCGGATGTAGCGGTGATCAGATAGGGTCTCAACCTCCTCCAGGACACACCAGCTCCTTATCCGACACTGGGGCTAGCGAACGAGAGGTCCACTATCGATCCACCCCAGCGCCGTACACACGTTTGGGCCACGTCAATAATACGAGGTCCGCCGCCGCCGCCCATTCTTCAACCGCCGCACCGCGAGCGTCCGTGGGTGACCCCCACGCCGTGGATTTGGCGTTGAAGTCTCCCAGCACGAGCACGGGACCCGGTGTACGCCGTAACGAGGTCTCCAGATTGTGTAGAAAGACCTCGTAGGCCGCCAGACTACGATTAGGGGAGAAGTACACGCCATAAAACGTGATCCCTCCCCATTCGGCCACCACATATCCCGGTCCCGGATCTGGAGGCAACAGGATCCCTCCAGCGACAGGCTGGCCTCGGCGAAAAGGCCAGACTTCTCCTCCATGGGGACTGTCCGGCTCACCTCTGAACAGTCCCGACGACGCCGTATCTAGCAGGACCGGGTTCCCATCACGGCCCGACACGGGCACAGGGGCGTTACTGGAGGCGCATTAAGTAGCGCCTCCTACGCACCCCCATTCGTCGCCCGCGGATGGAAGCCACGTCGGCGGCCTCCTCTGTCACCCGCTCGTCAGCCTCCTTCTGGGACATTACTGTCTTGCAGAAGGAGACCATCGCCTTCCAGGACTCGTCGTCGCCGAGCATCGCGATGATAATGCTCGGGAGCGACAAGTTCCCTCCGAGGACCGACGTCAGACTTTGACGCAGCGCCGCCCATCTCGGGCACACTTCGACGGTGTGCTGGGTGGAGTCCACCGCCGCGCCACAATCGTGACATTCAGTCGTCGGCTCCCTCTGGGCCGTCCGGCACAGGTAGTCACCAAAGCAACCGTGCCCGGTGAGAACCTGCGTCAGACGGAAGGTGAGGGGCTTGTGTTTTCGACGCAACAATGTCACGCTCCATAATTAGACCGTCTCTATTACCTCCTGCCGCTGCGGCGGTTGAGCCTCGCTAGGTGGGGCAGCATGGATCGATTAGCTGCCCCCCCCACCCCTTCTTTGGGCCTGATGCCGGAGGTCTGCACCCGCTCCGCCCCGTGCAGTGCTCAGCGGGGCGATTGCCCGCCGCACACGCAGGACAGAACGGGACAGCAGTGCATGTTGCCGCTTTGTGCCCTCTTTGACCGCAACGGAAGCAGAGACCGCTGCAGTCAAAGCAGCTAGTGCACAGCGGCCGGGTGTGTCCGACTGCCATGCACTTATAGCACCTGGCAGGCCGAGGCTCCAGTACGGTCACCCGTGCGGAACTCCAGCCCACCGAGAGCCTACCTTCGGCGGCCAGAGACTTGGCCACCGCAACAGGGCACGATGCCCAAACGGAACTTATGAAAGAGAGGACAATGAAAAAGAGCTTATTAGTGTTTGTGAGAAAAACAACAAATTAAAATCTGAACTGTCAATGTTACATGTTAGGTTTGATAGTATTGTTGAGGAGCGGGACCAACTACAGTCAGTAGTAGATAGGTTTGACGAGTGCAGGGACGAGTACGAGCGGGCCTTGAGCAGGACCTCCCAGCTGGAACAGGAGCTGAGGGATGCCTACCTACGCATTGATGACCTCGAGGAGTCTGCACAGAAAGTCACTGCACAAAACAACAGCACGCTGTTCGATGAGCTAGTTAGCGATGCCCCGCAGTTGGTTGCTCCTGCAAATAATTCTGGTTTGGACATTACTACTATTGATCTGACAAATGATACTTTGATTGGCCAACATAAGTCTAAACCAAAATTTTGTAGTAGAAACAAACTAAAAAAATACTTAAAACTAAACAAAATTATTAAAAAATGTAAAAAACAATTAAAAACACATAATAATATAATAAGTAGAAGTATTATAGCTAAAAATAACCTAAAACTAAAAGAAAAATTAAAATTTTGCATTAGTGAGTCTCAAATAAACTACTGTGAGTACCAAAAGGACATAGAATGTTTAGAATATAAAATAAATAATCTTGAAACTCAACTAGAAAGCGTATCTAGTAAATATGTACTATCCCAGAGGTCGTTGGGAGAGTATTTGGTGACAATGGATGACATAATTAAAACATCTCAGTACAATGAGGAGCGTTTTAAATCACTGATGAATAATCAGTGTTGTACTTGCTCTAATCCTCCAGAGTCACTTAGTGGGTCTGGTGCTCTGAGTCACTCCGTGACCACGGAGCCTCTGACCCATTTTGCTCCTTCATCTACCTCGTCCGTGGATACATTGTGTGTCAATTTGGTTAATCACAGGTCCTCTCCTAATAATATAGTAATGTACAGTGATTTTATCGGTAAAAGTATGGGCACAAAATTAAATGTATTGGGACATAAAATTATAAATAATTGCTATCCAAACTTAAATTATCTGGATATTATGAAGAACATATACAAATCCAATTTTGATTCAAATAGTATAATAATTTTACTAATTGCCAATAGGGGAAACATTAATAGTGAACAGTTAGTTAAACATTTAAATAAATTAAGTCATTTGCCAATTAAAAACATTGTAATGTTCACTTTTCCCTATTATAAGAATGCGCCAGATGCTGAAAATAATATAATTTATAAATTAAATCAGAAATTACATTTATTAAGTAATTATAACAATAAAATAAGTATTATTGACATAAATAGTATATTTAGTTCAGACTCTAACAGTAGTGTTAGTAAAAATAAATGTAATTTAAAATTGACCAAAGGAAGGACTTCCCTTCCTAGTTATTTATCAAGACGGATAGCTAAGTCGCTATAATATTTTTTACATATTACAGCTAAGAATTTAGCTAAACTATCTGCTTCTATTGAGCAGAATAAATTTAAATTTGACATTACCAATGCTTTGGAATTCGTTCCAAATCATTTAAATTAGTCTGTAAGACAACAGAGATTATTCCCTCTAGCGTTATACTGAATAGTAACACACAATTAGCTCATAATTGCCCTATAAATATTGTTAAATCAAATAAAATAAATAATATCAACCTGGTACATCAAAATATTTGTTGTTTGACACAGGGCAAAGAATTAGAGATGGAACTATTCATGAGTTCAGAACAAATTGATATTTTATGTATTACAGAGCACTGGCGTAAGGGAAATGAACTCATCTTTAGTTTCAGCAACCACCGGGTTGGTAGTTCATTCTGCAGAGTCAACACAATACATGGGGGGTCGTTAATCTTATTACAAAATAATATAAAATGTAAAGAACGGAAAGATATTGTGTCTCTCTCTGTAGAATGCACAATAGAGATGTCTTGTGTAGAACTTGAGCAATTCATAATAGTGTGCGTATACAGGCCTGGTTCCTCTGATTATTTTAAATTTGAGGAAGTTCTTGATCAAGCCTTAAGCAAATTGTCAAAATCTAATAAACATTTGATTGTATGTGGCGATTTCAATGTCGATATTCTTATTAATTGTTCGCAGACTTACAACATCCTAAATTTATTTAAATCATATAACTTGTTTAACTTATTTTTGGAGCCAACTAAATATTGCAATACAATCTCAACATGTTTAGATAATATATACTGTAACATTAATGCTGATAGTAAAATAATATTCAGTAAATTAGATTCAGACCATTGTGGTCAACTAGCAAGTTTTAGTGTAGAAAAAAAAAGGGTCAAGAAACGAAAAATAGTATTTAGGCCAATGACAGCAAGTCGCCTGAATTGTATGAGAGTTAATTTGTGTAATAAGCTTCCTTTCTTGAGTAATGACATGGACCCCAATTTAATGTATAAAATATTTTTTGAGACGTTTTTAAATGAATTTAACTCCATATATAAATCCAAGGAGATTACAGTTTGTGACGCCCCAATATTTAGTGAGTGGGCTACTGTAGGTATATATAAAAGTAGACAGAGATTGTATGAGTTGTACGCAGAAAGACAGTTTAACACAACGGATAAATTTCAAAATTATGTTAAATTATACTCAAAAACATTCAAAGTAGTCTGTCAAATTGCAAAGAAGAAATATATTAGTGATAAAATATTAAATAGTGTCGACAAAGTGAAATCTACTTGGAAAATTATAAATGCGGAAACGGGTAAATTAAAAAGTAATGAGAATGACTATAAAATTAATATTAATGGCAAAATCATTACTGAAGACCTAGAAATTGCCAACGAATTTGAAAAATTCTTCACTCGCATACCGGTAGAATTAACTAAAACCCTGAACTCATCTACTCCCATTGCAGAATAATTGTTGAAATCTAACGTACCTATGTGTAATGTAGAATTTAAATTTAGTCATGTGAATAAGTATTGTATTTTAAAGGCTTTTAAATTGTTAAATATAAAAAGAACACCAGATCTCTGGAGCATTTCTGTACATCTTATAAATTCCCTAATTGAAATAGTTGCTCCAGAACTGGCATTAATTTTTAATAATTGTATTGATAGTGGTGTGTTTCCTGACTTGATGAAATTTAGCAAGTTAATGCCTTTATTTAAATCTGGAAGTACCGCAGATCCTTCTAACTTTCGTCCAATATCGGTACTTCCCACTTTCAGTAAAATCTTTGAAAAAATTATCCTACATCAACTTCAAAAACATTTTGAAAGTAATGAACTCTTACACAATAAACAATTTGGTTTTACTCGCGGCCGGTCTACTACTGATGCTGGAATTAAACTTTTAGAGACTATTTATGAGGCCTGGGATCAGTCACACGATGCCTTTGGTGTATTCTGTGACCTTTCTAAGGCATTTGATTGTGTCCAGCATCAGACATTAATCAGGAAACTACATCATTATGGAATCCGGGGTACCGCTCTTGATTTTGTCACTTCTTATTTGAGTGGCAGGACCCAAAGCGTGGTGATCAACGACAAGCGGTCCCCCGGCTCTCTTGTAACAATGGGAGTACCTCAAGGTTCGATTTTGGGTCCCTTTCTATTTCTGGTTTATATTAATGACCTCCCTCATCTTGTTAGAGATGATCATGAGATAGTCTTGTTTGCAGATGATACATCTTTACTGTTTAAGGTTAAACGTGGACAAAATTCACTCGACGATGTAAACAGGGCTCTCTCTAAGGTTATCCACTGGTTTAATGTAAATAATCTACTATTAAATGAATCCAAAACAAAATGTGTGAGATTCACTTTACCGAATGTTAAGTTGGCTACAACCAGTATCAGGATTAGGGATAAGGAAATAGAATTGGTCGATCAGGCTGTCTTTCTGGGTATAACCTTAGATTCAAAATTACAGTGGGGTCCTCATATTGGGAAGTTATCTGGCAGACTCAGCTCCGCAGCTTACGCAGTAAAAAAAATACGGCAGTTGACGGATATCAAAACCGCGCGATTAGTATATTTCAGCTATTTCCACAGCATCATGACTTATGGTTTACTGCTGTGGGGAAACGCTGCTGATATTCAATGTATATTTATTTTGCAAAAGAGAGCTGTCAGAGCTATCTACGGTATGGGCACCAGTGAGTCTTTACGAAATAAATTTAAGGAAATAAAAATACTTACTGTTTATTCTCAATATATTTTTGAAAATTTATTATACACACATAAAAACAAAAATAAATTTGTCAAGAACTGTGATAGACATAATATAAATTTAAGAAATAAAAATAAATTGGCCATTCCTAATTTTAGGCTCCACAAAATAAGTAACTCTTTTGTAGGTAACTGTATACGCATGTACAATACACTGCCTGGTAATGTGCAAGACTTGTCCCTAAATAAATTTAAACACTTCATTAAATCCAAATTATGTAGTAAGGCATATTATAGCATTAAAGATTTTTTAAATGACAAGGCTGCTTGGCAGTGACATGATTTGCTCGTTCTTTGTGAATAATTTTTTTTTAATATTGTATGTACAAAATATGATATGGTAAAAAGAGTACCGAGAGTTTTTTTTCCTCCGGCTTTTTTTCTCTCGGCCTACACTAGGAACATGATCATATTATTGTAATATTTAGTAAAGCCGATGATGAAATTGTAGATGTCTACCGAGACACATTTTTTTTTTTTGACGTTCGTTGAGTGTGTGTAATCAATCACCTAATAACGAATAAAATATTTTGATTTTGATTTTGAACCTACACCACCTGGGCCTGGGCGAATGGTGCCCACCCGTACGGCATTAACTGGAGACCCAGTTTTTGAAGCGATGGCCTCCCGGATCTCATCTGCCGTCACGGAATCGTCCAGCCCGGAAATACGCAGTTCGGCGCACTTCACGAGTCTGGTGACCCGGACACCACACTCCTCTGGGAACAGACCCAGTAATATCTCGGCCATCACGTCGGCCGTCCTCGCACCGTCAGCCCTAGGGAACTCGAGAATTCGAGACCCTGTTCGAGCTTGACGGGTTCTCGCAGCGATGCCACCAAGGTCGGAGACGTCAATATCCTGCCGGGCGTGTTTCAGGACAGTCTCATACGTGAGGCCCTTCTCCTTGCCCTCCGGCAGCACGGTAATAACCACCGCAACTACCTTGGGCACCTGGAGCCTGCGCAGCTTCCTCTTCTTGGTCGGCGGCTTTGTCTGCCCTCTATTTGTTGTTGGCACTGCCTCACGTTCCGCGGCAGTGTTGCGACCTTTTCCCCGGGATTTCCGGCCCCTCACCACCTGCCAATCTTCTTCGTTGGGCGCAGCGGCAGCGGGGACAGAACCCCAAGGTGCGACTCTAGCAGGCTATGAGGGCGCAGCAGCTGCTTTGGGTGCAGTAGCCTGCGAAAGCGGAGCAGCGTAAACCAGAGGCGGGAACTCGCCTCGATGCTGACCCCTTGAGGCTTTTCCTGCTTCCACGCTCTTTTCTTTTTTCTTCTTTTTCTTCTTTTTCTTCTTTTTCTTCTTCTCAGGCTTATGCTTATGGATCCTGAGAAGAAACAGCCCTCGACGACAATGGTGCGGTCGCCACTGTGGTGAACGTCATTACGCTTCCCCCCTGGCACGGTAAGGGTGTAGGTGCCGTGACCGTGAGGGGCGCACTTTTATTTTTGTCGGCCGCTAGCGGCGGCCTCACTATCGGCTCCGGCGGCAACCTCGCTGCCAGAGCCTCGATGCGCGGACCAAAGACCGTAGCAATGCGGTCAATAATCACGCGGACCATTTCCTCGGGCATGGTGACACTCAATTGGTCAGCGGAATCTGAGGAGGCAGCCGCAGGGAGCCCGAGCTCACCCCGCATTCCAGCTTGCCCCCTTTCAAGCGCCTCCAAACGTGCCTCCATCTGTCGGTTGGCCTCGTCGAGACGTGTATTCGTCTAGGTTGTTCTCTTCTGCGGCAGACATCTCCGCGGCCGAATTCGCCGCTGAGCTATCTGTCGCCGTGGATCCCGATCTGCCCCGCCTCCTCTTTGTCGAAACAGATCGACCTCTTGACCCACGTGGTGGCAGATGAGGTGCCACGTCACGAGACTCGTCGCTACTCCTCCCACTATCAACATCATTTTTATTTTTTTGTAAAACTTGTTCCATGTTATAGCCGTCCGCCCGGGCAGGAATCCCTGTACCCGGGTAAGCGTAAATTTGTGACCCAACACAGGGGGTCCGCAGGTACCCTGGCTGGGAGCGCGCTATTGGTTGAACTACCCATCAACCATGCATCCCCTCGCCGGGCGCCAAAACTTGGAATTCGGGGTAATTTTTTATAGAGGTATTCTTCCTCGCGGTCCGGGCGGTTAAGCCAAGACCCTCGTTCCTGACCTAGGCCGCGAGACGTGACCACGACACCCAGTGAAATCAGGATTACGATGTGGCGCGGTTGGCAGAATTGCGTGTCCAGTACTCAAACAAATGAGTAACTGGACCCGTCGCAGCTTTGCCTCACATACGCCTCTTCCTCTGCCTCTGAAAGGCGGATGTGAACTAGAGGGATGGAGCAAATCACCACGGCGTGATCATGAAGACCACCCGTCTCTGATGTGCCATGCGCCGCTCAATAGGTCCACTCTGATCCTCCCTACCTACCTACTCCTACTCCCGCCCTACCTACCTACCTACCCGTGCACCCACATACCCACCCCCCTAGCGAAGATCAAAGTAGACCCGGAGCGAAGAAATCGCATATTCGGCCTACCCTCTGTCGGTCGTTAGCCGTAGGCAGCAGCAGCTCCACAACTGTGGAGCTGCTGCCGTCTATGTTATCAGTGTGCACCACGTGGAGGTCACCAACAATAGCACCCCAACCATCTGACCCCCTATCCTAACCTTCTAGTGGTGCATCTTGGTAGAAATATCGACCAGGCTCTGGTGATGGTATTACCATCGCACACAAATAAAAAAAATCAATTGCTATACCTAATGACGGACAGAAAGATGAACAGCTATAGACATCATTAATCCCCCCCCCCCCCGTTTCATTTCTCGCCACAGCACCGATCGTGGTAACGGTATGATGGGAATTAAAAGTCTGAAACGATATTGTAGGTACAATATCTCCCCACTATATAGGGCTGAGGGCCGATAATAATCAGTGGGACCAAACGGATGCTCTGTAGATATGGCAAACATCCTCCCTTGACCCTCCCCTTACCTTGAGGGTTACACGTGTCAATTTAATAAAATTAATAAGTAACTTATTTCATTTTCAGGACTTAGATCTATCGTGGAATAATTTAACAATATCGAAAGATAAGAATATTATAAAGTATATAGAAACACTTGGCGATGATAAAGCTGCGCCTCAGATCATATGGTATTACTCGCCGCTGAAGAGTCTGGCGTATCTGAGGATCCTGAACTTGAGTCACAACCACATATCTATAATTTGCGAGGACTGGACTCAAATGTCCGGTTTGGTCAACCTTGATCTGTCCTACAATAACTTCTCCGCCCTTTCAGTAAGTTTATAGAAATATAGTATGAAAAATTATTGTACTATAGTCAGATTCAAACGCACTTATGAATCGCCATTTATTACGTGGGACAATTTAGGTGATTTTGGAACCCTCCTCACCCATTGGTAAGATGTCGTGAGATTTTACTCGACTCCCTCAGATATTTGCAGTTTTCTCTCAATTTTAATTTTACACCATTTCTCGCGGAAAAAACATTACGTGATATTTGACGAGACGTAATTAATGGATTTATGGCCTCATTATAGTTCATGTGGAACTATAATTGATTCGGAATGTAAATTCTGATGAGAAGGACGAAGAATTTTATATTGCTCTTATAAACTGTCAACACATTAATAAACGATTATTTAGTCTATTTCAGACCAATTCCAAGAGGATCGAGAATTATTTAAGTAAAATCAGGGACATTTAAACCTACGAAGGGCCTTGATAACTTTTAAGATAATATGGACCTCTATGGATTATTACAGTCAGTGGCTTTTGCTAAATAAATGTATGTTATCGTATATCGAATACCCTAATATTTACGGAGTTCGGGGCGCTAGGTCCACTTATAAGGGTCTTGAATAAAACCGCGAGGTAAAACTAGTAAATTAGTAAATGTAATTAAAATAATCGTTTATTTAACAATTACAGGACGTGGATTTCAATTTCCCAATGCTCGCAATCATCGACTTGCAACACAACAATATACAACATTTCGAACCGATGATCTACAGTCGTTACGAAATAAGCGCAACATTCCTAATGGACTACAACCCTTACAGATGTGACTGTAATCTAAACTACTTTATCGTCAATAGTAGATCAGGAACTGAAATGTCCAAGATCGACATTCAAAGTGCGGAATGCGCTCAACCGACTGCGCTGAAAGGTGTTAAGTTGGTCGACTTGGAACCGGAAGTATTGATCTGTGAAATAGACTGTTCCACGGGAGCGATAATTGTTGCGAGCGATTGGAGCGATAATAATTGTGATTCGTGTATATTAAATCCGGTTAAATTAAGATTGGAGATGTTCTGCGAGTACCTCCCAGATGTTTACCCTAAGTTACCCCAAAGAATTAATTCGACGTATATAAAATTGAAACATGTGATCGATGTTCCATTACTTCCGCCGGAAGTGAAGATTATCGATTTTTCTTCTCTAAATCTCACCGAACCTCCTATTGCCAATTCTATAGAGTTAAATCTTACCAATAATTATTTGACGGAAGCGCCTCTCGAGTTGTTCCAAAGAAATTGTACCGTATATTTAAGTAATAATCCCTTCGACTGTACCTGCGGCAGGAGAGATAATGTTGTTGCACTCGACGCTTTCAAGAATCTCATTCCGGACTACAGGAATCTGACGTGTTCTGACGGTATTTACGTCTCAAGCATAAGCGTCGACCAACTGTGCACTGCGCGAGACGTAGCCATTATCGGCTCATCGCTGGGATTGATAGGAATTTTAATAGTCATCTTTACCGTAATATCATTTAAATACCCGACCGAAATGAGGATAATTTTAAGAAAATTGGGACTTTGGCGCGGCGATGTGGTCCACGAGGAACTTTACGATGCGTTTGTTTCGTTCGCCCACCAGGACGAGGATTTCATCCGGAACAAACTGCTCCCGAAGCTGGAGAACGGGAGACCGGCTCTGAAGATCTGCGTACATTACAGGGATTGGGTCGTCGGCGACTACATACCGGAGCAGATCGCGCGGTCGGTTGATCAGTCGCGCTACACGATCATCGTCCTGTCGCGGAACTTCGTCCGCTCGATATGGGGCCGCATGGAGTTCCGGACGGCGCACTCGCGGGATCGGGTGATCGTACTTATGTTGGACGACCTGTCAGCCGACAAGTCTCTCGATTCGGAACTGAGGGCCTACATCTCGATGAACACGTACGTGAAGGCGGATGACCCGCTCGTGTGGGATAGATTGCGGGATGCCATCCTCAACAGGAAGAAGTAGGACTCCGAGCCGGCCAAGTTGGCGCCCAAAGGACTTTACGTGCAGCTGGAGAACGGACAGCTGGTGAACAAGCCACTGACAGTGCATCATTGCACTAACCTAAAATCCCTTCTTGTTCTGTGGGATTATTTCAAAAACCTAAACCGTAAACCTAACCTAAACCTAATTCAAATAGAATATATATTTTTTACCCGACTGCGACAGAAGGAGGGTTATGTTTTTCGAGTGTATGTATGTATGTATGTATGTATGTATGTATGTATGTATGTATGTATGTATGTATGTATGTATGTCCATTTCTTTGGCGCGCCCTACAGCCCAAACGGCTGGACGGTTTTTGACATATCGACCGTAAGCTGCCAATACCTCCTAACTCACATTTTTACGGAAATTGTTTTTTTGCGCCATCGGTTAGCTTTATATCATAGCGATAGAAGTAGCAACTTTTTTTAACTGATAAAATGCACTAAACATCTAAAAAGGCATTACACAAATACCTACTATCTGCAGCGAAATAGTATTTAGGCGGCAATACCTCCTATTTACAGTTTAACAAGTGCTTTTTGTATCGAATAACATGTGTTTTTGTGGCCTTCTCAAAAAAAGTAAGTATTTTGTTATTTTTTATGCATATTGTGCTTGAAATCTATTATTTTAACTAATTATTAGGTATAACACTTTAATTATTTCATATTTACTTAACAGGAACATTTCAGTATTCGTTGACTTTAACTGATGGCGACGGGAACTCTAATGTAAAAATTGTATGTAGGTACAAATATTTTCTGTTAGATCATGGGTAAAATACAGCCAGTATAGAATGCAAGAATCAGGCGATAATGCAATATTATCTCGAACTCGGAATATTGACACTACGAACATTTAAAGAATAGCAAAGATGCATGAATTTTTGGATTTATTGCCCAAGATGCCTTCGCATTATAATAGAATGAATACCAATAAAGTGTTCTTAGAGCCAGCCGGCCAGCCAGAGCCGTATTCAGTTCAATATCAAATTTGTATCGAGTTTATACAAAATATTGCTGCGAACATGATGCACCTCCATTTTCTTACAACTATGTTTAAAAAGAAAAAAACTGTCTATAAATACATTTTAAAAAGGCATGTGTAATATGTGTGTGGACTATATACTATAGACGGACTATAAACGGGTAACATCAGTGAAGTAGTGTATACTGAACATATTACAAGAAAGGACAGAGCTAGAGAAGAAAAGGCTAAAGAGAAAAAAAATGCAGAAAATGAGAAATGTATACTTTTGAACGCACGTCTACAAGCGGTCAGTGTATCCATACGTAACAGCGAGTGCGATTCAGTACAAAACAAAGCTGGCACTACATAATTATTCTGTGTACAATTTGGCCAATCACCATGTCACATGCTATTGGTTTTCCGAGGTTGATGCTGACCTTACAGCACCGACCTACGCTACTTTATTGACGAACTACATTACAAAGCACTGCTTGGAGAAAAACTTATTTAACTTATTGTTATTTACACAGACGGATGCACGGGCCAAAATCGTAATAATGATTTGAGCAATGCACTCCTAAATCTTGCAGCTCAAAATAATGTCCTGATAATGCAGAAGTACTTAGAAGTCGGACATATGTAAATGGAAGGACTTTGTTCACATTGCCATTGAGCGTAAGTTAAGGAATCGTTTGATACATCTCCCCAGTGACTACATATCAGTCACTATTGAAACAAGACAAAAGCCCTTTCTTTACGAGGCCGTTCTGATTGAACATGACTATGTACAAGATGTTGCCAATTCGTCAACTTGGCGTTATAAGTCTATCAGACCAGGCAGTAAACCTGGAGATTCTAAGGTAACCGACATCAAGGCAATCTTGTATGATTCAGACAGGGTTATCAAATTTAAGATGGATTTTGATGAGCTTTGGTCAGATTCGCCACAAATGACTAATAATATCGACGTTATACAGAATTACACACAACTACGTCAAAATAACATACCGATTACGGATACTAAATTCAAGCATTTGCAAGAATTGAACAGCTTGATCCCAGTATACTCGTATTGTCATGCTTTTACGATAACTTGCCGCATGTTCAGCTTTAATTTTTTGTTTTAAAATAAGTAAATATTTCATATTGTTATAAGATAAGCATACAATTATAAAAAATATATATATATTTTATTGATGTAGCCGATTAAGACTGATCATCTTTAATAAAAAGAAATTATTCTTACAATGATATAACAAAAGTGTGTTCTTTTTTACTTTTAAAGTTGAATTTTGATTGTAACTTTTAAATAAATAATATTCTTATTGAAACCAAAATGTTTGCTGGTGAGTAATGAGAATTTGTCAAGTTCTCATTTGTATTTGTCAAGTTTTTATTTGTATTTTTCTAATAATATATAATTTAAAAATGTAATTTGTTTTATTTTTAAGAACTTACACTAAGAAGAAATAACATGTAACTGATTTTTTTGCCAAAATTTTTTTATGGAAATATCTTCTAACTTACTTACAAGCCTAAAGGAACGTGATTTAAATATTTTCTTCTTAGCAATATAAAACTACTGTAAAAATAATAAACTTAGATTTTGGGTTCATAAATACCATCCGTAATTTTGTTAATATTTAGTTTTTATGGTCTCCTGTAAACTTCACCTCAAAGCACTTAGGAGGTATTGGCAGCTCACGGTCGATATGAGGTGTCGTTGGATTTGTCTAAATTGTAGTAGTGACATAGGCTATATAAATTTTTAAAATGGCGCCCGCAAATGGCGGAATGAGGGGGTGGAAGTCGAATTTTTTTTCTTACTTTAGCAATATGGGTATCAAATGAAAGCTAGTAAATTGTTTTATTCTTTTTAGTTTATAATAAGAGTATTTTACGCAGTCGGGTTTTTTGATTTTTTTAATTTAGCATACTTGTTAAATAAATTATATGCCAATTAATTACTCCCTAATTGCTTCCCCGGAATCCGCATTTGCTCCAGGTGTAATATTAATATAAAATAAAAAAAATAAATATAATATTAAATAAAATATTAATATAATAAATTAAATATTAATATAATAGTTAATTAATAATTAATTTTTTTTAACAATTGCTAACGCGAAAAATTAAAATTCTTATAATTCAAATAGAATATATATTTTTTAAATAAACTATATGCCAATTAATTGCTCCTTAATTGCTCCCCCGGAATCCGCATTTTGTATTTTACTATTCATGATACATCTGCAGCAAATGCGGATTCCGGGGGAGCAATTAAGGAGCATTTGTGAGCAATTTAAAAAAAAAAAATTTAAGAAAAGTCTATTGGTTTACGTGTAATAGGCAAAAATAATTTTGTATTTTTAATTATTAATAACTAATAAAATAATTAATTGATAGGGTGAGCAATTGCGAATTTGAATTGAGCATTTTGTGAGCAATTAAGGCCAGTATATTCGAGCGTTGTAGGTATTTAGCGCTACCTCCCTCCCCGCGCGACTAGTTACGCGAAGTCTCCGATCAAATGAACTCTCGATGACCCCGCGCGCGGCGACGGCGCACGGAAATAATTAAATATATAATTTTACAGTAACTTACTAGGTTTTTTTTTTACTTTAGGTTATTTCATAATTCAGTTTTGTTTTCGATCCTGAAGGCACAGTATAAAATGCAACATAAACATTTAATACCTAAGAGAAGTAGATAAAAACCATTATTTAATTTTTTATGGGTTTATAGCTAAAAAAAAAAATTTACTATTAATATTTTAATTTATATTAATTATCAGTAATTTTTTTTTTTTTTTTTTGTTAATTAATACACTTTACAACTTTAATACCTAAGAGAAGTAGATTTAAACTTTATTTTTTCTCTTAGGTATTAAATGTTTATGTTCCACCTATTACTGCCACCAGGGCCCTGCGCTGGGGCTCCCAAGCGGCGCATTCCTCCAGGGTGTGACGCGCCGAGTCGATTGGCGCGCTACACTCGTGGCAAAATCAGGGGTGGCTTCTCGCCTAGCGATTTGGTGCAGGTACTTACCGAAGCAACCGTGCCCGGTAAGCACCGGCGACAGCCGAAACGTAAGGACCCTATGCCGCCTGTTGACCCAGCGACGAAGGTGAGGACGTCGCTCTGTCCATTGCCTGTCTCAATTCGTTGTCGGCACCTCGCAGGTTAGTCCCATTGTCGGACCAGATTTGAGCAGGTTGTCCTCGTCGAGCTTTCATTCTTCTTAAATTCATTATCACTAAGTCTGTGCTCAGTGACGTCGCTATCTCTAGGTGGATCGTTCTTACAGTGAGGCACGTGAATACTGCCACATAACGTTTCTGTTGGCTGCGTCCCACGGTGACTGTTAATGGTCTGAAGTAGTCCACCCCTGTGTATGTGAAGGGTCGCTGATGGTGAGCTAGGCGACACGCAGGTAGGTCTCCTGTTCTCGGGTGTGGCGGGATCGCTGCTCTAATCCGGCAGTGTAGACACTGTGGAAAGAGCGTTCTTGTGACGGGCCGCAGGCGTAGTATCCAGTAGTGCTGTCGACATTCGTTCACAGTCGCCTCGACTCCCGTGTGATGCCTCGTTCTATGCATCGCTATGATCCACAACTTCACTGTGTGATGATTTCTATCTAGTATCATCGGGTTTTTAGATGGCGTTGATAGTTGCTCCGCGGCGTTAATACGACTACGGACTCGGAGGGCTCTCTCTGCACACTCGATGCTCAGCTGCTTGAGGCGACTGTTTCGGGTAAACGACTTCCCGTCTTTAATGCTTTCTACTTCATTTGGGAAAGATTCTTCTTGGACTGTTCTCATGAATAGGTCTTCAGCTTTCCTGATAAGTTCCGCGGAGACCGGACGAACCTCCATCCAACCGTTTCTTCGAGCTCTACTCTTATTTTCTGGCGTGTTTTCAGCTTCTTGTTCGTCCTTTTCCAGTCTGGGTCTTTTAACGCGCTTTGCTTAGTCCTTTTATAGTTGACTCGTTGTGTATTGGCTCGACAGAGTTCTATAAACTGTAGCACTCGAGCCGTCGTGTAGCGGAGTCTGTTCCAGCTGGAGTACCGTGTGCAGTCTGGTAACCCTTCTTTGAGTCGCGGCTGTTTACGATCGGTGACGTGATGAGTTTTTTCTTCGCCTGTAGGTTCGGTTGACGACGACAAGGCGGACGTTTCCGTGGGCCAGGTGGACTCCGGATGATAAGGAAATTCAGGACCTGTGTACTATCTGTGACCACTGCTGAATCCCGCTGGTACGTCCCGCGCCGCGTCGTCAGCTACGTTTAGCCTGGTTGGGACCCATCGCCATTCGCTGACCGTCGAAGAATCTTCAATTGCCGCTAGCTGCTAGCTAGCCGCTGTTAGGTGAAAATACTAATATAACTTATTGAAATTTTGGATATGCTAATATATCGGTCTAAGATATCGATGAAAATCATTATATTCTAGCTAAAAATAGATTGAGTGTTCATTAAACTTACGAGTACTTATCTGATCGCTTTTCTAAGCTTACGTAGTTCACGTCTAGATATTTTCTTTTTATTTCTAGTTTTATTCCCCATTTTATATCTACACTACACTGCTATACAGTAAAAACACTTCCAACGTTGTTAGAGTACTAACTAAACTAATCTAATAAAATAATCAATAATAATCTATACTAATAGATAAAACTGAAGAGTTTGTTTGTTTGAACGCGCTAATCTCATGAACCACTGGTTCAAATTTAAAAATTCTTTTTGCGTTGGATAGTCCATTTACTGAGGAAGAATTTAAGCTATATAACATCACGCTACGACTAATAGGGGCTGAGTAATAATAAGAAATGTTACAAAAACGGGAAAAAATAATCTTTTTTGAGAGCTTCCGTTGCGTCCTTTATTATTTCTCTTCTCAAGACATTTTTTAATTATAGTTCCACTTTTAAAGTAAATATAACATCACTCTTTTACTGTAAATTTTCGAAAAAAAAAAACTCAGTAATATGTTGAACGACCCAAGAATCAAACCTGAGACCCCTTGCTCGGCAGTAACGCTTGGTACCACTGGACCAACGAGGCGAAAATATTTAAGTACGTTTTTCCCTCAAATTAACGCGGGTGAAACCGCGGGGCACAGTTAGTACTAAATAAAATTATCCAATCTATTTCTCAAACCACACTATCCATTCTCTGAGGATAGAGAGGTTCACTGGCGCTCGAATTCCTAAGAGACAAGACCGGACCCTATACATCGGTTTTCACACAAGAGGAAAAGAAGACGTTGATAGACAAGGGATACGGCACCGGACAGCGGCGGAAGCGTCATGACTATCCACGAGGCACAGGGACAGACACGCGAGGCAGTCATCATCGTCCAGACAAAGACTAGGAGGCTGCGGATTCATGACAGTGTTCCGCATGCTGTGGTCGCGGTGACCAGGCACACAAAGACCTGTGTCTACTACACCGACGACGGTGGTGATGCAATCGGTCGTTTTGTCGAAAAGGCGATGGAGGCCACAACAAAGGAAATACTCGAGCACACCCTCAAGATGGCCATACATAAAAGAGACACCGCCGTCATTGAGGATGTGCTCGAACAGCTTCCCTCGGGGGATGGCTGCGGCAGAGTCTCCAATAAATAATACAAAAATAAAGAGCCCAAATGTAAATGTAGACAAGCCGTAAAAATGTGGTGGCTGGTATGTATGTACTAACAAGCAATGAAATATTAGATTATATTAGATCAAGAAATAAACGCATGTACATAGAAAATAAGAAACATGATGTAAATAGATGTAAGAAAAAAAAAGACAAAATAAAATTATATATATATATATATATATATATATATATATATATATATGTATCTATATATATAATATATATGTGTGTGTGTGTGTATATGTATATGTATATATATGTATGTGTGTATATTTGTATATGTAAATTATATTTGTAAATAAAGATTATGTTTATTAAAAATGATTATATGTATGTAAATATGATTATATGTATTAAAAAAAATTATAATAATAATAAATAAATAATGGTCAGTATACGGACTCGCGTCATAGAGATCCTGACAATAAGTCTAGCTAATGTAAGTCGAAAATAGTACGCATGAAACTATATTAACAATCTTATACATTTAATTAAAAAAAGGCACGGGCAAATATAAGCCCGTGGATATTTTTGTTATAAAAAAAAAATCCAATCTTTAGAGGGGGGGGGACGCTGCCAGACAGCAGAGATACAGGTCCTACTTCGATGACGCCTCGCAGGCAACTAAAGCGAGGCGCGCGGGCCGTTTTCTTATATAATTTAAATATTTAATATTTAAAAAAAATAGAAACATTTATTTAAAAAAGTAACCGTTAAATGTTCTACTAAAAGTTATTACCTATTTTTACATGTGAATATTGTAACTTAAAATCTGATATTCTTCGAATAAAACTCGAAAAATAATCAAAAACATCCTTTCTTTATGTTTTTTTTTTATCGAGTCAAGTTACAATTATCGTGTTTTGAACCGTTGAATAATCAAGAACGTTTGTTAAACTACAACATATATTTTTAACGGATCAAAAAAATGAATATTACTATGTTTAAAACTCTATCAAAAACAGGTGATTTGGGATATACTGGCCTTAAGAGCACTTATTAATTAATCTGAGTGGTTATAGTTCCAAGCCAACTTTTTCGAGGTGTGATTTAAATTGAATATTGTATTGATTATTATTATTTACTTTTCGTAAATAAATATTAGTGAAAAAAATTGTGCTTATATACTTTTTCAAGTTCTTCAATATAATTGAGGTTTACTATTGGTATGTATTATTTAATTATATGAATTAAAATATTATTATTTAGTATAATTAATACTAAATATTATGAAATTATTAACGTTGAATATTTATTATTGGTTATTTAATATTTACAAAATAAAGAAATAAATTGAATAAATCATTTGTGATACAAATTAAAATTCAACATCAAATTAAAATATTAAAATTAAATTAATTTTTAAAATTTATTATTAAATTGAATAAATAATAAATACTTTAAAAAATAAATGTACAAATTTAATGAAAACTTTTTGATAAAAATGAAAAGTGAATATTAGATAAAGAAAATAATAAATTTTTTAAAAAATGAATAAACTTAAATTCAATTTTTTAATTTATTATTAAATTTATTTATTTACTTTAATTTAATTATGCCAAAGAAGTATAACTTCTTACGCGCGTACATAAGTACACGCACCTCTTTTTTTATTTAAGTAGGTTAAGCATATAGATTTTATTGAAAGAAAAAATAAATAAATAAAAGAAATTAAACACATTATCTAATAGGGTTACATTAGTATTATAATATTGATTATATTTTTATCATTTTAAACATATAAATTTAAGTTCAAGTTAAATTTAAGATTATTAAGTTTAGTTCGAAATAAATTTAACAAATTTACTTAGGTATTAAGTTACATAGGTACATTTTCAATGGTCAATTAATAATAAAAAAAATATTTGGTATATTATGGTCTAGTTCTATTTTTATGTACTATTAATTCATTTCCTTTATATTGTATTTTTAAATTAGGATTACAATCTTCTATTACTTTATATGGTCCGATGTACAAAGGATCCAATTTGTTTACATTTTGTTCATTCTTAAGTAGTATCATGTCACCTGTATTATATGTTATAGGATTGATGTAGGAATCTATATGTTAGTGAGCATCTCACACCAGCTAATAGAAGTTTACATGCAGCGACGAGGATAAAAGCGAAGGAGAAGCAGTATAAATTTGTTTGTGTGCGCAATGGAAAAATCTTTGTTAGAAAAGATGAATCTTCACCGGCGCTGGTCATTGCCCATATGGATGCCCTTAAGAAGCTGATAAATTGATATCTATAGTTGTAGCTGTTTTATCTTGATTTTGTTTTATTTTATTGTTACTATAGTTTTAAATTTGAGTTAACTGTTTTAATTCATGTCTGGTCAACTAACCATTTACTATCAAAATGTGAGAGGTATTCGTACGAAGCTGCACGATGTCTATAAAAATGTACTAACATGTAATTACCAAGTAATTATTTTTACAGAAACGTGGCTTAATGACAATATATTTACAGCTGAAATTCTAGATGATAGATACCAGGTATTTAGGAGGGATAGACAGTCTAATACGTTTGATAAGGGTAAGGAGGGCGGTGGTGTCCTTATTGCTGTGCTGAAATCTTTTAGCGCATTCCGCAACACTAATTTAGAAAGCTCATGTGAAGACCTGTGGGTCACTATCGACTATGTCAGCAAGAATACTTGTATAAAAATAAACGTATGCGCGATTTATTTACCACCCCCCGTTAAAATCGAAGTAATTTCACATTTTACTAATGAATTTTAAAAAAATATTAACAATTTGGATAATGTTTTATTAATAGGGGATTTTAACCTTAGTCGAATTGAATGGATTCAACAAATGTCTGTCTCTCATGTTGTGCCTAAAATTTTTGGTGGTGATGTCTGTTCAACTCTGATCGATTTCACTGCATACGCATGTCTTAAGCAATATAATAATATAAAAAACAAACAACAGAAAACATTAGACCTTGTCTTCTCAAACACCTCGTACCCTTTGACTGTGACTGACCCAACAGATATATTGAGCGGTGTTGATGCCTATCACCCTCCTATTCAAATAAATTTGGCTATTGATATGCAAAAACCACTTAAACCTAAAACAAATGCTGTGTTACAATTTTATAAGGCTGACTATAACCGTATTAGGGAAAGATTGCTTAGTGTAGATTGGGACGTGGAACTGGATCTCTCCCTCACAGTTGATGAGATTACACAGATTTTTTATAATATCATAAATAACATTATACATGAAGAAATACCAAAAAAGAGACCTATTAAGAACGGTTATCCAGCGTGGTATGGTATCGGCCTTATAAAAATACTAAAAGAAAAAGAAAGGCATAGAATAGCTATGAAGAAATTTAACAACAAGTTGGATGAATATGAGTATAATTTACTAAAAAAGAGATGTAGAATATTAATAAATGAATCGTACTCTAAATATATTAGAAAAGTGCAGACCAATGTAGTTAAGGATCCTAAACATTTTTGGTCTTACATAAAAGCTAAACGTAAAAATGAAAGTTACATTCCACGGTGCATGAAGCTCAATAATGAAATAGCTTCCGATGGTGAAGGGATAGCTAATCTTTTTTGCAGACATTTTTCTTCTGTGTATACAGTGCCACAAGCTTCAAGTCACTGTCACGCTGGGCATGTTGCATCCGCGTTTGATTCTAGATGT
Source organism: Euphydryas editha (assembly GCA_036937285.1). Lineage (NCBI taxonomy): Eukaryota > Metazoa > Arthropoda > Insecta > Lepidoptera > Nymphalidae > Euphydryas > Euphydryas editha. The sequence continues at coordinate 672,488 of JAUPFZ010000029.1, forward strand.
CTGACAGGTATACATATTACAAGGTCTGAAATAGAGACTCATTTGAAAAGACTGAACACTTTTAAAGGTCACGGAAGTGACTGTATACCACCAATTTTCTTTTCTAAAAACGCAGAACCTCTAGCTATACCCCTTCAAATTCTATTTAATAAATCACTGAAGGACGGTGTGTTTCCGAGTGTTTGGAAGGAAGCCATTGTGGTACCGATTCCGAAATCTGGTTCCAAACAACTGATAGAAAATTATCGACCTATCAGTTTACTAACGGTGCTAGCAAAGGTATTTGAAAAAATCATTAGCCGACACATTACTTGGCACACAAAACAAATATTAGGCGAACAACAACATGGTTTTATAGCCAAGCGATCAACAGCTACTAACTTGGTATCTTTTGTTGAGCAGCTGTTGTCCCATTTGGGTTCGGGTGAGGAAGTGGATGCAATCTATGGGGACTTAAGCAAAGCGTTTGATAAAGTGGACCATAATATACTTCTTAGCAAATTGAAAAATCAGTTTTATATAAATGGCTCGTTGTTGTTGTGGTTCAATTCCTACCTAAAAAACCGTAAAATGAGGGTTGTGATAAATGGGTATAGTTCTCATTATTGCATCCCTTCATCAGGCGTCCCACAAGGATCTATTCTGGGACCAATATTGTTTGGCTTGTTCATTGATGACATTAAATACTACATTAAGCATTCAGAATTTCAACTATATGCAGATGATCTAAAAATATTTAGAGTCGTACAGAATGAGTTTGACGAGGAGTTGTTACAGAGGGATGTTAATGATATTGCTCAATGGTGCAAAATGAACTCTATGACTATGAATATTGACAAGTGTCTACACATAAAATTCTCAAGAAAACGCAATAAATACAATTCTAAGTACCATATTTATAATAAAGAGTTAAAAAGAGTGGAGGAGGTAAGAGACCTTGGCGTAATTATTGATTCGGAGTTGCGATTTCTTTCTCAGATTAATTATGTTATTAAAAAAAGTTTAAAGATGTTAGGATTTATAACGCGTAATACCAAGGAATTTACATCGATAGTTGCTCTTAAGACCCTATATAATGCACTGGTACGTAGTAATATTGAGTACTGTTGCTTTTTATGGTATCCTGTTTATCAGAATAATCTACAACGCATTGAAAAGGTGCAAAAAATTTTTTTAAAAAGACTATGCTTTAAGGCTATAACACAAAACGACCCGCATCTCAATAATTATAATGACCGATTGCGTTATTTCAACTACCTTCCTTCATGGAAACGTAATCAGGCTCTTGGCTGCATTTTTCTGTACAAGCTACTTAATCATATGATCGATTGTCCTTCCCTCTTGAATCGAATTAAATTGAGTATGCCCAGAATATCGTCTAGGTCTAGCTTCTATAGAATATATAAACCATTTTATGTTATTAATAATAAATCAAGGTATATACATAATTCACCGCTTAATCTCATGCAAAAAAATTTAAATGCAGTTTTTCTAAACATTGACATAGACATCTTCGCAGATTCGTTAGACCAATTTAAGAAAAAAATAATTAAAGTGTTGATGGACATTGACTTATGATTATAATTATAATAGTTTTGTTTTTTTTTTCTCTTTTAAATTGTAATCAATGTAATTTTTTTAGTAGATTTCACAAATAAGATTATTGTCTGTTTACAGTGAGTGGCATTATAAAATGTTGTGCAAACCTTTAATTTAAGTGCATAATTGTATAAGTTTATGGTATTGTTTAAATGTATGAAGTCGTTTTATGTACTTAGTTGGTATGCCTTTATTAAATAAATAAATAAATAAATAAATAAATAAATCATATTTACATTTCCTAATTTGTTTACTGATAATTAAATTTTTTCTTGCATCATACTGTGATTTTTGAAGTCTATATCTAAGTTGTTGCGGATAGTCTTCTGGATTATATAAAGGTGCAACATCTGATGTTAAATTACTAGGTAAATTACATATTTTTCCGAAAACGAGTTCGTATGGAGTATATGTGGTTGACGTGTGTACGGTAGTGTTAAAAGCGAAGCAACAATGTGGTAACCATGAACTCCAATTTTGTGGTTCATTATCTGTTTGTATGCGAAGAAATGACATTAAGTGTTTATGGGTGTTTTCTAAGCTTCCTATTGACTGATGATGATACGCTGTCGACGATATTTGATTGATTTTAAGAATTTTACACACTTCATTCATTACGTTCGAAATGAACTCCGTGCCCCGATCGGATATAATGTTTCTTGGAATGCCATAGCGTAATATAAAGTTATTAATGAAAGCTGTTGCCACTGAAATTGTATCCTTATTTCTTAACGGATAAGCTTCTACGTACTTACTAAGATCACACTGTAGTGTGAGAATATATTTATAACTATCACTATCCTTACTTAAGGGCCCAACTAAATCTAAGTATATCCTATCGAAAGCCAAATATCCCGTATCAGTGAGGACCATTGGCTCTTTTATATATTTAAAATGTTTCTGACGTTTACATTTATCGCAGCGATTTACGAAATCTATGACGTCTTTTTCAATTTTTGGCCAAAAGTAACGACGTTTTATGTTCCTTACCATACGACGTATACCGGCGTGACCACTACTCGATAGTAAGTGTTAATTAATATTACACGTTTCGTATCGTGATCACTTATAACTTTTACACCTTTTAAAATATATAAACGCGGTCCGGACCAGTTAGGTGCAATACTTATACTCTGACTTAAGTCTTTTATTAATGTGCTATTCTCATCATTTTGTATTACATACACATTATTAATTTTTATTTTTTTACAGTAATCCGCCAACTCCCTTACAAAGGCATCTCGTGCACATTGTAATCGGAAATATGGGTTCACTCTTAAAATACCATTTGATGAATCATAATTAAATAAATTTTTATTTTGTTCTTTAACCATTCAAAATGAACATATTTTCGACACAACCTATTAAGAGGTAAACATATTTCCGCAAAATTTGGTATAAATTTTCTATAAAAATTAACAAACGCTACAAATCTTTTTGTTTCTTCAGCATTTATTGGAACGGGATAATTTTTTATTTTAGGAATGTGAAATGTTCAGTAAAGAGATTGAAACAATTAGACAAAACTATGAAGCTGAAATTAGTAAATTAAATGTTCAAATTACTTCTTCAATTATCTAGATATAATGAAGAGCGCTTCAATTCTCTTGTAAACCAAGAATGTCAGTGCTCAAATTCAGATCATACAAAGCCTTCATGTGAAATAAGTAAAAAAAAAACTGATTTCAGCTCCGTAGTTAATAAACCTGTACCTAAAGATAGTATATTAATGTACAGCGATGAACTGGGTAAAAATATGGGTACAAGGTTACATAATGTAAGTGACAAACCAGTATGCAATATTTGTATGCCAGGTGCCGCAATAGGTGAAATAATGGATAAGGTACTTAACTGTACGTATGATCCCTCCACTACATTAATTTTATTATTTGGTAGAAGAGGGAACACTAAACAACGACAGTTATCCTTTTATTTGGACAAATTACGTCAACTTAACGTTAAAAAAATTATAATGTTTACATTTCCTTATATGAAAGGTAACGGAAATGAAAATAAAATAAGAGATAAATTAAATACATTATTACATAACAGTATAGGAAATAATAATGTTACATTCAATGATGATACGAACCTAATATTTAAATTAATTGATATTAATTGTATTTTTAAAAATGACTCCTTTTTGGTGAGACATGATAGATTTATTCTATCTAATTTTTTTTACAAACAGATAGCATGTTTGCTATCATATAATTTACAAATTGACATGACAATTAATTTACCAGCTGCTTCTATTGAGCAGTTAAATATATTGACATCCTGCAGTGTACGTACTACTGCTAGTAATAATAATTTAAATTAAATAAGCAGACAACAGAGGCACAAGTCTCTAGCAATGAAGAATATTTGAACAACCAGACTTTAAATAGTCAAATTGTATGTAAAAAACATTGTTTCAACTTGGTGCATCAAAACATACAAGGCCTTTTAAATAAGGAACTTGAATTAGAACTGTTTTTGAATAACTACAACATTGATGTAATTTGTATTACCGAACACTGGCTTAAAGAGTATCAAATTGTTTTTAATTTTGAAAAGCACCAAGTTGCCAGTTTGTTCAGTAGAAAGACAGCTATTCATGGTGGCTCCTTAATCATAGTGAATAGGGACCTAAAATTTAAGGTTCGTAAAGATATTGTGAGCCTTTCAATTGAACGAACTATTGAGATAGCCTGTGTTGAGTTAACGCATTGTATCATAGTCAGCATCTATAGACCACCCGGCGCATGCTATGAACAATTCGAGCCAGTATTAGAAGAAGTGATAACTAAGCTGACTGCAGAATGTAACCAACATTATAGTGTGTGGAGACTTTAATATTAATTTACTAGATAAAAATATACTTAGTAAAAGATTCTTATCTTTGTTCAAATGTTGTAATCTTACTAACCTCTTTCTTGAGCCTACCCGCATAACTAACTCTACAGCCACATGCATTGATAACATCTTTACAGATGGGACTCCATCCTACTCAACTATTATAAACAAATTACCCTCTGATCATTGTGGACAATTAGTTGGTTTTAATTATAATAAGAAAAAGCAGGTTGGTAAGAGTAAAGTGGTCGTTCCAGTGAATATCAAACGTATGGAGAGATTTAGAAACACTATTAAAAATCAAATAGATATACCACTGGTTGGTAGTGTAAACGAGAAATATGAAATTTTATTTAGTCACATAAACAAAGTGTTTAAAAATGTATTTACACCAAAACAAATCTCTCCTAAGTATTGTAAGTCTTTCAATGATTGGGCGACTCCGGGAATTCATAGAAGTAGGCAAAAGTTATATGATCTCTTACACGAGAAATCATATAATACAAATATTGCTTTTTGTAACTATGTTAGAAATTACTCAAAAATATTTAAGCTTGATTAAGAAACAAGATTAAATTTAATAATAATAAAATTAAAATGACTTGGAACATCATAAATGCCGAAACTGGAAGAGTTAAAGATCGCAATGGTGTCAGTGAATTGATAATTGACAATTACTCTATTAAATCAGATCAAAAAGTGGCAAAGGCTTTGGAAAATCACTTTGCTAACATTCCACTTTCGACAACTAAAACGCTTATATCTTCGCCTGAAGTCGCTGAATCATTGCTAAAGCAAAATGTAAATGCTTGCAAAGGTGATTTTACGTTCAGACCCATAGACGCTAATGAGATAATCAAAATATTTAAAACTTTAGATATTAAGAACACTACAGATCTCTGGGGTATCTCTGTTAAAATAATCGGTACAATTGTTGACATCATAGCACCCCACCTAGCAATTATATTTAATGAATGTATTTTAAGTGACATACAGACAACAGTGACACATAGACAAGAGACAAACTATGACGACGTAAACAATGCTCTCTCAAAAGTAGTACACTGGTTTAGTGTAAATAACTTACTTCTTAATAGTAAAAAAACTAATTGTATCAAATTTTCATCACCTAATGTAAGACAAGTCAATATGCAACCAGAACTCAATGGTGATAAACTGAATTTAGTTAATTCAACGGTTTTTCTTGGAATCACTATTGATTCAAAGTTGCAGTGGGGACCCCATATCTGTCGATTGGCGGATTAACTGAGTTCTGCAGCATACGCGGTTAAAAGGATAAGTCTACTAACGGATGTCGATACAGCTAGATTAGTGTATTTCAGTTACTTCCATAGTATAATGTCCTATGGCATTTTGCTATGGGGCAATGCGGCGAATATTAATACTATTTTCATTCTGCAGAAAAGGGCTATCCGTTACATATATAAAATGAAATGTAAAGAATCCCTGAGGAAGAAGTTTAAAGAGATCAATATTCTGACCTTTGCATCGCAATATATCTATGAAAATATAATGTATATACGTAAAAATAGGCATTTGTTTGTTAGCCGTAGTGATCATGCCTTGAATAATGTAACACTCCGGAACGGCCACAAACTAGCGCTTCCTAAATGTCGGCTCAGTAAAAAAAGTCGTTCCTTTATTGGAATGTCTATTATAATTTACAATAAAATACCGGTTGCGGTCCAATCTCTGCCTTTACAGAAGTTTGAAAAACTATTAAGCAAACTTTGTGTCGAAAAGCTTATTATGACATAAATGAATTTCTAAATGATAAAAAGGCATGGGATTGAATATAACTCGGCCAGGCTATCAATATGTAATTTGTCATTATATATAGTTATACAATTTTGTGAGCAGGTGGCATGTGGTGATTTCGGCATATACGATTGGCTGTCTCGTGTTTGTCCTAATCATTTCATGGTCATACTGTGCATTATTCATTTATTTTGTATGACGCTTAATTATTTAAAAGAGTACCGAGAGTTTTTTTCCTCCGGCTTTTTTTCCTCTCGGCCAACACTAGGGACATTAGATTAAGTTATTTATTGTAACATTTAATAAAGCCGATGATATAATAGTAATGTTATGTCTACCGAGACATTAACTTGTAATCATTTGACGTATTTGTTTTAAATGAATTTTTTTTTTTTGACATTCGTTAAGTGTGTAAAATCACCTTATGACGAAATAAATATTTTCATTTCATTTCATTTCATTTCATATTATATTTATTTTTTCTAAATCTTGATCTATTCCTTTGGAAGAAACAACGTGACCTAATAACTGTATTTCTTTTCTTAAGAAATCACATTTACTCGGATTAAGTTTAACCAACGTAGTTTAACATTACAATAGGTGTACACTATTACGCACTCTTTTCCTTATTTCCTTGGCTGACACCGACTCCAATAACAACAATAATTGTACATTATATTATCGTAATAATTTGATTACAGACAAAAGAATACGTAATTATTTTTTTACTTTTTTGTGCAATTTTGTTTTACCGTTCTTTTTTTTTTTTGCTTTGAAGTCGGTTATTGTTTTTTGTTAAAATTTTGTTTTTTGTAAAATAAATACAGTCTCAATATCTGTAACATTACCCCACATTAACATTAACAGAATCGAGCAACTACCTACGCCAGCATTTCTTGACGAGATGGAGTAAGGCCCGATCCACATTACAGTGCTGGTCTCGGTTCGTTCTCGGTCCGATCTCAATCCGGTAAAATGTTTTGTATGACGAATCGTTGCTGGAGCGTGACTTGATCGGACCTTGACTGGCACGGATAGTATGAATACTCTCATTGTTTCTTGTGTAACAATATTTTACCGGATCGAGATCGGACCGAGAACGAACCGAGACCAGCACTGTAATGTGGATCGGGTCTAAAGAGTACATTTCTGAATTGCAACTGTAACGTAAATGAAACGCACGTTAGGAGCTAACTGTTTATTCTTGCCATATCACAAAATAGTTACTCATTGTTGCCATACCTAACAGCAACAACACATTAAGTGGCGTTCATGTAAGAATACGGTACGGCATAATTCCTTAGTGGTAATAAAGGAAGAATATCTACCACCTATGAAATGAAAATTGGGACGAATTATTGCCATCCATCCTGGGACCGATGGAGTTATTCGTGTAGTCGTCGTTTGTCAACGGGAGTACTAAGAAAAGCATTCAATAGAATATGCCAGTTACCAATAATGGGTTCTATTTGAATGTTCCGCTTTTAACGCCCGGGGGCATGTTGAAGCGCCTGTCGGTTTTGTAAGAGAAATTACTCTTATTGTCATAATTGACTATCTAATAATAATAATAATAATAATCTTTATTGCCATGAAACTATACAATAGTACTTATTTCTAGCGGCATCTGCACTAAGCACAGCTTGTATCGCAGATGCCAGACATACAATTACCAGACGAATAGTTCTTTAGACACAACTCGAGCAGACATCAACTAAGTATTTTATTTTATATACAATGACTAAACAAGAAGAGATTAAGATAAAAAAAAATTAATAAAATAAAAAATAAATAAAATTAAAAAAAAAAAAAATTAATAAAAAAAAAATGAATAAAAAAAAATAATGTATATATATATATATAATTAAACGTAATTATAACATATTCTCGTTGTGTAAGTGTGTTTATGGATGTGTGTATGTTGTGTGCGTGTCTGAGTGTGTGCATGTGTGCGTGTGTGTGAACGTATGTATGTGCTTACAGAAGTTTTCACCTGTTTCATTGATTATAGTAAGTTTTCTGTTTCTGTATAATCAAGTCCCAACAACCAGTGTTCAAGTACTTGTTTCAGTTCGCGAGTAGAGGGAGCTTTTAATTTTATTTTACTATGTATGCGGTTATATAAGCGCGGTAAAAGGTAGTACGGATGTCGTTTTGCGAAGGTTGTACGCGAAGAAGGAACTGGAATTCGGTATACACGCTGCTTAAGTCGGTGTTCGTGATCTGGTGAGGCTACGGCAACTTTATGCATAGACATTACACCTCTTAATATGAACAGTTGCCGAACTCTTAACAACTCGCAATCTTTATATAGTAGATCCGTACTATGCCTAAAAGGCTTGCCAAGCATGACCTTAAGAACAGATCTCTGAGCTCTCTCGACTCCAATCATACTAGACTTGGCGGCGCCACCCCAAACTCCTATGCAATAGATGATAAGGGGCTGACACAGTGCCTTGTATACATGCATCAAAATGTTTTCGGGAGCTGAGTGTCTGAGGGACTTAAAAACATAGGTAGTTTTGCGAATTCTTGATGCCAAATCGGTTAAGTAGTCTTTGTAAGACAAGTTTTCGTCTATTATGATACCCAAATATTTTATATTGGTTGTGCGGGCTATCGAATGACAATCACAGTAGGCGGGTATTAGGCTGCAAGTATGTAATTTAAAGCATGCCGTTGCAGGAGGTTGTGAAATTCGCGTTTTGTGGAATGCTATGTATTTAGTTTTATTAATGTTTATTGTCAGTAAGTTTCTCAATAGCCAATCTGCTACACGTGCCATTCCTTTCTCTGCTGATTTGTAAGTTTCTTCCCATGTCATACCTTGGAAGATAATTGCTGTATCATCGGCGTAACAAATGATGTCTTCTTTTCCGGAAACGACTTCCATCATGTCGCTTATGTAAACAAGGAACAGCGTAGGGCCAAGAATGCTTCCTTGTGGTACGCCAAATCCAACTGGTAATGTATTGCTAACATCCGCACCCACCCGCACACATTGGAACCGCGCTGTCAAGTAGCTGTTGAACCACTCCAATGCCAATCCTCTTATTCCCAGGCCTTCAAGTTTTTTAACTAGAATGGGTATCGAAACAGTGTCGAATGCCTTGGCCAGGTCAAGAAACACGCCAAGACAGCACTTGTTTTGATCCAACGCAGTCGAGACTATATTCGACACTAATGTTACCGCGTCTTCTGTGGATCGCCCACGCCGAAAACCGTACTGTCTATCCGGGATTAGGTTGTTGCTTTCAAGGTAGGAAGTTAGACGACTGTTAACTAACCTTTCCAACAATTTTGAAAAAACTGGGAGCAAAGAAATAGGTCGATAATTACACGGGTTGCTTTTGTCACCATTTTTATGAATGGGTGTCACTAATGCGGTTTTCCAGATTGTAGGAAAAGTACCGGATGATAGACTTAAATTGAATATGTGGGTTAGAGGTTTAACTATGTAATTTTTTATATGTTTTATGAGTGATGGTGGACACCCGTCGATTCCAGGAGCACTATGAGGTTTGAGATCACATATGAGACCGCTTACTTCACCTTCATCAGTAGGGGTTAAGAAAAAAGAGTTAATAGGAGATTTGATTCCTTTAATTGCCGCTGTAAGAGAGTCCTGTGTAGCAGCCAGCCTAGTGAGGGATTTGTGCGCTAGATCTTTTCCAACATTGATGAAAAATTCATTACAGTGATTAAGGGACGAAATTTTATCTTTTTTGATATCCAGTAGGTCAAGGGAGGGTGTACGCATTTTATTTAGGTTACATATATTTTTGATGGTTTGCCAAAGCTTTTTTGAGTTATTTTTATTGCTTAACAGCATTTGCTTGTGATAATCATTTTTAAGTCTGTAGAGGAGGTTATTTAAAAAGTTTCTATATCTTTTGTAGGTCAATACAATTATTTCGTTATGCGGATGGTTGCGAGCTTGGAGGTGAAGACGATCCCTGTGTTTTTGGCATCTTATGAGTCCAGGTGTGATCCATGGCTTCAGAACAAATTTCGAACGGGTAATGGCTACTGTTTTAGAGTTCTCTTTGATTATTTTATTTATTGTGCTTGTGAAAATTTGCGCTGCGTCATTTACGTCTTTATTGTCAATGACGTTGGCCCAGTTGACAGAATTCAGACCATTGGTGATGGCGTCATTGTCAGTCTTTATTCGCGAGTGTTTCGTCTTTGGACTCAGTTGTCGAAGAGAAAGCCCTACCATACAAATATAGTGGTCCGTTATATCAGATGCGCACACTATACCCACTGCTTGTCTTGGGTCTCTCACAAAAATATGGTCAAGGCAGGCCTTACCTCTTGTTGGCTTATTAATGGCTGAAAACAACTGATGTTCAGTCAGTAATGAAATGCAGTTATTACATTGGTCCCCAAGTGGTACGGAGCACAGGTCCAGGTTGATATCTCCTGTAAGAATGACGTTTTTCTTGTTTCGAGCGTTGGTCAAAACTTTATCTAAAGATGATAAAAAGTTGTCCACGTTTCTAAAAGATGGAGACCTGTATATAGCAAGAACAAGTAAATTTGAATCAAAATTAATCTCTAAACAATTACTATCCTCACAGGAAGACTCCTGCACTGTCGCACTCCAGGAGTCCCTAATGTAGACAACTACTTCCCCACTCTTGTTAATAAACTTGTGTGTACGGAAGGCATTGAATCTAGGAATTTGCGGTATCACAGTGTTCTCGCTTAACCAACATTCCGTCAAAACTATGATATCAAATACTATCTTAGAACGTTGTAGGGTTACCAGAAGGGCATCAAAGTTTTGTTGAATACTCCGAATGTTGAATGAGAGGACCCTAAAGTTATGGTCAATGGTCAGAAAACTATTGCAAGCGTCAATGCTTTCGAGCGAGCTACAGTCTATCGAAAGTGAGTCGTCAACGTCTCGCGAAAGGTCAGCTATAATTAGATTTTATATAAACGAAGAAAATTATTGTGAGCACTCCCGCCAAACTGCAGCTGATCGAAAGCATCTCGAATATTTGTACGGAACTTCTGTGAGTGTGTGTTAGTGTTAAGTGTGCGTCAATGTGAGTTAGTAGTAAAATAAAGAGAGAGTATGCAAGGATGGGTGAAATAATGTTTTTAATAAGAGGAAATGGCTGTGTTACAATATAAGAACCAGAAATACAAAGAAATGAAAGAAACAAACTGTAAATTGCTTTGTGGGACTTAATTTTGCGTACATTCCTCATGGCCAGGTTCCGTTCGTACTGCAGGACCGATCTTCTCGTCCAAGTCAATAGGTGAAAATATACGAATAGCTGGCTTACCGTCCGCTTTTCTAACAAAAATATTCCCGCCTCGCACCCAACAGTATCGAAACCTATACTCCTTTGCACGACTTCGGGCTTGACGAAATAACTGCCGATTATCCTTCGTCAGGCGCTCGTTGATATATAATGGCTTATGTTGGCCATCAACAGTGTTAACAGATGTTAAGCAACGTCTGTTTTTTGCAGCTTTTAGTAGTTCTTCGGCCTTACGCCGTCTTAGTAACCGCACCACGATAGGACGTGGCAGTTTTTCAGCAGAAGAAGATTTTCTCAACTTGCTCCCTTTAAGACCCACTCTAAAGACGTCATCAATGTCCGACTCCGACAGCGGGATACCAAGCTTTTGAGATGCGTCTAGTACGATTTGCTGAAGGTTTTCACTATTTTGCTCAGCAATTCCAACTATTTCTAAGTCGTTCCTAAGGTTGTCCTGGTCTCGAGAAGCTAGTTGTTGCTGAAGAAGTCCAACCGACGCCTTCAGTGTGATAATTTCACGTTCCGCGTTTCGAATTTTATCAGAGTGCTCTTGCACGGTTCTGCTTATGTTGTCTGAAAGGGTAGACATTTGGTTTTTGATCTCGCGGTTTTGTTCTTTGACCTCTGCAAGCTCTTCACGTAGTAGACGCAGTTCAGATATAAGAGTCTCCAGGTCAGGGTTAGGCAGTGAATCATACTTCACGTTTTTTGTTTTAGCGCCTAGAGGACGGCTTCCTCGTTTTGGGTTTACGTTGGAGCATATGTTTTTATCATTCAGATGGGATGATGATTTTGGAGTGCGAACTGGTGTCGAAGTATTGTCGCCCTTAGGCAATGCACAAACACATGACGGACACAGCCAATCGTCCTTGTAGGACTGAGAAAAGCGGTCAAAACTGTCTTTAGGAATATTTATACAAAGCAGGTCGAATCTGTCTTTACACCTTGAACATTCCATATAATACAGGTCCATTATTGGATTGCCACATCCAGAGCAATTAGAGTTCATCTTTTATGATCCAGATAAATTAGCCAAAAAAAAATTTTTTTTAAATAATTAAATTAATATAAATTAATTTAAATAAAAAATTCAAAAATTAAGTAAAACTAAATTTGACTATGAAAAAAAAAAAAAAAAAGTCAACAGTGTCTTATAAGTCCTGGGGTTTGAAATTGTATTGGATATACAGTCGGTGCACCTCACTTCGGGCCGCAACACCAACCACACGTTTGCGGAATGGTTTGAAAATTGCGTATACTAAAGTTGAGTAGGTGGACGGGCTCGAGCTTCTCAAGGCAATGCACGTAGGTATTTCACAAAAAAAATGTGCAGCAATCGGTTCAAAATTTACACCACTGTTAATGTTTTTGCTTCGAAACATACAATTCCGGTCACTCAAAACCAGTACTTTGACACTGTTCCCTGCTAATACTAGATGATAAATTTTTAACACAGCCAGATATTCAATCAACGTACTCTTGCACTATTTTGAGATTAAAATTTACGAGCGCGGCTTAGAGAGATGTTAACTGCTCGGGCGGTGTCTCGCGAATCTCAACTATCTATGCACTTGCTTTTTTTTTGTATTATTCCATAGTCATATTTTATTATTGCTTTGTTACAAGCAGTTCGAGAAAGGTCGTTCATTAAAAAAATAAAAGTCTTCCAGTCTTCTTAAATCCAAACCAGCAGCAAGTTATTTTCTTACAATTATGCTTAAATAAAAAAAATAAAAAAAACCCGACTGCGTAAAATACTCTTATTATGAACTAAAAAGAATAAAACAATTTACTAGCTTTCATTTGATACCTATTTTGCTACAGTAAGAAAAAAATTCAACTCCCCCTTCATTCCGCCATTTGCGGGCGCCATTTTGAATATTTATATAGCCTATGTCACTACTACAATTTAGACAAATCCAACGACACCTCATATGCCAAAAACCGTCCAGCCGTTTGGGCTGTAGGGCGTGCCAAAGAAATGGACATACATACATAGATACATACATACATACATACATACATACATACATACATACACTCGAAAAACATAACCCTCCTGTCGCAGTTGGGTAATAACAACTCAGTTCGCTGGTCAGGGGGAAGAAAAGTAGTAGGTAATGTTATATGTACATGTGTTTTGTATGATGTCATTTAATTTTAAAATTAATTTGGGATCCTAGATACATTACATTGTTATTTTTAGTTAGAAGTTATATTTTAAGTAGAAATATAGATTACTTTTTGTTTTTATTTCAGTCTTATTAGAAGTGATTTTTTTTTAAATTTCATTATAGGATTGTAGGTTTTAGTTATTTAGTTTGAATTTAAATAAACGTATGTTTCGTCGGTAAACTGCTGCGTCGTTTGTGATGAAATTTAATCAGGACATCTACTTGTTATCAACATATCCACGCGGGTGAAGCCGCGAGTGGAAGCTAGTATGATATATATGTTTGTGACTCGATTTTTTAAAAATAACCGTAAATAAATTATACATTTGGCGAAGAGGGGCTGCCATTGAAAAGGAAGGATCCTTCGACCAGACGGTGTTGCGCCTGGTGGGCTACGCGCCACTTAACGCTTATTGTCGAGTTCTTGTATATATACTCAATCGCTTTGAAAACTTCGATAGCGCGATGTTGGATACGTCTGTTTCTTCTAGTTCGTATATGCCGAGATAGATGTCGCTACATACACATAAAACCACAAAACTAAAACATGTCGCCAACTCATTTTAAGAATACACCCCTTCAGAAATAAAACCACTAAATTGATAACTTTTATAAAAAGTAATTAATATCATCATCTAATCTATAATATTATAATAATAATATATAGCTCCGTGGAATAATATATATCGATAAACTAGCCTAATCGGTAACGTGCCGACGGACGCGTTACCGTTTTTTTATTATTTATATATTTAGAGAAATATAAATATTACCTGGCAGCACCATCCAGTGTCATTCAATTCGGCCATATAGGAATGTTCATGTAAAAAAAGTGTCGATATTTTTATTGATATAATATATCGTATCGGTGTATCGATACTTTGCGATATATCGTATGAAAAATATATCAAACATTTTGACGTGATAACGTCTTGTAAATCGATGAATGCCGGCTCCACCGCACGAACTATTGTCACGTTTCGCGAGCGAGAGCGCAGAATAAGCGATAGAGAGGCAGGATAGGTCTAAGCGTTCGGCTCGTGAATGAAAAACAATAACGCAGATTGGAGGATCTTAACTATAACACATATATATATAAGTTGTAAATAAATTGTTAATAGCACATTGTTACTTGTAATTAATCTGTATAATTTAAGTAATAAAATATTTGAATTAACGAGTGCAAATAAATGTTAATTAATCCAAAAAAATGAATTAATTGAATTAACTCATTCTTTGTAGTTATTATACAAAATAATTATAACTCAATAATAATATTTCAATTCATAAAAGTATGCAGTTTTTACCCGACTGCGACAGAAGGAGGGTTATGTTTTTCGAGTGTATGTATGTATGTATGTATGTATGTATGTATGTATGTCCATTTCTTTGGCACGCCCTACAGCCCAAACGGCTGGACGGTTTTTGACATATGAGGTGTCGTTGGATTTGTCTAAATTGTAGTAGTGACATAGGCTATATAAATTTTCAAAATGGCGCCCGCAAATGGTGGAATGAGGGGGTGGGGGGAAGTGAATTTTTTTTTACTGTAGCAATATGGGTATCAAATGAAAGCTAATAAATTGTTTTATTCTTTTTAGTTTATAATAAGAGTATTTTACGCAGTCGGGTTTTTGATTTTTTTAATGAAGCATACTTGTTTATCAATGTTTTTCTTATGACGTTATCACGTAAAATTATCGTCCGTAAACCGACTTTACAGACAACAAATTTTTGGAAGTAAATGTTAAATTCGCAGCCCTTTGAAGAAGGTGATTTCCTTATGAAAATTGATCCGTCTATGGAAGGAGTCCTATTTTTAAGAGGCAAATTGCGAATTCTACTGCTGAATATCAGTCTGAATTTGGAGCAGTTATTAAAATTGCCAAGCAAGAATAAATTAAGAAATTCTTTAACCATTGCCTAAGCCTGACGATAATAATTTATCAATATGGTCAATAACTTCAATTAAATTCATCATCATCATAACAGCCATTGGATGTGCATTGGTGAACGTAGGCCTCCCCCATCGACCTCCAATTAAATTTTTTTTTTTTTTTTAATATTTTTGTTTTTTATTTTGCCACATAGGAACCACCTAGGAACGTATCCCCTATAATCTCATACAAATTACCATTTCATATTCACGGTTTCTGTATTCGCGACATATTTACGGAACGTATACCCCCGCGAATAAAGAGCTTTTACTGTAACACCTCTAGGTTATGTGTATTTCTAAAAACAAGGTATGACTAGGTAATACTGTACTACTCGTAATATATTGAATCAAATATATCGATACTAGATAATTCGATACTATCGGATTGATACGATATATTGAATGCATCGCGATTTCGGTTATATCGCGCGACATGGTAAGCGCGCTGCCGCCCCTGCCGCCCCGTGCCCCGTCTACCGCCCGATACGCACCCCCCTTTCCCCGTGCACGCTTTTTTTGTCTTTGTCTAAAACGATTGAACAATCTTACATGATTTTATGTTTGACAATAAGGAAATTCCATACAAACTTTCGTCCCCTATTTCAATCTCTTCTACTCTTATTTTCGCGATAAAAAGTATCCTATGTCCTTTCCCAAGTTCAGTTCTATCTTCATACCAAATTTCATCAAAATCGGTTCAGTGGTTTAGGCGTGAAAGCGTAACACACAGACTGACAGACAGATAGAGACAGACAGAGTTATATTCGCGTTTATATATTAGTAGGGATTTACGAAATATCGATATATAACGCACACTCCTACGGCCATGGTGCTAGAATCTAGATAAATTAGAGCTTATTGTTAGACGTATAGTATAGAAGCAGAAAGATTACGTGTTTGTTTCGTGTTTGTTGTGTTATATTGAATATTATTTCATTACAATCAAAGGTAGGCTGTATGTTTCATTAAATTATAAAAGAGTGTCGGTTATAACAATTAATCCTTAGATAAATAATTCTTAAAAGGAAATGGAATCGTAGATATTTTGATATAATTTTTTTTAAATATTTTGATAAATTTATATTATTTTTAAAGGAAATTGATTGACGTAGAATAAATTTAACGTAATTCAATTATACATATTTTCGTAAATATTGGTCAACATTATCATTATTATTATATATTATATATTCATTATTATTGTATCCAATTATTATTACTTTACTTTTTCGAACTTTTCTCGCTTTAAGAACGTATTTCGAACATTTCAAATATACTTCGTGGTAAAACATCTCGTTATGATCCGACTTTTAATGAGTTTTATAAAGAAAATAATTTACTAACTTTTCTTTTTGTGTGGTTTATAAAAGCGAAAAATCTCATATCGTGTAATTACTGGCACCGAGACTTAACATCATATGTCTCTGGATAGGCAACACATAAATGAGTTGCCTGGGATAGTTCCAGGTAAACTAGCTTATGTTCATGGGCGATGTCGACCACTTACCATCAGGTAGCACGTCTGCCAGTTTGCCTACCAACTAACATAAAAAAAAACTTCAATATGTGACAAAATAAAATAGCAACGATAAAAAGTGTGTCTGATCTCTTGCAAATGTATTTAATAGGCATATAGATGTTTTTGTGCTTTGAAATTAAATGAAATGAAATAGAAATATTTATTTCGATATAAAGTTAGTTCACATTCCTTAAAGAAGTAAGTTATTCACGCTAAACCAGTGTACTAAAACCAGCGCACTTAAATATTTATCAAGTATCATCAACAAACAATACAAACTCATGATTATTCTCCACCAAATATGTTAGATCGTTAATGTATATTAAATATAAGAACGGGCCCAAAATCGAGCCTTGTGGGACCGCCATCTGAATAAAATACCCTGACGACGTAATACCAACCCTCTGAGTTTTAAGACTAAGGTAAGAACTCAGAAGTTTTAGCGCTGTATTTTTAATGCCATAGTGACTGAGTTTCCTGATTAAAGTATCATGTTGTACACAATCAAATGTCTTGCTCCTCCTAATGCGGGTTCTTATAGATACAAAAATTTAAAGATATATTTTTAGTTAATCGCTAAGAATATATTATTTAATTTTTTTTAAAAAACAGGTTGAGTGATTTTACTTCTTTGATATCTTTTGGTAGCTTATTGTATAGTTGTGTACGTCAAATAGAATGTATTTCTCGCCATAGTTTACCCTTGATATTATTAGGCTGGTATTATAATATTTTCTTGACTTGTCATATGTTTACTCACCGTCATGTTTTTTGTAATAATGTTTGAATCAACATTTTTGGTTAGAATTTTCCTTGTGGGAAGACATATCGCTCATTTGGAGCGACAGTGACACATTTGCAAAAATACGCGAAAATGACTTATTAATTCCAAAATACTATGTATAAACATCTGCGTTGGCAGTGAAAATGCCACAATACCCAGCTATAGTAAAAGAATTTTTAAATAATAATTAGCCGTAATAATGCTTCAGAATCTTCTTTTGAACTATGAAATAATCTTTATTCTGATCTGGTGTAAAGTTAACTAATTTGCATTTGTGTCACTGTCGCTCCAAATGAGCGATGTGTTATATTTGAAGATTTAAATTAAGTTTATGATCTTGGTCTCTTTATATATTTTACTTGTTGTTGATAGGAAAATATGTATTATTTATTATATTATATTATTTAGTAAGAAAGAAATGTATGTCAGTCGGCTGTTACTTAGGTATTTATTAGCCAACCTTAGTACAGACGACCGTGTGTATGTTAAATTTATTATTATAGAATTTAGATTTATGATTAAATATCTAATCGACACCAGAATTCGGAGCAAAATTATATAAATGACAAAGATGTGTGGGCATAGTAACTTTTTTTATAATTATAAAATATCGTATTAACTTTAAGAAAGAAAGAAAGAAAGACATTTATTTGAGACAAACACACTGCTTACAGACACACAACTAACACAAAGAGAACACAAATACAATAAAAAAATAAAAAAAGTAAATATTTTAGTAAAAATTCTAATAATTAATTTAAAAATAAAAAGTGAAATTTTAACAAATAAAAAATTTAAAAAATAATAATAATAAAATAAAATAAAAAGTAAAAAGTAATAAAAAAAGCAGAACTTTAAAAGAGTAACTTTTGAGTTACTTGCCAGTTTACATCAGAATCTATAATCAAATCCGGTGATAGCTACACACTAACATAATTAATATTATTGTATACTAGAGAATCAAACGTGTTTTAAAAATCGTACTCAAAAACTTATTTTTTTTATACCACGACGGTGGCAATCAAGCATACGGCCCGCCTGATGGTAAGCGGTTACCGTAGCCTATGGCCGCCTGCAACACCAGGGGCATCACATGCGCGTTGCCGAACCTTCAAAAACCTATTTACTCCCCTCTTGAAGGACCCCATACTGTAGTCCTGTAGGAAAACTTCGGCAGGAAGTTCATTCCACAGCCGAATGGTCCGTGGGACCGAAGTTCCTCTGATACCGAACTGTACGGGACCATTTGGGCTGCAATGTGTGATTAAAAACTTATTAAACTTTTATGACAATTCTTTGATTTTCCAAAATAAATAACAATTAATAAAGTTAAGTAAAGTGATAAGGCTGTCTTTGCATACATTTGTGTCTGTGTAAATATCTAAATTGTAAATAAATATATCTATACAAATAATAAATCTGTTAAAACCTTCGTTTTATTAATACACTATATATCATCAAGAATAAATTTCAATAGCGCGTTTTTTTTTCAATCAGCGCCATCTCTTATCGGTTTTTTATGTGTGCACGTATCACGTAAAAAGTACAAAACCAATGTAAATAACTTTAATACATAAAAATTAAACATAACTCATAGTATAATTTAGTTTTTGTTTCATTGTAATTTAATTTAAAAATAAATATTTTAGAAAATAGAAATAGGTACCTACGCCGCCAACGCCATCTGGTCTAGGGAATCTTAAAAACTCACAAAACTTATTTTTGAGTTATTATTTTCTTAAACTTAAAACTTTACTAAATATGTCGGATAGGAATAGAAATCGTTTTAATATTTTAGATAAACATCATTTTCAATTAATATAGGTACTATTATGTTAAATGTCACTAAATATAAAAACGATATTCTACCATTATACGATAGATGGCGCATGTAGGTTGATAAAAAATATAAATTTATAATTTTTAAAATTTTAGTTAAATACCCGTGCGAAGCCGGGCCGGGCCGCTAGTCAACAATAAATATCTTGGATTTGATTCGCGATACGTAATCGGTATTTCCATAACCTTCCATATCTCGCAAAAACAAGTATGACAACATCACCACGCTGAGCTTACTAAAAATTAATTAATCTTCGAAGCCCCACGGCTAAGATTCCGTCAGAGATGTACCTTTAAGGGTGAAGATTTTACCTTGAAATTGTCACAGAATATGTATTACTGCGACACCAATATATTAGCCGTCATCATTACTGAATGTAGCCCAATTATCTCTTAGGTGTTTTGCCTTTTTAGGGTTCCGTAGCCAAATGGCAAAAACGGAACCCCTATGGATTCGTCATGTCTGTCTGTCCGCCCGTATGCCACAGCCTCTTTTTTCCGAAACTATAAGAACTATACTGTTGAAACTTGGTAAGTAGATGTATTCTGTAAACCGCATTAAGATTCACACAAAAATAGAAAAAAACAATAAATATTATTTGTTATTGTGTCCATTCTTTATACAGGATGACTGGTAAATTACTATCAATATTTAAGGAGAATACTCGGTACATGATTCTCATTCGAATTATGTAAAAAAATAGGTACTTAATTTTTGACCAAATTTTCATAAATTTCAGTTCAAGTAAATGAAGCGTTGACACTCTACAATCATGCCGGCGGCACGTGCACAGGTGTTGTACTGTGCCGCTTGTTAACATCTAAAAATTGCCAAAGTTCACATCATTTACCTAGTCAACAAATTTGTTGCTTAAACGAGTAAAATATCTTAGTATTTTTACCTATCCTAAGCCAGGATTAAAGTATTAAGGAGGACTGGATCATGCTTGTTTATCCTGCTACCCTGTTAACACGTGGCGGCGTTTGGACGTAGGTAAACTACCTGTTTTGTTTCGAAAGTGCAGCTAGCTGCTAGGGTGTCCAGACGACGCGTACATAATTGGATAATTGTTGAGAAACTTTACTTAAAAGTTTATTAATATTTACCTGTTTTTTTTTACATAATTCGAATGAGAATCATGTACCGAGTAGTCTCCTTAAATATTGATAGTAATTTACCAGTCATCCTGTATATACTGTTAGTTAGCAGGGAAGAGGATGTCCTCTTCCCTGCTAACTAACAGTATAAAAAAACACTAAATTTTGGGGGTTCCCCATACTTGGATTTGGAACTGAAAAAAAATTTTTTTTCATCAAACACATACGCGTCATACGCGAAATTGACAATTTTATAAAAGATCGCTGTCGACTTTTTCGCCGGTTCTTAGCAGAATTTACATTTGAAGTAGTTACTCCTATTACTGAGTGATCTGTCATTTGTATTCACAAATTCAATGTCAAGAGCAGCATTAATTGTGTTATTTTTTTAATTAAAAACGGGTGTCCCGTAACGGGTAAACAAATTAATTGAAATGAATTTTTAATTGCGAAACGAGTGCAGACTGAGAGGATTGCTCATATTGATTGAGCTACCATATTATCACACAATTTACACATTATAACAAAATTACATACACAATTTGGTACGTACACCCAGTGATCTAGATTCATAGGAGAATCTCCGTAACTTTAATTTTCGATACTGTTTTATAAAAATTAGCAAAAACAACAATTTAGTTATCTTTTTTTTTTTTTTTTGTAAATCAGCCATATATAATATGTTTTGTTGCATGTTATTTTATTATATAGTAAGATTGTATTCATTAATTAAGTACTATAATACAGTATTACTTTGCATTGTTTTTTTTGCGGACTCTTCCCGACACTTTGTCCTAACTAAATAACTATCAACAAAGGTAGACAACCTCTAGGAAATCTAGAATCTAGGAAGAGATCGCTGTAAGCGATAAGGCCGCCTTTGTATACATCTATCTGTGTAAATGTCCAAATTGTAAATATATATTTTGTCTTATGTGTGCAATAAAGATTTAATAAATATAAGAGACTAGCAAACCCGGCGAACTCCGTTTCGCCACCATCTGGTGGCTTCGCTTTTTATAACATTTCGTTTGATATATATTGGTTTGTAGTACATGCTATGTATCAGAGATGGCGCTGTATGTGAAAAATGATTTTCCCTGTTTTCCTGAATTTTGTTTACTATAAACCTCACGGAGCCCGAGACCTTTCCAACGAATGCAAAAATCCGTGAAAATCGGTTCGTGCGTTCTGGAATTATAGCGTCAGGAAAGAAAACCCGACTTATTTTTATATTATAGATAAATAATTGTAGTGAATCGTAACGAAGTTGTTTTGTTCGCAGATCTGCCGCGAGTTAAACCTCTTTATTTATTTAAAACTTAACAAAAATGACCTTCAAATGACCGTAGAAACTACAGTTACAGTTTCAATTACAAAATATTTGATTTTAATAAGGTATCATCTATATGTATTATTAGAGAAACCGGAGGAGATTTTATTATTTACGAAATTGTCATGAAAAACTGAGAGCGATCGATTTCCCCGAAGAGTTTCGTTCTTGTAGTGATTTTACTTGCAAGTCTATCGATCACACTTTACTATCCTTCTATCTTCTATCCTTTTCTAACACATTTTACGACTCATATAAGCTCGAGGCTTTGCTGAATGTGGTAAATTACGTTTGTGCGTGACAAAATTAAGAATTTTTCTACAATATTTCAAATTTTTTTTTCAGAATAAACATTCTGAAAAAATATATAATAGAATACTGTAGGATATTTTTAAACTTTTGAAATGAACTACGAAAATGTGACTGTAGTTGGTTCAGAATATTTTAAATATTTCAATACAATCATTAATTGTGCGATGTATTTTGACCCGGGCAACTCCGAGTTTCGCTGCTAGTACGTATATAAAGCAGTGTTTATAAATAATAAAATTTGTTACAGATATGCACCGAAGGCAATGCAGGATGGTAATATGGGTGTTAGCGTCAGTTACCGTCGCGCTGGTGGCGGCCGACGACGAGGTGTAAGTGTAGAATTAGACTGTGCTACATATTAATCAATCCACACACCTCAGAGAGCAGTTTAATGAACATGAACGTAGCCTACGCTCTAATGAGAATCTATTCCTTGAAATTCCTTCTCAGTCCTCTACTATCTACATTAATCCTTCCATTGCTCCATTGTTAATTCATCATCATCATCATATCACCCATTTAATGTCCACAGCTGAATGTAGGTCTCCCTCATCGACCTCCAGAGCGATCTCCCAGTTCTTTGTCGATTAGACGTGCCTAAATCTCTTACAATTTTTAATAATTCGCTAAAACATATAATTATATCCTTCTGTTACTTTTAAGGCCCTTTTCACTGGTTGCTGATAAAGATATCTGTCGAGTCTAACGGTATCCAAGAAATAAGAGTTTATGTAATATTTTTCTTTTTCAATATCAAACACTATATCTGTCAGATATCTCCATTCGCAACCGGTGAAAGCAAATTTTGTAGTTTATTCAGGGTCAGTTTAGCCCCTGCCTATATAGCCTATCAGTAACTTATGTGAGAAATAAATTTTATCAGCAACCGATAAAACAGGCTCTTAATCTTATTATAATAAGTTTCTATGCATATATCTATTTTTGTCTATTTATTGAACTATCACATTGTTTTCCTCTATCTGACTATGTGTATGTATGAAATATAATTGTAAACCGACATAATTAAAATATCACTTTCTCTGCTCTAAGGTTTCCTGGATGATATCGCTATAAATTTATTTTTTTATGGGTCGGCGCGCCCGGGGACGTACTTCGCTCTCACTTAACACCGACGTGAAATGACGGCACTGTCGTCGTGTTTCGTTCGGTTTGTGAGAGATCCGGTGGCCCATCCCTTCCCTTCCCTCCACAGATAAAGTGGAACATCCCTCCCCTCCCTAAAGGCCGGCAACGCACCCGCTAATACTCTGATGTAACGGGTGTCTATGGATGTCGTTTTTGCTTACCACCAGGTGAATCGACAGTCCGTTTGCCCTCTCTAGTATAAAAAAAATCTTTTATAGCTGTGATCTCGATACGCTGTCTAGAAGTAGAGTCTATAAACAATTGTAGTGAAATCGTAACAAAGCCGTGTCGCAAACACATATACCGTAGGTAAAACCGCTGGGCACAGCTATTTAAACAATAATAAAATGATTGTCTCGAAAATTCCACAGGGACAAGGCCAGTTATTGGGGCGGACCGGAGGAAGGCTGCAGCGAGAAGGTCGACGTTGAGGAAATAATATTGAGCTGCACTCTTCCCAGCGGCAATCTGACGGTCTATGTGGATAGGCCGGCCAATTACTTGCTAATCGTTTGTGAGGAGGTGTGTCACCTTAACAGGACGCTGTCTAATGTAGTGTGTATGTAGCTACTCAAAATCAAAATCAAAATCAAAAACAACTTTATTCAAATAGGTCCCACGAGAACTTTCGAATCGTCATTTTACAAAATTAATATTGTAGTGATTATTATTATTTTTTGTAAAAGTAAAGCTACCACCGATTCGGAATGTAGATACTGCAGAGAAGAATCAGCAAGAAACTCCGCAGTTACTCTTTTGAAAATAATATATAAACTGTGTTTTAGTACAAAATTACCCAGATAACAATATAAACTTGTTTCAGACTTGCAACAAGTTTGATACATCAAAAAAGAAGGCTTGCTTCAAGTTTGCCCTGGCAACTACACAAACTTGCAGCAAGCTTAAATCAAACTTTCTAGTTTCACAGTGACAAACTTGCAAGAAGTTTGTTTTTTCAAAAGATATGCAAACTTGATCTAACAAACTTGCTTAAGGTTTGTTTTGACATATTAGCTACAATTTTGTTACGACAAACTTGCCCCACCTTTGTTACGGTTGTAATAATAATTTCCCTAGGTTGTAATTTCCAAAATGTTTAAGGTTTATGAGACCTTAAACATTTTGGAAATATTAACCTAGAAAAAATTATTATTACCACAGTAACAAAGGTACAAATCTACAATTCGACAATATCTTACATATAAAATAATTATGTAAGATACTGTCGAATTTTAGATTTTAATGAAACCTGAAAATTTGGGCACTAGTTCGTGCCCAAACATCTTAGACATCCTGCGACCACAGGTTCCGAAACAAAACTTTTTTTTTTAATTTTCATACAAAACCCAACACGTCATATAATGTGCCTACAAATAATGTGTATTTTAATATTATCATGACCTACACAATAATGTGTCTTTACAGATAATATTATTGCTGACTTCATGAAGACCACAACGTGAATAAAAAATACAATACAATTTTTAATCATATGAATATTTATTTAATAATCAGTCAAGTCATTAGTAATAGCTAATTTAAAAAAAGATAAAACTTATTTAGAAAATAACAAATTAATCTTTTTTTTTTAAGAAAAAAATCACAAAAAGTCACAATTTAAAATTATCGTCTAAAATGATTCATTACACCCCAGATTGTACCCGCTAGTTTCAGATTCCGATGCTTTATTTTGTCTATCAGCTCTGAAACAAATACAAGAAATTGTTATAAACTTTTAAAGAAATTCCTATTAACTTTTATTGTATGAACAGAATTGAACTATGCTATTAAAAGGGGTAAAAAGGTGTTAAAGTAACAATCTTGCAATAAAACCTAAAACTATGTAGTCATGTACACATGATGCATGGACATGAAAAGTCATAGAAAGCAATTTGATATGTGATTCAAATTAAAAAATCAATGCCTACCTAGAGTAATAGAAAATAATATGTTAATTATATTTCAGAACTTTACCTTCTTCTTATTCTAACTTTTGCTTGATTCAGCCAGTCACTAGTAATTTCTTTAAGATGTTCATCTGTTACATCATCATAGATTTTTTTGCAGATTTCTGAAAAAAGAAAAAAAATAATAATTCTAAATTAATCATAACAGTTCAGTTTAACAGGTAAGTAGGTAATCCAAAGAAAAGGGATAACCCCTACAGCTGGGTCAGTTTTATTTTCATTGCGAGGTTGTAAGGCACTGGCCCAGTTTGGGAGCAGACAATGCTTTACATGCTTATTATCTCATAATATGGTTTTTTATAATGTCATACAATCATGATGTTTGAATTTATAAAAGATAAATACTTACGAAAGATTATTTTACATGTTTCTGTTGTCAGAAATGATTTTTTGTTTGAATTTTTCATTTGTTTTCCTGTTAATGAATATAATTCTGCTACTTCATCAAGCAATATTCGTCTAAGAATGTTCGTAGTAAGGCTACGAGCATTTCTGCCACCAATTCCAGCCAAAAATTTCATCTAAAATGTGATAAATCATTAACATTATTAAGAAAAAAATTATAATATTATATTAAATAACTTGAGAGAGGAAATGAAAAGAGTGGAAGTCAGCACTGTTTTTAATTGCTCACACACTGTCAGCAGTTAATTGGCAAATTCGAGAACATTATTAATAATTAATTAAGTTTTGTGTCCTTACTAGCATGTTTGTGCAAGCTCAAAGCAAGTAATTAAATTGTGTTGCCTTCCTTTTTTTTAACTTTAAATAACGTATATTATACCTACAATAGATTGTTTGTTGTGGCTATTCTTCAATTGTTCATTTAAATTACAAAAACTTGTGTCATCCTTTACTGGAAGATTTATCAGAAAGTCAGGAACTGTAAAAGTATCTTCTCGTTGATTTATTGGCTGTAAAGATGACCGTGCTAATAGTAAATCTAGTTTTTTATTAACTTCATTCATCTGTACAGATAAGTCTGTGACTACCTGGATAAGATGGCTTTGTTGTATTGAAAACTGCTTGCTCAGAATACAGCCTGTAATAAAAAGCAAGTTAAATCTGAATGGCCCATGTAAAAGAACATTTCAAAAATTAGTTAAAATCTTTACCAGATGGAAAATTTATTGTACGATTTGGACCAGTATTGGTGGTGTTTGTTACATTTGAAATTTCAATATCATCTTGAACTTCTCCAGTAAAGAAAGTGTTTCTTGTAAAAGTATATTCAGGAGCTGAGTTTGTTAAATTTGGCTGAGATTTGCTTTGAATATGACCTGTAATATGAAAAAAAACTATGGTCCCTAATATAGAACCATACTCAAATGGAGATCTCTGCTCAAGCATAGTTGGAAAGGGATGTACATATCTGTTGAATGTATTTGCATCCCTTTTTAACTGTACTTGAGAAGAGATCTAGACTTGAGTGTTGTTCTATAATAAGGCCCATATATTATACGGGCTTAAGTCTCTACAGCTCATATTAAGTATTATCATAAAAATAAGCTTAGAACTTTACCAGGTGTAAGATTTTCTACATTATTTTGAACCATCTCGACTGTGCTGTTTGTCGCAGCCACTTCTGTCAATTTTTCAGTACACTCATTTTTTCTTGTTCCTGTTAACAGACGTTTAGGAGGAATGGGGTATGTAACACTTGGCTGGGTTCTTTTCATTTTTGCAGTGGGATAATCATCTGGAGAATCTGAATCGTCAGGCGAATATACTCTCTTTGTCTTTCTTTTTCGTTTGATGACTTCATCATCCGAGTCTAAATTGGAGGTTTCTTCAGCTTTTTTCAAGTTTAGACGTGCCTCATTATAAGTTTCTGAAATTATAATTAATGTTTTTAACCGTTTTTCAACAAAAGTTTATATAATTCTTAAATAGCTTATGTAGAAAAATAAAGGACTTACCATATCTTTTAAGAACTTTTATTTGATATTGTGGCCATGATTCGTCGGGGTCAGCCCTTTTCTTTAAGAGTTTGTTTTTCATCTCCTCTGTGTGTACATTCGGGTAGTAGCAAGTATTGCCATGTGGGTTTATCCAATTTGATGCTACTATTCCAGGAGCATCATCTTCATTCACAAATGTGACAATGACGAAGCTTGGAGTGTCCATTATGTTGAATCTTTAAAAATACATTTAACATATTAAAATTGAATTGTGGTCAGCTAATGTGTATTTATTATATAAATATCTATCTAGTAAATGTATACTTACTACAAAAACTTACATAAAATGGACAATGTACAGAATTAAATGTTTTAGGATAAAACGGACTATGAATGTAACATTCTTATAGCAACATGATTATTTTGGAAAGGAAGGAGTACAACTTTACCTACAATGTCACTAACTTCTTTTTCACATAGGTTCAATTTATTTTTTACAACATATATACCTATGTATGAACTTTCTATTAATGGTGCAGCAAAGAAATTTTCTTTTGATGAAAACTCTTGACATAATATAACCATTTTCTGTATATGTGTGGAAAACACAATGTTGTGTACTGTCACAATGCTACCATCTTTTAAAACACAGTGGGAATTAGGATGTTCAATCGTTATTTCAAAAGAATGAAATTTGACAGATCTGAATTGTTGAAATTTATCACAACCTGGCAAAAGTAAGCCTGAAGAATGAGGTTTTGAGAAATATGGTAAAGAAGAAACACATGGTGAAATATTTTTGATCCAAACATTACCATTAGATATTTCCCCAAACCTTTTAATGATTTGCTGGAGGGGTCTGTCTCCTTTTCTGATACTTCTTGTGAAAATTTGTAGAAAGTTCTCAAAGGGAAAGGTGGAACATGAATCAAGTGTTCCAAATTCAAATACATCATCACTAAGGTGTATGAGACTATGTAAATTATAAGTGGCAAATTCTGGCCCATATAAATCTATGTAAGATTTGACAAAATGTATTAGGAGGCTCTTAGCATAGTCATTGTATTCTAAACAATATTCGGGACTTAATAATATGCAAATTGAAACGGTAAGACTGATAAAATTGTCATAATATGCTACATAGTCAGACTTTATTTTAAAAAGTACTACTGGCCCTAAGTATATGAGAAATTGACGAAATTCAGTTGCTTTCCATCGTCTCACATCACCCAAAGAACGTGGTTTCCTATTAAATTCTGATGGCATATGTTCAGCGAGAGCGACTAGGTCAGTACTTATAGAGTTTATAATTTTATGAGGAAGTTTCAATGGTACTGGCCCAAACATCCATAAATAAAGTAGACTGCGTACAACTCCAAGGCAAACAAGGTGCATATAATCTAATGGGAAACTTTTAATAAAATTTATTCCAGGAATTTCAGTTAAAGGTGTACTTGAATTGTGAAAATCTTCATCATGCATCTGAAGAAATTCTTCATGGGTTCTAAGAGGTGCATGACATTCGGGGAATGTCATGCGGTTTTGCATATATATACCAGATTGCATGCATTTTGTACAGGAATAATAACCAGTATGTCCCTTGACTCCTAATAAAAAAGACTTGGCTGGAGTATCACACACAAAACCTTTTATACAAACTTTAATGTTTTTACCTCCAAAGTCCAAACCAGACTTAATTAAAGCTACTGCCTCAGTTATGAATTCCTGCATAAAAGATGTGCAGCTCTGAGGCTTCTTAGAGCCACAATAAACACCAATAGGGAAAACCACAGATTTTATTGCAGGTATATTATAAATTGATCCTAAAATTGGCCAGAACTCAGTTGAACTACTTTTGAATAAAGGTACACCATCAATATTAATTAGTAGTAAAATTTCACTTATAGGTTCAGTAACATAGTCTAATACTTTTCGTAAATTTGACTCTAAACCTATATGCGAATATAGTCCTGGTTCAACAACTCGAGTAATGACATTTACTGGGGTCTTAAGTAAAGTTCTAGCATCCGCTGGCAAGTCAAAACACTTGTGACTGCGTAAAATACTCAGCAATGATGATATGGCAATGTGTGGTACTTGATGTTTAAGAGCCCAATGTCTTAAATTGCTAACAAATGTATCATTTGCATCAGCAGGAGTTTCATATTCAATGTCTGATAGGGGGCTTTCATCAATAACATTTTGATATACAGAAACATTTTCATTAGATGAACAAGGTTGTTGAATTAGAGGGGAATTGGAAGAAAGAGAACAGGAATCTAGGTTATTATTTTCAAATTCATTCTCATTATTAGGCCACACAGTTTCTTCATGACAAAATGAAATTTCTTGTTTGGAATGAATGCTACCAGTGTTGATATCTGTATGTATGAGAGCCATTTCTCTCTTAATTCTTTTTAATCGTCCTTGTTTGGACATTAGTAAAAAGGGTTTTCGAGACATGTTTACTCCTTCCTAAAGAAAATAAATTAAAAACTTACTTTAAATATTATTCAAAACTGAAGCCATGACATGATTGCATTCAGTTTTGTTACAAAATCATTAATTACATTATCATTCTTTGTTTTGACTTTACTTATTATAGCGCTATATAGCGCAAATCGTGTTAATAAATTACGAAGAAAAGACAGAGTGGCAGTAATTGAATTGAATTTTTTACTAATACCCATGTGTGCAATATCACTGACAGTAAATTTTCGAGGTTATGCAACTATAATACATTATCTAAAACCCTGTGAGGCTGTAAATAAGATTGAACATCGACTTTTTATTTTAAATAGTATGTGAATACAGCTAGAAGCTACAAAGAAATATAAAAAAGACTTACCTCAATTTCACTAAAACAAACAGGATTATAATCTATTTCACAAGCACAAACTGATCGGGTGCTAAGTTAAAAAAAAAAAACAAAATCGTAACAATTTAAGTTCTTCTTTGGCTTTAAACAATTTAAATTATAAAAACTCGAATAAAATTATTTTAACAACATCACCAAAACATCAACGCCAAATCAACGCAAAAATGGCGAATCCAAACTCCAAAGGGCGAATTTATCCGAGTAGTGCTGCCAATAGTCGTATATAAAAAGGTACACTCTTCATTTTTTTCGTTTTCGTAAATTGATTTTTACAACATATTTTTAATCATATTTTTGTTGGTAGGATTCTCCTCTTTGGGATTCTCTTCGTCAACGTAATACGCAACACAACGGCACTGCATGCACATTGCCCAGTAAACGACAAAATTAATTAATTAACTGAACTTTACCCAACGGATCAACCAAATAGATGGCGCTAGTCTCGCGTGCGCGTGAGTGTAGCCGGTAGCGACAAGATTGCAGCAATGCTGCCATAAACTTGAAACATCATCTTTGTCATATAACAGTATTCGAGCAATATTGTCGCAAACTTGAAACTTCATATTTAACTTAACAATATTGCAGCTATATTGTCACAAACTTGCCTCGTCATATTTGACGAAGCAATTTAGAATCAAAGAAAAATCAAACTTGCCCCAAGTTTGCATGCTATCTGGGTTAGTAATATCTTGCATGAAATACAGCGCCACTAAGTCCACACGTCTTTATCAGCTAAATAATCCTGCACCGAATACTAGATTATATAGGGCCCAGACTTTCTTGTTACACTACGTATGCCTCTTCGCTCTTAGATGACGGTTCCAACCTTAGCAGTAGGGCCTCTTAACTGTACCCCCAGCTATAGGCCATATGTATGTCTCTTGTCTCTTGTATGTCTCGTAGCACCATTTTTTCTTTTTTTTTTTTGTTAGAAATTTTGATCATGTAAAATTTGTTTAAATATGTATAATGTGTATCATAGTTTGTTTCTTGTCTATGTAATTTAAATATTAATGAAGTATCATCAGCAAACAATACAATCTCATGATTATTCTCCACCAAATATGGTAAGTCGTTGATATCGCGGTGAGGGTGATTCGGGGGTACCGTACGGTATCGTGGGCTGCAGCTACTGCTCTAGCCGGCGACCCCCCGTGGGAGCTCGTGGCGGAGGTTCTTGCCGAGAGCTACTCATACGTCTCGGGTAGGAGGGCTCTTGGTGAGAACCCTACGTTGGACGGGATCCTACGGGTGCGTCGGATGGGGCAGGAAGCGCTTATGCGGAGGTGGGGGGAGGACCTGGCGGGGCAGCCGTACGGCACACGCGTAACGGCTGCCATTCGCCCGGTCCTTGAGCGGTGGATGCGTCGAAAACGCAAGCCCCTCACCTTCCGTCTGACGCAGGTTCTCACCGGGCACGGTTGCTTTGGTGACTACCTGTGCCGGACGGCCCAGAGGGAGCCGACGACTGAATGTCACGATTGTGGCGCGGCGGTGGACTCCGCCCAGCACACCCTCGAGGTGTGCCCGAGATGGGCGGCGCTGCGTCAGAGTCTGACGTCGGTCCTCGGAGGGGACTTGTCGCTCCCGAGCATTATCATCGCGATGCTCGGCGACGACGAGTCCTGGAATGCGATGGTCTCCTTCTGCGAGACAGTAATGTCCCAGAAGGAGGCCGACGAGCGGGTGAGAGAGGAGGCCGCCGACGTGGCCTCCATCCGCGGGCGACGAATGGGGGTGCGTAGGAGGCGCTACTTAATGCGCCTCCAGTAACGCCCCTGTGCCCGTATCGGGCCGGGATGGGAACCCGATCCTGCTAGATACGGCGTCGTCGGGACTGTTCAGAGGTGAGCCGGACAGTCCCCATGGAGGAGAAGTCTGGCCTTTTCGCCGAGGCCAGCCTGTCGCTGGAGGGATCCTGTTGCCTGCAGATCCGGGACCCCCCAATTAAAGCGGCTGAAGGCTCCCGCAGGGGTTTAGTACGGTATTGCACACCCAAAGTGCCGAGTCCGACATAGGTCTAGGACTGCCGACCCGGGCATCCTGGATATCATCCGTAAATGGATTCCCCTGCGACAAAAAAAAAATTAAAAAAAAATAAAAAAAAAAATGGTAAGTCGTTGATGTATATTAAAAATGAGAACGGGCCTAGAATCGAGCTTTGTGGGACCCCCATCTGAACAAGAGACCCAGATAACGTAATACCATTTACTTCAACCCTCTGAGTTCTATGAATAAGGTAAGAACTCAGAAGTTTTAGCGTGGTATTTTTAATGCCATAATGACTGAGTTTCCTGATTAAAGTTTCGTGTTGTACACAGAACGACTTAGACAAATCACAGAACACACTTAAAGCATCCCGCGACTCCTCCCAAGCATCGACTATCTAGGTAAAAAGCTTTACACCAGCATCTGTTGTAGAGCGTCCTCTAGTAAAACCGAATTGTTTGTTATATAAAAGCTTATATCTTGTAAAATGATTTAAAAGTTGACAGAGAATTACTTTTTCAAATAATTTACTACAGGCATGTAGAATAGAAATAGGCCTGTAATTTTTCGGATCTTTAGGACATCCGGACTTAAACAAAGGTATAACTTTATTATGCTTCATAAGATCAGGAAACTAACCACTTAGAATACATTCATTAAATATAATTGCTAGGTGGGGTGCTATGATGTCAACAATTGTACCGATTATTTTAACAGAGATACCCCAGAGATCTGTGGTGTTCTTAATATCTAAAGTAAAATAATTAACCTTTACAGAAAAGTACACTTGTATGCGACGAATTTCAAGAAGCGAAACCTTACATCGACAAATATATAGACACAGACAAAAGGAACAATAATCTCCACTTTCTATACGTAGAAACTTGTAATTTGTCCCGTGAGAGCTTGGCGTGTCCCCTGCGCGTGGTCGGTGCGAGTGGAGCAACCAAGGTGCAGCTGCAAGGGGTCGTGGGGAACCTGGAGGCGGTTCACCTCGAGGGGTTGAATAGTGTCACTGACTTTATACTGAGGGATGTTGGTGAGTGATTTTGATCTCATATACCACGTTTTAATTTTTTTTGTGAAGAATGAGTACATTTAATGCTTTAATTCAAGGTTAATTGAATATATTAAAAATAAAAAGGGTCGAAGTTACTCAAACACCGATTTGAAACTTTCACTTCCGGTTTAATATACGTAAAAAAATTCAAATTTAGAAATCGATAAAAAAAATTAAAAACTTCTACTTACTATACTTATACTTTTTGTTTTTTCTTACAAATTAATTGATACAAATAATAAGCATAAAAAAAATAACGGACTTCATTATTTGTAAATTTTTAAAAGCTCATAATTCAGCAATAAAGCATCATACGAAAAAAACATTGTGTGTACACATCCATGTCTACTAGAAGTATAACTGACCAGAGTATAAACAAAATTCACGACCTCATTTTTTTTTTTTTTTTTTTATTGTCCACTTGACGTGAAATGCCCTATTATTAACCTGTCAGACGATGAAATCATATAAAAATTACTGCCACCAGCTCCCTAGCTATTTGAAATGTTTACCAACAAACCGTTGCTTAGCAACCATCCAGATGCAGATAATAACAACATATTGGAAAATAATTATAACAATTATATTGTTTTATATTTATACAGAGTAGTACAAGCTACGTAAAACTTGAATTAAATAATTCAGAGAGTTAGATATATTTATATATTATCTATAATTATTCATTATAGAGGTAAAATTTACTTGTTAACGTGGGTATAACTAATTTCCATTTCCTACTAAATGATTTCTAAATCTTTTTATAAATATGTATATGCCTATATTAAAATTAGCTACACTATTCCTGAATAGCATTCTAAATAAAACAACATTTGTTTTAAATTGGATTTATTATGAATAAAAATCTATGTTCAGACACTAATTCTCTTTTATTATATATTACTAAAATGTATGTATGTACCTAGTATGTTTTATCTGTCCGATCCGGTCGTCTTTAGCGAGAACGAATTTGGTACGCTGATATGTTCCCGCGGACCAAATTTGAGCGTGTGTTACTACTAAAATAGAAGTGATTTCCATTAATATTAGGTATAATGTACATAATAATAAATATTTGTATAAAGACTAACTGTGCATAAATATGTAAATAAACTAGATTTTAGAACGTTTTGGTAAATAACATTATAACTAAAGTTGATAGTGTTGTATAATGTACATATTTATTTATTTATATTTTAATTTATTTTTTCTTTATTAAAGTTTTCTATAAAAGAACTTTTAAATTTTTATTTTAGAAACTATATTTAATTAAAAAATTAATGTGAAACTATCACCGTTTCGAAATGTAGATTCTGCCTTGAAGAATTGCCAAGAAACTCGTAGTTACCTTTAAAAAAAACATCAATATTATAATTATTAATTTTACACAGCCATTTTATATAAAAATACATTAATTAATAAATATATTTAAATACTGAATATAAAAAAAAACCCGACTGCGTAAAATACTCTCATTATAAACTAAAAAGAATAAAACAATTTACTGGCTTTCATTTGATACCCATATTGCTACAGTAAGAAAAAAAATTCAACTCCCCCCCCTTCATTCCGCCATTTGCGGGCGCCATTTTGAAAATTTATATAGCCTATGTCACTACTACAATTTAGACAAATCCAACGAAACCTCATATGTCAAAAACCGTCCAGCCGTTTGGGCTGTAGGACGTGCCAAAGAAATGGACATACATAGATACACTCGAAAAACATAACCCTCCTTCTGTCGCAGTCGGGTAAAAAACATTGATGAACAAGTAAATAGTCACTTAAAATTAGTGAAATTCTACTGATTCTTGTTTAGAGAGTCTGGTTAACCAATCTAAGTCCGTATTTCAGGTCTAACGAAACTCGTCAATCGCAGTCTAAGCATGAATCTTACATCTTATCTCCCTGGAGGCTTGTTCAAACACACGCCGAATATCGGTCATTTGGAAATGTCCTGGAACAAGTTGCTCGACCTGTCCGACGACTTGTTCACCGGACTACAGAAACTCGAACAGGTACCGTATATATGATCTGAATTAGCTTGTAAGCGTCCCACTTCTGGGCAAATTCGTCCCCTCCATATAAAAGAAGGGTGAACCACCACTGATGAATTCTGAAACTACTAAGTCGATTTTAATAGCCCTTTCGAATTAGACAGTTACATTATTCAAAAGTAACAAAGGCTTATATCGCACTGTGACTCATTAACATCAGTTATTGTCAATTTGGGATGACCGATATTAGGAAAACATCGATGTTAACATCGATGTCAATATAGAATCAAAAGTATCGATGTACGATATCTATCGATTGAATAACGTCGATGTATCTAAAACATCGATGTTTTTGATAACAAACAAACAAAAGGAGTGTCCCGATGGAAGGGATGAAATTTTTTATAGGCTTAAATTTTCTTTATATATATTATATTTTTGATCTTGGTTTGTTTTAGTAATAATATTTAGAAGTTGTCTGACGGCGTCTTAACATATAAGATCATCATCGTCGTCATCACCATCACCATCATCATCATCATCACCACCACCACCATCATCATCATCACCACCATCATCACCATCATCATCATCGTCACCATCATCATCACCATCATCACAATCATCATCATCATCATCATCACCATCATCATCATCATCAATATCATCATTATTATAATTATCGCATGAGAAAATTTTAACAGATTAACATTCAATTGTCAGGTCGTCAAGTTGTTATTTCTTTCAGATATCTATCTTCGACAATAACGCACCTTTGAAGTTAGAAAACCAAACTTTTTCGAATCTACCCTCACTGTACAACTTGACACTCGACAGAAGTTTCATCGAACATATACCAGCCGAACTATTCGTTAACACGACGAATTTGAAAACGTTATCTTTACAAGGAAACAATATAAAATATTTACCAAATAATATATTTAAAGGTGTTAAATTAAATTATTTGAACCTCGGTCACAATAACATCAGCTATTTATATAGTGATGTATTTTTGGAACAAAGTTCGATGACTGAACTTAAACTGGGTAACAACAACTTGAAGAGTCTGCCTGTCGGGCTATTCTCTCACATGAACCATTTGAAAGTACTGGACCTCGGTTATAATTCGATCGGATATTTGAATAAGTAAGTTTTGTT
Organism: Euphydryas editha; assembly: GCA_036937285.1. Lineage (NCBI taxonomy): Eukaryota > Metazoa > Arthropoda > Insecta > Lepidoptera > Nymphalidae > Euphydryas > Euphydryas editha. The sequence continues at coordinate 709,074 of JAUPFZ010000029.1, forward strand.
AGTTTTCTTTACTTATATAATAAACCTGTAACATGTACCGTTCTGTACATTGAAGATATTTTAAACATTTCTATTTGGAGGGTACTCTGTAATCGATACTGAAGTCAAAATTGTATTTGTTTTGTTTGTATGTATGTTGGCTGCACATCACACAGATAATACTGAATGGATTTTAATGAAACTGGACGTATGTTCATACTACGAGCTAGGACTGAATTGAACTAAATTAGCCTATAAGCAACCCACTGCTGGGCGAAGGCCTCTTTTCCATATAGAAGAAGGGTTAGAGCTTAATCCACCACGGAACTCCACTGCGTGTTGGCAGATAATATCCCTATCACGAATAACGGTCGCTATCAGGTATCTATGATGACAAACGGGACCGACGGCTTTACGTGTTCTACGAGGCACGGTGGGGAGATTCATAAGGACACACCTAGACCGGAAACAAATATTTGCATAAATACAAATATCTGCCCCGAGTGGGGATCGAACCTGGAACAACGTTACGACCTAGGAAACTGGATACTTTTTTATCCAGAAAAGTATGGTTCCCTTGGGAGAGAGGACGGAAGTCAAAACGCGTAAGTGAACGAATTCGCGTTTACAGTTTACGCGCACACGCACACACACACACACTCACACGCACACGCACACACAATCTCTCACACACACACACATACACGCACACGCGCGGTCGTCTGCTTCTAATGTAGGCAACTTAATGCCTGTGTTTTAGGTAAGAAGATGGCTGATACACCTTTTTTTTTTTAATTAAATATTCACGCTGGAGCAGAAAAAAGGGTCACTATTAACTGCGCCATCAGGCCGGTCAAATTGGAATCAATTCGGAAGACACCGTTTAGGCTATGTAATATCACGCTGTGACTTACATCAACGAAGCAGTTATCTAAGTACTACCTAGTAAGAATATGAAACTTATGTATAGAAATATATATATTTTTATATGTATACTTTTTTCAGATCAACATTCAACGGACTGGTGAGTCTGACGAAATTGTCACTAACCGGGAATCGAATAGAGCAGCTCGACAAAGCAATCTTCGAATTCACAACTTCTCTTAAGGTAACTATTTTTAATGTGTACTGTATGTTTTACAACCATCTGAGCCCCCCTTCCCTGCCTGATAGTGGTGCATCTTGCTATACCTAATGACGGACAGAAACATAAACAGCTACGGACATCACCAACCCGCCTACCAAGCGTCGTGAGAAATCACCCCCCAAACGCATAGTAACTAAATGATATAATAATATTAATAAATTAATTAAAAAATCAAAAAACCCGACTGCGTAAAATACTCTTATTATAAACTAAAAAGAATAAAACAATTTACTAGCTTTCATTTGATACCCATATTGCTACAGGAAGAAAAAAAAATTCAACTCCCTCATTCCGCCATTTGCGGGCGCCATTTTGAAAATTTATATAGCCTATGTCACTACTACAATTTAGACAAATTCAACGACACCTCATATGTCAAAAACCGTCCAGCCGTTTGAGCTATAGGGCGTGCCAAAGAAATGGACATACATACATACATACATAATTATATACACTCGAAAAACATAACCCTCCTTCTGTCGCAGTCGGGTAATAAATATTGAAGTGATTATTATGATTTTTAGTTTCGAATATTTATTTTGTAGAAATCTATTAAAGAGGTTTTCAGACGAAATAATCTTACTGTGCCGGACGTTTTCTGCCGGTTAGGGTACCCCGTCATCCCATAAGGAACTTCGTTTCAATAAAGTTAATTCAAACCCTTCCCTCCAGTTCGATTCGGTCCTCACAGCACCGGTCGTGGTAACGGTGTGATGGGGGTAAAAAGTCTGAAAGGATATTGTATAATATCTATCTCTTCACTATATAGGGCTGAAAGCCGATCCGATCAGTAGGATCAACGAACAGGCGAACTTCCTCCCTTCCTTCCCTTACCTTTAGGGTTTCACGTGTCAATTTAATAAAATTAACAAGTAACCCATTACATTTCCAGGTCCTAGATCTATCGAGGAATAATTTGACGATATCGAAAGATAAGAATATTATAAAGTTTATAGAACCATCATTGACGTATATCCTTGACGACAACGAAGCTGCGCCTCAGATCATATCGTATTACTCGCCGCTGAAAAATCTGGAGAAGCTTAGAATCCTGGACTTGAGTTACAATCACATATCCATCATTTGCGAGGACTGGACCAAACTGTTCAGTTTGACAAAACTTGACCTGTCCTACAATAACATCTCCGCTCTTTCAGTAAGTATACAGAATTACAGTATCGAAAATTTTTATACTAAAGTCAGGTTCAGAAGCACTTATGAATCGTCATTTTCTCCCCTCTCCCCTAATCTCATGTAAGATTTTTTTTTAAATGCATATCTGTAATGTAAATGAGTTATCCTGTGCTGGATTACATTAATTAATTAAAAAAAATTATCATATACTTTTTATTTTATGACTAGTTACGACTTTTGTTTAAGATTTTTAATGACACAAAAAAATTACGTGGTACTTGAGAGACCTCCCTCTCTTCCACGTGAGATTGAGTGAGTTTTCGCTCGAAACTGTTGTAATTAATAGATGTCCCCTAAGGCGAAGAGTTTAATATAGCTCTTTTAAAAACTGTCAATACATTACTAAACCATTATTTAGTCTATTTCAGACCAATTCAAAGGAGGTCTGGAATCGAGTAAAATCTGGGTCATTTTTAACGTACGGGGCGTCCTGAGGACTTTTATTATAATATGGCCCCCTATTGACTATTATAGTCAGTGACTTTCATTAAACAAATTATATGTTTTTTTTTTTTTTTTTTTTATTAATTTTCCTCTACGAGCTTACAGACGCCCGTACCATTTTTTACTGATTTTATAAATTGTTACACAGGCATTATTACATCAGCAGACAATATATTATCATTATTTGAATACCTATGAACTATACTTAGGATCTCTAGTTCTGGAAACATGAGTCCACATTGACCACTTAATGCTAACACTTATTTCTACCACTTAATTCTACAACTTGATTTTACAATTTAATTCTACAACTTAATTCTACTTTTTTTTTTTTTTTTTTTTTTTTTTTTTTTTTTTTTTTTTTTTTTTTTTTTTTTCAATTCTCTTTACATGCAATATAAGTATTTACTATTTCTAATTATTCACCAACCACAATGCTCTTCTCTTCTTGCATACTCATGGTATGATCTTTTCGACACCGGCTCCTAGCTGTGCGAGCACATCCTCAATGATGGCGGTATCTCTATGGTGAATCGCCATCTTGAGGGTGTGCTCGAGGATCTCTTTGGTTGAGGCTTCCGACGCTCTCCCCACGAATCGGCCGATTGCGTCGTCCCTGTCGTCGGCGTAGTAGACGCAGGTCTTGGTGTGCCTACTTACCGCGACCACCGCATGCGAGACGCTGTCGTGTATTTTTAGTCTCTTTGCCCTTGTCTGGATGACGATGACCTCCTCGCTCGTCTGACCCTGCGCCTCGTGAATGGTCATGACGCTCGACCCTTCTCCGGTACCATATCCCTGGCCTATCAACACCTTCTTCTCCTCTTGTGTGAAAACCAGGTATAGGGTTCGGTCCTGTTTCCCGGGTATTTGAGCGCCGGTGAACCTTTCTGCTCGCAGTGAGTGGACGATGGGGCTTGAGCTGTAGATCCTGTCATAGACTTCACTGATGGCGAAAGCGACATCCTTAGGATTCCGGTGCGTGCAGGACAACTCACACGTTGTACTTACTGTCATATTTGGTCTGCTATACCGCACTTCAAACAGGTTTTCCCTGTCGATGTACGGCAGCTGATTTATGTCTCCGACGAGAACCACCTCTTTTGCCTCCGACAGTCGGGCGGCCATCACTATGGCTCCAAAGTGGTTCATGAGGGCTTCATCCACCGTTAAACGGCTTATTTTAGTACCCTCATGAAAACCATTTACCAATACGGAGGCCATAGTGCGCACCCTAGACTTGGCCTTATTGCCATAGTGGTGCGTCAGCTTTTGTTTTAGATCTTTGGCCGCCTCGACTGTTGTCGTGATTACGACTTCATTGTCCTCGTCGAAGTTTCTGACAATGTAAGTTGTCTTGCCGCATCCAGGAACTCCATTAACCCATTGCAGTGTCGGCAATTCCCAAGCCCCGAAAATGTCGCCGACTTCCGGATCGCCCATTATGGTTTTTGCCATCTCGAGTATCCGGTCGCCTAGCATCACTCTCGTGCACTTGGCCACTACCACCACTGGGTCCTCTTTCGGTGTTGAGAAGATTAGAGGCTCTTCGTTCTGCCCCTCGCCTTCGGCCGCGCCCACGAAGCCGGCTGTGGTGTTATAAGCGGCCATATACCGTCCCGACATGTTTCCCCTGAGTATTTCATGGGTGTCGTTATTGTAGATGGCCGCCTCGGCTTCTCCGAGTTCCACTCTCAGTAGGTTTTCATGGCCATACTGGAAGCTCTGCATGATTTTCTTGCAGATGGCCAAGCTTACCTCGCGGTTCGCCTTTGTTATGGCCAGGAACTCGATATACGCGTTTTCCGCGTGTTGTTGCGGTGTGGACGCTTGTCGTAACCTTGGCGGTGTTACTTGCCCCATGTCGGCTCTTGTTCGAGTAGTCGGTGACGCCTTTAGGTACTTCGGACTTTCGTCTTTGGTGAACCTTATTAGCGCCTCCGATTGCCGATCTCTTGACTCCGACGGTCCTGGGACAAGATGGGGCAGTCGTCTGCCACGTTTAGGCGAGGTTGTTGCCTTAATTATTTTCGCTATCGCCAACAGATGAGGCCTTGACTTTGATGTTATGTCGCCCGGGGTGCGCGATGTGGATTCTGCTTTTTGGACCTCGGCCTTTTGCTGTAAGCGCTCCGAACCACTTAGTACGGTCTCTACCAGAACCGGCCATGTAGGGGGTGAAGATGTTTTGGTCTGGGGTTTTAAGTATCTCAGGTCCTCCCCTCTATCTTCGTAAACAATGACCTCGTATGTTTTCGAGGCCATTAGGCAACCGTATCTATCAGATACGTTGCCTCTTTCATAACCGACTCTCATAGAGTCCACACTTATTCTTCCGGGGGCTACCCCGGGACATTCGCCCTGCTGTCTCAACCACAAGCTTGCCTGTGCAAAAGCAGACTCCTCTCCCCACTCGAACAAAACGATCACCTTGTTTGGCAACCGCACCGTCCGGTAAGTCGAGTCGTCGTCCGATTCCTGCACAAGAGCGTCGATTTTTTTACGCTTGAAGCTTATTTTTTGTGTACTTCCCTTTAACAGCAGGGCGAGCCCCGGAGAGACCACCAGTCGATCCGGTCCCTCAGAGCGACAGAAGCTTATCCCGATCCTCTCCGCTTCATTGTCCATGAAGAGGGCCACGCCTCTGGTTCTTATGCCCACTTCCCCGCTCCCATTCCCTTCTCTGAGCAATGAATCTAAAGTCTTGCCGGGGGCGGGTTGCGGGGGTGCGTTATGGTCAGTCCTCTTCTGGATCAATCTTCGCAGAGTTGATGGGATGGCCCTGATGATTCGGTCCAATGTTATTCGGGTCGGTGACCAGTGAGATGAAGCCGTCGCGATTGGCTGTGCAGCCTGAGAAATATGATTTTGGACGGTTGTTTGGATTATCGTGTTTATTGGTATGCTTGTGGTGGTATTTTGAGGCTGTGATATTGTTGACCGTGTCCTTTGTGGTAGAGCGGTCGAGCCATTTCTTTTCGCGGCTGTAACGACAGCGTGTCTCGCGAATTCGAGGAAAGACGCTCTGTCGGCTTCGTTCTCCAGGATGGTATGGAATGAAGGCCGGTCTAGTTTCCTTTGGAGTTTAATCTCCAGATCCAGCCTTCCTTGGCCGAATCTCGGACATTCCAATAGAATGTGGAGAACTGTCTCCTCACAATTCGGATCGCAGACACACGAAGGACTGTCCTTCAGGTGAAACCTGTGCAGATACGCCGCAAATCCTCCGTGGCCGGTCAGCATCTGTGTATCGACAGATGTTAACGTCGCTTTTCTTGCCAGCTTGTAAGCGGTCTTTACATCTGGCAAGAAGATTTTTGTGACCGAACCAGTTTCCGAAGAATTGTATCTGTCCTGCCACAATCGAACAGTCTCTTCCCGTATCTGCCTCCTGACGTACGAAATTGGAACTGTGTCGTAGTCAGGGGCCGATCTCTTCGTGAGAGCCGCCTTTTTAGCCAGCTCGTCCGCTCTTTCATTGCCCTGTGTTCCTGCATGGGCCTTCAACCAGAAGAACCGCACCGATCTGTTCTCCTCCTGGATCTGCCTGATGCATCTCTTCATCTCCACGGCCAGAGGGTGAGTCGCCGATGGGCACTTGAGCAGGTCAAGCGAGGACCTTGAATCGCTCAATATATTGACTGTGCTCTCTTTCGATTTCCTCACCATGTCCACGGCTCTGAAGAGCGCATACATCTCCGATTGGAAGACCGTGTTGTGCCGCTCGAGTCGGAATGTAGAGTGTCTTACTTCCCTGCCTTTGTCCCACCACGTTAGGGCTGCGCCGACTTTGCCCTCTATTTTACTACCGTCGGTGAAGATGAGTGGGCCGACGATGTGGTGTTCCTCAAGGGTTTCAGGGTTCAGACCTACCAAGCGCTCATACTCAGTTGTTATGAGTAGAGATAGGTGGGGATTCTGTATTGGTCTCACCCTGCGCTCCAGCTCTCTTCCCGGTGGCAAAAGGTCCACGCAGTGGCCTTTCTTGGCCTTATATAACATAGCGGCCTCCCGGATCCGAAGGTCGAGTGGGAGTAAGCCTGATAAGACGAGTGCCGATGTTAGAGATACCGTTCTATATGCTTTACAGATTTTCTGGACAAAGCCTCTCTGCAGTGAATTTAGTTGTTTCCTTATTGACAACTTCTCTGCTGCAGGGGACCATGCGCTTGCCGCGTACAGGATGATGGGCTCTATCACCGCCACATATATGGTCCGTACAATTTCTCCGTTTAGACCCCAAGACACCTTCGCTGCGCACGCTAGCTGTTTATAAATATTTGCTGCTTTTTTGCATATTGCAAATGCGTGCGCATTAAACGTGAGCTTGGAATCCAAAATGAGCCCCAACAGTTTTATTTCTTCTACAAGCCTCAGCCGGGTGCCGGACATGTGAACTATGGGGGTATCGTATTTGCGCCTCTTTGTTATTACCATCGCATTGGTTTTATGCGCGGCGAAGCTCAATTTATTACGACTACCCCAGTCCTGGACGGCAGCTAAAATAGTTTCCGCTGAAGCTTGCAGGTTGCTGGTTTTGTGGCTCGAGAAAACGAGGAACACGTCGTCCGCAAAGGCCTTTTTTTTTTTACGCAGGGGAATCCATTTACGGATGATATCCAGGATGCCCGGGTCGGCAGTCCTAGACCTATGTCGGACTCGGCACTTTGGGAGTGCAATACCGTACTAAACCCCTGCGGGAGCCTTCAGCCGCTTTAATTGGAGGGTCCCGGATCTGCAGGCAACAGGATCCCTCCAGCGACAGGCTGGCCTTGGCGAAAAGGCCAGACTTCTCCTCCATGGGGACTGTCCGGCTAACCTCTGAACAGTCCCGACGACGCCGTGTCTAGCAGGACCGGGTTCCCATCCCGGCCCGACACGGGCACAAGGGCGTTACAGGAGGCGCATTAAGTAGCGCCTCCTACGCACCCCCATTCGTCGCCCGCGGATGGAGGCCACGTCGGCGGCCTCCTCTCTCATCCGCTCGTCGGCCTCCTTCTGGGACATTACTGTCTCGCAGAAGGAGACCATCGCCTTCCAGGACTCGTCGTCGCCGAGCATCGCGGTGATGACGCTCGGGAGCGACAAGTCCCCTCCGATGACCGACGTCAGACCTTGACGCAGCACCGCCCATCTCGGGCACACCTCGAGGGTGTGCTGGGCAGAGTCCACCGCTGCGCCACAATCGTGACACTCAGTCGTCGGCTCCCTTTGGGCCGTCCGACACAGGTAGTCACCAAAGCAACCGTGCCCGGTGAGAATCTGTGTCAGACGGAAGGTGAGGGGCTTGCGTTTTCGACGCATCCACCGCTCAAGGACCGGGCGAATGGCAGCCGTTACGCGTGTGCCATATGGCTGCACCGCCAGGTCCTCCCCCCACCTCCGCATTAGCGCTTCCTGCCCTATCCGACGCACACGTAGGATCCCGTCCAACGTGGGGTTCTCACCAAGAGCCCTCCTACCCGAGACGTATGAGTAGGTCTCGGCAAGAACCTCCGCCACGAGCTCCCACGGGGGGTCGCCGGCTAGAGCAGTAGCTGCAGCCCACGATACCGTACGGTACCCCCGAATCACCCTCACCGCGATTGTTCGCTGCGCAGCGCGCAGCGCCGCCTTATTTTTCGCGGTGAGGCGATCCGCCCAAACCGGGGCACCGTACGTCGCCATACTCCGGCAGACTCCGGAGTACAGCTGCCTGCAGGCGGCGCTGGGTCCTCCGAGGTTTGGGAGGAGTCTGCCCAGCGCACTCGCCGCCTTCACGACCTTCGGTCCCACCATCGCGAAATGTGGGTCGAAGGTCCACCCTCCGTCCAGAATGAGCCCGAGATACTTCATTTGCGGGCTCATCCTGACTCTCCCCTCTCCGACTTGAAGGGTAGCCCCCGGTGGAGGTCCCTTGCGGCCGGTCCCGCGGAAGAGCAGGGCTTCGGTCTTGTCAATCCTGACACGAAGCCCTAAACTCTCTATGCGGCTGATCACGAGGTCGAGTCCGACCTCGGCCAGCCGCGCCGCCTCCTTGTAGTTTCGTCCCCGGAAATAAACGAGGGTGTCATCCGCGTAGCAGATGACACCCATCCCGGGGAGGAGGCGGCCTCGCAGGACCCAGTCGTACCCGATGTCCCACAGGATCGGACCCAGAACGGATCCCTGCGGGACACCGCAGCCGACTCGCCACCACTCCACGGACCCCGACCGGTTCTCGAGGCCTACCCTTCGATCGGAGAGGTACGCCTCCAACAGCCTCCTTAGATACGGGGGCACTCCGAAGTATTTTAGTGCCTCCCGTATCACCGCGTGCGGCAGACTGTTGAAGGCGTTCGCGATGTCCAACGACACCGCGACCACCACTTCCCTTCCGTGTTCCGCCTCACCCGTCACCGCCCGCAGGCGTTTGAGGGCGTCGACGGTCGACCGACGTGCTCGGAACCCGAACTGGGATTCTGAAAGTCCGGATCCCGAGCTCTCCTCCAATTGCTGAACGAGCCGGGAGGCCACTATCTTCTCCAAGGCTTTACCGGCTTCGTTCAGCAGCACCACCGGTCGCACCGCCGAAGCCGAGTCCGGGGTCCGCCCTGCCTTAGGTAGTAGGCAGAGCCGACCTTCCTTCCAGGCCTCCGGGAACTGGCCAGACCGCAGGCAGCGGTCAAACAGCTCACGGAGGCTGTCGCCGAGGTGCCCGAGAGCGATCGCAAGAACTCTCCCGTGCACCCCGTCTGGACCCGGCGCCCTCTTCTTACTCTGGAGGCGGGTAATAACCGCCTCCATTTCAGCCTCCGTGACGGGTGACGGAACACCCTCCTCCGTGTGTCCGCAAAGGCCTGGCAGTGTACCCCCATGCCATTTATTGTCCTTAGGAGCGAATCTAGGATAAGATTCCAGAAGGTCGGTCCACCAATGGATCCCTGGACACAACCCTTTGTGGTCTCCTTCTCGCTGGTTGCTCTGGCATAGTTGACTATGACTCTTCGGTCCTGTAGATAGGATGCCACCATGGCATAAAGGTTTCTCGGGCAATGTTTATCAACTAGCTGTTTTTTGAGAGCTGGCCACCATGCATTGTCGAAGGCGCCTTCTATGTCAAGCGATACCAGAAGCACGATCTTTTTTAATTTAATCTCCCTCCTGATATGCTCGACTAAGTCATAGAGAGCGTCCTCCGTTCCCCTTTGTGGCATGAAACCATACTGACCATGGTGCAGCGTTGGGAAGAGTCTCCACTGAAGTCTACCTACTAACAGTTTCTCGACTGTCTTTCCGAGGATCGACAGGAGTCCAATAGGTCTATAGGACTTCGGGTGAGTGTAATCCTCTTTTGCTGGCTTGCGGAGAATGCATACGTGGGCGACCTTCCACTGTTTGGGGAAGTATGACAGCGACAGGCATTTATTTGCCAGCGCTAAGAACACCTCCCTGTCACAGTTTATTGCCGCTGCGCATATGTCGGAAGTTAACCATCAGGACCTGGAGCTTTCTTGGGATTTTGGCTTGGAAGAACAAACACAAATTATATGTTATCGGTTCTGATAGAATTAAAGCGCCTTTTGAATACCCTAATATTTACAAGGTCTGCGGCTCTAGGGCCCATATAAAGGGCTTGGATATAACCACGAGGCAAAACTAGTGAATCAGTAAATATAACAAAAATAATCATTTATTTTACCAATTACAGGTCGTGGATTTTGATTTCCCAACGGACGCAGTCATCGACTTGCAACACAACAATATACAACAATTCGAACCGAGGATCAACAGTAGTTACACAACAAACGCAACATTCCTAATGGACTACAACCCTTACAGATGCGACTGTAATTTATATTACTTTATCGTCAGTAGAAGATCAGGAGCTAAAATGTCCAAGATTGAGATTCAAAACGCGGAATGCGCTCAACCGACTGCGTTGAAAGGTTTTAAGTTGGTCGACTTGGAACCGGAAAGATTGACTTGTGACGTAGACTGTTCCACGGGAGCTATAACTACAACTTCCAATAATGATTATAATTGTGATTCGTGTATATTAAATCCGGTTAAATTAAGATTGGAGATGTTCTGTGAGAACCTCCCGACAGTTTACCCCAAATTACCCCAAATAATTAATTCGATGTATATAAAATTAAAACACGTGACAAATGTCCCAGTACTTCCATCGGAAGTGAAGATTATCGATTTTTCGTCTCTAAATCTCACCGAACCTCCTCTCGCTAATTCTATAGAGTTAAATCTTACCAGTAATTATTTGATGAAAGCGCCTCTCGAGCTATTCCAAAGAAATTGTACTGTGTATTTAAGTAATAATCCCTTCGACTGTACCTGCAGCGGGAGAGACAATGTTGTTGCACTCGACACTTTCAAGACTCTCATACCGGACTACAGTAATGTCACGTGTTCTAACGGTATTTTCGTCTCAAACATAGTCATCGACCAGCTGTGCGCGATGCGAAACGGAACCATCATCAGCGTATCGTTGGGATTAATAGGAATTTGTATCGTCATCATTACCGTAATATCATTTAAATACACAACTGAAATGAGGATAGTTTTGATAAAATTCGGACTTTGGCGCGGCAAAGTTGTCCACAGGGAACTTTACGATGCGTTCGTTTCGTTCACTCACCAGGATGAGGATTTCGTCCGGATCAAACTGATCCCGAAGCTAGAGAATGGGACACCGACCCTAAAGATCTGCGTGCATTACAGGGATTGGGTCGTGGGCGACTACATACCGGAGCAGATCGCGCGGTCGGTCGACCAGTCGCGCTACACGATCATCGTCCTGTCGCGGAACTTCGTGAACTCGATGTGGGGCCGCATGGAGTTCCGGACGGCGCACGCCAGGGATCGGGTGATCATACTCATGTTGGACGACCTTTCGGCCGACAAGTCTCTCGATCCGGACCTGAGGGCCTACATCTCGATTAATGCGTATGTGAAGGCGGACGACCCGCTCGTATGGGATCGACTTCGGGACGTCATCCTCAACAGGAAGAAGTAGGACTCCGAGCCGCATAAGATGGCGCCTAGAGCGCTGACAGCGCCATCTGTCTTATATGAAATACCATCATCTTCCGTGGAATCATATTGTTAAGCTATATCGAAAAATGTGCATTTTCAGCGACATCACTAAATTTAAGAGTTACTGTTAAGACCCAGTTTCACCACTTGCTATTAAGTTCCGGGTAACTTAACTGGCACTTTTTTGACAGGTAATTGTATGGGTTATCTTTCAAAATAAGTGCCAGTTAGGTTATCCGGAACTTAATAGCAAGTGGTAAAACTGGCCCTAAGAGTCGTTTCAATAATAGATAGGAGGTAGTTCAATGTTTCATTACGATTCCAGTTTAACAAAATTCTCAAAATGAACTATGTAATGTCCATGACCGACCACTTGTCTATCACTGTGACATAATCGTAAAACTAGGCATCCGCCACCAGTACCTACAGTCATATACAAAAGTATATATACACGTGACGATTAAATATATGTACTTAAGATTTTGTAATGGCTAAATTGTAATCTTAATACGTTTAAAATATTATGCTGACGTGTATACAAGTTTCTGAATGTTTTTCTGTGTGCAATATTACTTTTCTTTAGAGTGTATTGGTCTAAGATCCGGCTGCAAAAAAGTGCTCCCATCGAACGTTTGCTGAAAACCTAATTTTTTCATACATTTATGATTAGGAGAATAATTAATTTATTATTAACTAGTTTTTGGAATAAAATTTCATTCACTTATTGTTTAAATGAAATACCATCCCCATCACAGCAATATATATAAAGATTTTGAAAAACCACGTTTGCCATTGGGCACTTGGCGCAGCTCTTCGCAACCAGGTGTAAACAGGTCCGATTTTGTTACATTTATGCCTTCATGACTTGCATTTACGATTTATATATCAAATGAAAGCTATTTTTTTTTCTGGTCATTGTGATATACGGTTGCCTAAAAATCTCGCCGCAAATAAGGGTTGCTCGCTGTTAAAGATGCAAAATATTAAAATTAGAGGTAAAGAGAGTTTATTATTTATATATTTTTTTTCTTTCGTGTTTTTTTTTTACCTAATTGGAGTGAAGAAGTGAAGTTACAAACGCTGTATGGATTCCTGTTCTAATGTAACTAAATGATAACCTTCACGTTTATATGGTAACTATACAGTTTTCTAATTTGATTATCATTATGAATGAGTTATTCTCTTTAAAGAGCGCCCGCCACCGACTAAAAGTCAACTCAGTTGTATATAAATATTAAATATATTTTGTAATAAAAAAAATTATAAACTAAAAATGTTTTTTGTTTTCTTTTTTATTTTATTTTAATAATCTGTCCTATCTACTCTCGACTTTGAAAGGGCAACGCCAGAATTCGTATCGCATACTTTTTTGTTGTTTTTTTATAGAATGTACCATGAATTTTCATGTAAGTATAATATTTTTACCCGACTGCGACAGAAGGAGGGTTATGTTTTTCGAGTGTATGTATGTATGTATGTCCATTTCTTTGGCACGCCCTACAGCCCAAACGGCTGAACGGTTTTTGACATATGAGGTGTCGTAGGATTTGTTTAAATTTTAGTAATGACATAGGCTATATAAATTTTCAAAATGGCGCCCACAAATGGCGGAATAAGGGGGGGAGGGGGAGTTGAATTTTTTTTCTTAATGTAGAAATATGGGTATCAAATGAAAGCTAGTAAACTGTTTTATTCTTTTTAGTTTATAATAAGAGTATTTAAATGTATTTTAATGGCTGTTCAATTCGTTTCTGTTAAATATATATATTATTAATTATGTCCGTCTATACATTTAATGTGTTATTAGAACATTGAAAGTATGGATTAAATCAATAAAAATATTGCAATAATTAAACGTAATCTAATCGTTAACTAAACGCAATTAAGTTTTAAAAAGTTGCCTTGTAAGAAAATAACCTAAATATCACAATAATAATTAATTATTTGGAAAGAGAAATCAAAATTAAAATAATTAAACACTTATATAAAAACATTAGATATAATTAAACATTATATATGAAACCTAAAAATATTATGTTTAATTGCTGTATAAAATCATATATTAGAGAATGATCATTTATACTATTTTTGTTCTTTGCTGTTGTTTTGGATTGTGGTTTGTGACTGCATCTAAGCAATTTAGCTAATTATTACAAAGATAGCGACATGTACCTACTTCTATTTGTTGAGTGGACTAAAGGTTAACTGCCACATGCTCTGGTGTCTGTATAACGTTTATAGGTACTGCTTGTAAACCACCAATTAGCGCAGACGGTCGATGGGTTTTAGTGGGTATTCTAGCTTCGCAGCCAGCGAGTCCCACATACCCGTCGCCTTCGGGCGCCGGGATGCGTAAATGCATTTCCCATCATTAAAAAAATAAAAAATTGTGCGTGTACTAGCGTACACTCGTAAGAAGTGAAACTTATAATAAAAACAGTTTATTTTTTATACGATCGTAATTATACGCACATAAGCACATACGCACATAAGCACATACGCACATACGCACATACGCACATACGCACATACGCACATACGCACATACGCACATACGCACATACGCACATACGCACATACGCACATACGCACATACGCACATACGCACATACGCACATACGCACATACGCACATACGCACATACGCACATACGCACATACGCACATACGCACATACGCACATACGCACATACGCACATACGCACATACGCACATACGCACATACGCACATACGCACATACGCACATACGCACATACGCACATACGCACATACGCACATACGCACATACGCACATACGCACATACGCACATACGCACATACGCACATACGCACATACGCACATACGCACATACGCACATACGCACATACGCACATACGCACATACGCACATACGCACATACGCAGATACGCACATACGCACATACGCACATACGCACATACGCACATACGCACATACGCACATACGCACATACGCACATACGCACATACGCACACACGCACACACGCACACACGCACACACGCACGTACGCACGTACGCACGTACGCACGTACGCACGGACGCACATACGCACATACGCACATACGCACATACGCACATACGCACATACGCACATACGCACATACACACATACACACACATACATACACTCGAAAAACATAACCCTTCTTCTGTCGCAGTCGAGTAAATACAGTTTTACAAGATGGCGCGTAACGAAAAAATGTGACGCGTAACGCGTAAATTTTTTCCAACCCCGATAAAGAAGTTTCACTTCAAATAGTTGTAACAATAAATATATGTAAGTTACATATTTGAGTCGAGTATTTTATTGTCATTTTACAGGAAAAGTATCTCTTGCTCAAATGTATTGGCTTGAACCTGATACTGAAAGCGATGGAGAAGCAGCAAAAGGCAAGACAAATCATGGTTAGTATGAAAATAAAATAATAGTTGCACACTGCTCATCCAACCCTCAAGTTCCGTGGTAATAAGTAACTGTTTTAACACTATAATCATAAATTAAAATAAATCAAAAACAAAATAATTAGTTACCGAAACAATTTTTCATTTCGGTTTACATTTTTCTCTTTTAGGTTTTTTTAGGTTTGTTAAGTAGCTATATATTATAGAAAAAATCGTGCATAAGTTTAAGAAAAGTTTTTTTTTTCTTTTATGAAGGAGAAGAGGGAGTGATTAGTTAAAGAGTTAATTTTAAATTACACTGTATTTTTCCAGGGGGAATGTATTCTCATCCGATATTCTCAAATAAAGGTAGTTGGCCATCAAATATCGAGAAGATCGTAGCGGAAAAGAGCAAAAAAGAAGGCCTACCCTATTCGCGGCTCCACCCTTTTACTGAAGAGGAAATTTAATTAGTTAAAGGTTTTGATTTAATATTTCCCCCTTTAGCATATCAACAAACGGCCTTTTTTGTACGTCCTAAGGTTGACTGGTACAGAATCCTATTAGCATTAAGCTCGCAATTTTTACTATATATTAATAATATAATATTATAAATAAAATATAAATTAAATAAATATAATAACATAATTTGGTCATCATAGACTCCGTTGAACTGAACTGAAATAAATAAACCTGTAAAGGTCCCACTGCTGGGCTTCTTCGACATATACGAGAATGGTTGATTCACCACGCTGCTCCACTGTGGTTTTCATATGAGTGACGACTGCTATCGGGTGTCTATGATAGCAACCGAATCCAACGGTTTAACATGTTCTTCAAGGCATAGTGGAAAGACCCACAAAGACATATACCCAAGCCGAAAACAAGTATTTGTACAAATTCAAATATCTGCCTCGAGTGGAAATCAACTGACAACACTATACCAGGAAGATTGTCTAGATCGTGTTAGTAAAACTTAAATTTAAAAAAAATTCTGATTTCTTATATTTAGGTGAATTTTACTCATTTTAATTAAAAAACTAAAACGGATTTTATCAAATTTATTGAAACTTTACAGTTTAACGATTTTTTTTTCCGACGTTTCGGACCCTTTACAGCGTCCATGATCTCGGATTAGATCGGTCCATGATTGGAGATCATGGACGCTGTAAAGGGTCCGAAACGTCGGGAAATAAAATAAAAAATCATTAAACTGTGAAGTTAGTTTTTTTAGTTTCAATAAACGCGATAAAATCCGTTTTAGTCTTTTAATTAAAATTAGTCTTATAATTAAAATTCTTTGTTTTACTTTTCTTTACAGGGACTTACGACTTCATGGGTCTCAACTTTTACACGTCACAAACTGTGAGGGATGCAAAACCAAGTGAAGAAATTGGTTCATGGCCTTTTCACGGAGCATCAGATATAGACATAATAATCGATGTAAGAGGTAAATGGAAAAAGGCAGATGCTCCGTGGCTCTACGTATGTATTGGTCAATATGTTGTTGGTTAGCAGGGAAGAGGACATCAGTCATCAGTCATATGATGTCCTCTTCCCTGCTAACCAACAACATATATAATAATATGGACGCAATAACAAATAGTATTGGTCAATATTTTATGAGTTTTTATAACTTTTATTTGGTATTTAAAATAATATGATCTTCTCTAATTTTTCCTAGTCTAACGAATGAATGTATAATCGTATTAGAGGTTAGAGGCATCTAAATCGATGTGTTAGATCCGTCGTCCAGTTTGACGCGCACGCTTGTCAGTGAATTCTCAACATGAAATTAAAAATTTATTTTAACTTTAGGATATTTTTAAACTGTCTGTTTTACAACCTATTTCAGATAAATCCTGAAGGTATCCGCAAACAACTTGCCTGGTTAAAAAAAGAGTACGGAGACATTGAAATTTTGATCGCTGAGAATGGTTGCGCCAGCTCTAACCCCACCAAGTCTGACGAGATCCGAGTGAAATATTATAGGGAACATTTAGAACAGGTGATATATTTACACTATAATAGATTATTTATAATGTGAAGCGTTTATCTGATAAATAAGAAAAATAAAAAAGGGTCTATTTGTCAAGTGGTTCTTAGTCAGCACATGAATACAGCAATAGCTTAGAACACATAATAGTGTCACAGGAGACTTGTACCATATCTGCAGAGAATAAATTCCTATTATATAATATAAAGAGATTTGAAATTTAGTTTGGATTTTTTTCAGGTCCTTTTCTCGATTAATGAAGACGGAATCAGAGTAACGGGCTATACCTACTGCTTGGACATTTATGGACAGTTTCGAGTGGGGTGATGGCTATAGGTACTTTTTTTATACAAAATAAACCGCGGTAGGGTAATCTCATCAATCACACAACTAATTAAATAAAGAAAGGAACTGTTTTATTGACGCTACGTTTTCTCTATATCTTCTATACAAATAATAAATCTGTTAAAACCTCCGTTTTATTAATACACTATATATCATCAAGAATAAATTTTAATAGCGCGTTTTTTTTTTGTATCAGCGCCATCTCTTATCGTTTTTTTCTGTGTTCACGTATCACGTAAAAAGTACAAAACCAATGTAAATAACTTTAATACATAAAAATTAAACATAACTCACAGTATAATTTAGTTTTTGTTTCATTCTAATTAAATTTAAAAATAAATATTTAAGAAAATAGAAATAGGTACCTACGCCGCCAACGCCATCTGGTCTAAGGAATCTTAAAAACTCACAAAACTTATTTTTGAGTTATTATTTTGTTAAACTTAAAAGTTTACTAAATATTATGTCGGATAGAAATAGAAATCGTTTTAATATTTTAGATAAACATCATTTTCAATTAATATAGGTACTATTATGTTAAATGTCACTAAATATAAAAACGATATTCTACCATTATACGATAGATGGCGTATGTAGGTGATAAAAAATATAAATGTATAATTTTTTAAATTTTAGTTAAATACCCGTGCGAAGCCGGGGCGGGCCGCTAGTGTTTAATAAAATTGTAGACGGCCGGTGTCGAGCATAAGGGATATTTAAGAAAAAAAAATCACAGGATTTACAAAAGACTTAGTATCGGGCGTACGTTTTATGTTAATAAGCCTACTCAAAGAGAGAGAGAGAGAGTCTATTAATATCAAAATATCTGATTTCGAATTGCACGATCTTATTTTATACATAGATAATATTGTTTTATAAGGTGTGCATAAAAACAATAGTAAATACTGATTATTTCAACTAATTTCAGTGTAGGGTTTGGGCTGCACCATGTGGACTTCGATGACCCCAAACGCACGCGCACGCCTCGAGCCTCCGCTAAATATTACGCCAGCGTTGTCAAGAACCACTCGTTAGATGTTTACAATAGTTGATTTCCCCGCTATCCAAGATCAAATGCGAAAAAAATAATAACAATACAGACTATGCAAGTAATTAATAATATAATAACATAACAAGTATTAATAGTACCATAACAATTAACCATCATTAATAATAATTATCTATAAACTTTATTTTTTGCTTTTCATAAATAAAGAATTACTAATAAAGTATTTGTTTTTAATTTCCTCTTTATTCGTTACCTTTTTAATGTTTGATCTTCCTTTGGTCAGTATTTTCTACAAATTCTATCAATTTTCTAAACTTTTACCTTCGAAGCTATTGAAGATTTATAAATTAATCTCGTGTGTAAATACACAGAGTAGTGCTATAAGTAAAGACGTAATAATAATTAGGTATTATCAAACACAATAATAATTATTGTTAAATATAGAATAAATATAAATGATGTAAATGAACAAAAGTTATTATCATCAGATTATAAAACAGCCCTCTGCCGCGTTTGTCTGTTCGCGATAAACTCAAAAACGACTGCACAGATTTTAATGCCGTTTTCACCAATAGATAGAGTGATTCATGAGGAAGTTTTAGGTACATATACATACCCCGTGCGCAGCCGGGGCGGGCCGCTAGTAAACAAAATAAAACAATTTATAACCAGATATATAGGGGAGAGCGGGGCTAAAAGTTCCGATTTTTAGTTAACCTCAAAATTTGTTAAGAATAATTGATTTTAGTATTCAAACGATGTGATTTAAATAAATTTACATATGCAAATTTTATATTGAGACAGTAATTTGGGTCAGTTTTTGTGAGCTTTTTTTATTATTAATTTTTTAGTGCGTAAAGTCGGAAAGTAACAACTTACCCCAACTCGGGGCAAGTTGTTAACAAGCTGGGGTAAGTTGTTACCATATCTGTTAAAGCTATTATTTGTGAAATAAGAAACAATAAATGATTAAACTGATCAATAATTGATTAGGTCTACATCTAGAATGGGCCCAATTCTTACATTCTTGACACCGAACCCATTCTTCTCCAGAACGTGGATTAGAGTAACTGTCACAGCACACTATACAATAATATTCTAAACTGTCCTCTTCATTTTCAGAGATTTCACTACTTATTCCTAAAACCTATCGTTTAACAGATTTCCCCTTTCCTTTACCCTCTTCTTTTCCTTGTTTTGTATTACTCTTCCTTTTTCCTTTATTTTTTCTAACGTTTTCATTGTTGATGCTCAATTTTCTTTTATTACTTTGCTCTTCTGCTCGGCTTGTTTTTCAGATGTGTCAGTTAAAATTGCTGACTTTCTAATACGTCTCTTGTTTGTTCTAATCCTTGGCGGTGTCTTTGGAAAAGGACGTACTGCTTCGGGAGAAAAAGGGACTTGACCTCCGAGTTATTCTTCTATGACACCAGAAGATGCAGGTAGATTCACAGCTCCTTGGCGCACCGAAGATTTGTCTTTCATCAGTATTATTGTTTACAGTTTCAGATGCATTATAGTCTATTCTAGTAACAGTCTCTGAAACTACTTTTGAATTATTCCTGATGTTTGAAATGTTTTAAAAAATCCGAAGAAAATTGAAGCACATTTTAACAAATATTCTGCTAACTTATCTTCCTGTTCTTCGGTAAATACCAATCTCACTTTTTTGTAGCCTATCGGGATATTTTCTACTCCAGATCTTAGCTTTTTTACATATCTGTATAATGTCATATGGCAAATATCTAATTCTTTGGCAACAGTTTTTATTTTCCTGCCATCTTTAATAACTGCATCTACTGCTTTACATCAACTCCTGTGACACAGAACCTCGTGTTGTTTTTCGGGTATAAGTCCGCATGCTACAAAAAAAGCAATATTTATATTTCATTATTGAAACAAAAAATTGGGGCAAGTTGTTCCGAGGTCACAACGTGCCCCTGAAAAAAGGAACATCTAGCCCCAAACACACGTGTTGAAAAAAAAGTAAGATATAGTTTATGTTACGAAACATACGCTATTTACGTATAGCGTATCAAAACAACAGCTAAATCCTTATATTAAAATACTAAAACACAAAAGGCTAATCATTAAAATTTGTAAGATAGACCAAAAATAACAAATACGAAAATATTTACTTACATGAACCAGCGATGCAGTTGCTGTCGTTCCGATATTCCGGTCGCTACTGGCCTGTTTAAGATGGCTGCCGTCAGTGCGCTGTGGCGTTCCATTTCACGGCGTGTTTATTCACAACTCTAATTTCTTTCACTCGCGGCGTTATTTCAATCGGAACAACTTACCCTGGTAACTTCTAGCCCCGCTCTCCCCTACTTATATAATTAAAATAATAATAATAACTTAATAACGACCTTATTAAAATTGTGTCATGGGACATTCGCGAGATATACGCGAAAAACTGATTTTCGTGACCTTTTGACCTTATTAAAATTGTGTCATGGGACATTCGCGAGATATACGCGAAAAACTGATTTTCGTGACCTTTTGACCTTTATAACTTTTTTAGCCGGCACAATATCGATGTCGATTTTTCACATCTCCATTACAACGCCGTAATAAACGTCAGTGTTGGGCGTAATTAATTACTTTTGTAATTTAATTAATAATTTAATGAAAAGTAATTGAATTATTTTAATTTAAATTACATGTAATTAGAATTACATGTAATTGAAATTACTGTTATTCAATTACATAAGTCACAAGTAATTCCAATTACATTAGTTTGTAATTCAAATTACTCAATTACTGTTTACGGTAACCTACAAAATAACATGAACTGTGCGGTTGTTCGCTTGATGCGCGTATACGGCACAACACTACCGATTCTTTTAGTGTCGAATATTCCATCATTTTGTGGATATATACTCGTATAATATAGTCATCAAGTGCCTTCTGTTCGACAAGAGCTGAAATTCTTTTCTCCAAATAGACGACACACTACAGCTGACAGCTGATATAAAGACATTTCAATGTTAAACAGATATCCTGAGAATAAGAAGGTGTTTATTAAGTATCATACATTAATGCCGTCATCAGGCCCTGTTGAGATTATTCTCATATGCTACAATGTTAAATTTACCAAAATCTCCCAAACTTTCTGATCAAATGTTTCAACAAAGAATAGTTAAATCTAATTTAAAGTGAATCAATTTTTTAAATAAGTAAACACATTATTTTGATGAATTATTAAGGGTTTAATTTAACTTATTACCTCAAGAAAAAAAGATTTTTTTTACATAAGTAATTGAGTAATTGCAATTAACAATTACAATTACTAATTGTAATTGTTAATTGAATTACTTTTTAATAATTTCAAGTAATTTGAAATTGAAGTCGCCAATTACAATTTGTAATTGTAATTGTTAATTTGTAGTTAATTACATTTTGCCCAACACTGATAAACGTGTATACAAATATTTAGTTCGCTAGGAATTTTTCCGCAGGTAAAACCTAAAATGATTGGATTAACTCTCACTAATTACGATCAACTGAGCTTTTAAAGGCATGTGTATCATCTGTTGGAGGTCAATAAATAAATAAATTACAAAAAATATATGCATAACATTTTTTTTGGAGTTTACTCCTTAAGAATCGATTTTCATACATAAGGCGCCCGGTATGAGAAAAATATGAGAGGTATTAAAATCTACTGATGAATGACCTCGTTACTTTTTCGGTGCGCGCGCACCTATGGTGCGCAACTTTCTAATTTGGTTGTGAGTGTATTAAGGTGGACATGCATAGGTCGACTTTCATACATTTTTATTTTTGATTATTCTTGAAATGTATACATTTTTTCTTGAAATGTATACATTTTTTTAAACATTTAATTTGTTTTATTATTTATTTAGAGCTTTTTATATGAGCAATGTTCATGTCAGCTGTAATTAAAAATGAAAGTAATGTTGATCTAATTAATATTGAAAAATAATATTTAAAAAATAAATGATAATTGTCAGATAATAATAATTACATAATTTATCAACATTCCTAATGAAATATTTGTGCACATCTGAAATTGACTATTGTAAAAAGTTTAATGTAAAATATTTCGCCGATTAGTTATAATAAATGTATATAAAATGAATAAATATATATTTATATATGTATATTATTTTCATTAATTTGTTAATTTACCCTTTCATATGGTATTAATCTTATTTTCAGTTGGATAAACTCTTTTTGCGTATGTTTAGACAATCGTACTTAAGGAGTAAACTCCAGTCGTGCGTCGGAGCTGACACACACAATTTATTATTTTTTTTTTTTATTACCCACGGGCTCATTTTGTCCATGCCTTTGAATTCCGATTTATTATTTTATCAGTTCGTACTCAGTACATTGTAGCTGCTACATTAGTAACTTATAAATGCATATCATTTGACTGTTACCTAAAACACAGGCAGTTGTCTATTTTAGGAACAGGCAACCGTGTATGTGTGTGTGTTAAGCATGTTTATATTGATTTATGTGCAAAGTAACTGGTTCTGTCGGTGTCCAGCAGAGAATATTCCTGACCTCTCTCTTGCAGAGGTGTCGTAAAAGGCGTCTAAGGCTAATATTGGAGCTAGCAACTGTATACCAAATGAGATGGTGATGGGCAGCAACGTCACCATACCCTGCAACACACTGCGCTTACAAACCCACCTGAAAGCCAGTATTGGCAAAACCTTCCCTGACGCAGTAGTCACAGCAACTGGCTGATGCGCTAGCGGTCGCGGGTTCGATCCCCGCACACGACAAATAATTGTATAAACCATAGAGATATGGTGGGTGCTTGTGTATTGTGTTTCTGGACCCTCGACACAGGATTCACATCCTACTGGAAGCCGTTGAGTGTGAGTCGTTTATTATTATTATTATTAAAATGACCAGCAAGAGCCCAGGCAGTCACTCTAAGAGGTTTATGGGGAATGCCTATGTAGAGCAGTGAACATCCAATTGCTTATATGACAATGATAGTATACATATAAAAAAAATTAAATTAACTGCGATCTTATTATGATTCTAAATTAATCATTTTTAAAATTTACATACACAATAACCCAACAACAGAAATAAAAAGATTTAATTTATTTAATAACATTTCATCTTTTATAATACGCACGGTCAAGGAGTGGAATTCCCTGCTAGCGTCCGTATTTTAGAGTACATATTACCCGAATGTGTCTAAAGCGTGAGTGAATAGGCTTCTTCTGGGCGAGCTCGCTCCATCTTCGACCTCTTCTCCGCTCTAAAGCTAGACTTAGGTCAAGAGTAAGCCCATAATAAAAAAATAAATGAAAAATAACAAAACAACAAATATTTTGATATAAAATTTATTTAGAATTTTGCACTTCTCCGTCTCAACCCAGACTTATTTAACGGTAATTTTAAACTAACTATTTTCTTCTTATCCGATGTAATAACAGATGCTCCTGTCACCCGCACCTTCATGGCTGCTGTATTAGGCATTAACTTGAGAGCCTCACACAGTCCATCCATCTCTATTTTATAATTATTAATTAATAACAAAAACACTATTGCATGACACAAAGATTTATCTTTATACGGTGCCGGCCTTGTACGTTTTGAATTAGAAACACTTAAAAAATTATTTAAAATGTATTCATTTAACGTAGATGATAATGGACAGATTGTGAACGTTTTTTTTGTTATTTCTTTAACCATTGTTGAATATAATTTCAGTAAAGCATTTGCATATACTGCTAATACTGTGTGCTTAGGTGAGAGATTTCTATTAGCTATGGACTTTACAAATGGCACCATATCCGAGGTGTAATCCTTGCCTTCTAATTCTGAATAAATTTTCTCATACTGTTCTTCGGTTAAGATTTTATCAATGTCGTACACTCCCTCAGCTGTCTCCGCTGTACGGTCTATTGGTGGTATATAAAAATCGTCACTATTAGCTTTATTATAAGATGATAGGTCTAACTTATCTTCCGAAATTTCTTCGGCGACATTTTGCATCTGCTCATTGACAGTTTCAACATTAACTTTTAATTTCTCGCGTTGCTCCATACGCTGCTTCTGTTTTTTAGAACCGAACTTTCTACTGAGCTCTAATTTACCAGTTTCGAGAGGCTTGGACGTGCTGAACTTCATATTTAATATAGGTTGAATACTTACAACTCCGCTTTCAATGATACGGACTTTACCGGTAGTTTTATGTCGTGCTAATATAAATGTCTTCCCTAACGCTTCTTTCTCCTCTTCACCAGCATATAATAGGCCGTCTATCTCCGCAGCTACGGTTTTGGTATCACTTTTTGTGTTTTCGAATACCACAGCTTGTTGACTCGTAAAATTGTCAGTTGTATATCCATTTTGGAAATCAACTAGCATGGGATACAAAGCACCTTTGGGATAATCTTCGTCGATATGTATTTGAGTCATTTTTATTTAAAACATTAGATATTATACTGTACACACGTGAATTGAGAGGTTATAAACAATACGGAGTCGGAAATTTACATTTGTCAATGTCAAAGTCTGAACTCTGAAGTTGTGTTCCGTGATCAAAATATTTAATGTCATAAAAATATTATTTTTGTTACATTTGATAGTTTTATATTGTTTTAAATAAAATATTATTATTTTTTAATTTAATTTATTATTATTTTTTAATTTAATGTTATTTGTTAAATAACTAGTATGGAAACATAACGTTGCAAATATTAGTTTAACTATGAAGTTCACCTAAAATGAAATCTGACTAGACGAAAACTTACAATAAACTCAGTTTCACGATTAAAGACTAAGATAAGTCTCTCTCACACGAAATTGGCAAAATAATTTGTGTAAAATTGACATAAATCCATCACAATAAAATATTGAATTGAAAAGTATAAGTCTCAAAACGAAAGTTTAATTTATATTACCCGTATAAATTACAAAATAAAAATAATGTGCCATTCTTTAAACAACATTCTAACAAGTTACATCTAATACTAACTAAATTAAAGAGTTAAAAAAATGTATGTACGTGGAAGCAACTTTATCGTCAAATTGTTTTTCCTAATAAATTCAAATAAATAATCTAATAAAGACTTGTAATTTCAACTTTAAATATATATTAATTTATTAGATTAACGAACGACTTATATTAAAGGTTGTAAAAGGAATTTGGTTTTAAAAAAATGGAAATATATTTTTTATCTGTGATGGATTTGAAAATGGCGCGTAGGAAAATACTTTAACGACTAAATTTATAAGTTTGTGATTATAAAAGTGCATATGTGCGAAACAAATTATTATATAATCAAACTATGACGACGGACGAATTTGTCATTCTTTAACAATTTTGTTTAGCCCCCAAATTCTTCAACTCTCTTTTAAGACATACAAGAAGTATAATATGAACTATCCCATTTAAGTAACGGCTATAGTTACTACAGATAGGATATTGTGAACGGTAAATAATTTAATTAAATAACAAGATTCTTAAACTCTGTGTATTAACACACTAATTTAATTAACAAGTATATTTCAGAAATATATAATTATATTTTTTTTTTTTTTTTTTTTTTTTTTTTAATGTTAAGTGAATAGGCAAACTGACAGACGTTCCACCTGATGGTAAGTGGTTAACGTCGCCCATGAACATAAACTAGTTTACCTGGAACTAGCCCAGGCAACTCATCTATGTGTTGCCTATCCAGAGACATAAGGTGTTAGTCTTGGTGCCAGTAATTACACTGCCTGTCTTGCCCTTCTCTCCGAAACACAGCAAAGCTGTTTCACGGGAGAAATAAGCAAGATGGTGGTACCCATGCAGCCGGGAGCGCGGCACAGCGCATCCCTCCCACCGGTAAAATTTGCTAAAATTTTGCCGGGCTATTTTGCACTAACACGGTTAGTCGATATACTATGGTAGTCGATTAACGCCGGGAGTGAAGAATATATAGGACAGATTATTAAAATAAAATAAAAAGGCAATCAGAAAACATTTTTAATTTATAATTTTTTTATTTCAAAATATATTTAATATTTATATACAACTGATTCGACTTCCAGTCGGTGGCGGGCGCTCTTTAAAGAGAATAACTCATTCATAATGATAACACTGGCACACAAAAAAATAAAAATAAAAAATGTACACAGGGCGCCACCTATCTACGGGCATGTTTTTCGACCCGCTGAATACGAATTTCAAGTCAGTTTAGGTTGTCCAGCCTTCAATTTCGAGTAAATTGCAAAAAACCCCAAAAAAAATAGGAGCAATTTTTTGCTATTTTATCGATTTTTTGTAATTTTATGAATGTTTGAGGGAACTATGGACCAAATTTATTGCAGAATCAGACCAAGCAGATTATATGACATGAAAATCTTCGTCAATCCGGGTCCATACATTTTTTTATACCAAGATGATCCCAATTTTCGGGTCCATAAATTTTTTTATACCAAGATAATCCCAATTTTCTTCGATTTTTGCAATTGTTGATGATTTTTTACAATTTTTTTTTAGATTTAAAACAGTTTATGATTAAAGTACGATCGAAATTAGTATTTAACAGATCAAAATACATGAAAATTCTGCTTGCCTTAGATCTCAATTTTTTTTCTTGTCAAAACATCGAATTTTCGCTATTTTTGGGCGTTTTTTGCAATTTACTTGAAATTGAAGGCTGGACGGTCTAAACTGACTTGAAATTCGTATTCAGCGGGTCGAAAAACATGCCCGCCCGTAGATAGGTGGCGCTCGGTGTACAGACAATTTTTTTTGGTGGTTATCACCAGCACACAAAAAAAACAGTTTAGACCAGTTAAATACCATTTTCCATTTGATTCTTAAAACTATTCTTAATATACCTATCTTACTCTAATCTTACTCTAAATTATAACAGAAATACAATGTTGATAGCAGCATAACGGAGTAATTCTTTATAAAAAATAAAAACATGAGATTCGATATTGACTGCAATATCATTATAGACAGATTTTAATATCCACAAAGTGTACATAATGTATGAATATACGTCATCATTTCGACTGTCCCTACGTATACTATCGAAACTGAAAAAAGGTACTTTACAGGAGAGCACTTTTAAGTTAATTTTGTGAACAAAATTGTCATTTATTTGTTAAGTATCGATATTATACTCATGAAAAATGTGGTTTAATATGTATTTTTTTAGCTTATTCTCTTTTTTGTATGTAAACATATATAAAAAGGAGTTTCTTAGTGCAATAAAAAAAAAAAAAATCGCAAATTTTCAGTTTCGATACTGTACGTAGGGACAGTCGATTTGTTTATTAAAAATATAATGATTAACATTGATCGACATTGGCGATGACTGTGTAACAGAAATAGATACATTATAATAATTAAAAAAATGTTAAAATTGATACTTAATTGTTAATTGTGGTCATCTTTAAAAAAAACTAAGGACTAATGTAACCAGTTGCAGATAAAGTTTCAGATAGTTATCCCTACTAATATATAAATGCGAAAGTAACTCTGACTATCTGTCTGTTACGCTTTCACGCCTAAACCATTGAACTAATTTTGATGAAATTTTGTATGAAGATAGAACTGAACTTGGGAAAGAACATAGGATACATTTTATCGCGAAAATAAGGGTAGAAGGGATTGAAATAGTTGACGAAAATTTGTAAGGAAGTTCCTTATGTCAAACATAAAATCATGTAAGATTGTTGAATTGTTTTAAGACAAAGAAAAAAAAAAGCTTACACCGAGAAAGGGGGGGGGGGGCGTATCGGGTGGAGCGGCGACGGCGCGCTTACCATGTCGCGCGATATAACCGAAATCCACGCGGGCGAAGCCGCGGGCGGAAAGCTAGTCTAACATATAACGGTATCCAACAGATAACAGTTTCTCATGGTTTTCTATTTCACCATCAAACTCCACTTTGTCAGATGTTTCTATTTGCAACCTGTTTCAAAAGTTGTAGTTTATTAGTTGAGATTTAACAGGACCCTGAGGATTAAGGACCTGTTTCACCTCCAGTTGATAGTCCCTGATAGCCTATCGGTAACCTATGTGAGAAATAAACTTTATCAGCAACCGGTGAAGGTAGAAAAGGTAAGGTACATTTTTAAAAATATCAATTAAATTCAAGATCATTATTATTGCTTACAGTAAATATTATCACATCAGAGATATATCAAAGGCACACATGGCTTTAAAAATGCTTTCAAAAGATAGAAAAACTATCGACAAACTATGTCAATATTCTAAAAATATTTCATTTTCTTAATATTTAGATTTCTTAATATTTAATTCTAAATATGGCTACACTAAATAATTAAAGAAAAAAATGACAATGCGGTTTGGGAACAATTTTGTAACGATAACAACAATTTTTACAAAACAAAATTACAAAACTTGATTTTCATGTTAGTGTTTATGTACGTTTATACGTTAATCTGTACAGTCAGCAGCAAAAATAGGTACATAAGTGATGAAAAGTAATATTGCACACACACAAACATTCAGAAACATGTAGATACGTGGGCATAATATTTTAAACTTAGCAAGATTACAATTCAGCTATTACAAAATCACAAATACATATATTTAATCCTCACATGTATACATATTTTTGTATATGACTGTACTGGGGGCGAGGGCCTACTTTTACAATTGTGTCACAGTGGTAGGTCGGTCATCGACATTTTATCGTTTATTTTGAAAGTTTCGGTAATCTGACAAATACCTAAATCTATTAAATATTACTGACTACCTCTTGTCTAACACTGACACGACTCTACAGTGGACTCTTGGATTTAGTGATGTCGTTAAAAACACACGGTCTTTGATATGGCTTAAAAATAATCCCACGGAAGATGATGATATTTCAGGTTAGACAGATGGCGCTGTCGTTGCCTTGTTCACCAGCTGTCCGTTCTCGAGCAGCACGTCCAGCGCTTTGGACGTCAGCTTGTCCGGCTTGGAGCCCCACGTCTCCCTTTTGAGGACGGCGTCCCGAAGTCGATCCCATACGAGCGGGTCGTCCGCCTTCACATAAGTGTTCATCGAGATGTAGGCCCTCAATTCCTGGTCGAGAGACTGGTCGGCCGACAGATCCTCCAACATGAGTAGGATCACCCGATCCCTGGCGTGCGCCGTCCGGAACTCCATGCGGCCCCACATCGAGTTCACGAAGTTCCGCGTCAGGACGATGATCGTGTAGCGCGACTGGTCGACCGACCGCGCGATCTGCTCCGGTATGTAGTCGCCGACGACCCAATCCCTGTAATGCACGCAGATCTTCAGGGCCGGTCTCCCGTTCTCCAGCTTCGGGATCAGTTTGTTCCGGACGAAATCCTCGTCCGGGTGAGCGTACGATATGAACGCATCGTAAAGTTCCCCGCGGGCCACTTCGCGGCGCCAAAGTCCCAATTTCCTCAAAATTATCCTCAACTCGGTCGTGTATTTAAATGATATTACGGTAATGATGACGATAAAAATTCCTATCAATCCGAGCGATGCGCTGATGATGGCTCCGTTTCGCATCGCGCACAGCTGGTCGATGACTATGTTTGAGACGAAAATACCGTTAGAACACGTGACATTACTGTAGTCCGGAATGAGATTCTTGAAAGTTTCGAGTGCAACAACATTATCTCTCCCGCCGCAGGTACAGTCGAAGGGATTATTACTTAAATATACGGTACAATTTCTTTTGAACAACTCGAGAGGCGCTTCCGTCAAATAATTATTAGTAAGATTTAACTCTATGGAATTAGCGAGAGGAGGTTCGGTGAGATTTAGAGACGAAAAATCGATAATATTCACTTCCGGCGGAAGTACTGGGACATTTGTCACGTGTTTCAATTTTATATACGTCGAATTAATTCTTTGGGGTAATTTGGGGTAAACTTTCGGGAGGTTCTCACAGAACATCTCCAATCTTAATTTAACCGGATTTAATATACACGAATCACAGTTATAATCATTATTGGGAGTTGTAGTTATAGCTCCCGTGGAACAATCTACGTCACAGGTCAATCTTTCCGGTTCCAAGTCGACCAACTTAACACCTTTCAGCGCAGTTGGTTGAGCGCATTCCGCCTTTTGAATCTCAATCTTGGACATTTTAGCTCCTGATCTTTTACTGACGATAAAGTAATATAAATTACAGTCGCATCTGTAAGGGTTGTAGTCCATTAGGAATGTTGCGTTTGTTGTGTAAAGACTGTTGATCCTCGGTTCGAACTGTTGTATATTGTTGTGTTGCAAGTCGATGATTGCGTCCGTTGGGAAATCGAAATCCACGACCTGTAATTGGTAAAATAAACGATTTTTTTTGTTACATTTACTAATTCACTAGTTTTTAATAATAATAATAATATTCTTTATTGTACACCAATAAAAGATAGAAATAACAAAAGTAGTACAATTAGAGAAGATGTACAAAGGCGGTCTTATCGCTAAAAGAGCGATCTCTTCCAGACAACCTTTGGGTATAGGACAAGGCAGAGAAAAGCGGTTAAGAAGTGTACAAGAAGTTGTGAAGTAAATCAGAATAGTTAATAATATAATACAATATACATACACATACACATACACATACACATACACATTCACACACACACACACACACACACACACGTACACACATACACACAACCACACACACATACACATACATACATACAAATGTAAACATATATGTACGTGTTTATATAAAGTAACATAGGCATACATACAATCCATACACATTTATGTCATCCAAAGATGATAACGACAGTCACGACGGATTTAATGACAAATAATGAGCCTTAAGATGTTTTTTGAAGCAGAAGAGTGATTGAGCTTGTCTTATAGAGAGAGGCAGAGAATTCCAGAGCTTAACAGATTTTACAGAGAAGGAGTTAGCGTAGAAGGAAGAAGTATGATGTGGAGTCTTAAGAATCAGACTTGAGTTAGATCTTAGAGAAAGATCATGGGTGTCGCAAAGAAACTTAAAGCATTCTTTGAGGTAGTGAGGTGTGTCAGGATGAAAAAGTACACAGTATAGTAACGAAAGGATGTGAGTATTCCTGCGAAGACGGATTGGGAGCCCCTTGAGATGTTTAAGAAAGTTAGAGAGACATGGTCATATTTGCGGAGGCCAAATATAAACCGTATGCAAAGATTCTGGAGGCGCTCAAGCTTGTTTAATTGCTCCTCATTGAGGTCAAGGTAACAAGTATCAGCATAGTCAAGAATTGGTAGAAGGAGTGCTTGTGCTTGTAACAAATATAATTAAGCAACCTTTGCGTAGGGTGAAATTAAAGGTAGCATTGTAACACTGAATAGTTTAGTGGGGATCGGAGGAGGAGCCGCTCGGGGCCTTATAAAAGGACGGGCTCGGTAGAATCTTTCCTTTTTCTCGTCTCTTCGGTGCAGGGTGCGAATTGTTGGGTGAGTCATTGTAATTATTATGTAGAAGCTTGTATATGCCACTCAGTAGGTCGTGTAGATGTAAAATTCATTTTTATCTAGTGTGTTTATTTAAAAAAAATTGTGTTTCTTTATAAACCAATGGTTAGGTTGTGTCCTTGTCTTGTGGGCCATTTCCATGTCAACCCAGAAACAACTGAGGGTTGACTACGGGAAGGCTCACCGGATGGTGTGTCCTTCCAGGGTCCGGGTAGGCGTACGGAGCGGTCGACACTAACTCTTCTCACGTGGCGACTTCTGCGGGTGAACCTCGGACCTCAACAACAGGCTTTTTTTCTTGACCTCGCTACGAGAAAGAAGCAGGGGGGCAGGGAAGCCCATCCCTACAACCGTTCTACGGCGAGAGACGTCGAGCGTCGGACGGGGTACGCCGTCCACGTGTCCCGGCGCGCACATCCTGCCCGACACTCACACCAAGGCGGAGACCGGCTGGGGGTCCGCCACGCACCACGGGCCCGTCTTTACACCAAGGCGGAGACCGGCTGGGGGTCCGCCACGCACCACGGGCCCGTCTTTACACCAAGGCGGAGACCGGCTGGGGGTCCGCCACGCACCACGGGCCCGTCTTTACACCAAGGCGGAGACCGGCTGGGGGTCCGCCACGCACCACGGGCCCGTCTTTACACCAAGGCGGAGACCGGCTGGGGGTCCGCCACGCACCACGGGCCCGTCTTTACACCAAGGCGGAGACCGGCTGGGGGTCCGCCACGCACCACGGGCCCGTCTTTACACCAAGGCGGAGACCGGCTGGGGGTCCGCCACGCACCACGGGCCCGTCTTTACACCAAGGCGGAGACCGGCTGGGGGTCCGCCACGCACCACGGGCCCGTCTTTACACCAAGGCGGAGACCGGCTGGGGGTCCGCCACGCACCACGGGCCCGTCTTTACACCAAGGCGGAGACCGGCTGGGGGTCCGCCACGCACCACGGGCCCGTCTTTACACCAAGGCGGAGACCGGCTGGGGGTCCGCCACGCACCACGGGCCCGTCTTTACACCAAGGCGGAGACCGGCTGGGGGTCCGCCACGCACCACGGGCCCGTCTTTACACCAAGGCGGAGACCGGCTGGGGGTCCGCCACGCACCACGGGCCCGTCTTTACACCAAGGCGGAGACCGGCTGGGGGTCCGCCACGCACCACGGGCCCGTCTTTACACCAAGGCGGAGACCGGCTGGGGGTCCGCCACGCACCACGGGCCCGTCTTTACACCAAGGCGGAGACCGGCTGGGGGTCCGCCACGCACCACGGGCCCGTCTTTACACCAAGGCGGAGACCGGCTGGGGGTCCGCCACGCACCACGGGCCCGTCTTTACACCAAGGCGGAGACCGGCTTGGGGGTCATCCATGCTCCACGAGCCTATAGTTAAGTGCCCGTCCGGTTAACCTCTAGACCTGAACCAGGAATAGTTATTGAACCACGTAGCTCGTGATCTCTTAAAAATTAATAATAAACATTGTTATTAATAAATTTCTAACATTTTTGTAACTTGTCTACCTACATATATCACTATGAAAATAAATGTTGTAGTTTTGTTCATTTAATATTTTTTATTTATTTCTCTCTTTTACTTAAATATCTCTTTATTGTTCGTCGGTATAATATAAATTTAATTCCGCGACATGCTAACGCAATCTTAGTGGGCAGTGGAAGGAAATATTGAAGCCTTCGAAGTGATCCGACAGCTGCGAATAACTTTCGACTCAACTCACTCAGTTGAGGTGCCCAAGAGAGATGGCTATCGAAAATTATTCCAAGATTTTTGACTTTGTCACTGTAACTAATAGCGGTATTATTAAAAAATACAGGTGGTATGTGTGACCAAACTATTCGGCCCACTAGTTTTGGACTACCAATAATAGTAACTTGACACTTTGAGGGATTGATGTTTAATCCGTAAGAGCTACACCAGTCGAGAATGTTGTTTAAGTCGCTATTTAATCTCTGTATACACGTTGGTAAAGCGGTCAGTTTTGCGTGGGAGTAAATCTGAAGATCGTCTGCGTATAGGTGGTAAGGAGAAGATATGTAGGGATAGATTGTATTTATAAAAATTGAAAAAAGAAGAGGAGATAAGACGCCTCCTTGTGGGACGCCAGCTTTGACGTCTGACCAGTCTGAAAAAACATCCTGGAGACGCAATCTCTGCCGACGCCCAAACAAGTAGCTACGAAGCCACTCAATCACCGATGGAGATATGTCAAGGCAACCCATAACCGCGAGCAATATATCAAAATCTACAGTACTGAACGCGTTGCTGAAGTCTAGCAAGACCAGCACCGTGAGACTCTGATTGTCCATGGCAAGTCTGTTGTCATCGGAGATCTTGACAAGAGCCGTAGCCGTACTATGACCTTTACGGAAACCGGACTGATAAGGACTTAGAAGCTTTGCCTCGCGGTTTTATCCAAGCCCTTCATATGGAGGCCTAGAACCCCGAATCCCGTAAATATTAGGGTATTCAATAAAGGCCCTTTAATCCTAACAGAACCGATAACATACAGGGTGACTGGTGAATTACCATCAATATTCAAGGAGAATAACCGGCACATGATCCTCATTCGAATCATGTGAAAAAAATAGGCACTTAATTTTTGACCAAATTCTCATATATTTCAATTCAAAACAAATGAGGCGACGTAGGTATATTTCCAGTCATGCCGGCGGCGCGTGCGATGTGGTGTTTCACTGTGCCGCTAGCACCCGCACTCCCGCCCCGCGGCTAAAGCCACCCGCAGGCGTCTAATATTGCGTTCAAAAATTTCATGTACTTACTTTTTGGCTATCGTTTTTAAAAGTTTCTTAAAAATACTAATTTATTAATTTAAAATAATGTAATTCACGTGGAATAAATATTATGTAAAAATAATAAATAATATACTAATAAATAATAATAATTAATAAATAATAAGCTGTAATCTTTTCATAACATTAATAAAAATCATAATGTATGTGGAGAATACTGATATTGTATGGAATTCCGGGCTTTCTGAATTAATCATATGAATTCAGAGAGACATTCGGATGTTTGTAGCCGGCCTAATTCCCAGTAATTCGCTCGACGAATTCCGCTAGTAGGTCACTAGTCACTAGGTCAGTAAGGCATAAGCCTTGGCATGGCGCGCACGCGCGTGTCGTCCCGGCTCCTGCGCGTCTAGTGATCGATCATACGCGTATACCTAATCTGTCGTGTGTGAGTGTAATCTGTCATTAGTAATTAGGTATGGCTTATCAATACACAAATGCAGAATCACCATTGCTTTCGAAACTGTTAAAAGTGACTGTGTGTGTGTTAGTGTAGTTATGTAGGTAAATAGGTAGTTTAATGATTGACAATCGTTGTAAATAAGTATGATTCCATTTTAAATACGCCGGAAATACCAAGATAGGTAAACAGTTCATATTTATTTTTGTTCAAAGTTTACATTATTTACCTAGTCAACGAATTTGTTGCTCATCACATCAAAATCAAATGGAATAAACATATCTTTCCACTCGTAAGTAATATTTAAAGTAAATTATTTGTTTTGTCTAGAAAGTTCGGTGATTACCATGCCTCTATCGGCAAGTAGCAAAACTACTGGTCTCCCAGGGTCGTACTTAGAATTTTTTTTTAAGTCGGACACTGACTACGAGTTTATTGGAAGTTTATTATTGAAGATAGCTCACTCACTCAGCGAATAAGGTGTTCTTCCGAGGCAATTTCAGTCGAATTATTGTAGTGAAAATTCTAATTATGTAATTTAATATTCTGGGCTAAGGTTCGAACCGGTAGTAGTTGGTTTTGACGTTCAATATTTAAATTATGTAATGTGATGTAGTAAAAAATATCTTCTTTCTTGCTATAATAAGAATAGTAATTCATGATAATATTATGTAGCCGTGTGTGCCATCCAACTTCAAATCACACCTATGATTAACAAAAAATTCTGAGTACAGCCCTCTTATTGCGACACCAAGTGAAATATAGCAGAACTATTACGTCTGCCAATATTATAATCAATTAATTGTTTTGGCTACTGGTCGCTAGATGGCTTGATTCTATTATTGCTTGCTTTTATTTAATAAACAACAGTTAGCTGTTCAACAAATGACAAAGTTTATTTTTATTGTATTTTGTTGTTTTTTTTTTTTTTGTTTAAATATTTTCAAAAGTAACTATCATTTTTCAACGTATAAAAAAATCTTCTATAAAATCTGATCTTATTCTATGATCTTGCGATTTGAAAAAGAAAAAAATTGATCTTTCCTAAAAAATTTTAGGAAACTTTTACACAAAACACTATTAAAAATTACATTTAAAAACTATTTAAATTTATTAATTATTATTAAATGAAAACACGACGCGCGACGTTCTGGTGTAGTGGTGCGAGTAGTTGCCTCAACTGCAACGCCACGCGCTGGTGGTCACGGGTTCGATTCCCGCTCGGGACCGATATTTGTATTTGTACAAATATTTTTTTTCCGGTCTGGGTGTATGTTCTTGTGGGTCTCCCTACCGTGCCTCGGAGAGCACGTACAGCCGTCGATCCCTGTTGTTATCATAGACAAGATAACGATCGATACTTATGGTAGGGTTTAACCGGTGGGAGGGATGCGCTGTGCCGCGCTCCCGGCTGCATGGGTACCACCATCTTGCTTATTTCTTCCGTGAAACAGCTTTGCTGTGTTTCGGAAAGAAGGGCAAGACAGGCAGTGTAATTACTGGCACCGAGACTTAACATCATATGTCTCAGGATAGGCAACACATAAATTAGTTGGCTGGGCTAGTTCCAGGTAAACTAGTTTATGTTCATGGGCGACGTCGACCACTTACCATCAGGTGGCACGTCTGCCAGTTTGCCTATCCAACTAACATAATAAAAAAAAAAAAAAAAAAAAAAAAAAAAAGGGAACTATCCGCTAACCCTGTTAACACTTGGCGGTGTTTGGACGTAAGTAAACTATCGCGTGGAAACTAGGGTGTCCAGACGACGCGTAAATAATTAGATAATTGTTGGGCAACTTTACTTAGAAGCTTATTAATATTTATGTTATATTTTTACATAATTTGAATGAGAATCATGTACCGATTATTCTCCTTAAGTACTGATAGTATCTAACCAGTCACCCTGTATATTTGTTCAGCGAAAGCCACTGAATATAATAGTCCATAGGGGGCCATATTATAATAAAAGTTCTCAGGGTGCCCCGTAGGTCAAAAATGTTCCTGATTTTACTCGAATAATTCCCGGCCCCCTTTGGATTGGTCTGAAATATACTACATAATGGTTTAGTAATGTATTGACAGTTTTTAAAAGAGCTATATTAAACTCCTCGCCTTAGGGGGCATCCATTAATTACATTAGGCGTTTTAACTAGACTTAATTTAAAAAATATAAAAGAAAAATGTTTTTTTTTTTTTTTTAATTAATCTAATGTAATCGAGCACAGATAAACTCATTTACATTACAAATACGGATTAAAAAATCTCACATGAGATTAGGGGAGGGGGGAGAAAATGGTAAGTGCTTTTGAACTTGACTTTAGTACAAAAATTTTCGATACTATAATTCTGTATACTTACTGAAAGGGCGGAGATGTTATTGTAGGACAGGTCAAGTTTTGTCAAACTGAACATTTTGGTCCAGTCCTCGCAAATGATGGATATGTGATTGTGACTCAAGTCCAGGCTCCTCAACTTCGCCAGATTTTTCATCGGCGAATAATACGATATCATCGGAGGCGCAGCTTCGTTGTCGTCGAGGATATACGTCAATGATGGTTCTATAAACTTTAGAATATTCTTATCTTTCGATATCGTTAAATTATTCATCGATAGATCTAGGACCTGGAAATTAAATGGGTTACTTGTTGAATTTATTAAATTGACACGTGAAACCCCAAAAGTGAGGGGGGTGGAGGGATCAGTAGAATTTCACTAATTTCAAGTGACTATTAATTATTATTATTTTTTTTTTTTGGATGGTTTTACAACATACTGTGTACACATTAAAAACACATTTACCTCAAGAGAAGTTGTGAAATCGAAGATTGCTTGGTCGAGCTGCTCGATTCGATTCCTGGTTAGTAACAATTCCGTCAGACTCACCAGTCCGTTGAATGTTGATCTGAAAAAAGTATACATATAAAAATTATATATTTCTATACATAAGTTTTATATTCTTACTAGGTAGTACTTAGATAAGTGCTTCGTTGATGTAAGTCACAGCGTGATAATATATCGCCTAAACGGCGTGTCCCAAATTGACTTTATTAAATATATTGATTACAAAGTACCCTCCAAATAGAAATATTTAAAATATCTTCTATGTACAGAACCGTACATGTTACAGGTTTATTATGTAAGTATAGAAAACTAATAAAACTTACTTATTCAAATATCCGATCGAATTATAACCGAGGTCCAGTACTTTCAAACTGTTCATGTTAGAGAATAGGCCGACAGGCAGACTCTTCAAGTCGTTGTTACCAAGTTTAAGTTCAGTCATCGAACTTTGTTCCAAAAATACATCACTATATAAATAGCCGATGTTATTATGACTGAGGTTCAAATCATTTAATTTTACACTTTTAAATATATTATTTGGTAAATATGTTATATTGTTTCCTTGTAAAGATAACGTTTTCAAATTCGTCGTGTTAACGAATAGTTCGGCTGGTATATGTTCGATAAAACTTCTGTCGAGTTTCAAGTTGTAGAGTGAGGGTAGATTCGAAAAAGTTTGGTTTTCTAACTTTAAAGGTGCGTTATTGTCGAAGATAAATATCTGAAAGTGATAATATAATAGTGATATTAAAAAATAATATAACAAAAAATAAACAACTTGACGACCTGACAATTTAATGTTAATCTGTTAAAATTTAATCATGCGTTGATGATGATGATGGTGGTGGTAGTGGTGGTGATGGTGGTGGTAGTGGTGGTGGTGGTAGTGGTGGTGAAGGTGGTGGTGGTGGTGGTTGTGATTGAGGTGGAGGAGGAGGAGGTGGTGGTGGTGGTGGTGGCGGTGGTGATAATGTTGTATGTCAAGAGGTCGTCAGACGGCTCCTTAATAATAATACAAAAACAAACCAACTCCAAAGATTCCGCAAGGAATAAAATTTAAGCCTATAAGAACTTTCATGGCCTATTTTTTCACCCTTAGGGCTAGGATTTTTTTCTTAAAATATAATTGGGACCAAACAGAAAGCGTACTGTGTACTAACAAAAAAAAAATCCCAATCCGTTCATAAATGACGGAGTTCTGAGGAAACAATTACCAAAATGATTTGAAGTTGGTTAAAATAAATATGAAAACCGAACTTTAATTACAGTAAAAGTTGTTAAAGAGATTTAATTTTTATACCTTAACTAAAACTGTTAATAATTTGGTCATGAATAGCATTTCACAAGAGTATGATGACTCACGGGGGACCCGCTAGCTCGAAGGCCTACAAATTAGGGGACCTATATTATTTATACTATACTCCGGTCGCGGAGCAGGAAGAATTTCGTATAAAAACCTCTTTGCTTCTGACAGTGGTCAAAAACATTTTTGTATTAAGTGGTGTTTAAATATTTGAATGACAAAAAAAAAATTACTAAATTATTAAATAAATTTTAGTACTATTTCCTTCTAGTTTGGTTTGACCATAACTGATTTTAATGGGTGCGCGATATATTATAGCCTATGCTACTTTTGAAAAATGTAACTATTTTAGGTGAACGGGCTATCAAAATCGCCTTTACAGTTTCAGAGTTCATCAGTGGTGGATTAAGTTCCTATATGGCGAGGAGGAATTTGCCCAGCATTGGGAAGGTTACAGGCTGATTCGGTTCATATATAAGGTACCTGTTCGAGTTTCTGTAGACCGGTGAACAAGTCGTCGGACAGGCCGAGCAGTTTGTTTGCGTACAAGTCCAAACGACCGATATTCGGCGTATGTTTGAACAATCCTCCAGGGAGATGAGATATGAGATTCTTGTTCAGACTGAGGTTCACGAGTTTCGTTAGACCTGAAATACGGACATACATTGATTAACCACACTCTCTAAGCATGATTCAGTGGAAATTTCATTAATTACTTTATTGAAGCTGTCTTCACTATATATCAGTGAATTTCAATAACAAGTTATATAGGTGAATACTGACTGGATATTCACAAATTCATACTCTCACTTTGATTAAAGTGAATAGTCACTTAAAATTAGTGAAATTCTACTGATTCATATTTAGAGAGTAGGAACAGACACAGTGTGTCAAGATTATGCATATTAATATAAATTAAAATTATAATAAATTTATATAAATGTTATTGGTATTGGTATTGGTTGTGGGCTCAATTTCGCACATTTAGATTCGCTTCTGGTCCATTATGCGTGAAAGAGGTCTGACTAATTCAGCCAGCCAAGCTCCTTCCGGAAGCTCAGAAGCCTCCTTGGGCATTCGCAGGCTTCTCGGAGCGTCCTTATTTCTTTAAGGATATATAAATATATATATAATGATATATAAACGTTAAAACCTGATGAATGCTAAGAATTTGTTGTTTGAATGTCTGCTTATTGAGTTTCATTTCGAGTTTCAATTTGTTGGAATTAATACTAAGAGTTGTAATATGACAGTGAGTGAGGGTGAAGGACCAAAGACCTTGAAATAATAGGTCTTTATATATGAAATTGACGTTTTCGATTAAATAATTAAACGCACTTTTTTTTCTATATTTTTTATTATTCAAAGTAATTTACCCATGGAATCAATGCATTTTTGCCAACGTAGTGGTAACTTATTGATGCCTTTCTTGAAAAACTGCTGGACGGGAGGCAACAAACTCTTCAAAGGCATTTTTTACTGCCTCTCGGGTATTTAACTTTTTTCCCGCCAAAAAGTTATCCAAATTCTGAAAAAGTGGAAGTAGTCTGTAGGGGCAAGATCTAGGGAGTACGGTGTATGACAGAGAACTTCCAACCCCAGCTCATGTAACTTGGAGACCGTCTGCTGTGCAGTATGAGGTCGCGCGTTGTCGTGCAGGGGAAGCGGAGCCGAGCGATCAGCCAAAGCTGATTGGAGACGTGCGAGCTTCCACATAATTGTGTTTAGTTCTTCACAGTACACATCTGCAGTAATGCTCATGTCGTTTGGTAAGAAGCTGTGATGAATTACACCGGCGCTAGACCACCAAACAGTTACCATCACTTTCTTATGGGCCATTTTTCGTTTAGGGCATTGTTTAGGTACTGAACCAGGATCTAACCAACTAGCTGAGCGCTTGCGATTGTCGAATAGAATCCATTTTTCGTCACTAGTAACAATGCGATTCAATATGCTTTCGTTTGTGTGTCTGTTGAGCAGTGAAAGACACATCCCGACGCGTATTTCGCGCTGGCGTTCATTCAATTCGTGAGGTACCCATTTGTCGAGCTTCTTTACCTTGCCAATTTAACGCAAATGGACCAATATTGTTTTAGTGCTAACTTCGAAAGCTGCTGATAATTCAACTGTAGTTTGAGAATCATCAGCCTCCACAATCGCCTTTAATTCGTCATTGTCGACCAATATTTTCGGCCGACCACGTGGTTCATTTCTAAGATCAAAATTTCCGGAACGAAAGCGAGCGAACCAATAACGGGTGGTACGATCGTTAGTAGTGTTCGCATCGTAAACGTCGTTGATGTTGCGTGCCGCTTCTGCCGATTTGCTACCACGACGGAACTCATACTCCATAATCACTCGAATTTTTAACATATCCATAATGACGAAAAACGTACAAATGCGATGTAAACAGAACGCTAACCATTAAACAAATGACTTATTATAATAATTAAAAAAATCAAAAAACCCGACTGCGTAAAATACTCTTATTATAAACTAAAAAGAATAAAACAATTTACTAGCTTTCATTTGATACCCATATTGCTACAGTAAGAAAAAAAATTCAACTCCCCCCCTTATTCCGCCATTTGCGGGCGCCATTTTGAAAATTTATATAGCCTATGTCACTACTACAATTTAGACAAATCCAACGACACCTCATATGTCAAAAACCGTCCAGCCGTTTGGGCTGTAGGGCGTGCCAAAGAAATGGACATACATACATACATACATACATACATACATACATACATACATACATACATACATACATACATACATACACTCGAAAAACATAACCCTCCTTCTGTCGCAGTCGGGTAAAAAAAGAATTCTATATTTTGAAAATAAAAATAATTTGACGGCCGGCTGGTCGAGTGGTCAGGCAACTGGACACTACGCAGCGGTCGCGGGTTCGAATCCCGCACGGTGCAGATAAACTGTATGACGAATATAGATGTCTGCACCGGGTCATGGATGTGTATTTATGTATATATGTATTTATATCTTAAATTTATTTCCGTTCCTAGTACCTGTAACACAAGTTCTTACGAACTTAGCACGGGGCTAGGTTAACGTGGTGTGATTGTTGGTTAATATTTATTATTTATTATTATTATTATTATTTGAAATTCAAGTTCTTTGCGAATATTTTTTTTTTTTTTTTTTTTTAAATAGCCAGTACGACGAAACGGCAATTTCATAGGTAAAGACCTATTATTTACGGAACAACCTTTAAAATACATCCTTTCTAAGGAGGTATCCATTAATTTTTCATGTTTAGAGAATACGTACCTTCAAAAGCATCGACATGTAGATATTCGATTTTATTATCAAACAATAATAATGTTTGAATTTCGGGGGTATTCTTGAACGCTCCTTTCGGTATGCTTTTGATTCTACCCTCGGCTAATTCCAACGTCGTCAGTTCGGACAGGATATCGCTGGGTTCTGATTTCAGATCTAAGAATGCTTTCTTCATGATGAAGCTCTTGAGATTCGGGAGAAGAGATAACGCACTGTACGGTACGGATGTTGTATTTTCATCTGTGAAATAAATTAATAAATAATTTAATTTTCTTAAATATAAACGAGAAATATGCAAATCTGCTTTTACAATCGTCTTACAATGGCCGTGCGGTAACCGGCAGAGAAGAGTAATTCCGACCTCATTCTGGAAATGCATTTACGCATCCCGCCGCATAAGGTGACGGGTACGTGGGACTCACTGATACGGCAGAACGTGCCAGAATACCGCACTAAAACCCAGCGGTGCCCTCATCATCGTAGTGGGGCGCCACGGGATCGCTTTCGCATGCAACCGTGTACGAGTACATCTACCTAGGACAAAATGTCCAACTTGGTAAGTCCAACTTCGAGAGAGAGATCAATCGTCGAATCCAGCTTGGGTGGGCAGCGTTCGGAAAGTTAAAAAAAAATGTCTTTTGATCCCTCACACCTCTGTGCCTGAAGTGGAAAGTCTTCGACCAATGTTTGTTACCAGTGATGACATACAGATGTGAGACGTGGTCTCTGACTATGGGCCTTTCAAACAACCTCCAAGTCGCCCAGCGTGCAATGAAGAGGGCTATGCTTGGTATTTCTCTGCGAGATCGAATCAGAAATGACGAGATTCGCAGACGATTTTTTTGAGGTTAAACTACGCGATTTGTCACAACTTTGACATTTAAAAACAATATATTTGCATATGGATGAAAGTTGACACATGCGTTCTAAATTAATTCATCATTTAGCCGGGAAGCAATGAGGCACTTTCAAACTTAAAATTACAATTGAAAATCTAACTTTCAATCTAGGCGTTATAACAAGTATGCTTAATTAAAAAAATCAAAAAACCCGACTGCGTAAAATACTCTTATTATAAACTAAAAAGAATAAAACAATTTACTAGCTTTCATTTGATACCCATATTGCTACGGTAAGAAAAAAAAATCAACTCCCTCCCTCATTCCGCCATTTGCGGGCGCCATTTTGAAAATTTATATAACTTATGTCACTACTACAATTTAGACAAATCCAACGACACCTCATATGTCAAAAACCGTCCAGCCGTTTGGGCTGTACGGCGTTCCAAAGAAAGGGACATACATACACTCGAAAAACATAACCCTTCTTCTGTCGCAGTCGGGTAATAAAATTAAAATCACTCACCGACATCATACATCCTAAATTTGGTGACACCGTTCAATCCCTCGAGGTGAACCGCCTCCAGGTTCCCCACGACCCTTCGCAGCTTAACCAGGGTTGTTCCAATCGCACCGACCACGCGCAGGGGACACGCCAAGCTCTCGCGGGACAAATTACAAGTTTCTACTGTTAAGGAGCTGAGATTCTTGTTCGTTTGGTCTGTTTCTATATATTTGTCGATGTAAGGCTT
This sequence comes from Euphydryas editha, assembly GCA_036937285.1. Classification (NCBI taxonomy): domain Eukaryota; kingdom Metazoa; phylum Arthropoda; class Insecta; order Lepidoptera; family Nymphalidae; genus Euphydryas; species Euphydryas editha. Next base: position 753,283 of record JAUPFZ010000029.1, read on the forward strand.
CGCTTCTTGTAATTCGTCGCATACAAGTGTACTGTTCTGTAAAGTTTAATTATTTTACTGATGAGTCGAGGTGAAGTTGTATTCACTACATATCAGTGAATTTCAATAACAAGTTAGTGAATACTCACAAATACAAATACAAATATTCAGTAATCATATTAATGGACTCTAATATCCAATTAGTGACTAATCAATGTATGACATTGATTAGTCACTAATTCTGCGTGGTACGACTCTCACATGGATAAAAAGTGCCTCTTAAAATAGCCTCTTAAAATTAGTCAAATTCCACTGATTTATTTTTAAAGAGTTCAGACAGTTATCTGACGTCTAAACGTATTTAAAAGATAAAAAATTCTGAAATGTTTTATCCAAGGAATTTCTATCATAACTGGAACACTCACTTAATAAAATTGTATATTCAAATATGCACCTTGAAATATTTGACATAAGGTTGACATTGGCTCGGAACGATTTTTCACATGTAAAGTGAAAAATCGTTCCGAGCATTTCGTTGACAACCGGTATTTTGTCTCTTTCGTACGACAGTTGCCTTGAATCTGCTTGAATCCATGGAAGAAAGAGATACAATCCCGGGTTTAGGAACGGTTTTGGAGTACATGTGAGCATTCCAGTTTGTATATAAATTCCTTGGTTTTATCTATTTCACCATCAAAGTCTATTTTGTCAGATAATTCTATTCGTAACATTTCAAAGCATAAGATTTATTTAAGACAAAAAAATACCGATTTAAAAAAAAAAATTCCAAAAAAAAAAATGCATAAAAAATAAAAAAAAACACCAAACTAGAAAAAGACCACCTCGAAATACTACGATGCTCTTCCGAACCATTCTATACAGTTTTTTTTTTTTTTGTTCATTTTATATCAAAAAGTAATAAGCTGAGAACATCGTCAACGTAGTCGAAGTCAATTAAATACGCATTAATAGAGATAACTCAAAAACTAATAGTCAAATCTCGCTCTAATTTAAATGGGACCACATGACAACTGTAGAATATAAAAAGAATCATCAAAATGGTACACCCAGTAAAAAGTTAGGAGACTTACACCAGAAGCAAATATTTATCAAGCGGGAATCGAAACGCATTCGTTTGTTGAATCTCAAACTAACTTTAAATTTTTTGCTAAATAGACCAGTGCCGATAGGTAAGAAAATGGTAGAGTGAAAAAAAAAATTATAGTAGGATGAAACTTATTGGAAAAGGAAGAGAATATAACAAAAATGCAGGAAAAAATAAATTACGGACGATCTGAGTTCGGGAATGGGAAGGGAGGGGGGTTTAAGGGTAAAAAATGGTTTATCGCGATTTCCGGCAAAACTACAAGTCCTATGGAAAAAAGTTCAATGGCAAAGTTGTAGGTAGTAAAAAGATCTACAACTTTTGTGTTTACACTTTTTTCACATAACCTCAAAATTTATGTGAAAAATTCAAATAACCAAGTTTTGGTATTTATATTTTTATCTTTTACAAAAAATTTTTTTTTTTTTTTCACGAAATTTAGTGAAAATTTATCTTTCTATGTCTCAAACACACTGTAATCTTTTTGATTTAAAATATTTATTTTTTTCACCTTATTTTGACTTAATATCGAAAAACCACCCTAATTTTTACCCGACTGCGACAGAAGGAGGGTTATGTTTTTCGAGTGTATGTATGTATGTATGTATGTATGTCCATTTCTTTGGCACGCCCTACAACCCAAACGGCTGGACGGTTTTTGACATATGAGGTGTCGTTGGATTTGTCTAAATTGTAGTAGTGACATAGGCTATATAAATTTTCAAAATGGCGCCCGCAAATGGCGGAATGAGAGGGGGGGAGTTGAATTTTTTTTCTTACTGTAGCAATATGGGTATCAAATGAAAGCTAGTAAATTGTTTTATTCTTTTTAGTCTATACAAATAATAAATCTGTTAAAATCTCCGTTTTATTAATACACTATATATCATCAAGAAGAAATTTCAATAGCGCGTATTTTTTTGTATCAGCGCCATCTCTCATCGTGTTTTTCTCTGTGCACGTATCACGTAAAAAGTACAAAACCAATGTAAATAACTTTAATACATAAAAATTATTCATAACTCACAGTATAATTTAGTTTTTGTTTCATTGTAATTAAATTTAAAAATAAATATTTAAGAAAATAGAAATAGGTACCTACGCCGCCAACGCCATCTGGTATAAGGAATCTTAAAAACTCACAAAACTTACTTTTGAGTTATTTTGTTAAACTTAAAAGTTTACTAAATATGTCGGATAGGAATAGAAATCGTTTTAATATTTTAGATAAACATCATTTTCAATTAATATAAGTACTAAGTACTAAGTAAATGTCACTAAAAATAAAAACGATATGCTTTCATTATACGATAGATGGCGTATGTAGGTGATAAAAAATATAAATTTATAATTTTTAAAATTTTAGTTAAATACCCGTGCGAAGCCGGGGCGGGCCGCTAGTTTATAATAAGAGTATTTTAAGCAGTCGGGTTTTTTTTATTTTTTTAAATAAGCATACTTGTCAATCTAAAAATCTCACGTCAAAATATCTGCTTTTTTTAATAAAGTCGATAGGCTTTTCGATTATTGAAATCTCTACTTTCTGATGGTGTAAAAAAATACATTACTAGGGTAAATTGTCTCAGAAGCTTGGAGGAGTATGCTCTTATACTTTTTCTTATTAAGAGAGAATTTTACCCGGCAGTGTGACGTTATTAGGTTGTTACAAAACCATGCAGAAAATATACCATTCCAATCTATCGAATTGTGCCATATTTAAACACATTTTACAGACTTAGATAAACTGACTTTCTGGCGCAAAAAAAATGTCGGAGACACCAGACAAGAGCCCTCCATGGCCCATTATGCTCGATTCAGAACCACGATCTAAGGGCCAAGAGACATACGCGGTGTTACCAGTAGGTCAACCTAACTCCTATATAGTTTTGCAGCCCTGCACACACTACACTATACAGCGTCCTTTTAAGATGACTCACCTTCTCACAAATAATTTTCAAGCGACTGGCCGGCCTGTCCACGTCGACCGTTAGATTGCCGCTGGGCAGAGTGCAGCTCAATATTATGCGCCCAGCACCGATCTCCTCACTGCAGCCTTCCTCAGGTCCGCCCCAGTAGCTGGCCATGTCTTGTATGTCCCTGTGGAATTTTTGAGACATAAAAAATTGTTTATTTTTTGCCTTGACACATTGATAATATAAGTACCTATATTTAAACGCGATTACAGAAAAAAAATACTTATTTATCACATTGTCCTACCGTTTCAAAAAAAAATATATATCTTGAGTATATGTATAAGAGGACAAAAAGAAAAGACATTTTCTGACATAATTCGGTGAGTGACACTTTTCAAAAAGTATTTAAAAGAATTTTTCATTAGTAGTCTCTTAATATATAATTAATTTTGAAAATTACTATTAAAAGAAATCGAAAAAAGGCTTTTTCGAAAAACTCGAATACCGTTTGAAATAAATAGCAAAAAAATGTAACTATTATTTTTATTTGATACCAAAACGATCTCCCAAGTGCGAGTCGAAAAAGACGCAAGGGTAGATTTCCTATATAAAACCAGACTATACCCTTACAGTGGAATTTTCTAGCGTAGTTCAAGTAATATTGAACAGTTTCTCACTCGTTTTCCTTTTCCTTCCTTTTCTATTCTATCGTTGTCCTTTTCCTTAAAAACAGTGGATAGTGTTGGAAATATACGATAAGGCTAGTTTTAAAGTATCGATGATTTTTATATACATTAAAACAAAATATATATTAAAGTAACATTTATTTAATTGAAAATAATTAAGTAATTTGTAAAATGAATTTTTATATAGAATTTTGTAGCATATATTGTATACTACTACTTGTATACTACTGTGTATTATTACATAATAATTGGTAGGTACAAGTACCAATTATTATGTTTGAAAAAAGTTTTTTTTTTTCGTCTAAACATCAATATCGTGAAATAAAATGTAAATATATAAAATAAATTATTTTCTATATTTTATAAAAAAAAAATCATAGATATTCAAAAACTATTTAAAATTAGTTATTATATAATTATTTATTTATAATATAAAATATAAATAAATAATTATTGAGATATCGTAACGACATTTTTAATATTTTTTATAAAATTTTCCCATCACATCACTATAAATCTACGGACGATCAACGTCCGAAAGAACGCGTATTCAAACTAACCAATCACGTCACGCGTTCCGTTTCCCGCGCGTCCCGAACTTTCCACGAATGTTAGCGAACTCTAAATTTAAAAAAAAAACCAGCCAAGTGCGAGTCGGACTCGCGCACGAAGGATTCCGTACCATTATCTATAAAAACGGCAAACGAAAAATCACGTTTGTTGTATGGGAGCCTCCCTTAATTTTTTTTATTCTGTTTTTTAGTATTTGTTGTTATAACAGAAATACATCATCTGTGAAAATTTCAACTGTCTATCACGGTTTATGAGATACAGCCTGGTGACATACGGATGGACGGACAGCGGAGTCTTAGTAACAGGCTCCCGTTTTACCCTTTGGGTACAGAACCCAAATTTGGTGTGAAAATTACTTACAAAATAGAACATTCACCGTTAAAATTAATGAAACATTAAGTAGCCACATCAATGTGACAGTCGGTACAGCTCAAGGATCGGTACTTGGTCCAGTCCATTTCTTGTCCTATGTAAACGAAATGAGTAACTGTATAAAAAAGTGTACATGTTATCAATTCGCTGATGACACGTGTCTCATGGTGGCTGATAGTAATCCTGAGGAGGCCAAAAAGAAGTTACAATATGACTTCGACGCATTGATACAGTGGTGCCATGATGTAGGAATTGTTCTAAATGTAAACAAAACTAAACTTCTAATAATAAAATCACCACACCAACGAAATACTATGACAACAAAATTGATTGCTCACAATCATAGTTGTTTGCATACCAAAGATAAAAATAACTGTGCTTGCTCAGCTGTTGAAGTTGTTAATTCGCAAATGTACCTGGGTCTGATGATAGACAGCAAATTTTCATGGAACTCACATATAGATCGCGTATGTGACAAATTAAGACAGTTTTTGGTTAACATTATCATTTTATAAAACAGAATCCCATTCAAAATTAAATTGTTACTTTATTATGCTCTCGCTGACTCGTATATCCAATATGGCCTCAGTAGTTATGGTCGCACCTACAGCAGTAATCTGAATAAAATATATAAATTACAACTAAGAATATTAAAAAACATTGTCTCACAGAAAATTAGGACTGAATTTCATGACAACGAAATGGCATATTTTACTTATTGTAAAGTATTACCAATACAATATAAGTTTCAGTATACTATTTTAAAAGAAAATTTCTGGAAAACTAAATTTAGACAGCGTGTTATACACCCTACACGGGCCGTAGCGAAAAACCAACTCAACACAACTCGTGCCAACAATTTATATGGTGAGAGAACGGCCAATTACATAATCCCTCGTTTATTAAATTCACTACCATCTGATTTAGTTGAATGTATAAAAAAAAAAAAATTAAACAAAAACTTAAAATGTACTACCTATTGACTAAGTCTTTAGAAGAAAAATAAAAAAAAATAGTTTATTATTAAATTATTTTATTTAATTATTATATTTATTGTTAAATTTAGAAGAAAAATAAAAAAATAGTTTATTGTATAATTATATTGCAATAGTCTTAATTTAGCAACTAAAATTATATATATTTTTTTAATTTTACATTGTACTATAAAAAAAAGAAAATAGTAGCATTGTACAAACCTTAGTGGTTTTCTTTTGCTACCTAGAGTTATAAATTTGTAAATATTGTTTTTTTCTGTATTTGATAATTAAATTAAAAAAAAAAAACCCTAAAAAATCGATATGCAATACCTAGTTATTGGAGGTTATCTGTATGAGGCGTTTATTTATTAAAGTTACTCCTACCGACATACTATCCGTGCGCAGAAATTTTGCCGATGACCACCCCTCCCAACGGAGTTGACTGCGTCCCTCGCTCGTCTGATATGTACCGTTAGCAACGCAGCCGATACGTACGTGCAATTTTTTGCTTTCGCTCCGAATTAATTAATTGTTGTTTTCTTAGGTTTTACTTGTTTTGTTTTTGTTACTTTTTTGTTTTCGTTGTTTGGAACCATTAAACTTTTATTTTACGGCTTCGTTTCATTCATTCACTAAATATTAATACATAAAAATATATAATCTACGTAATGACAATAGCGTTTTTTATTTGCTATTTATAATTACACTTTATATTAAATTTATAATTCGACCGAGACTATTTTTTACTAGTTTGATGTAAAATATATACATTAATAATCTACCTTTATGTGACCTTTTTTTTCAACCCTACTGACTATCGACGCGTGACGTCACAAGGCCATCGGCAAAGTTTCTGCGCACGCATAGTACGGATAAAAATATTCTTTGATATGTTCAAAATATTTCCAAGAAATGTCTCGCTAATGTTATTCTTTATCGATTTCCTATTACGTAATCGTAAACATATTTGAACTTATAATACACTCATATATATTTTTATATATCGAACTTTAACAAATACATTTTTATAATTAACTAGCGGCCCGCCCCGGCTTCGCACGGGTATTTAACTAAAATTTCAAAATTTTAAATTTATATTTTTTATCACCTACACCTGCATCGATACTGGAAAATATTTTATAATACACGGATTGAGTCGTCAAACATATGTCAAAATAAAATGTAATTTAAATTAAAAGCACTAAGGAGTATTGATATCAAATTCGAAGCAAATAACTTTAAACCCCCTTTTAACCCCGTTAGGGGATGAATTTTGATAAAATACGAAATACGTCTTCAATCAATTCTGTTTAAGAATATTTATGCAAAATTTGATGTAGATTGGACCAAGGAATCACGCTGTCCCATACAAACTTTGCCCCGCTTTAGGGGTGGAATTTCGTAAAATCCGTTCTTAGCTGATCTCCACTTGGCGAAAGGAATATTCCTACCAAATTTCAAGTCTCTAGGTCTTATTTTCCAGAGATATAGTGATGAGTGAGTGAGTGACCTTTCGCTTTTATATATTTAGATAATGTTAAACGATCTGGTATATTGGTGCGAGTAATCGCCTTAACGCAGGCGGATACGATTTCGATTCCCGTCCGGGACAATTATTGGTATTTATATATTTTTTGATTTTCGATCTGGTCTCCGCACCGTATCTCGGAGACAGTTTAGCAGTGGAGCAGCGTGGTGGATTAGGCTCCAGTCCTATATGGAGAAAAGGTCTTCGCCCAGCAGTGGGACGTTTACAGGCTGATTCAGTTCTATTCATAATTAATCCGTACTCTCTATACATGAATCAGTAGAATATTCATTAATTACGTTAGTGAAGCTATATTCGCTACGTATCAGTGAATTTCAATAACAAGTTAGTTAATACTGACTAACACACACACAAAAATTCAATGATGAAATCAGTAGACTCTGATATTCACATATTCATACATTGAATAGTCGCTAATTATGCCTGGTACGATTCTCAGATTGATAAAAAGTGAATAGTCATTTAAAATTAGTGAAATTCTACTGATTCATTTTTAGGGGGTAGATTTAAATTACTTACGATAACTGCGCAAAAGGAAAATGATAAATACATTAAGAAGATATTTATTTATTTATTTATTCGGGAACGTACAGAAAAAACAGAAGTGGTTTAATGTCCCCGAAAAGGAGTGTCACTCAGCTATTATGAAGTACCTAAATACTTCGTAGCTGATTTTCAGTGATCTCCTGAATTTTTTATGTTTTAATTTAAAATAAAATAATATATATTTCTCAGAATTATATCGATACATTACGAGACAGAATTTTTTTTTGTTAAAACCTGACGAGGAAAAGAAACAGAATCGGATTCCAATACAAACTTTTATGATATTACAAAAAAATGACTTCGAGAAAATTGATTTACAAATAAAATGCATGGAAAAATCTCATACCCTATTTTTTCACACCCCTGGTACTGGTATTTTGGTGGTGGACCAAACCAAAAGTACCACACGAACAAAAAAAAAGTATATTGAAAATTGATTTACAAATAAAATGCAAGCATATAAAAAATTTCTTAACCTATTTTTTTCACCCCTGGTGACCTATTTCACCTATTATTGTACACCAAGAAGAGGCAACATTAAAACAAAAACATTTAAAATATTATGTAACAAAATAGGCGGCTTCATCGCTAAAAACTGATATCATCCAGGAAAACCTTAGAGCAGAGGAAGTAAGATTTTAATTATGTCAGTTTACAATTATCACACCTGGAGGAGAATAATTCAATAAATAGACAAAAATAATAAATAAAATCATTGGTTGCTGATAATGTTAATCTTGCACATAAGTTACTCATAGGCTTTATCGGCATGGGCTAAACTGACCCTTAGGGCCTCTTCTTCGTCAACTAATAAACCACAAAATTTGCTTTCAAATGGAGATATCTGACAGATCAAGTGCAGTTTGATATTGTAAAAGAAAAATATTACATGAACTCGTATCTGTTGGATAACGTTATAGGTCAGGGTTTAAAAATAACAAAAGGTGATAATTATATTACTGGATACCTAAAGGTTACGATTAAATTTCAATGAAATGTTTAAGCGAATTCTTAAAAATTGGAAGAGATTGGGCACGTCTAAATGACAAAGGATTGGAGGACTCGCTCTGGAGGTCGATGAGGGAGGCCTACTTTTAGCAGTGGAGATCCAATGGCGATATGATGATGATGATGAAATTGATAATGTTAAGGAATCTACAGTCGGGCAAAGATTTAGTATAGAAAGTAAAGGACTGAGAAGAAATTTCAAAAAGCATATTCTTATTAGAGCGTAGACTGCATTCGTGAGGAACATTAATATAGATACTTAAACCGTTCTCTTAGGTAAGGAGTGGCTGGATTAAATAATATGTAGTATAATAACCTAACAGGAATCAAACTTACGACCGTCTGTGTTATGATGACTTCTCGCAACACAACACTAGAAATGTCGTGGGGTTTCGGTGTGTTTTAAAGTAATTTCTACACTTACATATGGACGTCGGCCGCCGCCATCGCGACGAGAAGCAGTACCACCCATACTAACATCCTGCATTAACTCCGGTCCATATCTGTAACAAATTTTATTATTTATAAGCACTGCTTTATACCCACTAGCAGCGAAACCCGGCGTTGCCCGAGTCAAATAAAAAATAAAAAAAATTAAAAATATCCCTCAGTATTCTAGAACATTCTGGGAAATTCGGGAATGTTCTAGAACATTCTGGGAAATTCTGGAATGTTCTAGAACATTCTGAAAAAAAATGAAATTTTGTAGAAAGAATCTCAATATTGTCACGCACAAACGTACTCTACGCCATTCGGCACAATCTCGAGCTAATATTAGTCGTACGATGTGTTAGAAAAGAATAGAAGTATCTCATTATTCATTTTTATCACCCACGTTCATCAACTTCCACTTACCGCAACCAAACTCCCTTACTTGCAAGTGCACACCTACGGCACACACACATACGTACAATGACATATACACAAATTTTGTTTATTGTCCAAGTCTGTTGGCAACACGGTCTTAAATACACATCACAGATCCAATGACTGCTGCATATACTATGTGTATAGTGTTTTTTTTTTATTATTATTTAATGTATTTTTGAGCATTATTATAAAATATTAGCATTCTGCAATTTTTTTCCATATAAACTTTAACTGTGCCAAATTTCATAGTTATCCGTCCGCGTAATTTTCGTAAAAAGGGGTAAAATGATTGCTTCACGTATTAATATATAGATATAACAAATAACATTTATAACGCTATCCTTGTGAATTCACTCAATGTACAAGTAAAAATATCCGTCTCCTCTGCTACGAGGTTGAGAGTGCGAAGCGCCCGCGTCAGTGGCGCCTCGTTCAATAAATTAGTGCGACCACGAGGTACAGCCAGCAGGTGAGCCCGACATCGTCGTCACACATATCTATCTTGCTCTCCCAAACAGTATAGGTACATAATATCGCTCGCTTAATAATAAACCGAAATAAGTCAAAAAAACACTTTTGTGGGAAATCGGTGTCAAAGTTTTGAACCTCTACCTTGTTTGAGGCATTCTATCGTCTTTGTGATCCATTAAATCGGTCATTTTGCGCTGTTTCGCGTGACAACCAGATTGTACCTATTCTTTGAGCTGAGTTAGTTAATTTTATCAGAAAAAGTAGAAATCAAGAAATTTTGACTTATTTCGGTTTATTATTAAACGCGCGATATATCGGCGTGATGTACCTTACCCCTAATTAACCAAAATAAATATAATACAAATGCGAGCTCCCTCCTGACTCGTAGCTCGTTATAACCAACCATACCCAACACAAACAAAGTTAGCTACATAAGAGGATAAAAAGCTTTTTCTTTGCCTTGTCCTACTCCCAAAGGTTGTCTGGAAGAGATCGCTCTTTTAGCGATAAGACCGCCTATGTACATCTTCCCTAATTGTAATACTTTTGTTCTTTTAATTAAAAGTCTAAAAACGGATTTTATCGCGTTTATTTCAAATTTCAGTGTAACAATATTATATTCGGCCACCCGCCACCTCAGTCCCCCGAGATCATGGACGCTGTAAAGGGTCCGAAACGTCGGGAAATAATTTAAAATAAAATATTGTTAAACTGTAATTTGAAATAAACGCGATAAAATCCGTTTTTAGACTTTTAATTAAATGAGTAAAATTCGCGTAAATATAAGAGAACAGTACTTTTGTTCTTTCTATCTTTTATTGGTGTACAACCATATAGCCTAAAATATAAGAACCTATACTTGAGCCAAATTCGATGTGGAATTTATGTAAACAAACCAAATGTCATCGTGTATGTCACACTTTTAGTAATGAAAAATTGTAATTTATCACCAATTTCCTAGTTATACATTAATAATTTTACTTTGAACTTGTTTCCTAGAACTTAACCGCCAAATACGTAATACACAAGAAAATTTGCTTATAACAAAAATTAACAAATTTGTAATTACTAATATACATCTAACAACCCAAAATTTTTGCACTGACAGGAAAATTTCGCAGATAAGCAACATTTGGTCTTTTTTTGATCAGTCGTTATATTGTTAAAGGTAAATTGTTATCAAGTTTTATACACAATTTCAAATATTATAATTATTATGTTTATTCAACGTAAGTAAAGTAAAATAAATAATAAAAGAGAATGAGTGTCTGAAAATGGATTTTTAATCATATTAAATCCATTTTAAAACAAATGTTGTTTTATTTTGAATGCTATTCAGGGATAGTGTAGCTATTTTTAATATAGGCATATGCATTTATGAAAATACTTAGAAATCATTCAGTGGGAAATTAGTATACCCACGTTAACAAGTAAATTTTACACATAATTATAGATAATATTTAAGTATATCTAACTTTCTGACTTATTTATTTCAAGTTTTATGTAACTTGTACTACTATGTATTAATATTAAAAATTATAATTTTTATAATTATTTTCCAATAGGCTTGGCTTGCTTGCTAAGCAACGATTTGTTGGTAAACATTCCATATCGAATTTGGCTTAAGTATATATAATTATTTTGTTTTGTATCCGCTCCAACATGAGACTATATTTAGTCTCATGTGGGGCCCAGATGACTGCGTTTCATTCCAATTGGCTTCTCACTGAAGTGTTATTTATATAAAGCGATAATTAATCGTTGCTATATTTGTAAAATTACAAATAGTAAATAAAAAACTTAACTAAGTAACATTTAAATTCATTCGTTATTTTTAACCAGACCAGAAAGAAATATTTGTATAAATGTGTAAAATATCTGCCTCGAATGGGAATCGAACCTTCTCGCACCACTATACTAGAGCGGATTAGTAACTTAACACACACACATACACGCACGCACGCATACGGACTCGCACGCGCGTGCTCTGTCTTCTCTTCTTAAGGGAGACTTCGTCCTTGGAGTGCCATATTTCAGGTGTTTACGTTTTTTTTTTTTTTTTTTTAAGGAAACAAGTAAAGCAATCTTTAACGTTCTGTATATCATGAATAAAAGCAAGAAAAAAACCGAACTCAAAAAGCTTTACTTTTTTCCTTAAAAAAAAAAACGTAAACACCTGAAATATGGCACTCCAAGGACGAAGTCTCAGGAAGCAGCTATACCTACACTGTTTAAAAATATATATATAATTTATATTTTTAAATAGTGTATATATCCTTAATACATATATAAATAATTTAACCAAGGCCTGTTTCATTGGTTGCTAACAAAGTTTTATCTAAAATATAAAAATAAGTCGGGTTTTCCTTCCTGGCGCTATAATTCCAGAACGCACGAACCGATTTCCATGTTTTGCATTCGTTGGAAAGGTCTCGGGCTCCGTGAGGTTTATAGCAAACAAAATTCAGGAAAAATTTCAACGGAAAAGCAGGAAAACAGGGAAAATCATTTTTCACATACAGCGCCATCTGTGATACGTAGCATGTACTACAAACCAATATATATCAAACGAAATGTTACAAAAAAAGAAGCCATCTGTTGGCGAAACTGAGTTCGCCGGGTTTGCTATTTTATTTATACTTTATCTATAATCACAGGCATCAGCTTCCAAGAACACAAAAGTTTCGTAGGCGTTCATATAAAATAACATTGAAAATTAATTGTTCAGGCACTAAATCACAAGAAATGCAACTTTTTCGGTATTACACTTACTTTATATGGTAAAAATATGTTTTTATACGAAATATTGCACAGATCAATTATAAATCCGTCGCACCTTAGTAACTTTTTTTAAGATCGCTAAATTTGACATAAAAGCAAGGAATTTATATACAAACTGGAATGCTCACATGCACTCCAAAACCGTTCCTAAACCTGGGATAGCATCTCTTTCTCCCATGGATTTAAGGCAACTCTCGTAAGAAAGAGACAAAATACCGGTTGTCAACGAAATGCTCGGAACGATTTTTCACTTTACATGTTATAAGCCAATGTCAAACTTATGTCAAATGTTTCAAGGTGCATATTTGAATATACAATTTTATTAAGTGAGCGTTCCAGTTATGATAGAAATTCCTTCCATAAAAGTAATAACGCTAGCTATCAAAAAAGGCGTTATGGTAGCAAATAAGCGCGGATTGAACGAACAATACGAGAAGACGTCACCAAAATCGCTAGAACAGTATGATCGTTTTCACGCTTACAATAAGATTGTTTTAAATACGTTGGGGTATCAAAATTCAATTTCTTATTATATTAATAGTGCTATAAGAGATTGTGATAGGCCCCCAGGAACTTTTCAGAGGTGAGCCGGACAGTCCCTATGGAGGAGAAGTCTGGCCTTTTCGTCGAGGCCAGCCTGTCGCTGGAGGGATCCTGTTGCCTGCAGATCCGGGACCCTCCAATTAAAGCGGCTGAAGGCTCCCGCAGGGGTTTAGTACGGTATTGCCAAAGTGCCGAGTCCGACATAGGTCTAGGACTGCCGACCCGGGCATCCTGGATATCATCCGTAAATGGATTCCCCTGCGTCACAAAAAAGGCCCCCAGGAACTTATTATCTATTGGATATAATATTTTACGTACAAACCATTTGAAACTTTATCGGCAACCAGGGAAACAGGCCTTCAGACTCAGGAATCCACAACCCTGGAGCGGAAACCTGGATCACTGCCAAGTGCGCTAACGTGCAAGTCAAAATATCACTGCACTCTGATCAGGAAAACAGACCTTCAGACTCGGGAATCCACAACCCTGGAGCGGAAACCTAGATCACTGCCAACTGCGTTAACGTGCCAGTCAATATATCACTCCACTCTGACTCGATTGTAAACATATTTACGTCGTTGCTTTATATATTATAAATAATTATTTGATAAGAGAACACATTGGAACTTATCTGCGCATAATTATTATAACGTAGGAATTTTTTTTACCAGTTTATTCATCATCGTCACTGATAGGTTTTATATATATATATATATATATATATATATATATATATATATATATATATATATATATATATATATATATATATATATAAACTCTTTTGCAAAAAAAACGGGCACTTAAGCAAAGAACTATTTATAGTTACTATTAGTTTGTTTGACAATTTTAGGTATTGTTATCCTCAGAATTTTATAAATTAATTAGGAAGGAATAGTTTTCATCAGTTTTATCATAACATTTTAATTAAATTATTAAGAAATAATGTTTATGCTCAAAACACTATGATTGTACCTGCTCGCTAAATAAAAATGAAACGCGTTAATTTCTTTGTTTTTCTTGAATACATTAAAAGCAGATAAAAGTTTAGTATTGAGTGTGACCCCCTCTTGCTGAAATCACAGCTTGCATTCGTCTGGGCATGCTAGTGAGTATATCTTTTATGGTTTCTTGGGGAATACGTTCCCACTCCGCGGTAATCACATTCTTTAGCTCTCTGATGGTCTGCGGAGCCGGCTGCACTGATCTCACTCGTCGCTTCAGAACGTCCCAGACATGCTCTATGGGATTGAGGTCCGGACTTCTAGCTGGCCAGTCCAAACGACGAATTCCGACTTCTAGCATATACGCATCCACACCGCCAGACCGGTGGGCGCGAGCGTTGTCGTCCATAAAAATTGAGTTTTCGCCAAGAGCGGTTAAAGCGGGTTGTGCAAAAGGAATTAGAACTTCCGTTATGTATCGGTGTCCAGTCAGTGTACCGTTTTCGATGAAGACTAACTCCGTACGATCCATAGAATTTATTCCTGCCCAAAACATAACAGAGCCCCCTCCATAAGGTGTGATTTCTTCAAAACATGCCTCTGCAAAGCGTTCTCCTCGTCTACGTAGCACTCGCCGACGTCGGTCTTCACCATGCAGAGATATCCTGGCTTCATCGGAGAACAATACCCTATCCCAGTCTTCATGAGTCCATGACACACAATTTCGAGCGAAGCTAAGCCTGGCAACTCGATGTCCACGGAGTAATTTAGGGCCGCGTGCCGGGCGATGACTGTGTATATTAGCAGCGAGAAGCCTCCTGCTGACCGTCCATAGACTAATTTACACATTTCTTACTTCTTCGAGGGTGTTCTTGAGGTCCACATAAGAAGATTTGAGATTTCTCAACGCTTGACTAACTAGAAAACGATCATCCCGTGGTTCGGTACATGTCTTTCTGCCAGAAACAGGCCTTCTCTTGACGGAACCGGTCTCTTGATAGCGCTGCCAGGTCCTTTGAACTGTCGACCGACTCACATTTAGCCTCTGAGCCACGAAGCATTGACTGCAACCTTCTTCAAGCAGCGCAATAATTTTGCTCGCTTTTATCACTTTATCTACCATTTTTGAGATTGCTAAACAGCAATAACAATACTTTTAAATGTCAAGAACACCAGATAATTTAATAAAAATTGACAAAAAGTTAATTAGAGTCGATATTAACTATAGGGAATTCGCGCCACAAAATGTAGTTAAAAGTTATTTTCTTTGAAAACCAGGCTCAGTCAAAAATTTGAATTTGGAATGTACTTTTATAAACATTATGGCACTTTTATAACTGGCCAGTAACATGTTCAAATGATTAAAACCTTTTTGGTATTTTATTTTTTTCAGCCAGGAAGAAAATCGAAACCGCCCGTTTTTTTTGCAAATGAGTTTATGTATGTATGTATACAAGATTATACAAATGACTGACACGTATGGGTATTTTTTTAACACAGGGGAATCCATTTACGGATGAAATCCAGGACGCCCGGGTAGGCAGTCCTAGACCTATGTCGGACTCGGCACTTTGGGAGTGCAATACCGTACTAAACCCCTACGGGAGCCTTCAGCCGCTTTAATTGGAGGGTCCCGGATCTGCAGGCAACAGGATCCACGTGTGGGTTTATATCAAGTTCAAATAGTAATGTTTCACTTATTTAAAAAAAAATTGTTGTCTGTAAAGTCGGTTTATGGACGATAATTTTACGTGATAACGTCATAAGAAAAAATTGCATACTTCTATGAATTAAATTGAATTCTTATCACTGAATTATCATTATTTTGTATAATACAAAGAATGAGTTAATTCAATTAATTACATTTTTTTTTTTTGTTATATTAACATTCATTTGCACTCGTTAATTCAAATATTTTATTCCTTAAATTATACAGATTAATTATAAGTAACAATGTGCTATTAACAATTAATTTACAACTTATATACATGTGTGATATTTAAGATCCTCCAATCTGCGTTATTGTTTTTAATTTACAAGCCGAACCCTTAGGCCGATCGTGCCTCTCTATCGCTTGTTCAGCGCTCTCGCTCGCGACACGTGACATTTCTACGTGCGTGCAACCGGCATTCATCGATTTACAAGACGTTATCACGTCAAAAGATAGAACTCCCGAACCTTCGAGTGTGGAAATTCGAAAAAAGCCAAAATATCTATTTATTTAGTTCTAACTAGTATTAGCACACCATATAGGGGAAGGTTTGGAATTTGATACACCATACTGCTCCACAGTCGGTTGGCAGATAATTAACCTAGCATGACTAGCGATCGTTATCAGGTGTCTATTATAACAACCGGGACCGACGGCTTTACGTGCTCACAAGAACCCAGAGCGGAAAAAATAAATATTTTCCCAAATCGACACATATATCTGCCCCGAGCCGAGCATCGCCGCGTTGCGTCGACTACTCGCATCACTACAACGGAACGGTTGATAAAGGTTTTAAAAACAATATTATTATATTTTTTTATCAATTGTAATAACATACTGGGTTTTACCAGAACGTCAATTTTTATCTACGCAATAATCAATAAAACTTATTTACAAAAAAAAATACTTATAAATATAAATTAGTTAAAAACGCGTAGTCTTCCTTTTAGACAAAAAAAGCGCGTAATTCCAAAAATTATGAAAGAGATAATTTTTAATTGTTATCATATTACAAAGTTCCAGACAAACTTTAACCCCCCACGCTACCCCCTTACGAAGGTAGTTTCCTAAAATGCCCTCTTAGCTAACGTCTCCTACTCATAATATATATCCGTGACAAATTTTAACTTCCAGATTTACCACCACCAATTACAATTACCAGTAACCACTCATGCAATGAGTGTGTGACCTTTCACTTTTATGTATATGACAACCGTTCCGGTGTGGTTGTGAGAATAATTTTCTTACCACCGGCGGTTGCGGGTTTGATTACCGCTCGTGGGAGATATTTGTATTTGTACAAATACATTCTGGTCTGTGTGGATCTCTCTACTATGCATCAGAGAACACGTCAAGTGGCCACAGATTCGATAGCGATCGTTACTCATTGAAGGGAAACTATCCTCGAACCCGCAATAGAACAGTATGGTGGTCCACCTTCTCCTATATGGAAAACAGGCCATTGTCCAGCTGTGGGACGGTTACAGGCTGATTCGGTTCAGCCTGTAACCGTATATATATATATATATATATATATATATATATATATACATGTGTGAGAGTGTGTGTGTGTGTGTGTGTGTGTGTATGTGAGATAACATCCTCGACCAACACCTGACCTTGAATTTATTCGCTATAGTTAACAGATATCCCTTTACTCACAAAAAAATACTTTGTGTGTTTTACCTGTACACGCGGTCGAAGTAAAACTTCTTTGAAATTGTGACAGATGACGATTAAATTAAAAATAATAAGTTGTAATGTAAGTAAGTCATGTTAGAATTTTAAAAACTATATATCTATACATACAATAAAATGGTAGGAAAGTCAAAACTGTACATTAATATTTTTTTAAAAGAATACTTAGGGTGTGATCTATTATCGATACCGAAGCCAAAAATATAGTTTTAGAATTTTTGTGTTTGTCTATATGTATGCCCGTAATAAACTCAAAAAGTACTGCATGGATTTACTTCGAATTTGGCACGAATATTATTAAGAAGTCGGGTCAACATATAGGCTACATATTATCACGCTATCACATACGGGGAACGAGCAGTAAACCTTTATTTCTTCAACGCATTCTGTAACAACGCGTAATCTAATAGCGTTCACGCTAACGTCGTCGTCGCGGGCAGCAGCTAGTTCTTCAAAAAAAAAGTATTTCATCCTAAAAAATGATGAAAAGATAAGCGCGCTACGGTCCTCTAGCTAAGTCGTTAATCATCTCAGATTCAAGGCCGCCACTTTTCGATGAGACACCGTAAACATGGATTCGTTTGGAGATGATGAAATTTTTGGGTTTTCACTCTCGCATAACTGGTTTTAATAAAACAAGTAAAGTTACGATGCTAGAGGTCACGGTGTCAATCTAACCGCCGATGTCTATAATTTTTACAGGCGATAGATCATGGTCTGTTCTTTGTTTGTTTATGTGTGTGTGTATGTGCAACTTTATTCGCTATTACATATTTTAAGTTTTATCTCCTCTTCAAAGGGAACTACTGAACGTACTGAATATCAGGATAAAAAATATCCAGTGTCCTAGCTCGTAATTTGGATTGAAATCATGGCAAGTTAAAATGGCCAAAATAAAGTCAAATAAAAAAATAAAAAAACGTGTGTGTGTAGTTATGTACGCACGTAAGAAGTTATACTTCTTTGGATTAACAGAACAAGAATAGCTAAAGATTTCATCCCGTATGCCACAACTCTTCGTTTGTAAGAGGAATGATAAATTAATAAAAATGAATTATTTTTAAAAAAATAATGCAATTATAATAATTTATAATGTAAACAAATAAAAAGAATACATACTGACAAATAACCTCAAATCTCTAAATGCACTTAAAAAAAAATTTTTTAAGTCCCTTTTATCAAGAATTTTTACAATGGCCTAACATTCACCATCAAATATAATCCAAAATCACATCCACACATGTATATTTATGAAAAATATATTTTTTTATCTCCACTGATATTAAAGACGCGTTGTAGATTTATGACTATTTGAGAAATAGCTTTGAATATAGTTGTAGCGACATCTATATCGCCGCATACGAATCGACGTTATCCTACATCGCGCTATCAAAGTTATCAAAGCGATTGAACATACATATATACAAGAACCCGACAACAACCGTGGGGCAGTCGGCCACCAGACACAACACCCGTCTGGTCGGAGGATCCTCCCTTTTTAATGGTTGATGAGGAACATTACATCCTCTTTCTCTCACCCCAAACTGGTGACCCCAACGTGATCAACGTCAGCGCAGCCCCGCAAATAGTTATGAGTTTTCACGGAAACTTGAGTAACAGCTATCAGCTAACTTCATCATGTCGCTTTTTGGCTGTCGATGTGCGCACTCATCGTAAAAATTCTACCCTCATAAATTATTTCAAACGCGCCAAAAGAAAGATAACTTCAATATATACCTCCAATTTGGCGTTTATAAACTACCCTCCAAAAATAATTTCATAATATTTTCAATGTAAAGAATCGGCACTGTTAGTTTTATTATAAATATAGATTCTTTCAGTCAATAAACATAAACATTAAACCGTCAGCTTCTTTCAAGATTAAAGCGGAATTATTTATACCATCACTCCTAACCGATTGCGTTGAAATCGAGTTGTGTGTCACGTTATATTTAAGACAGCTGTTGCTCACGACCAGGGCCGGCCTAAGACAAAAGGGCGAGTGTGCAAGACTTATATTACGGATGTTCATGGAAAAAATTATCGATTTTTATCCTTAATTATCCAGCGTCGGAAGTGCACTCGAAAAAAAAATTATACGTATTCCCAAAAAAAAGGTCATCGCTGGTACATGAAAAATGCCCCTATGATAAAATTATGCCCCTTTTTTTGCCCCTATTGTATGCCCTCCCAAAAAAGTCGAGTGTGCGTCTGCATAATTCGTACACCCTTAGGCCGGCCCTGCCCACGACTTGGATCGCGTGGAAATATTCATATTATCTATACTAATATTATAAAGCTGAAGAGTTTGTTTGTTTGTTTGTTTTAACGCACTAATCTCAGGAACTATTGGTTCGGGACTGAGCAATAATAAGAAATGTTACAAAAACGGGGAAAAATATTTTTTTTACAGAGCTTCCGTTGCGTCCTTTATTATTTCTGTTTTCGAGACATTTTTTAACTATATATCCACTATTAAAATAAATATAACATCACTCTTTTACTGAGAATTTTCGAAAAATAAAAAAACTCAATAATCTCAATAATACGTCGAACGGCCCAGGAATCAAAACTGAGACCCTTTGCTCGGCAGTAACCACTCGACCAACGAGGCGGGTTATCAACTCTTAATTGTTTAAAAATATTTAAGTACGTTTTTCCCTCAAATTAACGCGGGTGAAACCGCGGGGCACAGCTAATCCTATATATTACGCTAACCCATAACAAGCGTGCTCTTTTCCGGGACAAAAGTATGTATGTCTTACGGTCATTCTCTGACCGCTAAACTACCACATAAGAAAAAAAAATCGATCCCTTGCGCTTTGACATACACAAACAAACCCATCCCGTGGGAACAACCAACTAAATCTATACTAATATTATAAAGCTGAAGAGTGTTTTTTTTTTGTTTGTTTGTACACGCTAGTCTCAGGAACTACTGGTTTGAATTGAAAAATTCCTTTTGTGTCGTATAGTCCATTTACCGAGGAAGGCTATAGGCTATATTATATCACGATACGGCCAGTAAGAGCTGAGCATGAATAAGAAACGTAACAAAAATGGGAATAAATATTCGTTTTTGAGAGCTTCCTTTGCGTGCGCTCGGTAAACGGTTAAAGTTACGCAAAAACAATGTATAACAGAATTGATAGCCATTAAAAGTTCTTATTAACAGTTCGGTACAGCGTATATCCATCTGAAGGACTTAAGTTACGCTTTATCAATACACCACGGGGGCGAAGCCGCGGGCGGAAGCTAGTTGAATAATATAACACATCAAGATGATACCTTATGAAAATCATATTGTAACGGGCAAAATTGTGTAACGTTGGGCGGAGAGAAGTGAGAGGGAGGTGAGACGGTGAGGTGTGGAGAGGAGGGGTGAGGTGTGGTGAGGAGAGGATAGTCGAGCAGCTGGGCATTCCTCACAGAGTACTATGTCTATAACAGCCATAAAACGGGTCGTGAAGAAACTAGCGCCATCTGTATTTTATAGTTGGAACTAAATTACTAAACCGATATGCTTATAGCTATGTACAGGTATATTATATTTAATTTTATTCTTCAATATTATGTACATTTCAGGGATTGATAAATGAAATACAATTTAGCTAATAATATTTTTATTACTATGTACCTATTATAAGTAATTATCCTATGATATTATAATTATGTAAAGTAAAAGTCTTTTATCTTAAACTTAACACTACACTGGAGTCTTATCTCAGTTTTGAAGACACGACCATTCACAAAATTACTTTCTGGTCACAAATATGAGTTAGTCGGAGGAACACTAGCTCAACTCAACAACAAACGCATAACATAAAACACAAAAATCACGAAAATAAAATAAAATATCGCAAAAACCGGAGGAAGCATTAGAAATTGGCAGACATATGTAATTTTTGTGTTTTTAAGGTTGCCAACTTTTTTTGACAAAAAAAAGTATAAAACTTTTTGAATAGGAAAAAAAAGTTTTTTAAAGAAAAAAATTCTTTTTTAAATTAACTTAAAAAAACGTATTTTTGCGCGCTTTTAGCACATTCTAAATTTTTTTTGCTATTTTTAAATCTTTCTAAACTTTTTTGACAATCAAAATTTAAATAAATAAACAATTTGTTTTTAATTATATTTATTGACGTTCTCTTTCTCTTTTCTCGCCACTTTATATTCATTACCCGAGAGGGCGCGCGCAGGAACAGTTCATAATTTTATATCCCGTGTTTCTTAAGATATTAAAATTACCTAACGTAAGAACTGTTAGTCTAAAAGTAATAAATTATTTGTGTTATGGTGCAATTCACCAACTTAAACGTTATCTGACCGTTTTACGCCATAAATACTCAAAAATATCACTTAAAGTACAACATCTCTTCAGTGACGGTTAAATCACCATTTACCCACAAGTGACAGATTGTTTTGTGAATTGAACTAAGTGAAGTGTTACTTTTGAACCAACGGGTATATAGTGTTCTTCGAAGACTTCACTAGCTCTTCCTTCCTATAGTATAATCGTTCCTCACTATAAATATCTGGAAAAATAGAACGCCGCTGACGAATCGCCTAGTGTACTGGCGCCACCTAGTAAGCAGAAGCTCTTATATGCGTCAATAGTTAACGATACACCGGCGCCATCTAGAAGCCAATAGCAGAAATACACCTCGACATTGCAGATATATTTTTATAGCGCCATCTGTCATCAAAAAGGGTAAATAAAAAATAAATAAAAATTCATAAGATGTTGTGCGGAGTGTGTAACAAACCCAAAGCCGACTCAAAGGATGCAATCGCCTCCTGTGTGAACTGTACAACGATGTACCATATAAAATGCCTCAACCTTTCCAGAGAAGAGCTTCGTCATGCCCGCGGCTCGGGAAACATTCGGGTCTGTCCTTCTTGTATGACAACCAAACGCCGTCATATCACAGACTCGACACCGATCCGCGGTACGACTCCTTCTACGGAAGAAGCAGTTCAAACCTCGAATAGTTTTACTGGCGGTCACTCTGATGTCGCAGCATTCACGTCTTGCAGTGAAATTTTGAGGGAAATGCAGGCGGCTTTCACGGCAATGAAAAACGAAATGTCAGAGTTTACCCGCTCCCTAAATTCTACATCCGAAGACATTCATGATTTTCGAAAAGAGATTAATGACCTCAAAAACCAAGTGAAGGACCTGGAGCGCTTCAAAAAAGAGGCCAGTGATCTCCGACTGGAAGTCACCGAGTTGCGACTAGAACTCGCAGCACAGCAGCAGCGTCAATACTTGAGAGACGTTGAAATTTCAGGCGTTACCGAACATAAGCAAGAAAACCTCACACATACTATATCCGTACTATCATCGAAACTTGGAGTAGAGCTGGGACCTCACGACATTGACGACGTGAGACGAGTCGGTAACCGCGGCACTGGAGATGCATCCGAGTGTTCTGCTCGGGCCCCGCGCCCCGTGGTGGTAACGTTGGCACGGCGCGCGGTCCGAGACCAGCTGCTGCGCGCCGCACGTGTTCGCCGCGGTATTACAACTGATAAAATAGAAATCCCAGGAAACCCAAAACAAGTTTACATAAACGAACACCTTACGAAGGAAAACAGGATTTTGTTCAGCAAAGCTCGTGCTACTGGAAAGGAACTTAAGTTTAAATACGTTTGGACATCGAATGGAAACATTTTCATGAGAAGATCTGAATCTGGCTCTGTTGTCCGTATCAACTCAGAAGCAGTCCTAAACAAACTCAAACTAGATCGGCAGGCCACAGGCTATGGCACACCGCAGTGCTCCTAACAGCAATGCCAGCAACAGAACAATCTACTGGTGTCGTATGTTAAATCTTCAACGGCCAGTTATTAATGTATCCACTTATATAGTAACTTGTATAATTAACTCTATTCATATAAAAAATATTTTTGATAAGTCAGATAAGTTTAAAACACTTAGTTGCAATTTGCATAAGTTAGTTGTTATTTTATCTTTACGCACATATTCCAAATTATTGAGTTTAAAATTTGTTACATACTATTATTTAATATTTGTCCCGCGCTGTGCTGCACTTCTTGTTATATTATTATGTTATTTATTTTGTATTGAAGTTACTACTGCCTCCGTATGTTCTCTATTTTCGTGTTTTCTGTTGTCCTTCTTGAACTGTTGGGAATCACAGCATGAAGTAAACAGTGTCACTATGGCTCGCCAAATTCTCTTGGGTGGGTTCCTCGGGGTGATACAGCCTTTCACTATCGTTACATGCATCCAACGACTCCTCACTTATTATTTTTATGAATTTGTTTACCTAAAAACGCTTTATGGCCAATACTTATAAATAACTATGGATACAATTGACCTAGGAAACAATATCGACTCTGAATTAAACATAAGGTGTCTATCTTGTCCTCCTGAACTCTGCAAATCCTCCTTTGGTAGCGGATTTAAACTAATCACCCTTAATATAAGAAGTATAAACAAAAACTTCAACGCTTTTACTATCTTATTGCAGAGGCTGGATATGGATATGGATGTCATTATACTGACTGAATGCAGATTAACTGAAGCAGCTGTAATTGGACAAATTCCCGGTTTTACGTCACATTTCACTACTAAAAACTTCAACCAAAATGGTGGAGTAGTGGTTTATATAAAAGAAAGCTTAAATGCAACAGTTTCCGAGCTAGACATGACTGAAGCTAGTGGGCTATTAATCAATATCTCAAAATCCTTCTCAATAGTTGGTATTTACAGATCCCCCTCCTTCAGCTACAACTCAGGCTTTATATTTTCCCTGGACAACATATTAAAAAATCTATCCACTAAAGCATCACTTATCATTGCAGGGGATCTTAACATAGACATTCTTTCAATTGATCACAGCAAACATGATCCTACAGAATATCTCGACCTCTTAAGCCAACATGGCCTTATTCCCGCTATTGACAAACCCACCAGATCAAATGCCTGTTTAGATCATATTCTCGTACGGTCCACATTAACAGCACTAGGAGTTGTCTGTGAAACAGACATTACCGACCACTACCCGGCACTTCTTAATCTACACCCTCTTAACGAAAAACGTACCAGACCAAACCGTTACAAAACAGTAATTGATGTCCACGGGGTGCGTAAAGCTCTTGAAGAGGAGGAATGGAAGTCAGTCTTCGAACAGCAGGGCGTCAGCGCAACCGAAGTGTTTATTAACCGTATTCAATCTGTCATCAACGAGAACACAAAACAAATACGTATAGCAAGATCCAAGTACACATTATCTCCTTGGTGCACCACAGGTCTACTACGTTGTATCCGCCATCGCGACAGACTTCATTCAAAAGCCCTTAAATCCCCCAATGATGAGATGGCTCAATTTATCTATAAAAGGTACAGAAATTTCTGCAATTCTATTCTTAAAAAAGTCAAAATGGAGTATGATACTAAGAAACTCGAAGAAGCTAAGAACAACAAGAGATTGTGGCGAGCCATAAAATCTGTTTGTCACCTTAAGAAGTCTAACAAGGATAACTCGGATCTCTTAACTATCAAGACTGACCCATCCGACTCAATTAACCTTTGCAACGAATACTTCTCTACAGTGGGATCTAAATTAGCTGAAACAATCTTAGCTAATTCTAAAACTACAGAGAGTATTCTAGCATCACAAACAACTTCCAACCAATCCCCAGTAAACTCATTATTTTTTGCACCTACTGACATTACTGAAATAGACTCAATAATTAGGCAGCTAAAAACGGACAGTGCACCTGGCATCGATGGGATAACAAACAGTTTATTAAAAGAAATAAGAGCACACATCGTCGCCCCTCTGACACATATTTTTAACCTGAGCTTGTCCACTGGTGTTTTCCCGTCCATTTGGAAAACTGCCGCCATCACGCCGATCTATAAGTCTGGCAATCCAGACGACCCCAAAAATTACCGTCCAATATCATTGCTGACAACGCTCTCCAAAATTCTTGAGAAAATTGTTAACAAGAGATTAGTCAACTTTCTGGAATCCAACAATCTGTTGTCAGACAGGCAATTTGGTTTTAGGAGGAAAAAATGTACCAAAGATGCTATTGAACTACTTACTGATTCTATCTCATCTCATCTTGACAATGGACTTAGCTGTATAGCAGTCTTTCTTGACCTTGCAAAAGCGTTCGACACTGTTTCCATACCGATCCTCCTGCGAAAGCTTGAAAATATAGGGATACGCGGTGTGACCTTGGATTGGTTTAGAAGCTATCTCTCAGGACGGCAACAAGTAGTCCGAATACAGGGTCTCATGAGTAATGAGCTTCCAGTAAATTTCGGAGTACCTCAGGGCAGTATATTGGGGCCCACTCTTTTCCTTATATACATGAACGACATACATCACCTATGCATTCCATCAGCAGAACTTCTTTGTTATGCCGACGACACCGTTGTCATATTTTACGCCCAGAATTGGAAAAGTGTCACAAGTTACGCTGAAAGAGGAATGATTCAAATAAGGAATTGGCTGGAAAGAAACCTACTCACTCTAAATGCGGACAAAACCAACTATATCTGCTTCTATAAAACAGCTGCTTCTCGGCCTGGGAACTCTGTCCTCGTCCATTTGCACTCTCATACACCATACAATTTACCATGTAACTGTGTAGTCCTTAATCGAACTGAAAGTGTTAAATATCTCGGAGTTATCTTGGATGAGCGCCTCACATTTCGTCCTCACATAAACCTCACCGCAGTTAGAGTAAGAAAACTGATTGGCATCATGCGACTACTGAGAAACTCTGCCAGTTGGAAGACTTTAAGAACAGTTTACTTTGCCTTATGCCAGTCAATTATAAGCTACTGTATTGAAGTGTGGGGCGCAGCGGCCCGGACATCAATGATCGTACTGGAAAGAGCTCAACGAGCACTACTAAAAGTGATATTAATGAAACCCTATCGTTACTCCACCAATGATCTGTACATAGAGGCAAGAGTTCTGCGAGTAAGGCAATTATTTATTCTCCGTGTCTGTCTAGGCGCACTCAAAAAGATTAGAAACACTCCACTGTATGGTGATAGTAAGTCTAAACGCTCCCATAAGATACCTCTACCATACATTAAAACTTCATTCGCAAAAAGATTCCCTTCATACAGTCATCCATCCATATACAATAACGTATCATCCAAATGCTCTCTCAGGGACTGCAACATGATCACAGCTAAAACCAAAGTGACTAATTTTCTATTAGGCCTGGATTACATCGAGACTGAAGGTTTAACGTCTAGGATTGTAGCATAGTGCTGGGATAGATATTACAACTATGTTATTTTATTTTAGTTACTTTTGTATTTATATTACTTTCGCTTAGTTGTACTTTTTTGGATGTTTGAGCTACTTAAATATGATGTATCCTGCGTGCGTCTACTTTCGTGGTAACTTGTAGCTATTATGGAGGCCCAAGATACAAGCGTAGCTTAGTTTGGGTCCCACTAGCAAATACTGTATATTTTATGCAAATGTAGTTTACTTAAATAAATAAATAAATAAATAAAAAATAAATTACTGAAGTAAGCTATCATATGCATTTTTAAGTACATATTGCCATTTGTCTACTGTATTTTTCTCTGAAAATTCTTTATGATTAGTAAATTTTCTTTGGATCTTTTTAGTCGTATTGACTCTAAATATAAATCGTACATCTTAACGTTTAATTTGGCCTTTGTAATTGCCATTTCAAAATCCTTATTTTTCAAACACAAGTAAGGAAGTATTAAAAGCCAGTTCTGCTAAAATCAAACCATTTTGCTATATAATTTAAGTTCATATCGATAAAAAGTGAAAAATTACTGATAACAAAACTGAATATTGAATCTAAGAATCTAACATATTGAATATTTCGGGTGATGATGACTTTTCAAATTTTTTTAATCTCATTTTCGATTCATATGATTGATGTGTTTGATGATGTACAGTTAAATAGTTAAGTAACTACTAATTAACCATAATGAGTGTTTTGTTTTACGCGTGACGCGTAAACAGTACAGGTTAGAAATAAAGTATTTTCTCATATGTACTTTATTAGTATGCAAAAGTATAATGTATAATTAACAAAAATAAAGTATACGTATCCTACGTTATTATAAAGTATGGTTGGCAACCCTAATTGTGTTGTTTGTTATAAAATTAAGTTGACAAGTTGCGATTGTGTTTAGCGCCATCTATTTTAATTATAGTGAACATTGCTTCCAAACTGCCATCTCTTATTTCTAGTGGTCAACTTTCGTACGATTATAATCCAACAATATTAAAAAGCACATCTAAACTTATTTTGTACTGGGACTACATATACTTCGTGATTTTGTATCATTGTACTTATTGCTGTCCCCAGTTTTTTGTACTAAGATTAAGCACCCTGGGATTCCTTTTGGCGAGAGCGAAGCGATCGGAAAAGAAATTATTTTCTACTTAAATTAAATTTGTAAATTTAATATAGAAATGAATCAAATTAATTAAAAAAATCAAAAATCCCGACTGCGTAAAATACTCTTATTATAAACTAAAAAGAATAAAACAATTTACTAGCTTTCATCTGATACTCATATTGCTACAGTAAGAAAAAAGTTCAACTCCCCCCCCCTCTCATTCCACCATTTGCGGGCGTCATTTTGAAAATTTATATAGCCTATGTCACTACTACAATTTAGACAAATCCAACGATACCTCATATGTCAAAAACCGTCCAGCCGTTTGGGCTGTAGGGCGTGCCAAAGAAATGGACATACATACATACACTCGAAAAACATAACCCCCCTTCTGTCGCAGTCGGGTAATAAATCAAGTTTAATGTCAGTACGTTTTTATTTTTAACTAAGTACTCAAATACCGGAGTTACAATATAATTATGTAATTCAAACTGTAACTGATATTAGTGATGTGTTTACGGGCATGTGAAGGTCATTTTTGTTTACCTTTTGAATAAATGAATCGGTTTAACCCGCGTCAGATTTGCGAACAAAACAAATTCATTACGATTTAATTACAATTGTTTATAGAGTAATAACTAGACTTCTAGAGTATAAATAAATAAATAAAATAAGTAATAGTAAACATCCAATTAAATCTATACTAATATTATAAAGCTGAAGAGTTTGTTTGTTTGAACACGCTAATCTCAGGAACTACTGGTTTTGAATTGAAAAATTCTTTTTGCGTTGTATAGTCCAGTTACCGAGGAAGGCTATAGGCTATATAACATCACGCTACGGTCAATAAGAGCTGAGCATTAATAAGAAACGTTACAAAAATGGCAATAAATATTCGTTTTTGAGAGCTGCCTAAAGGCTTAAAGTAACGCAAAACCAATGTATGACGTACTACAATTGTTTATAAAGTAATAAATAGACTTCTAGAGGATGTATTGAGATGACACCTATACCAGGTCTTTTTTTTTTTTTGTCGCAGGGGAATCCATTTACGGATGATATCCAGGACGCCCGGGTCGGCAGTCCTAGACCTATGTCGGACTCGGCACTTTGGGAGTGCAATACCGTACTAAACCCCTGCGGGAGCCTTCAGCCGCTTTAATTGGAGGGTCCCGGATCTGCAGGCAAACTGTCGCTGGAGGGATCCTCCCTCCAGCGACAGGCTGGCCTCGGCGAAAAGGCCAGACTTCTCCTTCATGGGGACTGTCCGGCTCACCTCTAAAACCTATACCACGTCTTAAGCTAGAGCTCCAGGATGACAACTGTGAAAACAGCATTCAATTTAGTGCAGTAGATTTTGCGTAATGTATGAATAAAAATATAGACTACGGGCTATAGACTATGTCCCAAAACCTTACAAAAACCACATATGGAACTTGTCATGCGCAACAACGATATATGCCTGAAATTATTTTATTACCCGACTGCGACAGAAGGAGGGTTATGTTTTTCGAGTGTACATATGTATGTATGTATATATGCCTATATGTATGTATGTCCATTTCTTTGACACGCCCTACAGCCTAAACGGCTGGACGGTTTTTGACCTATGAGGTGTCGTTGGATTTGTCTAAATTGTAGTAGTGACATAGGCTATATAAATTTTCAAAATGGCGCCCGCAAATGACGGAATGAGGGAGGGAAGTTGATTTTTTTTTCTTACTGTAGCAATATGGGTATCAAACGAAAGCTAGTAAATTGTTTTATTCTTTTTAGTTTATAATAAGAGTATTTTACGCAGTCGGGTTTTTTTGATTTTTTTAAAATTATTTTTAACTATTTTTAGATAAATAAAAACATAAATTATTACTAAATCTTAATCTGAAAATTAGATTTGAAAATTTATCGTCGTTAACCCTAGAGTAGGCGCGTCTTTCCGCAAAACGTCAGTGGGCGCGTTGAGCATTTTGCCGCTCATTTTCTTTGACAGTTTTTAAGTAGGAACACTACAGTTTAATTTATTTATTTTCTCAGAATTTAAGTAAAACACAAATAAGGAATGACAAATCAAAATATTTATTGAATTTTGTTTAAGGAACTTTAGTTTACAATCGACTTCAGAAAATTTAACGTTTTAATTTACTTTTTTAAATTATCCTACTATAATGTTTATAAAAAAAAGGAAAGAATAACAAAATTAAATATTTTCTAAATCTACAGAATATGCTTTAGCGAAACAGTCTTCACATAAGTATCTGCAATATTCATTGCACAGTAATTTTGAGTATCTGCAACACCCTTTTTTGTGCATCTATTTTTCTTTGATGGACATAATATGCTGCATTTACCTTCCTTCTTTGAAGATGATGATTTTTCTATAGGAACTAAGCGAGCAATTTGGTTCCTCAGAGAAATATTGAAGGTGTCTACAGAAGACCTTGCGGTCATATATGGCTTAACCAGGACTATCCCAATTTCTTTCAAATACTGTTGGCGTAGCCAGTTAAGTTTCCAGTTATTGACTTTGTAAATTATTTGGTTATTTGTACCGGCAATATTCATCATCGAAAAAAAAACCTCATTGGCCTGTGAGTCATTCTACTAACAGAGTTCTCTTTTTTCATTTGGACCACGACATTAACACCACCTTTGGTTTCACTATAAAATGTAATAATTTTAGGCTTTACAGTAGGTCCGGTGTTTTCTCGTCGATTCTATCATTCTCATGAAAAATTGATAATAGTAATACTACCTTTTTTGCTTCTTGTTTGGAACATAAGACAGCAAAACTTTCTTCTCGCCAAACCCAAACATCGAAGATGGTTTCTTTCGATTAAAGATCAAGTGTCAGGTGTGATCAAGTGTCAAGTGTTCAGAAAACCAGGTGTAATTTCTTTTTTATTTTTACGTAAAGTTCCAACGATGCTCGTTTTATGATCAGTTAGCAGCTGATCTTAAACCGTAAATAATATATAGCACAATTTTTACCTACGTGGGTAGGCGCGCAGTGAGCAAATTGCCGCTGAACGACTCTTGGTGATAACAATTTCCTTCTCAAGCAGTCCTCCGCGCACTGATGGCGTCCAGTTTTTCGGTACGGGTTACGAACGAATGTGGGGGCAGGTACTAAGAAGCGCAAAGTTTACGTGCAATAGTTTTAAGAATTATTAACGTTTTTTTGCAGAGGGCGGCAAAATGCTCATAGCGCGCCCACTCTAGGGTTAATATTTTGAGTTGGCGGTTAACGTGTTAACTTTATGTCACTATATAAATACAGTAATCCCCTCGATAACAAGGTAGATTAGTTCCGCGTTATAGGAAAACGCATTGTGTACATGTGTTATCGTATAACGCGATCGTATGACCCCGTAGGTAGGTACAAAGCGTTAAGTACAAATGATTCACTTATGACTGTTTCTCGTTAGAGTGGGTTTAAATAGAATATTAAGGAAAAACTATGTTATGGACGAAATATATGAGTTTTATTAAAATTTTAAATAATAATATTACACATATGTAACTAGAAAACATTTAATTTCAAATAAATTACATGAGCCTGTAAACCACACACTGCTGAGCGAAGGCCTCTTCTTCATATAGAAGAAGGTTTGGAGCTTAATCGACCACGCTGCTCCACTGAGGGTTGGCGAATAATTTCCCTACCATGGGTTAACGACTGTTATCAGGCACCTATGATGACAACCGGGATCGACGGCTTAACGTGCTCTCCGAGTCACGGTGGGGAGACCCACAAGGACATACACCCAGACTGGAAACAAATATTTGTACAAATACAAATATCTGTCACGAGAGGAAATCGAATCCGCGACCACCTCCGACCATTGAGGCGAGGCGGTAAGGCAACTACTCGCACCGTTACACTAGAACGGTCGTTAAAAATAAATTACATAATTACAGTTTTATTACATGTTTATTATTTACTACGAAAGAGATATAAAGATGGGAATCCCCGCGTTATATAAGGTAAAACAAGTGTTATACTAAAGTCATTAACGGCGAGTTGCACGAAACCGTCGCTAACTTTCCGTTAGTTAAGTTGCAATTAGTCTTAAAATTAGTTGATCTTATGATTAATTTAAAGCTGTTGGAATTAATCATCCGTTAGATAGGTCTTTAATTAAACTAAATTTTTTTGTTAACTTAATCAGATGTACGTTTTGTGCAGCAGATAATCACGATCTTGTGATTAAATTAGTTTAAGGGGGTGGTCGGGATTTATTGCAGTTAAAGAAATTCATATTCAGCAAAAGTACTGCGATTTCTCGTATTTAAAAAATATGCATAGAAATCTTCAAGATATTTACTGTTTCGGTGAAATTACGAAAACACGATAGAAATAACTTCATTCGATAGAAAATAATCACAAAGTAAGGTCTTTGAAATGGTTTGAAACGGTTTAAATAAAGAAAGCAAACGAGCAACCACCTAAAAGTTTTCTCAGAATATTAAACATGTTAAAATTGAATTATTTGATGTTGGGTTTTCGATATTTTTGTACTTTTCATTCATGATTTATCAATATTATAATTTGTCGGTTACGCCATCCATTCCGAGCGATTTCAAATCGGTTCTCCTTCACTTACTCGCTGCGTTCGACAGTGACAGTCTAAACGTGATGCTAAATAGACGTGTGTCGCTTTAGTCTCCAAACGCGCTTCGTATATTCACGAAAATACAGAACAAATACTAGTAAAATGGGCAATAAAGAGCTAAAAAAAAAGAAGAGGAACCAGAAGGGCCCGAAAAAATAAAGGTTTACATATGGTAAAAGTGCAAAGGTAAGTAATAAATTATTATAATTTATTAATTAACTAGTTAATCAATTGCTGTTAGTGTACCTTTATTTCACTTATATCTGCATTGACAGCGTTGCTTTGTGGTCTGGCGACAGAATCAAGTTTTTGAGACGTT
The DNA here is from genome assembly GCA_036937285.1 of Euphydryas editha. Taxonomy (NCBI): domain Eukaryota; kingdom Metazoa; phylum Arthropoda; class Insecta; order Lepidoptera; family Nymphalidae; genus Euphydryas; species Euphydryas editha. Next base: position 786,328 of record JAUPFZ010000029.1, read on the forward strand.
AGGTTCGATCCTCAAAAAAATTTTAGTTTTGGTAGAATTATGTTTTTGTTTATTATTTTTTTTATGCAGTTACTTGTGTGTGTAGGAAAAATACTTATATATCTTACTTATTTTTTTAATCAATTTTTTTTTACCCGACTGCGACAGAAGGAGAGTTATGTTTTTCGAGTGTATGTATGTATGTGTGTATGTGTGTATGTGTGTGCGTGTGCGTGTGCGTGTGTGTGTGTGTGTGTGTGTGTGTGTATGTATGTATGTATATATGTATGTATGTATGTATTTATGTATGTATGTATGTATGTCCATTTCGCGGCGCCCGCAAATGGCGGAATGAGGGGGGGGGGGGGGGAGTTGAATTTTTTTTCTTACTGTAGCAATATGGGTATCAAATGAAAGTTAGTAAATTGTTTTATTCTTTTTAGTTTATAATAAGAGTATTTTACGCAGTCGGGTTTTTTTGATTTTTTTTAATTAAGCATACTTGTGAAATAAAGATCATACTTTGATATATAATTAAAATTTCCAGAAAACGACGTTGTATTTCTGAAGATGATGCAATAGACACTGGAACAACCGCTACCACCACTCGCATGTATGTACAATTCGATGTAAACCGAATATTATTGCTCGCGTACGGTGGGTCACTCGCTAAATATAAACCACCAGTGCAATATGAGCTAATATCACTATGGATAAGCTCAACGGGGAACTGGCAGAGGAAGTCGCAATCGTCGGCCGCTGGAGTCTCCCGCCGCTTTCGGAGCTTGGGGTGGATGAGGCGGCTAGCCGGCTCTGCGACGCATTCACTGCTGTCTTCAGAGCGGCCATGCCGCCCACGAAGCGTCCATCCCCACGGCGGGCACTCTACAGGTGGTCGGCTGAGATAGCTGGCCTCCGGGCCGCCTGCAACGGGGCCAGGAGACAATTACCCGGAGCAGGCGGAGACGCTCCCAGGACGTGGACAGGGACGATAGGCTGCGCAGGATCTACGTGTAGAAAACGAAGATCCTGCGGTAGGCCATATGCCGAGCCAAGGAGGAATCTTGGCTGGAGTTAGTTGGGGGTCTGGAGAGAGACCCCCGGGGCCGAACGAATAATTGGGCGCGGAACAAGCTCCGCACCCAGTCGGCCCCCATCAGCGAAACGCTCCAGCCGGACCGACTGGGGAGGGACCCGAGCGCTTTGTTCCCTCAGAATGGCTCGGCAGATGCCGGACGAGGAGGAGGGTGTTCCGCCACCCGTCACAGAGGCTGCAATGGAGGCGGTGATTACCCGCCTCCAAAATAAGAAGAGGGCGCCGGGTCCAGACGGGGTGCACGGGAGAGTCCTTGCGACCGCTCTCGGGCACCTCGGCGACAGCCTCCGGGAGCTATTTGACCGCTGCCTGCGGTCTGGCCAGTTCCCGGGGGTCTGGAAAGACGGTCGGCTCTGCCTATTTCCTTAGGCAGGTCGGACCCCGGACTCGGCTTCGGTGGTGCGACCGGTGGTTTTGCTGAACGAAGCTAGGAAGGCCTTGGAGAAGATAATCCCTACCTATACCTCCCGACCTCTCTAGGCAGACTCCTCCCGAACCTCGGAGGACCCAGCGCCGCCTGCAGGCAGCTGTATTCTGGAGTCTGCCGGAGTATGGCGACGTACGGTGCCCCGATTTTGGGCGGTTCGCCTCACCGCGAGAAATAAAGCAGCGCTGCGCGCTGCGCTGAGGGCAATCGCGGTGAGGGTGATTCGGGGGTACTGTACGGTATCGTGGGCTGCAGCTACTGCTCTAGCCGGCGACCCCCCGTGGGAGCTCGTGGCGGAAGTTCTTGCCGAGACCTCCTCATATATCTCGGGTAGGAGGGCTCTTGGTGAGAACCCTACGTTGGACGGGATCCTACGGGTGCGTCGGATAGGGCAGGAAGCGCTTATGCGGAGGTGGGGGAAGGACCTGGCGGGGCAGCCGTACGGTACATACGTAACGACTGCCATTCGCCCAGTCCTTGAGCGGTGGATGCGTCGAAAACGCAAGCCCCTCAACTTCCGTCCGGGGATACAGCGGGTAGCAGGCGGGGGCCGTAGCACGGCCAATAGCTCCACGCAGTACGAGACTTGCATCGGGACACCACCGGCGACGCACGTTAACCTATCTTATAATATTATTTTTGTACGGTCAATATACCAGCCTACATACAGTCCACTAGTCTTATTTATTTCTCTTTTAGTCATAGGACCCTAACAAATAGAATAGAATTTTATTGAGAGATATTTATACACTGTTACACATAAAAATTAAATAATTTAATACACAATAAAATTAAATACTTAAAAAAAAGGTAAAAAATATATAATAAATAATAATATATAATATATAATAAATATATAATAATATTTATACAAAAAAAAGAATAAAATATACGTAGTTCAATTTAAAAAAAATAAACAAAAGAAGTATTTGTGTATACAATTAAAGCAACAAACATACAAAATTACAAATACATTTAATACATACAATAACATATAAAATTACAAATACTTAAATTAAGTTACAAAAAAAAAGAATTGACAAAATATATATAAATATGCGCTTGAATATGATATTGTAAAAAAAATACCGAGAGCCCTGTCGTACCTGCTAAAGTTCTGGTCGTAGACATCCATATTGCAATGTAGGTAATAAAATTTTGTAAGTAATACCAGCCCTCCCATATACTTACGTACAACATACTTCCATAAACATTATTTTTTAGAACTGAAGAAAATATTGATATTTTGTTGATACATATTTTGTTACCTGCTTTATGATCAACGGTCGTAAGTTTACAGATGATTTTATTACAAAATAAATGTTTAGTGGATATTACATAAATTATTTTCAAAAGATTTTTATTATTATTATATTGTCTAATGTCACTTTTAATTTTTGTTTGTTTTTTATAGTTTTATTATTAAAAGTCATTTTTCATAAAAAGAAACTTTACATTTAGATTGTGTATGTAATGGGTTCGCATTAGGAGCAAAAAACGAAAAAGTTTTATAGATATTATATAGAGGGCTCGGAACCTAAAATTCCTTATTTAGCGAAGAGATGGCGTTAGTTAAAAAGGTTCGTTGAACCTGTGCGTTCGGGCAGCGAGGGGCAGGTAAGGTGTTGGGAGGAGATGCGGAACTCAAACGCTCAAGGTCATTCGCTCATCTAAGCCCCTTAATAAACACTTAAATTTTAAATTTGTTTCGTGCAACTCGGCGTAAATCGCGTACTATGAAAACGCATTATAAGAGAACCGTATTAAATAGGATTAGGTAACTATCTACTGTAAATTCCCAAAACTCATTAATAGACGGGAAATGCTGGATATGGTAGTATTGTATGATCTTTGTCAAAATAGGTACGACAGCTGCGAACTCACAAGCAAATTGCGATTCTCGGTACCTACTAAAGCCTCTATGCGTTCTTGTAGGCAGTTTAAAACCTTTGAGCTCACTAAATGCCGTACTAATGCGGGTAAACGGTCTCCTTTCAATAGGCTGTTTCAGTTATTTAATAAAAAATTTAATAGGATTGACCTTTTCAACATAAATAAACGTAAATTCAAAAGAGAAATTATACGTACCTATCTATTATGAAAGCATTTGAATGCTGTGTCTCCTCTGTTCAGTGGCTTAAACCGATCCCAAGACATCAGTCGTAGGGCTGGCAGAGGTGGTACATGCATACAACGCTTACGCACACACACACACATACACACACATAAACATACACACGAACAATCATACATACAGGCACATACAACACACACACACACATACACAAACAAAATACATTTAATATATATAACTAAATCTAATAATATATTGTCAGAACTTCCATTTAGAGTAAGTCGGATAGCGGTCTGTACTGGCGGCCGTATATTCACAGTTACCTGCTATCTAAAAAATTGTTTGCAACGACGCGACGGTGCAATTACACTGTTTGTTTAGAGCTTATTGCTATTAGTATAGTATTATTGTTGTATTGTGCCACTTGAGGTTGACGATCTTCGTGAACTGTGCATTGTGGGTACTATTAAATTTGTATTGTTTACATTTTTATCGTTTGCTTTCGATAGTTGTTTGTTATAAATTATTACGTGGGCATTGATGTTGGTCTCACAATAAGTAATGTACTTTTAGTAATTTATAAACTAAAAATCTATTGTAAGACTGTTTTTTGTCCCAAATAAAGAGAAAAAAAAAAAAAAAAAAAAAAATTCATAGATCGTTTAACGAAAAAATTAATACATGTGATATCTTACCCCCTGCTCCCCCTTGTGCTATTTCGTGATTAATTTCTTCCAATTTCTTAACTTCATACGTCTAAATATATATTTAAAAAAAAATTGACCAAGTGCGAGTCGGACTCACGCACGAAGGGTTCCGTACCATTATCATATGTTTTTACCATATGTTTTTTAGTATTTGTTGTAATCCTCTGGATTCCCGATAGACGCTTCACAAATGGCTACACAAATTAGACCACGAAAAATTGCGTGGTCTTATTTCAAATTAGTACAATGCAACTTTTTTTTGTGTCGCAGCGGAATCCATTTACGGATGATATCCAGGACGCCCGGGTCGGCAGTCCTAGACCTATGTCGGACTCGGCACTTTGGGAGTGCAATACCGTACTAAGCCCCTGCGGGAACTTTCCGCGGCTTTAATTGTAGGGTCCCGGATCTGCAGGCAACAGGATCCCTCCAGCTACAGGCTGGCCTCGGCGAAAAGGCGTGACTTCTCCTCTATTAGTACGGTGCAACCATAGCCAACATTAAGACGTCAAAATGCCGCAGTGCGTGTTCAAAAATCGTAAAAATAGCCACCGTAATGTTAAGATTTCGGTTAGTTTATGCCAACAAGTGTTTTATTATAAACTTTAAATAGAATTAAACAATAGAAAATGAAATATCAAGACTTCAAGAGTAAATTAATGATTGATTGACCAATGTTGGGAACAGAGAACATTGGTAACATTGGTTGGTCGATTTTGCTTGCACCTATTCTCCGATGACGTAAGATATTAAAGATAATTTTATCGCAAACGTAATTGACCTTTATGTTTAGTGTGATAATGTTTATATTCAACCGAAGTTGTTTACATTTTAAAGTATTTTTTCTATATTACGTTGAAGACTACTAATATTTATGACATGTGTGTAACCGTGATCACTTGAACGATGTGTTTTTGTTCGTGAACCTTCATCTAGCCTATTGTTGATCGAAGTATAGCGGCAACAGAAATATATCATCTGTAAAAATTTCAACTAACTATCACGGTTTATGAGATACAGTCTGGTGACATACGGACGGACGGACAGCGGAGTCTTAGTAATAGGTTTCCATTTTTACCCGACTGCGACAGAAGGAGGGTTATGTTTTTCGAGTGTACGTATGTATGTATGTATGTATGTATGTATGTATGTATGTATGTATGTCCATTTCTTTGGCACGCCCTACAGCCCAAACGGCTGGACGGTTTTTCACATATGAGGTGTCGTTGGATTTGTCTAAATTGTAGTAGTGACATAGGCTATATAAATTTTCAAAATGGCACCCGCAAATGGCGGAATGAGGGGAGGGGGGGGGAGTTGATTTTTTTTCTTACTGTAGCTATATGGGTATCAAATGAAAGCTAGTAAATTGTTTTATTCTTTTTAGTTTATAATAAGAGTATTTTACGCAGTCGGGTTTTTCGATTTTTTTAATTAAGCATCCTTGTACCCTTTGTGTACGGAACCCTAAAAAAAACAGAATGACGCTCTTGAATACATAAACTTCAAAAGATTACATTTTGCGTCAGACAATGTTTAGACAGCTGAACATAAAAATTTGATGATTTCACCGTATAAACGGGAAGTTGATAAGCGAAAAAAAATTGTATACCTAAAATATATTTATCTAAGAAATACATTTTCTTCCCTTCAAAACCAAATATGTGCTCGGGAAATCCCTTCTACTATCTATAGATAAACCGTATTATTCGGATTAATTAGTCGATACAGACGTATGGACTTAGTGGCGCTGTATTTCATGCAAGATATTACAATATATTGTTTTAAACTAACGCGATCACTATTCATATTTAAATTTATATTTGTACGGGTGCTTACCGCGTTTATACTTTAGAGACTCTCCGAGTCTCCCCGTGATCATGGCGATTGAAACATTGCCGAAATATAGGGATTAGTTCCCTATATTTCGGCAATGTTTGGGCAATGATTTTTTTCGGCAATGATTAGTTCCCTATATTTCGGCAATGTTGAAATTTGATGATTTCACCGTATAAACGGGAAGTTGATAAGCGAAAAAAAATTGTATACCTAAAATATATTTATCTAAGAAATACATTTTCTTCCCTTCAAAACCAAATATGTGCTCGGGAAATCCCTTCTACTAACTATAGATAAACCGTATTATTCGGTGCAGGATTAATTAGTCGATAAAGACGTGTGGACTTAGTGGCGCTGTATTTCATGCAAGATATTACAATATATTGTTTTAAACTAACGCGATCACTATTCATATTTAAATTTATATTTGTACGGGTGCTTACCGCGTTTATACTTTTGTTTAGTTCCCTATATTTCGGCAATGTTTCAATCGCCATGATCACGGGGAGACTGTCACGGATCAGATCACGGAGAGTCTCCCCGTGATCATGGCGATTGAAACATTGCCGAAATATAGGGAACTAAACAAAAGTATAAACGCGGTAAGCACCCGTACAAATATAAATTTAAATAAGATATTACAAATATTGTACTAAAACACATTTCATACATTATTTTCAAAAAAGTAACTGCGGAGTTTCTTGCCGATTCTTATCTGCAGAATCTACATTCTGGTAACTTTACTAACTATTACAAAATAATAATCGTTTTAAAGTATTAATTTGTAAAATGACGATTCGAAGGTGCTCTTGGGGCCTAAGTTGTTTTTGATTTTGATTTTGATATCCTTGACTATGCCGATGTATGCTTTCTGGATCTGACTGAGGAGCTACTTAGAAAATTGGAGCGTCATTTTTGGCCTGCGAAATTTTGATCGTACCTCTCATTTTCATGCTCAGATCAAATGGCTCACTATTCGCCTTCGCCGAGATAATATGCATATCCTATCTACTCTCTTTAAGATCCTACTTGATCCAAACTCCCCTTCTTATTTATCTTCGATCCCGTTTCCACTTCCTACCCTCTCCTAATCGTGCCAGGCGCCCTGGCATTACAACAAAGCTGGATGTACCAAAGTGCAATACGAAATTCAAACTGAATTCATTTGCGGTACTCGCCTCTTTACTGAGGGACAAACTCCCAGACAGCGTCCAAAAAAGTCCTTCCCTTGTTTCCTTCGAACGTAAATTAAAGGAGCACGTTATTTCTCAAGTAAATTTACAATCATCTACTTAGTGAATATGTAAGTATATAATTACCTATATTATTTTAGTGCAATAAAGTATATAATAATAATATCTATAACAAATCATAATATTTATATTAAAAAATTATTATTAAATAAATAAATAAATAAATAAACGTCTCACACTCAACAGCCCCCAGTAGGATGTGAATCCTATGTCAGGGGGTCCGGAAACATACACAATACACAAGCACAAACGCCCAGACTACGACAAACATCTGTATGGCCTATACAAATTAATATTTGTCATGTGCGGGGATCGAACCCGCGACCACTGCGTCAAAGCGTCGTCAATAAAATATTACCCGTAAAATCCTACTATTATTATAAACTAGCTTCCGCCCGCGGCTTCGGCCGCGTGATTGTACTGATAAAAAGTAGCCTATGTCTTTCCCCAGGCTTCAGACTATCCGTATCCAATTCTTACGACAACTCAGTATAAGAAAGACTCTCATACAAATAAAGTTCCGGCACGCAGTCGACACTTTAGTGAATTTTCGGGTAAAGAAGATCGTAAGCGTGATGAAATAGGCGTCACTTACGCGCTTTCGAGTGATATTTTTTTAAACTGTGTTATTATGGTCAAATTCCACAACATCTTTATAGATAATCTAATATAGCTTATACATCAGAATAACACGGCAGAATAATACGTGATTTTACGATTTATACGAAATTTTACGAGCCTACAAGTTAGGACACGACTAGGAACGAGTCTGGGTGTAATAACTACAAAAAAAAAACAGCTGGCTGTTACTAAGAACACAGGCATTAAGTTGCCTACCTCAGGAAAAGACGACCGCGTGTGTATTTTAAACATTAAAAAAAAAGGAAATAAATAAACACCAAAATTCAGCCATTACAACAAGGATATCGCTGAGAATAACAATTCTTCAACATATACATAGTAATTAATTATATTAATATATGATAACATATCAGGAAACTATTGTGTTTATACATATATACATAACACTGTACTACCAAAACTATATTTAAGTAAACACACACACATAAATATATTTAATTTCAAATTAATCCTCATTTTCCTGGGTCACGCCATAACTTGTGAATGATTTTATCCCAGCAGCATCACCATATCCTGCCACTATACACTGCGCTCACCAACCCACCTACTAAGCTAGACCTACGGCTGATATGGTGGACTATTGTTATTTTCTATTTTATTTATTAAAATCTTGAGTGCATCCATAAAACAAAATATATATTTACAATTTCGATATTTACACACAATTACACGACATTACAAATGTATGCAAAGATGGTCTTATTGCTTACAGAGATCTCTTCCAGGCGATTTTTATTAATTGTTATTTACTTCAATTATATATATATATATATATACAATAAAGTTATGTTAGTGTATAGCTATCACCGGATTTGATTATAGATTCTGATGTAAACTGGCAAGTAACTCAAAATTTACTCTTTTACAGTTTATACGATATTTTATAATTATAACAATAGATATTAATTATATTATTATGACTTAATTATATTATTTCTTACTACCACAGGTTGGCTGGAGGAGATCTCTTCTAGAGATCTCCGCCTTTGTAAAAAACTATTTTTTACTAATTAATGTAATATATTAGGTGCAATAAAGAATATTATATATATTAAGCCCACACATCTTAGTCATTTATATATTTTTGCACCGAATTCCAGTGTCGAATATATATGAAATCATAAATCTATATTTTATAATAATACATTTAACATAAACATGGTCGTCTATTCCTAAGGTCGGCAAATTAATACATGTATTTTAGGTAACAGCCGACTGACATACATTTTTCTCTTACTAAATATAGATATAAATAATACATATTTAAATAAATATATATTAGACCCAGTTTAAGGGAGGGGATCGAGCCTACAGCCCTGGTGCAGAAAGCGGGGTCATTGTTGAACGTTAAAGTTCTAACGGGTACAAATCTACTTTAAACAAATACGCTTTTCAAAGCAATTTTGATTTCTCATTGCACAATAATATCTGTTATGCTAATGTGAAACTGGACCGCACCGAACTGACCGACCGGACAGATTGCAGATCTTCTGATAAGTGACGGCAAGAAATTGAAAAGTTATAATATCATGAATTATAAATTTAAAAGAGCATCTCGTATGAATACAGAGTGCTACAGAGTATTAGTGGGTCGTGCTCTCTCGACTGATAGTAGGCAGGCATTTTGAGACTTAAAATATAATTGTTAAGCTTATTTTAATTCAGACTCAATAACAAGTAAAAATCCTGTATTAGGGGTCCGGGAACACATGAGACACACACACACACAAACAAACACCGTCAGCTCAACATCTGTATGCACAATACAAAACATGGTAATTATTCGGTATCGCGCCACCACCAATTTTGAGGCTGATTTTTTTTTTTAGAGGTGCGTTATGACTTCAAAACATCATAACTAGTGTTGTTATGATGGCGCATGACCTTTTTTTGCGTAAAAAAAAATCTAAAAAAATTTTCGGCGCGATACCGAATATTTACCCAAAACATTGTCGTGAGGAACAGGCAAACTCCTTTTATGTTGCTATTTTATTTTGTTATATTTTGGGGTTTTTTACTTTTACAACCACAGGAATAGAAAGGTTAGTAATTTGATTTCTTTACAAATCTCATGAAAAGTCAGGTCATAATGAGACGTTTAAACGACGAAGTACATTGTAATTTTCGAAATACGTTCTTAAAGTAAGAAGAATTGGAAATGTTGACCAATTTTTACGAAACTATGAGTAAATTTAGAAAAAAATAATTATTTAATACGGAATTTTGATTGAATTACGTTAATTTTATTCTACGTCGATCAATTTCCATTAAAGATAATATAAATTTATACCAATATTCAAAAAACAATATCAAAATATCTACGATGCCATTTCCTTGTAAGAATTTATCTAAGGTCAAATCCTTGTTATAACCGACATTCTTTTATAATTTAATAAAACATACAACTTACCTTTTAATGTAATGAAATAATATTCAATATAACATATCAAACACTTAATATTCACATGCACAAAACAATAAACAAACAACAAACACAAAAAACGACACGAAATCTATCAACTTCTATAATTAATAATACGTCAAATGATCTAACTTTCTCATGGCCGACTTGAATGACACTGGACGGTGTTGCAATGTACTATATTTATATTTCCCTATCTATAAAAATAAAAAATACAATAAATATATTAAAACAAATAAGGGGAGAACGCACGTAGGCACGTTAATATTACATATAAGACTAGTTTACCGCTTTTAAAAAAGTCAATTTTTTTAATGTATAATTAATAAACATAACATTCTTTTGGCATGTTTGGAAAAAAATATAAGAGTAAAATTTTTACGATGCACGCGGACACCGACAGCCAACAAGCAACATAATGAAGTTAACGGATAGATTTCACTGACGTTTCCGTGAAAACTCATAACATTTATATCAGTAGAGATTTAAAAAAAGTTAAAATATTATTGAATCTGATGAAACAAATACACTATATATTTTGGTATATATTATTAAAATGAATGGTGTCATGTAACGCCAGATAGGAATGAAGTTCCTTCGGATAATATAGAAGCAACACAATTTACAAAAAAAAATATTGCTTATCTTTATATGTATATATTATATTGTTTTTTTTTATTTTGCTGATTTGTTTTTATTTAAGTACATAAAAGTATTTAGGAAATTTAGTATTTTAGAAAATAACACATAATGTAAAATCAAACAAATCAAACAAAAAAAAATAATATAGAAGCAACACCGATCGATTGGCCGTCGATTCATTACAGAGTTCCTATGACCACCTTCCAGCTCTATCACCAGACCCTGGTTAACATTTAAAGACAAATTACTCACCAAGACGATTTAATCGAGCCCGAACTCGATGAGGTTGTGTCGTTTCATTGCGAAGTTCCTATGACTACCTTCCAGTTTCATCATCAGACCCTGGTAACCATTGAAAGACGAACTATTTGTCAAGATGATTCCGTTGAGCTCAAAGACTATGAGGTTGCGTTATTTCATTACAGAGTTCCTATGACCACCAACCAACTCCTTCATCAGACTCTGGTTACCATTAAAAGACAAACTACTCGTCAAGACGATTCAAACGAGCCGAAACTCGATGGGGATACGTCTTTTCATTACATATATACTTAGTATGGAGTCCCGAAATACAATACAATACCATATATGAACCGAAAATGTAACGATCGTAGTGTGACGATTTTTGGTTTCAACATCTATAAGATTTCTCTTATACGACGATATTAAAGTTTCACTTCAATAACAAATAATGTAAAATCGCGATAATGGTCGCGAGCACGCGCAGGCAATCCTTGTGCTACGTGGAGTCGCAGTGTAATGCCGCAGGCTGCGGTCGCGTCCCTCACTCATAGTCCCCCCCCCCCCTCCCAAATAACTATCACGTTAACTCCGGCCGCTATAACAGTCGAATTTCAGTTATCTATACTTTGTAAAATTAAAAGAAAACATTTAAATGTAACTTAAATTTCTTAACCTTTTGAGTCGTTTCGTCTACGAACCGGCAATATTAAAGAAAGAAATTGGGTATTTTTTTAATAATAGCAACACAGATTTTCGCAACTTGCGTATTTCAGTTCGCACGGATGTGACAGAAATAGCATAATATGTCCATCTTTATCGTATTGTTGATCCGTTTCGGCAGTTATGGCATTTATTATTGAGTAAGAAATAACAAATTAAGTTAATGTTTTAATAATTACAAAATAATATTATTTAACTATCTTCGTTTATAGATAAATGATTAGGTGAATAAAATATATTGTCCGAAGTGTATTTATTGCACAACTGGGGGTTTGCTGTTGGAATGTTTGTTTATTTTGTTCTTGTATTTCCTTTTACGATTTCATACCTATAGCGTGCAAACAGAATGTTTTATTAACCCTTCGCTAATCGTTTATCCGTCTTCCACGAGGCCGTATCTGTAGAATCGTTGTAACTATATATGTTTTGACTACAAATAATAATTGAAATGGTATCAAGAATACTGGCAGCATTTCCCAGTTGAATCGCTGTCATCAGTGGCTATATATTAGACATAGCTGTGCCCCACGGTTTCAGCCACGTTAATTTGGTACCCGCCCCGTTGGTCGAGACGTCGCAAGCTTTACTTACGAGCAAGGGGTCTCAGGTTTGATTCCTGGGTCGTTCAACGTATTATAGAGTTTTTTTTTTTTTAGAAAGTTCTCAGTAAAAGAGTGATGTTGAAGATGAAGAAGATGTGTCCCGAGAAGAGAAATAATAAAGAACGCAACGGAAGCTCTCAAAAGAGATTATTTTTTCCCGTTTTTGTAACATTTCTTATTATTGCACAGCCCCTATTGGTCGTAGCGTGATTTTTTATAGGTAAATGGACTATCCAACACAAAAATAATTTTTCAATTCGAACCAGTAGTTCCTGAGATTAGCGCGTTCAAATAAACAAACAAACAAACTCTTCAGCTTTATAATATTATTAATCGACGGTTGAAAGGCTAATTGATCTAAGCGAAATTTTGTAAAACTCGCAGGAGGATGGATTAAAGTTTTTTTTTTTTGAAAAAAAAATCAAAAAGGTAACTATTTATCAGACTTTTATTTATTTAATACAGTATATCCCTAATTAACTAAGGAAGTTTTTTAAGCTATTACCGTTGATAATTGTGTATTATTATAGAAAATTTATGTCGGTTAGCCTAAAATACATCAAATTTAGTTATTTTTTGAGAAAGGAAAAATGGTTCAAATGCATATCGTAAATAAAATAGCTGAAAGTAAACTGGCTTAAGCGCCGACTTAGAATAAAATAATACGAGAGAAAACGAATTTAGCGCCAAGTCAAACTGAGAGTTGAATACGCCCAATCTGCCTAAGCAACATGATAGTGTTGCACCAGAGTGAAGTATTTTAATGCATATGCCCATTAGAGGGGCTGCAGTATGAAACAAAATGAACCCTTACTAGATTATAGTAGATATTGATGCTTAGGCCATCATTATTCAGAATCGACCATAAGATATTTTTGAGATTAGTATGCTACATTATACCTACAATTTTGGTCAACGTCTTGTATATTTGTTCTATATTATTATTTAAAAAAAAGTGTTGTTTAAAGGAATCATTCAAGTTGACCTCATATGTCTTGGAACAAGGATTAAATAAGGTTTGGAGGGATCCTGTTGTCTGCAGATCCGGGACCCTTCAATTAAAGTGGCTAAAGGCTCCCGCAGGAGTTTAGTACGGTATTGCACTCCCAAAGTGTCGAGTCCGACATAGGTCTAGGACTGGCGACCCGGGCGTCCTGGATATCATCCGTAAATTGATTCCCCTGCGTCACAAAAAAAAAAAAGAAAAAAATAAGGATTAAATTAGGTTGTATATCACCCTAAGCCTATGTAGTAGTATCGCTACGGAATGTAATTATTAATGTGTTTTAGTATCACTTTATAAATATAACAACAAATTAATTGTTATTAACTATTATTTATTCAAAATCAGTCTTCAACAAGAATATATCTTATTAAAATCAGTAAGTAACAATCAAACATTAATATTAATAATTAAAAAAAAATCAAAAAAACCCGACTGCGTAAAATACTCTTATTATAAACTAAAAATAATAAAACAATTTACTAGCTTTCATTTGATACATATTGCTACAGTAAGAAAAAAAATTCAACTCCCCTCCCTCATTCCGCCATTTACGGGCGCCATTTTGAAAATTTATATAGCCTATGTCACTACTACAATTTAGACAAATCCAACGACACCTCATATGTCAAAAACCGTCCAGCCGTTTGGGCTGTAGGGCGTGCCAAAGAAATGGACATACATACATACATACATACACTCGAAAAACATAACCCTCCTTCTGTCGCAGTCGGGTAATAAACAAACATTTCAATAATTTGTGATAAATCAGAAGTTGAAAAATATTTACAGTCTTGTCAGAAAACAAACAAAAGTTAACATTATAATAATTATATTGAATTTAGTTCCAAGCGACTCATCATCATCATCATATCAGCCATTGGATGTCCACTGCTGAACATAGGCCTCCCCCATCGACCTCCAGAGCGACCGGTTCAAAGCAGCCTCTATCCAACGGCTTCCGGCGACTTTCCTCAAGTCGTCTGTCCATCTCGTGGACGGCCGTCTGACGCTGCGCTTGCCGGTACGTGATCTCCACTCGAGAACCTTTCTGCTTCATCAGCCGTCAGTTCTACGAGCTATGTGCCGCCCACTGCCACTTCAGCTTGCAAATCCGTTGAGTTATGTCGGCAACCTTCGTTCGTCTGCGGATCTCATCATTTCTGATTCGATCTCGCAGAGAAATACCAAACATAGCCCTCTCAATTGCACGCTGTGCGACTTGGAGCTTGTTTAAAAGGCTATCAAAACTGGATGCTATATATTATATATACCTAAGCTGAATTATATAATTGGAAAAGACGGCTTACGCATTCAAGAAAACGACCTCAATTACTATTTCCTTGCGCTTTTAAAATGTTGGTTAATATTACGCAAATTGGGTTTAACCAGGTATATGTTTAAATGTCAATAATTTAACGACAAGGCTGTTGATATTATTTATTTCTTTCACCAAAAATATATATAATAAAATACTGGATACGGTTTGTTAATAAAAAAGTGTAATTTAAGTTCTTTTGGTTGTCTGGAAGAAATAGCTAATTAGCCATAATTAGTGTCCGACCGAAACAGGTTTTTCAGCCGAAACCGAAACCGAAACCGAACTTTCGGCCTTGCTCTCAGTTTCGGCCGAAACCGAAACCGAAACCGAAACCAGCGTGGTTAAGTGTAGTCCTACTTTAATACCTTTTGCCTTATATCGTTAGTTATAGTAATCTGGTAACGTTGCTCTGAGTGTTTTATATATTTTTGTTTATATGGTCTTAGTATATACAAATAGTATTACGCTTTCTAATAATAGTTTTATTAAATTAAAAAGATGAGAGCGTTGTTCACAGTGTTGCCAGATCACTATAAATTTTGCGTCAATTCTGTCGAGCGAATTTTTTAATATAATAAAAAATCGGAAATTTTACATACATAAATGGGACATTACTCTCAAAATCGCGAATTTTGTCTTTAAATATCACGCGATCTAAACCGTCAAAAATTATGAAATTTTAGGAATTCATAAATGAAGCTATTTTGAACCCGTGAAAAAGTTTTTAGCCGAATATATCGAAAAGTGGTTTCATGCTGGAACTACCTTAAACATATTTAAAATTTTAATTGTTACTAACAACTAAAATCTAGTTCGTTTTTACCTGACTGCGCGACGCAAAGAAGAGTAATGTGTTTATCATTAACTGACTGCTCGACGCAAAGAAGGGTAATGTGTTTATCATTACCTGACTGCTTGACGCAATGAAGGGTAATGTGTTTATCATTAACCGACTGCGCGACAGAAAGAAGGATAATGTGTTTATCAGCCTATGTATCTATGTATGTATGTTTGTTTCTATGTGGCGTTGTTGAGATCAAACGCGTTGACCGATTTTAATGACTCAATCAATTCATCTTAACTTCGCGAATGTCACTAAATATATGATAATAATAAATATTCACCACAGCCACAACCAGATCCCATATTGTCAAAAAAAGATGAATTACGTCAAGTGGGGTTTCGTTGAATAGCTATTCAAAAATGATTTTTAGGATTCTTTCATTTTTTTTCAAATAATGGTTTAGAATATATAACGATTTAAATTAAGTTTTAAACAACCAGTTTCGCTACTTTTCATACATAAAATAGGTACTTATATACTTAATTTTTTCGTTATTCTGCCCTTATTAGGCGGGGATAGTAGCAGTGATATCTTGGTGCTAGTGGTATGGCTGCAGACTGCGAAAGCAGAGGTGGGGTTCAAATCCAAGGCACACAAAACAAGGGAGAAGAGAAGTGGGTCTCGGCGTCTTGGGTCTCGGACTGTGATTGCGAAATTTACCATCTTATAATTCTAATAATGAAGACAATGAATCCTAACTAAAAAGTATATAATAAAAATAAAATTAAAAATAAACCGGACTGCGTAAAAAAAACTAAAAGATACAGATAAACTAAAAGATACAGATAGATGAAATAAAAAAATTAAAAATAAATCAAAAAGAAAAAATCAAGCCCAGTAGTTTATAATGTTGTCAAAAGTAATACTGAACAACTACACCATTGAAATAGTTTTATAATCGATACACACATAATGAAATCATAAACTCTTTGCAAAATAGAAGGATTTATAGTCGGAATCCATTCTTTAACCGATCAAATCTTTAAAAGGAGCCCTGTAAATTTTAAATGAGTCCCGGCTGTTAATCCTTCTATTTTGTAAAGAAAGAAAAAAAAGAATATAACTTTTTACAAAGTTTACAAAAAGCTTTAGATGAATCGCTAATACTTTTTAAAAAAAAAACTTTCAAATCGGATTTTTTTTATTTTGTGACATTTTTTTACTTGAAACAAATGAAATAATTATTATAAGATAAATAAATAATACTTATTTCATAGATCACATATAAAATAAAATTACTGTAATAACTGATGAGGTAGGCACACGGCTTTCTGTCTAAATTAGGGAAAATTTATTGGGGTAAATAAATATGAATTATAAATAGAAAAAAATACAGTACCTATCCAAACTGACTGGGCACCACGTGCGATCAACGGGAAAGGATGAGGCGAGATGACTGAGTAGGTAATTCGCATAAGCTATACCTACGATTCTCACATAGTTAAAATTAAATAAACAAAGGTCATGAAATCCAACGACAATTACCCTTAAACACGTAAATTTGTCATTTACAAATAAAACTCAACAAAATGAAGTTCAATACTCGAGTTTCGGCGCGGCCGATAGTTTCGGCCATTTTTTGGCCGAAACCGAAACTAAGGCCGAAACTAGATTTCTTGGCCGAAACTGGCCGAAACCGAAACCGAAACCGAAATTTCGGTCGGACATTAGCCATAATACTGTCCATTATAAATTGTGTTGTATGTATCAATGTCTGATTTACAGCCGAACGAGGACTCGAGCAAGAACTAGTATGTAAATGGATTTCATCTGCATTGATGACTATAGCAAATTGACATACCAAATTATGTTAGGTATGACATTATTTAATTTGGTATTACATTATTTAATTTGACATATTGAAATTGATCTTTAAATGTAATAAAAATGTTTTAATTTGTGATTGTTTATTGCATGTTTATTTTTTGACGTGATAACGTCTTGTAAATCAATGATAGCCGGCTGCACGCACGAAGAAGTGTCACGTGTCGCGATCGAGAGCGCGGAACAAGCGATAGAGAGGCACGATCGGCTTAAGCGTTCTTTAATATCACACATGTATATTAGTTGTAAATAAATTGTTAATAGCACATTGTTACTTGTAATTAAGTAATAAAATATTTGAATTAACTCATTCTTTGCATTATACAAAATAATAATAACTCAGTTATAATAATTCAATTCAATTCATAAAAGTATGCAATTTTTTTACAATGTTTTCTTATGCCGTTATCACGTAAAAATTATCACTAAAATTATTATTAATATTATATCGCTTATTATTATTAATTATATATTATATATTATATTATTATAATTAATATCGCTTATTATTTAGCTAAAAATATAGCGTTCAAATGGATAGACCAACTGTGCAATGTTTTTTTTTTTTTTTTTGTTTTTAATTCCTCTACTCCTGTTTGTCGTTGGTTCCGCTATAAACCGGTAGTAGTAATTTATATCCGTCAAGAGAACTTTTACCGGTCTATTTCAATGATATTAGTTTTAGCTTACGACTTACGAGAGCTACATTTTTGAAAAAAAAAATCTTATGAAATTTATGTCAATATTATTATATCAGTAACTAGTTAGCAAATCAGTAATGGATTACTGACTTCTATATGGAGGAGAAGCCTTTGCCCAGCTGTGGGTTGACTACAGACCAAATTCAGTCCAGAGTAGTTTTAGCGTGCTGCACGGCCGGAGAGTTGAATTTTTTTTTTCTTACTGTATTTAAATACCTACAACTTTCTCAGTTGTAAAATCGTAATGGTAATCTACACTAGTCAGAAGATATTTTAAAAGATGTATAACCACTAATCAGTAATATAGCAGCGTGACGGACTAAGCTCCAATCCCTTCACTGGTCATTGCCCAGCAGTGGGAAGTTCACAAACCACAGTCAACTATAGCACATCTCTCATTATTCAGATGTTCTTGTAAAAAAATTATTCAAAAAACGTATTTAAAATCCCGCTTTATATACGCAAAATAAAACTTAATTTATTAAATAATATACAAAGCTAGAAACCTAACCATTTACCTAGATTACGAATTCAACGCGGGGGTGTTTTCCTCCCCTTTTTAATAATTCAACCTCCAACCCTGGGGGCGTGGTCGCGTCACGCCCATCGCAAACCCCGCCCACGAAATCAACCCTTACAATCAGTGAATGTTCGAAAGCGTTCAGAAACACAAGTTGTCCGCGTTCTGTGTCTGTGTGTCTGTTCTTGTGTTTTTTGAAAGGATTTCGTTTCATAATACGTAAGTATTTTCCGTGATATACTTTTATATTTAGTAACTTTTACCCGCGACTTCGTACGTGTGAAACTTACGTCGTTACTTTCTAAACATAAATCAGTGGAATTTCACTAATTTCAAGTGACTATTCACTTTTTATCAATGTGAGAATCGTAACACGCAGAATTAGTGACTATTCAATATATATATGAATATCAGAATCCACTGTTTTGATCATTGAATATTTGTATGTGTATTAGTGAGTATTCACTAACTTGTTATTGAAATTCACTGATATGTAGTGAATACAGCTTCACTAACGTAATTAATGAAAATTCCACTAATTCATCTTTAGAGAGTAATAACTAAACTTCTAGAGCATGTATCGAGATGAAAACTACACTAGATTGTAAGTCAGACCTTCAACGTGATAACTGTGAAAACTGCATCTAATTTTGTGCAGTAGATATTGCGTAATTCCGGAACAAACAGAGACAGGCAGTCAAAACATTTAAAATTATTGTTTTGCTTTCTATGGCTCACATAAGATCCCTGTAATAAGTTTTTCTTAAATATCTCTCATGTACAAACATCGCCTGGATACAATCTTATATCTTTAAACGAGCAATTCTTGTATAAATATATATAATTATATAATCTAAATCTCGGAAACGGCTCCAACGATTTTAATGTATGCAGGGGGTTCCGAGATAAATCGATCTAGCTAGGATTTATTATTAAAAATGTTGTTTTATTCATTTTTTTACGCAATTAAAAAATATCATTAGAATACGAAGGTAAATTTGTTATCATTGATTATCTTATAATAGCTCGGATGGGAATCGGGCGGATTCGAAATCAGAAAACCCGGGTTCGAATCCAGGTGTCTACATACCAATTTTTTTTTTTAAAGCTTCTTCTTTTTTGAGAAAAACGATTATTGAGAGCTCTTTTTATGTTTTTATTTAAATAACCAGTTCCTATTATTTTACTATTATGTCGGTAAGATCGAAAATATTATTTATGTTTCATCAGTATATTATAATGTATCTAAATATAATTTAACCGAGCAAAGCTCGGTCATCCAGGTACTTTTATTTTATGTATAGATAAAATTCCCACTTAATAATTAATAAATAAATATTAAATAAATAAATATTAACCAACAATCACACCACGTTAACCTAGCCCCGTGCTAAGTTCGTAAGAACTTGTGTTACAGGTACTAGGAACGGAAATAAATTTATATAAATACATATATACATAAATACACATCCACGACCCGGTGCAGACATCTATATTCGTCATAAAAATTATCTGCACCTGGCGGGATTCGAACCCGCGACCGCTGCGTAAAGTGTCCAGTTGCCTGACCACTCGACCAGCCGGTCGTGAAAATATAAATAAATAAATTAAATACATAACAAGATATACAAACATATGTGGCGTGTACAGGCAAGATATAAAAAACTATAGCTTAAGTTTGGAACAAATTTATATTTGTCATGTGTCAGAAATTTGGTATACCTATAAGTCGATTAATTTGTAAGAATAGATCAGTTGTAAAATAGAGTTGTAAAATATATTATTGGAAGGAAATACAACGTAATTTACTTATTTGAGGATTTTATTTAACCTCCTGACCAACACTCGCACTACACCAGCCCGGTGCCTTTCACTTCCAAACATACATATTATACACACGGTTAGTGGAGGGGAAAGACCAAAATTTGACGTAGTAAAGATATTTTGGGGAATTGAGGAACAGGCTGTTAAGGTTCCTCATCCACCTCATTTGATTAAAAGTCTATACTGGATTTCATCGCGTTTATTCAAAACTTTACAGTTAACAATATTTTAAATTATTTCCCGACGTTTGGACCCTTTACAGCGTCCATGATCTCGGGGGACTGAGGTGGTGGGTGTCCGAAAATAATTATTAATTTAAAATATTGTTAACTGTAAAGTTTTGAATAAACGCGATAAAATCCGATATAGACTTTTAATCAAATGAGTAAAATTCGCGTAAATATAAGAGAACAGGTCCTCATCCACCATTGAAAAGGGAGGATCCTACGACCAGACAGGTGTTGTGTCTGGTGGGCTACTCCCCCAAACGGTTGTTGTCGGGTTCTTGTATATATGTTCAATCGCTTTGATAACTTTGATAGCGCGATGTAGAATTCGTTAGTTTCTTCTAGTTTGTATATGGCGAGATAGATGTCGCTACAGTAAAAAGAAGCAATTTAATAACCCTTATCCCCTATATATATATATATATATATATGTAATCGGAATCTCGGAAACGGCTACAACGATTTTCATGAAATTTAGTATGCAGGGGGTTTCGAGGGCGATAAATCGATCTAGCTAGGATTTATTTTTAGAAAATGTCGTTTTATCCCTTTTTTTACGCAATTAAAAAATATTATTAGAATACGAATGTAAATTTCGCTTTAGTTGATAAGCTTATAATAGCTCGGATGGAAATCGAAATCGGAAAACCCGGGTTCGAATCCATTTGTCTACAGACCAATTTTTTTCTTTTTTTTTCAAATTTGTTCTTTTGTGATAAAAACTATTATTGAGAATTCTTTTATTTTTTTATTTAAATAACCAGTTCCTATTACTTTAATAATTATACAGGATGACTGGTAAATTACTATCAATATTTAAGGAGACTACTCGGTACATGATTCTCATTCGAATTATGTAAAAAAAAACAGGTAAATATTAATAAACTTTTAAGTAAAGTTTCTCAACAATTATCCAATTATGTACGCGTCGTCTGGACACCCTAGCAGCTAGCTGCACTTTCGACACAAAACAGGTAGTTTACCTACGTCCAAACGCCGCCACGTGTTAACAGGGTAGCAGGATAAAAAAGCATGATCCAATCCCCCTTAATACTTTAATCCTGGTTTAGGGTAGGCAAAAATACTAAGATATTTTACTCGTTTAAGCAACAAATTTGTTGACTAGGTAAATGATATGAACTTTGGCAATTTTTAGATGTGAACAAGCGGCACATTACAACACGTGTGCACGTGCCGCCGGCATGACTGTAGAGTGTCAACGCTTCATTTATGTTACGGACGGCTTACGTCAAACCTAATTACTTTGTTAAAAATTATATTTTTTGTAAATAATTAATAAAGATAAATCAGTATAAATATATAATACATAGATATAAGTAAAGATTATATATTGTAAATAAAATGTAAGAGTCGGACGGATGTGCGATAGGAGGAGCCAATTGGGCACCTCATTCGTGTAGTAACTATCGCAGTGACGGGAGATCGCTATAAGAAAGCGGTCTCCGGCCACAGAAAGCACACAATTCTCGTTCTGATGTCCGACCTGTGCGGACGTCTTACACGAGTGCCAAAAATAAAGTGTAGCACCGATCAACCCCGACCGCATCACTTTGATGCTGTTGTCGTTCATAAGCCTTCTTCTCGGTACTATTCGTAATACGATTAGTGTGGACAACTGTGCAGCACAGTGCAGTGACAGTGCACCCGGACTAAGTGTTCTGTGTTAGTGTAGTATCTACGCGCCCGGCCCCTTCCCGGTGTCGGAAGGAAACCACACCCGATTTGTAAGTTTGTTTTTTCATTATAGGTACATTTCTGCCCCCCGAGCAGATTACATCTCGCGACACGTAGGCACACACTCCCTGCCGTCAGGCAGGGAGGTCCCTCTGCTTTCGTCGCACAGCGACAATGAACCCCCTCGCAGGGATTACCACGGAGGACCTCATCGAAGCCCTCCGAGCCACCATGCCCGATGCGCCCAAGCGCATTGAAGAATATTTCGTAGCGCGAGCTACTACCGGCACCGCCCAACAGACCCCCGCGGCAGGCCCTAGCGCGGCCGCGAGTGAAAACATGGAGGTCGAGTCCGCCTCCGCGCTCCTCAGCGTCTCGCGCCTACGGCGCGTAGGAGTAGCATTGCTCCACCCCCCGCGGTTCTCGAGTCTCCCGCGTCGCCCGACCCCCCCGCGGCCTCCGCGCCGACTCTCGCTGCTCCCCTGTCCCCCGCGGCACAGCAAAGCACGCCCCTGACCCCCGTAAAAGCTCCACCGCCTGTCTTTATACAAGACAAGACCTCCTGGGACCGCGTTTCCCGGCTTCTGTCCGAAAAGCGCATTCATTTCACCCACGCGCGATCGACTGCGCAGGGTATCAGGGTCCTAGTACAGGACTCGACAACTCACCGCCGGCTAACGGCGTTCCTTCGTCTGGAAGGCATCAGCTTCCACACCTACGCTCTCGAAGACGAGAAACAACTACGTGTTGTTATCCGCGGGATCCCGAAAGAGATTCCGATCTCCTCCATCACGGAGGATCTCAAACTGCAAAACCTGCCGGTTCGCGAGGTACACAGAATGTACCATCCGAGAACCAAACTCCCGTACGACCTCGTCTTAGTCGTACTTGACCTTTCGCCCGAAGGTAAGGGCATATTCGCCATCTCAAAAGTCTGCCAACTCTCTGGCATTCAAGTAGAGGTCCCGAAGAACCGAGGAGCCCCGGGGCAGTGCCATCGCTGCCAGCTCTACGGGCACTCGGCCCATCACTGTCATGCCAAGCCGCGATGCGTTAAATGCACCGGTGACCACGGCACTTCCGACTGCCCTCGCAAAACACGCGACCCGGAGATCCCGCCGAGCTGCGTGCTTTGCAACACACAGGGCCACCCCGCGAACTATCGCGGATGCTCTAAAGCCCCCAAAAGGAGCTCTAAAAAAGCCCAGACAAGCCGGTCCGCTTCACGGCCCAGGCATCAACCCGCGCAGGCGGCTAAGGAGGCCCCTAAGGCCCCTACTAATGCCCCTCAGCCCGCTCAGCAGGCCCAGCCCTCTCAGCCACCTAAGGCCCCCAGCGCGGCCCCTCAGGCCAAGCCGCTAGGCGCCTGGGCAAAGCCACTGCCGATGGTCAGAAAACCCACGGCAAAGAGCGCGCCTAAGGCGCCCGCTCCACCTCAGCCCCAACCCGGCTCTGTCTCCGCTACCGAGCTTACGACATTCCTAGACGGAATGCTCGAATTTATTTCTGGGTTTAAGACCCTCGTCGAGCACAATACAGGCGCAAACCACTCTTAATCAGTCCCAATGGCTAGCAACAGTAGGAATAAACCTCACTCGCTAAGCGTCGTTACGTTCAACGCAAAACGGCCTTATCAAACAAATCGACGAGGTCCACCTCTTTCTACGCGATCACCCGGTCGATGTCATGCTGGTGCAGGAGACCTTTCTCAAGCCCAGTAACCGGAATCCAAACATACAGAATTACCAACTCATTCGTAACGACAGGGTCACCCCCCGCGGAGGTGGCACCGCAATCTATTATAAAAGGTCTCTGCACTGCGTGCCACTCGACAGTCCTCCGCTCGAGGGCATCGAGGCGTCGATGTGTCATGTCAGTTTAACGGGCCATCAGCCCGTCACGATCGCTTCAGTCTATCTCCCTCCTAGTAAACCACTACTAGAGAGCGACATGAGGTCACTGCTCTCTATGAGCAACGCGGTCATTCTGGCCGGCGACCTTAATGCCAAGCACCCCCATTGGAACTCACGGGTCTCCAATGGACACGGTGTTCAATTGGATATGATGACCTCACTTCCCTCTCTAGGATTTGATGTCATTGCTCCCGTGACCACTACTCGATTCCCTAACAGAACGAATGACAGAGCTGACGTGCTCGACATAGCGATTTTGAAAGGCGTAACACTCGTGTTACGTTCTATCGAGACGCTACCAGAGCTTGACTCCGACCATAGGCCCGTTTTAATTCAATTAGGACCGGACCCCCAGCTTGCTCTCCCTACTAAAGTCGTCACCGACTGGGGGAGACTCGGTGAGCTCCTTCAGGAGGTCGACGCTCCCACACTCAGCGATATACCTGACAGGATCGACACCGTCGAGGCCGCCGAGACGGCCGCGAACAGTCTCACTAGTCACATTAAATCACTTATAAACGAGTGCTCCCGAGAGGTTCCAATCCGCCCTCACGAGCGACTGGACCTGCCGGACGACCTCAAAGCACTCATCAGTCATCAGACGCAAAAACGCCGCGATTAGAGCCCATGACAGATACCCGACTGACGCTAACCGCAGGCTGCGCTGGGCTCTACTGAGGGAGGTTAAAGCACGCTTTGCCGAACTCAGGGAGGACAGAGACAGCAAACGCTTCGGAGAGTTCGCGCCATCGCACGTCGCGTACTGGACGCTGGCGAGGGCCCTCCGGAGAGGCGCTACAGACCCGATACCTCCGCTAGTGAGACCGAACTTACCACCCGCGCTAGACGATCTCGATAAGGCCGAGTGCCTTGCCGACAGCTTGGAGAGTCAATGCTCCCCTAGCTCACAGCCCGTGGACCCCGAGCACCTCCTCAAGGTCGACTCGGAGGTCAACCGGTTGGCGGCCTCTCCGCCGACCGGCGACCCCCTCTCACCGACCACGGTCGAGGAGGTCGAATCGATTATAAAATCCCTACACGCTAAAAAGGCCCCCGGCCCCGACCTCATTTCAAATAAGGCTATAAAACGCCTCCCCCATCAACTAGTATTACTACTAGTAATGATATTCAAAGCCCTACTCGCCGGCTGCTCCTTCCCCGACCAGTGGAAAGAGGCAACAGTCATAGGCATTCGAAAAGTCGGTAAACCCGGCAACCTCCCTACTAGTTATAGACCGATCAGCCTTCTCAACGCTCTCGGTAAAATTTACAAGAGAATCATACTCGCCCGCCTCAGAGCTATCATAGAGGCCAACTCTATCCTCATAAACGAGCAGTTCGGCTTTCGAGCCGGACACTCTTGTGTTCATCAAGTGCACCGCATAACGGAGCATATACTGGCAGGATTTTCATATTCAAAGACCTACGCCACAGGGGCCCTATTCTTCGACGTCGCTAAGGCCTTCGACAAGGTCTGGCATAACGGCCTGATCTATAAATTACACAAACTCGGACTGCCAGACAGACTAGTACTCCTGATACGAGACTATCTGTCAAACCGCACCTTCAGATACAGAGTCGAAGGCACTCTATCCTCCCCCCGCACCCTCCGTGCCGGAGTCCCTCAGGGCTCATGCCTCTCTCCGTTATTGTACTCTCTGTACACTAACGACATTCCGAAAGAATACGCTGAGCGACAATCGGTCAAACTAGCCCTATACGCAGATGACACTGCATTATTCACAACCTCAAATCGTCTGGATTTAATCTCGAGTCGACTACAATCCGTTACAGACGCACTAGGCGACTGGTTTCGGACGTGGCGAATCGAAATAAACCCGGATAAGAGCACCGCTGTGTTTTTCGTTAAGGTAGTGAACTACCCAGGCCGACCGGACGAGATTACTCTCTACGGTACTCCCATCAAATGGTCCGACCAAGTTACCTACCTAGGTATCACTCTAGACAAACGACTCACGTTTAATAAACATATTAAACGGGTCCGTAACAAGGCCGCCTTCGTGCTGAGCCGACTCTATTTCATGATCAACGGTAAAAGCAAAATGTCTCTTAGAAATAAGACGACACTATACAAAACCTGTGTTAGACCTATACTAACATACGGTTGCCCAGTCTTCGCCCGGTGCGAGCCCGGACTCCTTCAGAGACTCCAGGTCATACAAAATAGATTCTTACGGACGGCCACAGCTTCCCCGTGGTACATTCGTAATACAGATCTCCATAAGGATTTTAAAATCGATTCGATCGCCAAGCATATTAAATCGATCGCCGCTAACTATTTCGAGAAAGCGCGCAACCATCCGAACCCCCTTATAGCCCAGTCATGCGTCTACAATACACTACGCGGTAATTTCAAAAACCGCTGTAGACGCCCCCTTCATGTGCTCACCGACCCACGACCACGATCACGCTAGCTTTGAGTGCTTTGAGTTTCTTACCGTTTTTCAGTAGAATTTTTACGTGACGGTGATAACTATTGTTATATGATATTAGAATGTAGATAGAGTATGTAAGTTTATTATATACCAACTACACCACATACCCGGGCCCCTTTCTTTTTCCATTTAGATTGTCTAGAAGAAATGGCTAATATTAACCATTAGTCCATCCGTTGTACTACACAATCTTTAACTATTTTTAAGCTTTGTTTAATAAAGTATTTGTGGTGTAAAATAAAGTACAAATAAATAAATAAATAACTTTCCTTACTAATAACTAAAATGTTTTGTAAATAAAGTTTTAAGGGTTTTAAAGAGCTAGCATTACTTTTTTATTTCTTATTTATTATTACCCGACTGCGACAGAAGGAGGGTTATGTTTTTCGAGTGTATGTATGTATGTATGTATGTATGTATGTATGTAAGTATGTATGTATGTATGTATGTATGTATGTATGTATGTCCATTTCTTTGGCACGCCCTACAGCCCAAACGGCTGGACGGTTTTTGACATATGAGGTGTCGTTGGATTTGTCTAAATTGTAGTAGTGACATAGGCTATATAAATTTTCAAAATGGCGCCCGCAAATGGCGGAATGAGGGAGTTGAATTTTTTTTTCTTACTGTAGCAATATGGGTATCAAATGAAAGCTAGTAAATTGTTTTATTCTTTTTAGTTTATAATAAGAGTATTTTACGCAGTCGGGTTTTTTTGATTTTTTTTTAATTAAGCATACTTGTTTTTATAAAGTGTAACTATTTCTGTTTACTGTATCAGCCGGTAAACAACCCACTGATTAGCGAAGGTCTCTTCTCCGTATAGAAGAAGGTTGGAGCCCACCACACTGCTCCACTGCAAGATTTGGGTTGGGGTTGGCGGATATTTTCCCTACCGTGAGTAACAATCGTTATCAGGTGTCTATGATAACAACGGGGAGCTCCACGTGCTCTCCGAGGCACACAAGGACATACAACCAGACCGGAATCAAATATTTTTACAAATACAAATAATTCCCGAAGGGGAATCTCATTAGCGCTTAATTAGTTTCTGTTTTTAACTGACTTCAAACAAGTATGCTTAATTTAAAAAAAACAAAAAACCCGACTGCGTAAAATACTCTTATTATAAACTAAAAAGTATAAAACAGTTTATTGGCTTTCATTTGATACCCATATTGCTACAGTAAGAAAAAAAAATTCAACTCCCCCCCTTATTCCGCCATTATCGGGCGCTATTTTGAAAATTCATATAGCCTATGTCACTACTACAATTTAGACGAATCCAACGACACCTCATATGTCAAAAACCGTCCAGCCGTTTGGGCTGTAGGGCGTGCCAAAGAAATGGACATACATACATACATACATACATACATACATACATACATACATATATACATACATACATACACTCGAAAAACATAACCCTCCTTCTGTCGCAGTCGGGTAAAAAAGGAGGAGGTTCTCGATTCGTCTGTATTATTTTTTGTTTTTTTTTTACACATCTCATTTTTTGGATAATAAAGAATTTACTTTTTACAAACCCGCGGTTTTACTCACGTTCTCGTTACGATTTAACTACAATTGTCACATAACACCGTAACTCTTATAAAGACACATAATCTCTCGACATGAATCAGTGGAATTTTAATAATTAAAAAAAACTATTCACTTTTTATTAATGTAAGAATCATACCACGCAGAATTAGTGACTATTCAATGTATGAATATGTGAAAATCAGAGTCCACTGATTTGATCATTGAATATTTGTATGTGTATTATTGTGTATTCAAAAACTTGTTATTGAATACTTGTTATTGAATAATATTGTGTATTCAAAAACTTGTTATTGAAATTAACTGATATGTAATAAATAATTCACTAACGTAATTAATGAAAATTCCACTAATTCATGTTTAGAGAGTATAATTATTTTTTCCTAAATATCTCTCGTGTACAGGCCTCGGCCGGTTACAGCATCATTCAAGCTTACATTATATAACTTATACAAAATATATTTTGATTTATATTCCTGATCTACATCCACAATAGCGTAGCTAGGTAACCAAAGTGTGCAAAAAATAAACTAGGGCCCCCCAAAATGTAAATAGTTATATTTAAATATTTTAAAAGTGCAACGCTACTTTATCGTATGCTCTTTATTATGCACAGCAGGGCCCGTCCAGATTCTACAAGCAAGCGAATTTCAATAGTACAATTTATAGTTTGTTGGTCAGGTTCTGAGGGCCCCCTGAGCTTGGGGGCCCCATTGCAAGGCACCGTCTAGCCAGGTAGTTATGCCACTGTACAACCAACGTGAATGTTCCACGCTCGCCAGAATCGCTCAGACATCGAGCTGACACTAATCTGTAGAACTAATAAAATACACAGATTAAACACCCCTAAACAAAATATTTCCCACCCCCTAACTTACTTTCAATAGATAATTCACTGTTATTGACAAGAACATCAAAAACTAAACAGCCTTCAACGATTATAAACTTTATATCAAAGTATTGAACGTATAAAATCGTTCAATCAAGACATTATTAAAATTATCAATGACTTCTTAAACCGCTGCAAAATTTCTTTTGTTATAAAGAAATTGTAATTTAAAGGAAAATCGACTTTGTATGTACGGGATAAGGTGTATGGGATTTTGATTGGGTGTAAATATGTTTTTGCAAGTGTGACTACCAGACATGACATTTTTGATTCGCACCGCGGGACGCCGGTGTAGGGTGAGCATGTTGTTTCTGTACTAATTCTAAGGACGGATATATTATTATCTATCTATTTTTATAATGAAGTTTTATGTATATATGTGGTTTTTATACCACTGTTGGCGAATAAGTTTACAGTCCGCCTATACATGGTAAACGATTAACGTAGCCTACGGATGCCTGATATTAGGAGCATCACAAACGCGTTACCACTTACCAAACCTTTAAAAACCTATTGCTATTCAATACCCTTTTGTTTTTGTAATTGTTTTGTTAATTATAATGTATGTTTACATAATACTTAAGTATTACAGTAATCCCCCTTTTTTAACTATGGGAAATGCATTT
Source organism: Euphydryas editha (assembly GCA_036937285.1). NCBI lineage: Eukaryota > Metazoa > Arthropoda > Insecta > Lepidoptera > Nymphalidae > Euphydryas > Euphydryas editha. The sequence goes on from JAUPFZ010000029.1 coordinate 816,377, forward strand.
ACGCATCCCGCCACCCGAAGGCGACGGGTATGTGGGATTCGCTGACCCTCACTGCTAAAGCCAGAATACCCACTAAAACCCATCGTCCGTCTGCGCCGTAGTGGGGCGCCACGGGATCGCAAACGCATACAACCGTGACGCCCCGACGCTGGGCCCGGCGGCCCCTCTGTATGTGATTGGAGCCGCTCGACCGGTCCACTCTGCTAGTTCAGAGAAGTACCGGGAGCGGCCCAACCACCGAAGTGGAGGGAGAGAGTACCCTCGATCTCCCTCCATCCACCCTCCTGCGCTTTCGTGCCCACCGCTGCTGGTTTTGGTCCGCGGAGGTCCGAAGACCCCTACCACTCGTGGTGAGCGACGAGTGGTACCCCCTATCCGCCACCCGGGGACGCGCCCAGTAAGAGACCAGCAACTCCCGTGGGCTCAGTAATCTCCCCTATAACACACTAGATTAGTTCCGCATTGTAGAAAACGCGTTGTACGATCTTTTACGTGTAACGCGCTCGTATGACCCCGTATACCGCTGTGCCGTGTGCACATAGATATTTAATTTTGTAACAATATAGTTTTGTAATAAGATAGTCGGGCTCGATGTGTAACTTCTCTGTACCGTCAGTCATACTGTAGAAAGCGCAATAAAGAGACGTAAAAATTGGACTCGTGGTTTTGTTCTGCACCTCTTATAATATTCAATTAAAGTATAAAAAATACCTACAGTAAAAAGGTATACCGCGTTATGTACAAATTATTTACGTTTAAAGGGTTTAAATCGAATATTAAGGAAAAACTGTGTTATTAATAAAATATGAGCTTATTAAAATTAATTTTCCTATAATTCAAAACTAGGACAAATTTAATAAAATAATAAAGTCGGTTTACGGATGATAATTTTACGTGATAACGTCATAAGAAAACATTGATGAAAAATTGCATACTTTTATGAATTGAAATGAATTATTATTACCGACTTATTATTATTTTGTATAATACAAAGGAGTTAATTGAAAATTACAAGTTTTTCTATAAATTATGTAAAATTTATTTGCACTCGTTAATTCAAATATTTTTTTATTTAAAATATACAGATTAGATAGATGAAAGATAGATGCGTCATAAGCCGAACACTTAAGCCTATCGTGCCTCTCTATCGCTTGTTCCGCGCTCTCGCTCGCGGAACGTAACAATGAGTCATGCTTTTTCGTGCGTGCAGCCGGCGTTCATAGATTTACAAGACGTTAACACGTCAATAATAGTGTAGCGACATCTATCTTGCCACATACGAACTGACGTATCCTACATCGCGCTATCAAAGTTATCCGAGTGATTGAACATAATATATACAAGAATCCGACAATAACCGTCGGGGGTAGTAGCCCACCAGACACAACATCCGTCTGGTCGGAGGATCCTTCTTTTTTACCCGACTGCAACAGAAGGAGGGTTATGTTTTTCGAGTGTATGTATGTATGTATGTCCATTTCTTTGGCACGCCCTACTGCCCAAACGGCTGGACGGTTTTTGACATATGAGGTGTCGTTGAATTTGTCTAAATTGTAGTAGTGACATAGGCTATATAAATTTTCAAAATGGCGCCCGCAAATGGCGGAATGAGGGGGGGGGGAGTTGAATTTTATTTTCTTACTGTAGCAATATGGGTATCAAATGAAAGCTAGTAAATTGTTTTATTCTTTTTAGTTTATAATAAGATTATTTTACTAAATCGGGTTTTTGATTTTTTTAATTAAGCATACTTGTCAATGGTTCTTCTCACACCCACAAAATAGAATTATATATTAGAAATTATATATTAGAATTATATATAAAATAAATCGTCGATATGATAAGCGATGTAGACAAATCGTGTCTAACGGGTAATAAGAACATAAAATGAAAGATAGAACTCGTGGTCACCCCACACATGCGCGTGACGTCTGACGAGCAATCTTCTTTCAAAGCTAAATACGAAATTATAACATGTTCAGTATAACCGATCCATTATGACGTGAAATAACTTTAAATAAGGTAAAAAAAGATATATTTGAAGACGAAAAAACGAAAAGGGAACACTTTCTTTAGCAATCAATGAAACTATTCAAAATCAAAATCAAAAACAACTTTATTCAAATAGGCCCCACGAGCACCTTCGAATCGTCATTTTACAAATTAAGACTTTAAAAAACTACCACCGATTCGGAATGTAGATTCTACAGAGAAGAATCGGCAAGAAACTCCGCAGTTACTCTTTTGAAAATAATATATAAACTGTGTTTTAGTACAAAATTAGTAATATCTTGCATGAAATACAGCGCCACTAAGTCCACACATCTTTATCGACTAAGTAATCCTGCACCGAATATTACGGTTTATCTATATTTTTTTTTTAATAAAATCTTTTCTATTATAGTGGCGTGGCGTGATTTTATGGTGGTGGGAATCTTTTTAGCAAACGATAAAAGTCAAATCACCATTGTGGTTTGTGGTGTCAATTTATAGGCAGTGAACTAAACTAGCCCACTGCTGGGCCAAGCTGTACTGATATATTGAATTTAAACAGGCCAGAAACAAATATTTATACAAATAACTATGTTTAACACACACAAGGTCGTCTGTTCCTAAGGTAGGCAACTTAATGCCTGTGTTTTAGGTAACAGTTGACTGATATACATATATGTATATATTTTTAATAAAAGTACATATAAATAACACATGAACTAAACTCAACTGAATCAGCCTATTAACGTCCCACTGCTGGACAAAAGCTTCTTCTCCATAAAGGAGAAGGGTTGAAGCTTAAACCACCACGCTGCTCCACTGCGGGTTGGCAGATAATTTTCCCTGTCATGAATAACGTTCTCTATCAGGTGTTTTACGTGCTCTCCAAGGTACGGTGATGAAACCCATAAGGACATACACCCAGACCGGAAATAAATATGTGTAGCAAATACAAATATCTGCCCGAACGGGAATCGAACCCGCGACCAGTGGCGTTGAGGCTACTACTCGCACCACTACACATGAACGGTCGTCAAATAACACATATACATATATAAATAAACTAGCTGTTGCCCGCGACGTCGTCTGTGTGAACGTTATACAACACCAAAAATACCTACGATTATACCTGTACGAGCAAGCGCGTTCATTTATGTACTTAGGTTGCATTTTGTTGTGACCTAATTACATCACTTTAATATTTTACTTACAATATATAAATCAGTTCGTTGTCGGTCATCAAGAGTACCGCGCGTAACTCACCATTCGCATTCCGCCATTAAATTCATTATAATCTAAGTTCCTTTATAATTATATATTTTACAGTTTTATTTAATATTTTATTTATACACATTCGTACGGACACACCGTACAATACCTTTTAAAATAACATTCATTTGTACCCGTTACTTCTTTACATTTCATATCTACAGAAAGTGCAGTTACAGAGGAGACTGTCTTATCCGTCGTTACATCACACGTTGTTACAGAATGCTTTGAAGAAATAAAGGTTCACTGCTCGTTCCCCGTAGGTGATAGCGTGATAATATGTAGCCTATATGTTGACCCGACTTCTTAATAATATTCGTGCCAAATTTGAAGTAAATCCATGCAGTACTTTTTGAGTTTATCCCGTGCATACATACAGACAAACAGACAAAAATTCTAAAAACTATATTTTTGGCTTCGGTATCGATTTTAGTTCACACCCCAAGTATTCTTTTAAAAAAATATTCAATGTACAGTTTTGACTTTCCTACCATTTGGAATTTTCAGTAAAAAAGGAATATTTCCATAAGGGTATTTACTTTCTATCAATGTCAGATTCGTACCACGCAGAATTAGTGACTATTGAATGAATGAACAACAACAATATCCGAGTCCACTGATTTGATTATTGAATATTTGTATGTGTAATGTGTATTATTGAATATTCACTAACTTGTTATTGAAATTAAATTATATGTAGTGAATACAGCTTCACTAACGTCATTAATGAAAATTTCACTGATTCATATTTAGAGAGTAGTATCTCTTTATGATATTCTCTTCCCATCACAACCCTACACCCTACCTATCGGCAAAACAATTAAAAAATTTAATAAAATATGAAATCAACCCTTCTGTTTGTCTGTTAAACGGCTAATCCATTACTGATAATGTTTCCACGCCCCTCGTTTCGCATTCCGCGGTCATTTTACGCCGTCAAATTATGTTAGGTTAAGCTATGTTTACTTAAGTTTTGAATGGGTTTATTTTATTATACCGTCCATTATTAATTATGTGACATAGTCTACTTCTACAATTATTATAATAATTGTCTTTGTTTATATTATATTTGTCTATATCTGTTCTTTATTATAAAATAAAAGATAAAACAAGTTCGTTCTTGACATTTTCCAAACACTGTTTCAACCAAATAATTAGCGGAATGCCTCCAATACTGACAATAGCGCCGTCACCCCACAACTGACACGTGGAGCGGCGATGGACATACGTAGACTTACGAATTCTCTACGACAAGACTGTCGCGTTGGTCTTAAACAAGCTTAAAATATCATATTTACTATCAATATTAATATTGATGTCGATGCTCGGCGACTCTGGCGAGTTCTGGAAGGCGATGGTCTCCTTCTGTGAGACAGTAATGTCCCAGAAGGAGGCCAACGAGCGGGTGAGAGAGGAGGCCACCGACGTGGCCTCCATCCGCGGGCAACGATTGGGGGTGCGTAGAATTCGCTACTTAATGCGCCTCCAGTAACGCCCCTGTGCCCGTGTCGGGCCGGGATGGGAACCCGGTCCTGCTAGACACGGCGTCGTCGGGACTGTTCAGAGGTGAGCCAGACAGTCCCCATGGAGAAGAAGTCACCGAGGCTAGCCTGTCGCTGGAGGGATCCTGTTGCCTGCAGATACGGGACCCTCCAATTAAAGCGGCTGAAGGCTCCCGCAGGGGTTTAGTTACAATATTGCACTCCCAAAGTGCCGAGTCTGACATAGGTCTGGGACTGCCTAACCGGGCGTCCTGGATATCATCTGTAAATGGAGTCACAAAAAAAAAATTAGAAAAAAATAACAGGGTCCATGAACACACGAGTCTGGTAATCGAATCGACTGCTAGCGACAGACAGCTGTGACCACTGCGACAATATGTCGTTATGTCACTTGAGTTATTTCTTTCGGATAATATGATACAGAAGGCCAAAATTAAATCACTTGTATACCTAATGACCTTGTTGACCCACCTTATCCTGTATACCTGTTTTAGTTTTAATTTAATTTATTTATTAAATAATTGTTTCTTACTCATAAACTAAAAATTCTAATGTAATGATGGAAGTAGTTGCCTTAACGCCAGTGGTTTCGGTGACGATTACCACTCGGGACAGATATTTGTAGGAATATTTGTTTCTGATGTGGGTTCTTGTGGGTGGGAGGCCCACAGTGCCTCGGAGGACACCTAAAACCGTCGGTTCCAGTTGTTATCATAAACATCTGATAGCGATCGTTACTCATGTTAGGGGAAATTATCCGCCAAACTATAGGTAGTGGAGCAGCGTCACTACGCTGATCTGATAATCCACTGGTTAAGCTCCCTTTTTCTACATGGAAAATAGGCCTTTACCCTGCGGTGTGATGTTTAAAGAATAATTCAATTCAATTCAGGCAGTTTAATTGAAAAATTAATAAGAAATAATATCATTAAATAAATTATAAGTACGATGTGTTAAAATACTATATTGTCTCGTGTCTGCACTCGTTTAAAAACAACGAACAAAGGTGTAAATAAATTTGATTGGTTCAAAAAGTTTACTAATCTTTTATCTTTGAATTTGTAAAGAATAGACGAATCATGGTCTTTCAATCATTATATTAAGCTACTGAGTTCGAATGCCCTTTTTAACTAATCTCTAGGGGCCTTAGTGTCAACAAAAAGTATTACAAACGGCGTTTCTTTGTCCGAACAGTCAAAGGACTGTGTTCCTGTTTCAACAGCTATCCGTCAGATAAAATTTTATGAAGTATTTTTCATTTTCAATATCATTATTCACTTTATCTGCCAGATATTTCTATTCGCAACCTATAAATGTAATATATGTAGGTAGTTTATAAGTAGTACAAGAGACGTTAAGGGTGAACGTCCATTGAAGCGGAGCGAGGCAGCTGAGCGAAGCGAGCGAGTATTGCGGAGCAGAGATTACTGAAGTGGACTGTGTCTGTCCATTTATGCGAAGTGAGGCAGCGGTGCGGAGCGAGTGAGTATTGTGGAGCGGAGTAGCGGAGTTCACACGACAAGTCATTTGAGTGGAGGGCGGCGGGTGGTCAGTTCAGAAAACAGATTATTAATAATAATTCTTTAAGAAAATATAGATTTTCCTTCAATCAATCCCTTTCTCCGCCGCCTCGCTCCACTAGCCCGCACTGCTGCCACGCGCCGCTTCCGAAAATGTATGAATTTTTAAACTAGCTCGCAAGCCCTTGTCCACTGGAGTTAAGCGGAGATTTTATGCAATCCTATTGGTTAATATTTCTCCTTTTCTCCGCTCCGCAGCCTCGCTCCGCTTTAATGGACAAGACCCTAAGGGCCTGTTTTATATCCTGTCGATAAAATCTTTAACTTTTTTAGCAATAAGTGAAATTGGTCCTAAATACAGTGCAACCTCGACATAATAAAACTAAAGGAAATTAGAAAATATTCGTTACACCAAGTAATTCGTTATAATGAGGTTTGTTATATAGAGGCTAGGTTGAACTACGATTCGTTTTAACAAGGTAAGAAAGTGGAATTAAGTGGAAATAATTAATAGGATACGTTATGTCAATCTTTTAAGTTGAATAAATTCGTTAAATAGAGGTAAATACCTTCTACCTATATTCTGCAATGATTAATAATAAATAAATAAATAATAAATATGTTTAACACACACACAAGGTCGTCTGTTCCTAAGGTAGGCAACTTAATGCCTGTGTTTTAGGTAACAGTCGACTGATATCTTCGATCAAAAATAAATTTTTGATCGAAGACTGATATACATTTTTTTTTTATAAATATACATATAAATAATACATATATAAATGAATACATAATACACCCAGTCTCGAGACGGGAATCGAACCCACAACTGTGAAGCAGAAAACAGGGCCACTAGCAACTGCGCTGAGGCCAGTCAAAATAATATAAAGAGGTTTTTGATAAATGTTATTCGTAATGTAGAGGTATATTTTGTATTAGCTCTTACTGGTAGTTCTAGGGAGATTTCGAAAAATTCGTTAATTCGAGGGATTCGTTATATTGACTCGTTGTATCAAGGTTGTACTGTATTTTTACCCGACTGCACTAGAAGGAGGGTTATGTTTTTCGAGAGTATGTATTATCCGACTGCACTAGAAGGAGGATTATGTTTTTCGAGAGTATGTATTACCCGACTGCACTAGAAGGAGGGTTATGTTTTTCGAGAGTAAGTATTACCCGACTGCACTAGAAGGAGTAAATAATTGTTTGTGTAAGGAATGTATAATTGTTTGTGTCGCTCTGCAGCCTAAACGGCTCGATAGAGTTTAGATTGAAAGGTGTCATTAGATTTGTATTTACTGTGAGAGTGACACTGGATATATAAAAAAAAATGTCGTGTGTACGGAGTACATCATCAGAAGTGAAACATCTTTGGCAAACTCAATTTAAAATTAATATTAATAGTTAAACATTCTATTACTTATTTACGCGTTGCTAGGATACGCGACATCATACTATCTCATTCTCTCCTACACATTTTTGTATTTGTGTCTCTTACCTGTCGTTTTTTCCGTCGCATCCCGTTTAAAATCACGTTTCTAAAGAAGTTTCACTTCAATAAAAAAAATTAAAAAAAAATGGCGGATTTTTGACGTCAAATTAATTTCATTTCCAAATTACACGGAAACGCAGTCGGGTTTTTTAGTTTTTTAAATTACTTTGATTTGTTAATTTATTTTTAACTGACTTAAAAAAAAGCGTAGATTGATCTATGTGGTCGAGATTACAACCTCAATAAGACGTCATGTGTTTATGTGTTTAGATACAACGAATCTCATTAACTAATAGCGTCCCGCGGCGTCCCCCGCTGCGTGAACGCATTGATCGTTCGTCATTGTCCTAATGTCCTAGTGATATGTAATTTGTGATAATGCAATATAAAAATGTAAAATAATACACTTGGAAAAGCCGTAACTAACTGAATCAGTGAATTTCAATCACAAGTTAGTGAATACTAACTAATGCACGTATGAAAATTCAATTATCAAAACAGTGGACTTTGATATTCGCATATTCATATATTGAATAGTCAATAGTTCTCCATGGTATGATTTTCACATTGATAAAAAGTGAATATGCACTTGATATTAGTGAAATTCCACTGATTCATGTTTAAAGAGTTACTTAACGTTTGTAAGTTTTATATTGTGCGCCCTCGCCCTTGGGGATGTAAACACTACCCCTCGGGACCACGTTCCATTAGTACTTAGGATAAGCTAGGGTTGTAGATACGGTAATTTAATTAACAAGAAAAAATATATATATTTACGGAAAATTTGATTTTTGTGTGTGTTAACTATTATCCGCTTCTTCGTGGTCGCCCAGTGGTCGAAATTTGACCTGATCTATAATTAAAAGCATTGTCAACATCATAAAAATATGATTGCGCATAACATGGTGAATATATGCAGCAGTTATTGGACCTGATCTGTGATAAAAAAAAAACCATAAAAATCGTTACAAGACCTGTATTTAAGACCGTGTTGACAACAGACTTTGACAATAAACAAAATTTGTGTATATATGTACATTGTACATATGTGTGTGTGTGTCGTAGTGTGTGTAGTGTTTTTTCTTTAAGTTAATTTAATGTCATTTTTGAGCATTATTATAAAAAATATTAGCATTCTGCACTTCTCCTCCATATAAACTTTAACTATGCCAAATTTCATACTTCTCCGTCCGCGTGATTTTCGTAAAAAGGGGTACAAAGTTTTTGTTTCACATATTAATATATATGTATATAGATAATTACCGTTCTGGTGTATATAGTGGGTATACAGTGTTGCGAATAGTCAAATCAACGCCGGTGTTTGTATTTGTACGAATATTTGTTTCCTGTCTGTGTTCTTGTGGATCTCCCCACCATACATCGGAGAGCACGTAAAGGTGTCGGTCCCCGTTCCGAAATCTGATAGAGATTATTAATCATGTTAGAGAAAATATCCTTCAACCCGCTTTGGAGCAGCATGGTGGAAGCGCCAATGCTTTTTTTGTTTTGTTTTGGCGGGAAAAAATGTATCTACCTGAACGCACACCCCGTCGTCCGGAGAGAAAACAGGGTAGTGTGGGGCCCTCACCCACTAAAATAACCCGCCGTGCACCCTCACCCGCTTTTACAAGGCGAATCACGAGTAAGCTTCAACCCTTCTCCAATATGAAAGAGAGGCCTAAAAATAGCACGTTTACAATTTAATTTTGTACACCGTCGTCACTTTTTCTCATTCATCACGCTGGATATCAGGAAGACATCGCTATTTAGTGATAACACAGCCTGCTGTACATATGTATGTCCAGTACAGAACGTAGGCCTCCCCCATCATTAAGGAGGGAGCGTTGCCAATACTCGCCACGCTTAGAATTCTGATTTTTGAGCACAGTGTGTTGTGACAGGATACGGTGACGCTGCTGCCCATCACCATCCTGTTTGGTGTAAAGTTGTTCTCATCACTATGACCTTAGTCGCCTTTTACAACACCTCGGCAAAAAGGAGACAGATATACTATACTTCTCTGCCGGTCAGTATTTGGCTAGTTTACAATAATTGTAAAAAATTAATTATTAATATGAAACAAATAGAAGTAAATATGAGAGTAGTAGTAGTAATGATGAGAATGAATATCAGTAAATACTAGTTATATTTTAATTAAATTCGATAAAATAAAGTAAAAGCAAAAGGGACAACCCTATTGCCTATTTGTATCGTTTTAATATTAATTCGTGCATTAGTTACATCATTGTTGGGATTATTGTAAATAAAACGGGGAAAATTATTGCACACTTAATGTAAACAACCCTTTGGCACCAAAAATTGTTTATATTTCAACGGAACCCTTGTACAAAGATTACGTTGTCCATCTGTCTGTCACGGAATCATTCTTATGATCGATCTAGTGAAGACTACAAAACCTACGCAGTAATAAGTAATAGCTTAGGCGCCAACTCATTTTAAGAATATACCAGTTCAGAAATAAAACCACTAAATTGGTAACTTTTATAAAAATTAATTGGTTAATTAAATAATTATTAATTGGTTTTAAAATAATTACAATGAAGAGTAAATATTGAAGTGATTATTTTGATTTTTAGTTTCGAATATTTCTTTTGTAGAATTCTATTTAAGAGGTTTTTAGACGAAATAATCTTACTGTGCCGGACGTTTACTGCCCGTTAGGGTACCCCGTCATCCCATAAGGAACCTCGTTCCAAAAATTAAACTATTACGAGTTTTTTTGATTCCGTAAGTGTCAGGTACTCGGGAACTTCCCCGTACTTACTATATTCTGTTTGAGGGTTTTTTTTTTTTCAAAAAATTTAAATTGCGTGTACTAGCGTACACTCGTAAGAAGTGAAACTTATAATAAAAACAGTTTACTTTTTATACGATCGTAATTATATGAGTCCTGTGTTTGCGTTCGGACATATTTATATTCGAATTACCTACTCACTATAGAATACATCATACAATAACTGCAAACTTCTATATAGTGATACTTAATTTCAGTCAAGAATCTTAGAGATTGCTAGCGCAGTGGCTGCCAACGCGAATTGAATTTCGTATATCGCTCGAGAGCTGCAAGTTCAAAACCCTGCGAGAGCCACATTTACTAGCATTCAAAATTTGATATTTGATTTATTTAGTATAACTATTTATTTATGTATATAGGATTTCATCTACTACCACTCGGAATCTTCCTTGCGCATGTGTTTATTGAAAAACGACTGAAATACGCAATACGCAATAATCAAGAACAAGATGGCGCGTAACGCAAGATGGCGCGTAACGAAAAAATCTTTCCAACCCCGATAAAGAAGTTTCACTTCAATAATATTTCTAAAAACAATACTATATTTAACCTTTTAAATTTTATTATTTTCATTCCCACATTAAAACAAATTCGGTAAACTTTTAACGCAAACATCACGAGTCTATTCAATATCAGATCTCTTCCGGTTCCGGCCACGCCCCCTGCCCCCGTTACCACCCTTCCATCCCCCAGTTTAATAATACACGACGTTAGATGCTTTGTTGATCTTTTAAACAAACATTACTTGAATAGAATGTTTGTGAATTTTATTAAAATTAACAAAATTTTAACAATTTCTTTTAACTATACTAATCTTAAAAAGCTGAAGAGTTTGTTTGTTTGTTTACTTGTTTGAACGCGCCAATCTTAGGAACTACTGGTTCGAATTGAAAAATTATTTTTGTGTTGGATAGCCCATTTACCGAGGAAGGCTATAGGCTATATAACATCACGCTACGATAGGGGCTGAGCAATAATAAGAAATGTAACAAAAACGGGAAAAATAATCTTTTTTTGAGAGCTTCCGTTGCATCCTTTATTATTTCTCTTCTCGAAACATTTTTTAACTATCGTTCCACCTTTAAAGTAAATATAACATCATTCTTTTACTGAGAATTTTCGAAAAATAATAAAACTCAATAATACGTTGAACGACCCAGGAATCAAACCTGAGGCCCCTTGCTCGGCAGTAACGCTACCACTCAACCAACGAGGTAGTTAACTACTCTTAGAGTAATTATTTAAAAATATTTAACTACGTTTTTCCCTCAAATTAACGCGGGTGAAACCGCGCGGCATGGCTAGTTAATTATATACACACATGTACATATAGTGAATCGGCCTGTAAACGACCCACGGCTGGGCAAAGGCCTCTTCTCCATAAAGAATGGTTGGAGCTTAATCCGCCACGCTGCTCTACTGCGGGTTGGCAGATAATTTGCCTTATCATGAATAACGATCCTTATCAGGTGTTTATGATAACAATCGGGACCGACGGCTTTACGTGTTCTCCGAGGCACGGTGGAAACCCACAAGGACATACACCCAGACCGGAAACAAAAATTTGTACAAATAAAAATAGCCCTGAGCGGGAATCGAACCCGCAACCGCCGGCTTTGAGACAACTACTCGCACCACTACACCAGAACTATCTTCGATGTACATATAATAAAATTGTAAATTTCAACTGTCTGTTCTTTTCATAATATCATTTTCAAAAATATGTCGGTATGTCTGTTTGATTGAACACGCATCACAGCAAAAATATTAAGTGCACGTTAAAAAATCAACATGAATATCATAAAGCATATCCTGAGGTAACGTTTAATATTTGTTTTCATCAATATCGACTCGCCCTGTCATAAGTAATTGTAATTTGAACGCCAGCGTGAGTTAGCTAAGCGAAGAGTAGGTCATTTAAAGGTAATGCAATGCAATATTACCCAAAAAAAATGTAAAAATGCTGTAAAAAAGAATCTATATATTAATACGTGAAGCAAAAACTTTGTACCCCTTTTTACGAAAATTACGCTGACGGAGAAGTATGAAATTTGGCACAGTTAAAGTTTATATGGAGAAGAAGTGCAGAATGATAATATTTTTCTATAATAATGCTCAAAAAATACATTAAATTCACTAAAAAACACTACACGCACTACGGCACACACACATATGTACAATGACATATAAAACTAATTTTGTTTATTGTCAAAGTCTGTTTTCAACACGGTCTTAAATACAGGTCTTGCAACGAATTTTTTATCGAAATTTATTATCACAGATCAGCTCCAATGACTGCTGCATATGCTCACCATGTTATGCGCAATCGTATTTTTATGATGTTGACAATGCTGTCAATTATAGATTAGGTCGAATTTCGACCACTGGGCGACCACTAGTATTTAGTAAATGGTTTGACACACACACACAACAATATACTTAACTTACGTGGAAGCTGATAAAAACTTAACTATCATAATAATAAGTTACCAAACGAAGTATAATAACATAACATAAAAAAATCAAAAAACCCGACTGCGTAAAATACTCTTATTATAAACTAAAAAGAATAAAACAATTTACTAGCTTTCATTTGATACCCATATGGCTACAGTAAGAAAAAAAATTCAACTCCCCCCCCCCTCATTCCGCCATTTGCGGGCGCCATTTTGAAAATTTATATAGCCTATGTCACTACTACAATTTAGACAAATCCAACGACACCTTATGTCAAAAACTGTCGAGCCGTTTTGGCTGTAGGGCATGCCAAAGAAATGGACATACATACATACATACACTCGAAAAACATAACCCTCCTTCTGTCGCAGTCGGGTAAAAATAATGTGCGTACAAAACGAGTTCATTACGATTTCACTACAATTGTGTATAGAACAATATTTACACTTCTGGACGGTCTATCGATATGAAACCTACACCAGATTTTGAGTTAGACATCCAGGATTACAACTATTAAATCAAAATCAAAAACAACTTTATCCAAATAGGCCCCACGAGCACCTTCGAATCGTCATTTTACAAATTAACACTTTAAAGTGATTATTATTTTGTACAAGTAAAGCTACCACCACCACCGATTCGAAATGTAGATTCTGCAGAGAAGAATCGGCAAGAAACTCCGCAGTTACTGTTTTGAAAATAACATATAAACTGCAAAAATTACATCTAATTTTTGTTGTTTTGCTCAATATCCGAACAATGTTTTGGCTTCTAATTTGCTGTCATAAAGATTCCTATAATGGGCAAATATTTGAGAATACGCAAATCGCGCGGCGGTTTATAAAGAACGAATGCGGAGCTTATATTTTTACTTTTATGAATTATTTCTCATGTAAAAAAGTATCTCAAATATGGATCGACAACTAAAAATCTTATTTATAAATTGAGTTTAGAGATATTACAAATCAAAGTGCCAAAATCTAATTCCCATTTGTGTCCAATTCTCCATTTTCATTCAATAATTATCCTAAAATTGTTAAATTCTTCTTGAAGATTATACTTTTGGTTAGAATTTCATAAACTAAGGTTGTTAATGATTACATAAAACCATGATTTAAGACTTATTTCGTGGTTTGAAGACATATTACTGAACAGACTGACAGTCCTGTCGTGACCACGATCCATGCAACTGGGTCGAAATATTGACGAAAAATCACTGGGTTATATCGTGGTATGTACCCGTTTTAAACATAATAATATACATAAAACCATGCTGTAACACGCAAAGAACATAACTTATTAAAAATAAGATCAGTTATAAAATGTCCATCGACAACTTGCTAATTACCATTTGGAAATATTCCGTAATGATTTTTCTTGTAAAAACTGGAATATTCCAACCCAATAGTACATAGCCACGCGGGTACCAGTCAGAGCTCGGAGACCCAGTGAAGGCTAGTGTCAAAGATCAGTCTTTTTGGCGAAAATTGTGATTATCTCGTCCTCAAAGTGTTTTTGTAAAAATATTATCTAATAACCATTTATTGTTTTTTAGGTAATTGATCTATTACATATTTTTGATAACATGTTTTATGTAGTCCTTAGAGTGACTCCTTTTGGATTTTGAGAATAGAATTAGAATGTTTGTAACAAAAGACTGATTTATTTAAGAAAATAATTGAAATACTACTTACCATTTGTCTCATTACCGATATTTGCCGTTCGCATAAGCGAATGGTAATTAGTTTTTTTTAGAAATGGTAATTATGTTAAAATTTCGTTATAATTTGTGACAACATTTTTGGTCTATTTTGAAGACTTGGTCTATTTTATTATAGAAATAGCGCCCTACTGCAAGCCTTTTGCACCCGAATTGGGTGACGCGCCAGGGAAGTACTTCTCTTTCAATTAACTTATGGTTTTTAGCCACGTTTCGTACGGTTTGTGAGAAATTCGGATCGCTTAACTCCCTCTCTACTCCGTATCCCTAGTTCCTATAGCTATTACACGAAGAATTAGCACGTTGAAGTGGCAGTGGTCAGATCATATTCGCCGAAGAACTGATAGTCGATGGACGGAGGACAGAAGATGGTCTAATAAAGTTCTAAAATGGAGGCCGCGTTTGGACAAATGCAGTGTTGGTCAACCGACAATTAAATGGGATGACGATTTCCGTCTAGTGGCCGGTTCAGGTTGGATGAGATCGGGCGGTTTGGCGTTCACTAGGGAAGGCCTATATCCAACGGTGGATTAACACGGGCTAATGATGATGATGATCACCCCTGTTCCCAATCCCCCATTCCCACTGGTTAAAGGCCGACAACGCACTTGCAATCCTTCCGGTGTTGTAGATGTCTATGGGCGTCGGTGATCACTTCACATTAGGTGAGCTTCATGCTCGTTTGCCCACTCCACTATTAAAATATATATATATATATATATATATATATATATATATATATATATATATATATATATATATATATATATATATATATATATATATATACTAATATTTTAAACCATGAAAGTCGTCTGTATTTTGCCAGTTCTTTAAGTGTGAATGTACATTGTGTACCAAAAACAAATCTACATGTTTTCTGGTTTTTATAGCAGTGTTCACCATGCCTCGAAAGAAGCAAACAAAAGAAGAAATTTTATCAAAAGCTCAATCACATCGAATAAAAAGATATGCCATGATTAAATCTGGTCCAGTAAAATATGCCATTGAAAAAGAGAAAGAACATCAGATATACTATAACTATAACTACTTAGTATTCAAGAACTGACACCTAGAACTAGGCGCTTTTATGGGACACAACCGCGTCGATACATTAGTTCCATCTCACGTCAGGGAGCTTTAAGAGTGGGAACCGCTGCGGAGAAAGCTGAAATGACTAAATGGCACAAATATTTGTAACTTATCCCATGTTATGTTTTTATGCCGTTTACAGTCGAAACGATTAGACCTTGGAGTAGGAGTGCAAAAAAAAAAACCTCCACTAGTGACAGGAGGGTTGGTGTATTTTTTGCCTTGCACGGTTTTTGTCATAATGGCGTTTTTTTGAACTAATGGCGTATCCCACAGTTTTTGTTTTGTGACTTTCTTGGGGATATCGTCATTAGGATACATCAACCTCCAGTTTTCTACTGCGTCTGTAGCATCTGTAATTTGGACCTAACCTTATTTTAAAATTTCGGAACATAGACCTTTGATACTATGCACAGAAGCAAAAAAAGCAGGAAGAGCGACACTAAAAATTTTTCTCACGCCGATGCCACCATCTCTAATTGGTAAAGTAGCCATTATATCTTAATTATCATCTCTTATTTTTTTTTCATAATTACTATTTGAAAACTATTCATTACATTGTGATTGATCTAATTACCAATTATCCATATTTATCACTACCGTTCGTATGAATTTTGAATGGCCTATTATACAAAAAGTACATATTTTAAGACAGCCCCTTAGATACTAATTTAACAAGAACGTCCCTGAGATTACAAAAATCATATAAAGAATCATTTTCCTCACCTTTTTTTCTTAATCTCCATAACTATGCCATATGCGCATTTTCAAATATTTACCCTAATACGTTTTTCCTAAATAAATAATAGTAGGTAGGTACATGTCTCATGTAGAGACATCTACCAGCTACAATCCTTTTTATGTATATTATACAACTATACTAAACATTACACGCGGTTTCTCCTGTCAAATTTGTAAAGATAGTGTAGCTTTCTTTAATCTAATAGAGAAAACAATTAAGAATTAGTTGTTTATGATCTTAGTCAGAGTGACTTTTAAGCTACTGGGGGCCCGGATACTTATTTATAAAGGTCCTCTCTCACTATTATTATATGTAGTATGTAGTAGTATGTATGTATGTATGTAGTACTGATTGTTTTTCGAAAAATAAACATATGTGGCGGTGTATAGGTTAATTTTCCGGTCAAAAAAACGATTCTTTTTTGCTTACGAACCGTTCAATTTGAATTGAAAAATATTCCTTATTAAAAACTATTTGTTTGCTATTGCATCTACAGCCAGTACCTACGCATGGTATTGTAGTATTAGCATGTATTAATATATTTAAATCGGATAAATGTATAATTACGATTCTGTAACGATAACTGAACGATTATGTAAACGAATTCGGAACGATTCGTTTTTTGACAGCCATTTGACATTTGTAATTATTTTGATAGCAACCATATTGTCTGTCCCTACCCATACAATTTTACTACGATTCGTTCTACGTAATCTCTAAATATGAATCAGTGTGATTTCACTAATTTAAAGTGACTATTTACTTTTTATTAAAGCGAGAATCGTACCACGCAGAATTACTGACTACAGTACGATTCTCGCTATTAATTAGTATTAATATGTGAATATCCGAGTCCACTGATTTGATCATTGAATATGTCATATGTAGCGAATATAGCTTAATAATAACGTAATTATTGAACATTTCACTGATACATGTTTAGAGAATAGCCTTCCCAAAACGAAGCCTCTCGGTAAACGAATAGTTTTTATTTGGAATATTTTGGGTAATCCCCTTTTCAAATTGAAATTAATTTCTGAATATAGGTACCGGGCTTTGATATGAACTTGGGGACTTATCGATTACGCCCCAAGCACTTACTTGGACCAGATTGTGCAATGGATTAAGAGGGGATTACGAACAAACAAACGAGCAAATCTTTTCCCTTCTTACTGTTATGAGAACAATGGATTTGCTGAGGAAACGATAGTGCGATATGTTTACCGTATTGCATCAGGGTCAAAGAATTATACCATTTTATGTACTTTAATAATAATAATAATAATAAATAACTTTATTGCACACTTAAAAAAAATTACAAAATTATACAAAACGCAAAGCTTACTGATTTAGTACAGAGCATGCAACGGGCGGTCTTATCACTAAATAGTGATCTCTTCCAGACTACCCACAAGAAAGAATCTTCTAATGTAACGGACTTGTGCATTCGTAATGGTACGAATTTATGTAGCATATACAGCCAATATATACACATATACATACATATACACATAAATACATAAATATATACATATACTTATATACATATACATACATACAAACACATACAACTACATACATAACCGAAGTTATGTATGTAACGACTTTAGACATAATTGATACAAAAAAAAAATATATATATATACATATGCACGGTACATAAAAAAATAAGGTAGATATTTTATATTTTTAATTATTAATTATTATTATTATTAATTATTAAATAATTCCAAATTAGGTCTTTGTGCCGTTTGCAGTCGAAACACTTGGACCTCGGAGTAGCAATGCAAAAAAAAATTAAAAAAATTGACTCCACGTCTCATAGCCACTGGTGACAAAAGGGCTGGTGCATTTTTTCCTAAAGAATCGGAATTGCGATTCAACGGGGAAATGCTGCTAGTATTCTTGGCATCATTCCACGCGGACATGACTTATACCAAAACTGTTTGTAAATAATTATTTTAAGTTTTGAATTGTAAATATGTATAATATTGTTAAATTTCTTTAATAAAAAATTTTAATCTAAGAAGTATATAGTACCTATTAGTAGTTGGTACCTAGTCACTTCTGAATTTTGGTCAACATTTAAAAAAATATTCTAATAATAAAGTAATAAAATAGAATAACTTATACAAATTCAACTGAATTCATAGTGAAAGTTAGAGTAATTTTTTTTTGACAGATGCACACGTGGGTATTATTTAGGTATTTAGTATTTTATAATAACCTCACTTTTTGATTTAACTATCAGTAAATGTAAACCTATTGAAATAAGCTTTTTTTATTTTTATTCATAATTCATTTTATAAATAAATAAATATGCTTTAACACACACACACGGTCGTCTGTTCCTAAGGTAGGCAACTTAATGCCTGTGTTTTATTGTAGGTAACAGCCGATAATTTTTTTTTAAATAAATATACATACAGACTCGGGGCGGGAATCGAATCCACAACCCTTGGAGCAGAAAACACAAAGCAAAGGTCAAGCAGGGTCACTGCAAACTGCGCCAACGGGTCAGTCAAAAATATAATCAATAGATTCTAAGATAAGCTAAAAAATTCACGCATTTAAATATAAAATAACAGCGTGCCGCGAGCGCGGTTTAATATAATCGAATTTTTCACCTCTCCTCGCATTTTTGATAAGATTTTAAAGTACAATGGCGACAATTTTCTTTTTCGTTTCAACGCACGTCACGTACGCGTCGCGTCACGGAATATACAAATATTTTAAAACCGTATTGATTGAATGCGGTGTCGAATCTTAAAAAATAACGTAGCTTTTATATTAAACTTAGCTCATAGTATACAGTTATACACATACACACACGCAGGCCTTTTTTTGTAACTTCTTTTTTGGGGGCACGCTAATTCTCGAAAGTTGTAAGTCCATAATTTTTTAAACCCTTTCCCCACCACTTGCCGCTGTGTTTTAAAGAGAAAATCGAAATAAATTACTTTTTATTGTTTACAAACATAATATTTTTGGAAATAAAACGTGAACTTATATTTAAGTGAGTAACAATATAAAAAAGTAACTTTTATTGTCAATATACTTAGCCTAAGGTAGATACATAAATTTTAAAGCAGTCTCCAAATTTTAACCAAATTTTCATCATAAATCTGTTCACGCTTACGAACTTTACTGTTTTGGTCCGTGGCAGAATGATGATTTTTAAGTAATCATGAATCTACATACTTTAAATGGTCAAAGATATTTAGTGGTGGACCGTTTAACTTGATAACTAATGGCGATGAAACTGTTTTCACTAAAAGAGAAGCTTTTTGTGGAATCATTATCAAGTTCATCTGCGAAAATCCTCTCTCGCATTCGCTCGTTGAAACTGCTATGTTATGGACTGTATTGATGAGCGAAGTTAAATTTTTTGGCACCTTTTTGTCTACTAAATAATCGCGAAATGCCCGGATAATATTTCGTTCATTCAAATGGATCTTGTTTGTCAATGTACGAATCTCTTTTTCTCCAAACGTAATGTTTTTTTCAACTTCATTTGGCCATTTTTCGGGTATGAGAACATCACAAGCTTGAACGATATCTTTATCGGTCGATTCTAGTAAATGATCTGTCATAGAAGCTACCAAATGGGAATAAAACGTCTCTGGATCTATGGGTTGGTTGTATTTCTACCGTTTTCGTTGTGTAGCTCCACTCCAAAAAATGACAGTTTATTCACCGCTTCCAAAGCCTTTTCATAGCACTTAGCAGGTTTAGTAATTCTTTGTCCAAATATCTGAACCACATTTTCAATTTTTAGATATTTTAGAAATTTCCTTTGGGGGCACTGCGTGCCCCCGCGTGCCCCCACAAAAAAGCCCTGCTCACACGCAATTTCGATAGGTTCTTAACAGTATCTACATCAAAATACGTTAGTCCTATTACTGAGTGATCTGACGCTTATATTCACAAATCAACTTATTAAGAGCAGCGTTAATTGTAATTAAGTAGTTTAAAATTTTTGAGTAATGTATTAAAAATTGTAATAAGAGTAACTGTTGAGTTTTTAGCGGCTCTTATTAGAATTTACATTTCGAAATACAATGATTCAAAAATAATTTTGGAACCTAACTAATTGAATACGGTAATTTTTTAATTTGGTTTTTTTTTATTACTAAATTATTAGTACAGTTGCCAAGCTACTGCGGATGAAACCGCGGGCTACTATATATATTTATCGATTCGGTTTAAAACCTCTGCCGTTTATAAGTTATTTCCTTTTTAATATTCTCGACACATCAAGTGTCAATAAATTCAGGTGACAGCGATTGTTATGTTTCAATTAGACGTAAACGCATTGAATCGATGCGTAAACGTGACGGACAGACGAATGAAGCGGGTTTTTTATTAGATATTTCATTCCTATATCCTCAGATTAATAAACAACTGAGCCTATATCATATATACATATTGTGATAAATTCAAATACCTCTGATTAACGATAAAACTTCATTCTTTTGCTTCTCAGTTCTAACATTTAACTTTAGAATACCTATATTTATTATAACGATTAATTTAATTAAAATACAAAATACAAGATAGTGTGAAGTGTTTATCACATTGTTTTAATTGACTTAAAAAAAAATAGAACTTTATTAACGTAGTCAAAGTCAATTAAATACACATTATTAGGGATAACTCAAAAACAACTCGTCAAATCTCACTCAAATTTAAATAGGACCACATGACAAGCACTAGCTTTTGAATATAATAAGTATGCTTAATTAAAAAAATTAAAAAAACCCGACTGCGTAAAATACTTTTATTATAAACTAAAAAGATTAAGACAATTTACTAGCTTTCATTTGATACCCATATTGCTACAGAAAGAAAAAAAAATGCAAACCCCCCCTCATTCCGCCATTTTCGGGCGCCATTTTGAAAATTTATATAGCCTATGTCACTACTACAATTTAGACAAATCCAACGACACCTCATATGTCAAAAACCCTCCAGCCGTTTGGGCTGTAGGGCGTGCCAAAGAAATGGACATACATACATACATACATACATACATATATACATACATACATACATACATACATACATACATACATACATACATACATACATACATACATACATACATACATACATACATACATACATACATACATACATACATACATACATACATACATACATACATACATACATACATACATACATACATACATACATACATACATACATACATACATACATACATACATACATACATACATACATACATACATACATACATACATACATACATACATACATACATACATACATACATACATACATACATACATACATACATACATACATACATACATACATACATACATACATACATACATACATACATACATACATACATACATACATACATACATACATACATACATACATACATACATACATACAATCGAAAAACATAACCCTCCGCAGTCGGGTAAAAAGAACCATCAAAATCGGTACACCCAGTAAAAAGTTATGAGGTTAACACATGAAAAAAATTACAGTCAAATTGAAATGAAATGAAAATACTTATTTCGTCATAAGGTGATTTTACACACTTAACGAATGTCAAAAAAAAATTCATTTAAAACAAATACGTCAAATTATTACAAGTTAATGTCTCGGTAGACATAACATTACTATTATATCATCGGCTTTATTAAATGTTACAATAAATAACTTAATCTAATGTCCCTAGTGTTAACCGAGAGGAAAAAAAGCCGGAGGAAAAAAAACTCTCGGTACTCTCTTAAAAATTAAACGTCATCATACAAAATAAATGAATAATGCACAGTATGACCATGAAATGGTTAGGAGTTTAGGACAATTAAGAACATCCTCCTTTTTTTGAAGTCGGTTAAAAAGTTGTTGTTAATTGTTGTTGGGCCTGTATTCCTCCTACTAATGGAGTTTCTTATAATTATGCGAACTTCATCAAGAACCAGTGAAATTGGCACCCAGTGAACAGAACATGACTGAATTTATAGCAGACGGTAACGATAACAAATCCGGACCGAAAAAAAATTACAGTCAAATTAAGAACCTCCTTTTTTTAAGTCGATTTTAATAACAATTATCCTTTAGATAAATTAATCGTCTCGAGTCAAGGTTGAGAGTTTACCAAGTCTCAATACACATCTCTTCGTAAAGTCGCTACAGCGACATCTAGTGGTATATGACAAAATAAAAAAAATAGGCGTGCAATCAATTGACCGATTAAATTAAATTAGTATTTTATACTGACAAACAACAATATTTTTATTTATACATAATTATTATTACCTTAATAGAATCTTTACATGAGAGATAATTAGGAAAAACTAATTATAAGGGTATTTATGAGAGAAATATTGTATGTTCCACGTAAAATCTATACCTATTTGAAGCTATCAGTAACCCTGCTTTCTTTTTCAGAATTGTGGTTTCGATTCCCGACCTATATCATTTTTTGTGTATAAAAATATTACACCCAGACTCGAGACGGAAATCGAACCCACGACCATGGCACGAAAATCAGGAGCCAGTCAGTTTCTTTTGGAAATGATAATAAATCTTTGAGTAAGCGAGTTACCGATGAACAGGAAGCGCCGATCATTTCCGTCTTAACATTGAATTTCTGACGAGATAAATAAGTTTTACAAGTAATAGAGAGGTCTCGAATCTTAATAAAATAGTAAAATATAAGTACTCCATTGCATTTCTTGGAACATTTTTTTGAACTGTCTTTTCATAAGATTATCGCATAAATAAGGGAAGTGTCTTCTAATACCATTTTCGGAAGATTAATCGTATCAAAAATTTTTTTTCGAGACAAATGTATTATTTTCTTTTTATTTTTTATTAGTGCGATCTATTTTAAATTAATTTAAAAATATATTAATTAATCAATTAATTTTGGAACGAAGTTCTTTATGGGACGACGCGCGACGGAGCTACGCAAAGTTAGCACCCCACTGAAGGATTTTTGAAATCAAAATGACTTTAATCGATAGGTCTACGTTAGGTCTGTATAGGTCCACCAAAATTTTTGTTAGGTCGCCTATTTTTTTTTAATAAATATTTTTAATAAATAAGTCTATTTTTTCAACAAAAAAAAAAAAACCTAACAACCTAAAAAAAGACCTAATAACCTATTATTGATAGGTTGTTAGGTCTTTTTTTTTTGTTGAAAAAATAGACCTATTTATTAAAAATATTTATTTAAAAAAATAGGCGACCTAACAAAAATTTTGGTGGACCTATACAGACCTAACGTAGACCTATCGATTAAAGTCATTTTGATTTCAAAAATCCTTCCATGGGGTGCTAACTTTGTGTAGCTGCGCGAAGGTACCCTAACGTCTAAAACGTCCGGCACAGTAATATTATTTCGTCTAAAAATATCTTAAATAGGATTCTAAAAAAGAAGTATTTGAAATTAAAAATCAAAATATTTCTTCAATATTTATTCTTAATAGTAATTATTTAAAAACCAAATTATAATTTTTTTATTTACCAATTAATTTTTATAAAAGTTACCAATTTAGTGGTTTTATTTCTGAACTGGTATATTCTTAAGATGAGTTAGCGCCATCTAGTGAAGATCCCAAAGCCTACCACGCTCACTAGATGGGGTTTTTTATAGATTTTTATGAATCATTGTAAATAAATTAAAGTGTTAAGATAATTTTGTAAAGTATTTTTTGATTCTTAGCGATAAAAAAATCATAATAAAAACTTTATACCCGTATAATTATTTTATTTTTACCTCGACTAGAATTTGAAATATTAATACTCGTATTTATGTAATGACCACCACCACCACGTGGTTTTTTATTGTTAGGTTTTTTTAATGATTATATAATAACTAAGATTAATTATTGTAGCGTCCTTGATTGACTTTACACACTTTTTACTTGATGATACGAAATGAAACCCGAATTACGATTAATTAAAATAAACTAATTTATTCATCCCTTGATATGATCTTGAATGATGTCCACTGCTAGAAGTTTCCGCTAAAAGTAGGCAATTCCATCTGCGGAGTTGATTTCTCCCTATGACACATAGACCTGATAAGACCTATTAATAGCCCTTTTTATGTCTTCATACAATTGTTCATAATGATAAAATACCGCATCATATTCCTGATTTTTCCCCTCTAGTTCACTATCTATCTCAAGATGTAAAGCATCTATTACCGACCACCGGGTTTGTAAAGTTTTTAATAAATCGTCAAACTCCCATTTCCCTAACTCTGTATCTAACTTTATACTGGGTACCTTTCTCTGAAGCGGTCTGAAGTTGCTCGCTTGCTTTCTTAGCAACTCATCTGTCCTGCTATTGACGCCCTGTGCCCTGAAAGTTACCTGATGTGTTTCTGCCTCATGCGCGCAGTCCGCCCTTGCTGCCGTCAACGAGATGCACGTGGGTGGCTGCGACGGCACAGCGTCAGCCATCGGAGTCGCCGCCCGCAGCGGCGGAGTGCTCGGTTTGGCGTCACGTGCTTGATAATTCACGATGTCATTGACCTGACGTGCTCGTAGCGCTCCTTAGTTGTATCGTATTGCTCGGGCACAAAATAATCATGCGACCTGTCACCATAACCACATAACTTAAGGTGGTTGTTCTGATACTCTTGCCAATACTTATCAAGTGTTTCAAGTCTCCTCCTGATGTAGTCACCGGTCTTGCGTTCCGGTCCGTCTTTCTTGAAATTGCCGTAGAGTTGCTCAATAGCTCCATTCAATTGCTGCTGTTTTGTTCGCAGATCTTCCATATTGACTGCTATAAATTCTTCGATAAATGCTCTGCAATCTAATGTCCACAGTTCACTTCATGAAATATCAGTTTTTATTCGTTATTCCCTCGCGAAGTTCTTATTGTTATGTCGAATGACCATGAAAAGCTCGAAGGACCATAAAAGTATGTAGCCTCCTTGATTGACTTTACACACTTTTTACTTGATGATACGAAGTGAAACCCGAATTACGATTAATTAAAATAAACTGATTTATTGATCCCTTGATATGGTCAAATGACGTGGTGTGCGAGAACGCGCAATCGCCTTGATAGATCGTAACGTACTGCTTATATTTTAATCACTAATTTATTAATTAAACGCGTGTCACAAACCGCTGATTCGTAAATTAGTTAATGAACGACTTGCCTCGTACAATTATTATTTTTTTATTAATCCGACAATCGTATAATATCTATACATACATATAATAAAATGGTAGGAAAGTCAATACTGTACATTAAATATTTTTTTCCAGTCTCCAGATCTCCGGTGCAATTATCACACCTATACTATTAAAATAAATTAAAATTTCTGCAGTATATAATTTTATTAACGCCAACGGTTGCCGATTCGATGTCCGTAAAGAGCAGATATTTGCATTTATACCAATACTAGCTGCTGCCCGCGACGTCGTCTGCGTGAACGCTATTAGATTATACGTCGTTACAGAATGCGTTGAAGAAATAAAGGTTCACTGCTCGTTCCCCGTAGGTGATAGCGTGATAATATGTAGCCCATATGTTGACCCGACTTCTTAATAATATTCGTGCCAAATTTGAGTCTATCTCGGACATACATACAGACAAACAGAAAAACAGACAAAAATTCTAAAAACTATATTTTTGGCTTCGGTATCGATTGTAGATCCGAATCACACCCCAAGTATTCTTTTTAAAAAAATTGACTTTCCTACCATTTTATTATATGTATAGATTTGTTTCCGGTCTAGATGTATATCCTTGTGGGTCTCACCACCGTACCTTCAAGACGTAAATCCGTCAGTCCCGGTTGTTACCAAATACTCTTGATAGCTATCACTACTCATGATAGGGAAATTATCCGAAGTAGAGCGGGAGGGGAGAGGAGAATTAACATCGAGCTTCTCTTATAGAAAGAGAAGGTCTTCGCCCAGCAGTGGGACGTTTACAGGCTGATTCAGTTTAGTTAGCATAGCAAATTATATCTTTACACTGGGCATTCACCCTATCCTACCCCCTCGAAGGTCACAGCGGGAGTCCATTCATCGTCACATCATTATCGATACATTAAGTAATAACGTGGAAACAAAATGAAGACAAGGAGCTTCGTCATTTTTAGGGTTCCCAAAGGAAATGTTTTAAGGCTAACAAACAAACAAAAAAATCTTTATTCAATCTTCAAAAGCACTTTTAATTCTTCACTGTACAATAATGTACAGTGAATATAACTACCTAACTAAAGCCTAAACCACCTACCTAACTAATACTAATGGTATCTATAACTACCATTTTCTGAATGTAGAATTTGCTGAGAAGAACCGATAAGAAACTCAACAATTCGACTGTCCCTACGTACAGTATCGAAACTGAAAATTTGCGATTTTTTTATTGCACTAAGAAACTCCTTTTTATATTTATGTTTTCATACAAAAAAAGAGAATAAGCTAAAAAATACATATTAACCCAAATTTTTTATCAGTATAATATCGATACTTAACAAATAAATGACAATTTTGTACACAAAATTAACTTAAAAGTGCTCTCCTGTAAAGTACCTTTTTTCAGTTTCGATAGTATACGTAGGGACAGTCGAATTACTTTTTTAAAGTCAACTCATTACTCAAATATTACGAGTGTAAACTTAGTCACATCTCCTGTGTTAAAGCGAGCGCTACTTTGTTTTTTTAACCATTTAAATGAATTTATGCATATTACCCTAGTGGAGACATGTGGGACTCCCAGATGGTGCCAGGACTACACGTCAGTCTAGCATGCTATAATACCTACAAAAACTTCTCGACACAGGCGGCACCATAGTGGGGCGCCGTTGGATCGCTTTCGCATACAACTACAATGCCCCGACGTTTGGCCATGCGGCCCCTCCGAAGAGAAGCTCGACCGGTCTCCTACTACATGAGGTAGAGGGGTACCAAGAGCGGCCCCACTCCTGAGGCTTCTCGCAGGCTCCCTTCCGTATAGTATAAGAGTGCCAACATTTAGTGACACTACCCCCGTCGTCGGACTTCACCAGGGCAGTCCCACAAGAACTGTAGAGAGCCCGGCTTGACTCAGACAGCTCGCGGACTACACGCTCCCTTTAAGGAGCGGGTGAGCGAACTTCTTCACTCCTACCATCTAATGGGGGGAAATTTCCCCCTTATTCCTCTGCGCCCTCTCACCGCCACCACCACACCTTCCCTACCTCCGTGTCGGAGGCGGAGGCGGCGTACATAGTACTAACGATCTTATAAAATACGAGTATATTAACAATATATAGAAATAACCATTCTAGTCTACTGATGGGTTCGACTCTCGCTCGAAATATTTATTTCCGGTCTGGATTTATGTTCTTGTCGATCTCCCCAGTTTGGAGAGCACTTAACGCAGTCGGTACCAGTTGTTATCACGGACATCCGATAGCAATCGTTATTCGTTATTCCGTATTGGAGCAGCGTGGTGGATTAAGCTCCAATACTTCTCCTATATGAAGAAGAGGTCTTAATCCAGCAGTAAGACGTTTTCAGACTGATTAAGTTCAAAAATTAAACTGGTATAGAACCCTTCGTTTGAGAGTTCGACTCGTAGTTGACCGTTTTTTTTTTTTGTGTTTCCATATCAAAATGTAATCTATATATTTATATAATAAAGCAGGTCAATGAACTATTTGTAACTAGTATTAAATTTTATTTAATAGGGATTAAAGTTTAGATGTAGTTTCATTTGTTTTTAGTTTTGATATCTGCCAAAATAAATAATTATTTTGCTGTAAGTAGACGTAACGTGAGAATTTTTAAAAGAGTCACTGTTGAGTTTTTAGCCGGTTCTTCTCAGCGGAATCTATATTCCGAATTGGTGGTAGCTTCACATTAACTTTATCTCTGTACACATAAACGGCGTTAGGCGTAGACGACGTGGGCCACCGCCCACGGCCATCGGGCATCAAATATGCATAACTCGAACGCAACGAACAAATATATCTATATTTTCGATATATTGGAAGTAATTTACGTAATTTTGTTTTGTAATCGACCTAAAAAAATTGTTTGTCTGTAAAGTCGGTTTACGGACGATAATAATTTGTTTCTCTCTTATTATTAGTCACATCTCCTGTGTGAGAATTCTCAAAATCGCGAACTCTGTCTTTAAATATCTCGCGATCTAAACGGTCAAAAATTATGAAATTTTAGTAATTCATAAATAAAGCTATTCTGAACCCGTGAAATTTATTTTTAGCCGAATCTGTCGAAAACTGGTTTCATGCTGGAACTACCTTAATATAAAGTTATTGAAAGTTTTATGAAACAACGATGTAAAAGATCTAATTTGTTTTACAAAGAAATTATGTAAACGAGGTGTAGATTTGCTTTCGATCTTAAATTTTTTCCTCTTAACATAAAATATATTTTTAATATAATAAACAGTGCAGAGAAAATCACGGGTGTCGGCTAGTACTTACTTGAACAATGTAATTTGAGTTCTTAATATTGAGGAATAGAGTTCCGTTGGCTCGGATCAAAATATAGATAACTACGGAACTCGTCATCAACGAATTTACAAACAGATCGAGGTACCAATATTTCATTTCTGCATCATTTCCTTTCGCCGGATGCAGCGACGCCGCGGCGGCAAACCTAACTTAATATTGGATTATTAGAATGACATTTATAGGGGGACGTTTTCTCTTTTATTTGTTTTTGTAAGATTCATAGACTATATCCCGAATGATCTGGAAGTTTATTTTCTATTAATTTATTAGGTTATAAATTAATAGAAATAGAAATGATATAGAAATAAGATTTGTGTCACAGTGTCTTAACCTTAAGAGCCTAAGCACACGGCGTATTTTAAAAGCGCAGACGACGCGCAGATGACGCGCGTACATACGCGCTTCAAAGGAGATTCGAACGCAACCATGTAACCTACGCACACTAGGCGAGCATGAAACGCTCCTTTACTGCGCGTATACGCGTAGTTACAGCGATACAGACGTTCTGTAGTCGCTCGTAGCTTCCGTGCGATTGGTGAGCGCGCGTCTCTCCTCTGCCCCTTCTCCGCCCCTTTGTACTCGCGTTTGAAGCAATGCGAACGCAACAATCAGCATCTACGGCATCGAAAACGCGCGAACGTAAAAGTGCGTCGTCTGCGCGTTTCAAATACGCGTCCTATGCCTCTAACCACCACCACATCAGCCGTTGAATGTAAACTACTGAACGTATGCCTTTCCCATCATCTCTGGGGGGTTTGCCAATACTCGCCACACTTGGCAGGCGAGTTACGTTATGGCAGGATATGGTGACGCTGCTGACCATCACCATCTTAGTTGATGCACACTTGTTCGCATCACTACGGCCTTAGTCACGTTTTACTACACATCGGCAAGTAAGAGGTCGATACTATTCTTCTAGCTAAGGTGATATTTTAAAAACAAGCGTTAGGAACTTCTAGTAAACCAAATAAGGATGATGTATGAACCTTATTATGTAATCTATAACTTGTAATAAGGATGTTACGGGTCCAATTATTGATATATTGAAAAAAAATTTTTTTGGATGTCATTCAATAATCGTTACTGAAGCCAAAACTGATATTTTTTGTCTATTTGTCTGTATCTTGGCTGCGCTTCACGCTGAAACTACTGAATGAATTTGAATGAGTTTGAGATGAATTTGACTTGAGTTCATACTATTATACATAAATATAAATTGTGATTATTTAGAGCAGCACTATTGAATCTTTTGACCTTGAATGACTGTGATTAGCGAAATCTTGAATAACTTTTTATTCCTCTGAAATCCCATCATCACATGCTGGTTTAATGAATATTCATTAATATATAGAAACATTTGAAATGAAAACAAATAAAATATTGTTGATTGAAGATTGGGACATTAGATTAACACACCTTTCCATCATTAATATACTCATGGATGTCATAATAAGCTTTCCTACACAAAGATCACTTAGTAGTTTTTTTTAAACTTCTTTTAAGGTAGAGATATAATTACGAAAGAGCTCGTAATGCAATCGTAATGCTCGTAAGCGATCGTTAAGCGCGCTCTTCATTCCCGACAAAACTACACGAGACTAGCCGAATACGGGAGTATAGAGGCCCTATTCGGCAAGTCTCGCCGTGGTCTCGCCCTACATTCGTGTCTGGGCAAAACCTTTGGCCAAAACGTCTCGGCAGGAGTCTAGAGCGCGCTTCACTCATTGTAGGGAAATTATTCGACTACCCGCAGTAGAACCAGTGCAGTATGCTTGTGATCAAGCTTAAAAATAAAATGATTTGTCTAAAAACACAAAACAGAATCGTCTAGAGCAAAATATAAATCGTAGATAAATACTCCGAAAATTGAAACTCGGAGGTGTAGGTATAAAAAAAAATTAAAAATAATAATAATAAATAAAGGAAAAAATCGCCTACAGCACGAAAAACACGTGTATGTCCTACGCAAAGTAGTTTTCAATGTAAATATTTTTTTCCAGATGAGGATGTTCGTGACCGCCGCTTGAGGCGACACTGTGATGACATGACTCAGCCACCATTCCTCCCTTGGGGTCTGCCCTACCACAGGTAATTAGAAAAACAAGGTAGGTAACGAGAAACAGCCTAAAAACGACACCTGGTAGACAGAGGGTTTCTCTCAACTTGGAAGAGGATTCAGAACTTAATTTGCTGGACTGGCCGGTTGACGCAGTTGATTGTAACCCTGCTACCCGCTCTAGGGTCGTAGGTTTCATTCCCGCCCAGAGTCTGGGTGCTATATTTGTGTATGTATTATTATAATACCTAAACATAGGCATTAAGTTGCCAACCTTAGTAATTGACGATTGTATGTACAATGAACGAACAACGAAAACTGAACTGTGACTGTCTTCCATCATTAAGTAAATATTCTCACTGCTGCCTATACTCTTCTCTTACCGAGGAGAAAGTGTGGTACCTAATCATCCAACTCCAGATTGTTTGACTTAGACGTCTTAGAATTCCAGAGATCTGCAGATCTGCTTACGAAATTTCAGTAACACAAAATTCGTCAGTGTAAGATCAGTTTTACGCGTTAAAATCCAATCATTGGTTGAGATTTACGTGTTTCACTTAACCCTGTGCCTTATTGAATCTCCAACAAAAAAAAATCTTAAATCACCGTCTAATTTTATAAATAATAACTGAAATATATTTCCAGGGAACCTCCACCTCCTCGCAGAGAGAGCTACGATCACTCACAACTACAAGCGCAAGCGCACACACAGCCCGTGTACACACACAGGCATGCGCACGAGCACACGCATATAGACACACATCAGACACCGTAAGTATTATAATTTTTCTAAGATTATTTTAATGCCCTTAATCAATTTAGTTCAAATATGGTATTGTTGTCTCTAAATAGAACAATGGTTGTAGAATATTAGTACTAATACTAATTAAGGCTTTTAGCTAGTATTGAAATTCGACACCACAGCGGTTTCTGCGCAAGTTACGTAATTAGATCCACCAAATGGATATCGGTATAAAAAGTATACAATGTTCTAGCTCGTAGTATGGACTCAAATCATGCCAATTTTCATTCAAATCAATTCATTACTTTCGGCGTGACGCAATGCCAAAATAGAGATAGACAAAAATGAAAAAAATAATACAGTTTTTACCTCTGTCACGTAACGTAACTCTGTAACGATTAACAAATACCCTCGAAAATAATTTTTCAAAATATCTTCAATAAACTAGTCTTACTTACAGTTTTATTATAAATACATATTCGCTTAAAATACTAACTTAATTTCGAAACAAATCTTGCCACATTAGAGAAAATAGAAACATTATGGATTTTCCCATTAAGTAATCTTAAGCTAAGCAAGGTCTTATGGAGAAATGTGTAAGTTACGTTAATGTGCAGATGTAAAGGCGAAGGCGAAGACAGAACCGAATACAGAGACTACATGCAAAGGTAAGTTTACAATGATTAACTAACTAGTTAATACCATTTCTTTTTGACCCGACTGCGACAGAAGGAGGGTTACGTTTTTCGAGTGTATGTATGTATGTATGTATTTATGTATGTATGTATGTATGTCCATTTCTTTGGCACGCCCTACAGCCCAAACGGCTGGACGGTTTTTGACATATGAGGTGTCGTTCGATTTGTCTAAATTGTAGTAGTGACATAGGCTATATAAATTTTCAAAATGGCGCCCGCAAATGGCGGAATGAGGGGAGGGGAAGTTGATTTTTTTTTTCTTACTGTAGCAATATGGGTATCAAATGAAAGCTAGTAAAATGTTTTATTCTTTTTAGTTTATAATAAGAGTATTTTACGCAGTCGGATTTTTGATTTTTATAATTATTACCTGTGGAAATGCGTTACGCATACCCGACCGCTGGGGAACGTCAGGGTTATTTGGGACTCCCGCAAGACTGGCAGTCCGCAGTATACCCACTAAAACCACACGGTACTCCGTCTCTCCGTCGCAGTGCTGAGCCACGGGAACGCGTGAGCTTGCTCCGCGACACTAGTTAATACCCGCGACTCCCTTCACGATTACCATCCCTTGGATTTCGAAGTTTTTCCCTCGTTATTGTACAATAATGCATTTATAAAAAGTAAAGCTTACATTATTTGGAATGTATATTATTCTTAGAAAAATCAGCGAGAAACTAAACAGTTGTCATCAGTGGCGTAACTACTAGAGGGCTAGACGGTGCCTTGCACCGGGGCCCCCAAGCTCAAGGGGCCCTCAGAACCTGACCAATAATCTATAAATTGAACTATTGAAATTTGCTTGCGCGTAAAACCTAAATTCTGCCTCGGAGAGCACGTAAAGTTGTCTGTCCTGGTTGTTATCATAGACACCAGATAACGATCGGTACTCATTTTAGGAAATTATCCGCCAACCTTTAGTGGTAGGATGAAGCTCCAACCCTTCTTCTATATGGAGAAGAAGCCTTCGCTTAGCAGTAGGTGGTTTACAAGCTGATACAGTAATACATTACTAGTGGTCGTCCAGTGGTTGAAATTCGACCTAGTCT
Source organism: Euphydryas editha (assembly GCA_036937285.1). Classification (NCBI taxonomy): domain Eukaryota; kingdom Metazoa; phylum Arthropoda; class Insecta; order Lepidoptera; family Nymphalidae; genus Euphydryas; species Euphydryas editha. The sequence goes on from JAUPFZ010000029.1 coordinate 850,013, forward strand.
ATAATTGACAGCATTGTCAACATCATTAAAATATGATTGCGCATAATAACATGGTGAACATATGCAGCAGTCATTGGACCAGGATCTGTCATTAAAAAAATCGATAAAAAAAATCATTTTAAGACCTGTATTTAAGACCGTGTTGACAACTGGACAACAGACTTTGACAATAAACAAAATTTGTGTATATGTATATGTATTATACATATGTGTGTGTCGTAGTGTGTGTAGTGTTTTTTTTATATAATTAATTTAATGTATTTTTTGAGCATTATTATAAAAAATATTATCATTCTGCACTTCTTCTCCATATAAACTTTAACTGTGCCAAATTTCATACTTCGTCGTCCGCGTAATTTTCGTAAAAAGGGGTACAAAGTTTTTGCTTCACGTATTAATATATAGATTTAATTATTTATTATTTAATAATTATAAAACTATAATTTATTAATAATTATTAATAAAGTTATATTGAACGAACGAAAGTTATATATCGAATAAAAATATCATAAAAGTATGTCAAACTTTTTGAACGCAAAAATTGCCAACGTCCATACCACGTTGAATACACCGGTTCTCGTCCGATCACCGAAGTTAAGCAACGTCGGGCGCGGTCAGTACTTGGATGGGTGACCGCCTGGGAACACCGCGTGACGTTGGCTTTTTGTTATTTCTTTCTTTTTTATTTGCTTAATAAATTATACTTTTAATAATTATTCATAAATTATAGTTATATATGTTTTTAGCACGGGTATTTAACTAAAATTTTAATAATTATAAATTTATATTTTTTATCACCTACATGCGCCATCTATCGTATAATGGTAGAATATCGTTTTTATATTTAGTGACATTTAACATAATAGTACCTATATTAATTGAAAATGATGTTTATCTAAAATATTAAAACGATTTCTATTCCTATCCGACATATTTAGTAAACTTTTAAGTTTAACAAAATAATAACTCAAAAATAAGTTTTGTGAGTTTTTAAGATTCCTTAGACCAGATGGCGTTGGCGGCGTAGGTACCTATTTCTATTTTCTTAAATATTTATTTTTAAATTTAATTACAATGAAACAAAAACTAAATTATACTATGAGTTATGTATAATTTTTATGTTTTAAAGTTATTTACATTGGTTTTGTACTTTTTACGTGATACGTGCACACATAAAAAACCGATAAGAGATGGCGCTGATTGAAAAAAAACGCGCTATTAAAATTTATTCTTGATGATATATAGTGTATTAATAAAACGAAGGCTTTAACAGATTTATTATTTGTATAGATTATTAACTAATTATAATTAATTCTAATGATATATTTAGATGCAGCAGCTACGGAAAATGCTCCGAAGAACCCGAATCGACAAATTCGCGGGAAGAAGCCGTCTCCAGCAGCGCTGAACCCTGGGGAGACAGACTTGGTAAAAAAATTATAAATTACTTTTCATGAACTATAAATTCAGGCTTGACAACAACCGTGTCTGATGGCGGCCAAAGGTAAGTTCTAACTTGTCGTCTTCTCTTAAAGGTACCAAAAGATTTGTATTGAAGGAAACAAGATTGACAGAGGCAAGAAAATAATAAAATTACCGCAATTATTAAACTTATTGACTTACGGCGAGTTGCACGAAACCATCGCTAACTTTCCGTTAGTTAAGTTGCTATTAATCTTAAAATTAGTTGATCTTATGATTAATTTAAAGCTGTTGGAATTAATCATCCGTTAGATAGGTCTTTAATTAAACTAAATTTTTTTGTTAACTTAATCAGATGTAGGTTTCGTGCAACAGATAATCACGATTCTTGTGATTAAATTAGTTTAATAAACACTTAAATTTAAAATTTGTTTCGTGCAACTCGGCGTTAGACTCCATATCATCAGCCCCATAAATAATACAAAATAGTTCACTATGGGGCAAAATTACCTTAAATTCCCTCTATGAGTATACTACTACTTGGCGCTGACGCTATTGTTGTCATGACTGGCGTTTCCTGAACTGCAGCAGCAAGCTAAGGAAAAACTGCCTTTCTGATTGCGACACAGTAATCTATTTAGCATTTTATAGTATTCCTTAAGCTCCTTTATCTTATATTTTGTGTTGTTTGTGTTGATTCTCAATGAACTTTTATTTTATCAATCGATCAATCGAACATTTCTTTATTCAAGTACGCTTGAAAGCACATTAGAATCGTTGTTTTAGAAAATATATAATATTCTTTAATTAATTAATTATAGTTAATATAAAGCTGCTACCGATTCAGAATCTAAATTCCGCTCAGAAGAATTGGCCATAATATACTCAAGAGTTAATCTTTTAAAAACCGTCGAACCATTATAAACTCAGTCATATGTCCTACATGAAATTTATATTTTTTATTTTTTTACACTTTTTGCATTCTTTAACTTTTGTCAAACAAAATGCGAGTTCAAAAATTGCGGAATCTGTTTTTATTTTTTTATTTTATTAGTTTTAGTGATGCAAAATATAAACATTGATCTATTGTACTGAATATTTCAGTCTGAAATTAGTATTTTCGCTTACTATATATTTCTCCAACAGTATATAGTACGGACTCCCGAAATACAGTACAATACTGTATATTATAGTACGGTTAGCAATCCTACTAAACACACACATCTTAGTCATTAATATAATCTTGGACCGAGTAATATGCTTTTACTATTTTATTATGTTTCCAGTCAGTAGTTCCCACTGCAGCTTGGGCACCTCTCGGACTGATGCTGCGTCTCCTCACCAACACGTGACAACCACTCATGGAGGTACTTATTTTACAAACAATTCAATGTTTAACTGAATCAACACAAATGTAAACTTACCACTGGTGGGTAAAGATGTCTTCTCCATATAAAGAAAAGAAAAGGGTTAGAACTTAATACATCAAGCTGTTTTACTGCGGATTGCGGATATTTTCCCTACCATAAGTAACGATAGCTACCAAGTGTTTATGAACAACCGGAACAGACGGATTTACTCACTGTCCGAAGTCCATAAAGAGCAGCGAACAGAACAAACACTCCAATTGGGAATCTAATCAACACCGTAGGCGTTAATAAGACATTTATCAGCCACAGTGGCGTAGCGTGACTTAGATGGGTCCTGTATCAAAATCTGTAAAGGGGCCCCAATGAAGGGTAAGGATTTTTCAATGACGGAACAAAAGCAATACACGGATTTAGAGGTGTGGAGGCCCGGGGCAACAGAGGAGTGGAGGCCCCGTGATCTGAAATTTTGGTTCCCAATATCTTTATATCTTTGCGTACGACGACAAAAAAAAAGGTCGTCGCGTCTCACACCTACATTTTTCTTTATATCGTCGGCCTATATGTATTCCTAAAAAAAAGGTCGTCGCAACTCCGGGCCAATTTCTGTCCCGAACTCTATTCTGAGGGGCCCCTGTAGACCGGGGGCCCCGTATCATTGACACGGCTGATACGGCGGTAGCTACACCCCTGATCAGCCATACCCCTTTTCGCCGTTCTAAAATTTAATAATAGCATTTCATTCCCAGGTACAACGGGTGGGCGGAGAGGTGCTCTCCAATTATGGCAGTTCCTTGTGTCCCTCCTAGCTGAGGGCGCAAGATGTGTCGCTTGGACTGGGAGAGGACTGGAGTTCAAACTGCACGAACCGGAAGAGGTACTACAAATTTACATCCTTTCAAACTTTTTCTTAAGACTCAAAAAAAATCTTCTTCTTACAGCTCAAGACAATTGTTTTTATAGACCATACACATGGTCATGGTCTGGGCGTTTGTGTTTGTAGTTGTGTGTCTTTTGACCCCCGACATAGAATCTCTCGTTGGTCGAGTAGTCGCAAGCGTTACTGCAGAGCAAGGGGTCTCAGGTTGGATTCCTGGGTCGTTCAACGTATTATTGAGTTTTTTTTTTTTCGAAAATTCTCAGTAAAAGAGTGATGTTATATTTACTTTAAAAGTGGAACTATAGTTAAAAAATTTCTCGAGAAAAGAAATAATAAAGGACGCAACGAAAACTTTCAAAAAAGATTATTTCTTCCCGTTTTTTGTAACATTTCTTATTATTGCTCAGTCCCTATTAGTCGTAGCGTGATGTTATAGAGCCTTGCTCGGTAAATGGGCTATCCAACACTAGAATAATTTATCAATTTGAACCAGTAGTTTCTGAGATTAGCGCGTTCAAACAAACAAACAAACTCTTCAGCTTTATAATATTAGTACAGATTTCTCATACCAACGATTGTTACTATATTACAATTAGTGGTAAAATTTAAAATTAATTGCTAACTAAATTGAGTGCTAATTACAGAACATGAAAAGCAATAAAGACTACTAATTCAGCTTATGAGCAATTAACCTCTTAAACCTAGCCAGAGACATTAGTACTTATTGGTTGTCTTCAGGTTGCGAGGCGATGGGGCGCTCAGAAGAACCGACCAGCGATGAACTACGACAAGCTCTCCCGGTCTCTGCGGTACTATTATGAGAAGGGGATCATGCAGAAAGTGGCTGGTTTGTATACTATTACCATGTGGCATTTTTGAATAAGTTAGCCAGCAAATGTCCCAATACTGGGCACAGAGAAGATAGAAGGATTCGACCTTAACCACCACGCTGCTTTACTGCGAATGATAAACGATCACTATCAGGTGTCTATGATAACAACCTGGATCAACGACTTTGCGTGCTTGGAAAGGAAACGAAAAGGAACGGTAAGGAAATCTATAAGGACATACATACAAACTTTTTTTATACGAATTAAAATATCAACGCAGGCAACGGCCGACGTTGATGCAACTACTTGCAAGACGTTAGCCGTCGTGACACATGGTAAAGAAATTATCTGCCAACCCGCAATTTAGCAGCGTGGTGCATTAATTTCCAACCCTTCCTTTACATGGAGAAGAGGCCTATGCCCAACGGTGGCATATTTACAGGCTGATTTTACTTCAGTACACATACTTCCGTGTATATTTTGAATCAGCCTGTAAAATATAAATGTCCCATTGCTAGGCCTCTCCATGTAAAGGAGAAGGGTTGGAAATTAATCCACCAAGCTGCTCCACTATAGGTTGGCGGAAAATTTCGATGTGTGAGGTTAAGAGGTGAAGGACGAAGGACAACTCTCTTATTTCACTGTTCTAGTATATCCCATTGGTATTATACATTATACAAGCACAGCAACCTCCTATTACAATATCACTAAGATCATGTCGTAAAACATGGACCAGGTCTTAGCGATCGATAAAAAACATTTTTTTTTTTTCGGAAGGACTTATGCTGTTGGCCTTACTGGCCTTTACAGCGACACCAATTCTTGGACCTATTTATTTAACTACACCACACAAAACTTTAGCGTGATTTAAAAACTAGTACTGCGCCATCTCTCGACGACAAGTGTAAGTGCTGCGTTCATGCATTGTTACTGCTAACGACATCTAGGGGTGACGTGGGCCACCGCCCACGGCTTTGCGCATAACTCGTTTTCAACATACGAACAAATATATTTCATATTTTCGATATATTGGAAATAAATTTTTTGTAAGTATTCGACTTATCAAAATCAAAATCAAAAACAACTTTATTCAAATAGATCCCACGAGCACTTTCAAATCGTCATTTTACAAATTAACACTTTAAAGTGATTATTATTTTTGTAAAAGTAAAACTACCACCGGTTCGGAATGTAGATTCTGCAGAGAAGAATCGGCAAAAAACTCCGCAGTTACTCTCTTGAAAATAATATATATACATACTATATTATAAAAAAAAAGCCTTGCCTTGTCTTGCCCCGCCACTGATCTTGATAAATGCTGTGTGTTACACTTTTGTATTATGTTATTTTAATTTGTTTACAGGTGAACGCTACGTATACAAGTTCGTCTGTGACCCCGAAGCCTTGTTCAGCATGGCTCGTCCCCCCACCTATGACGTCATATCCCAGCTCTACTACCCTCCCTACATACCCGGCAGTGCTCCTCCCGCCCCCACTACCACCCTACCCAGTACCAGTGACTACCAGCGCCGGTACTACCCGGATACCCACTATGAACCTTAAGTATTAAATTAATATTAAATATTAACACACATATCGTAATATATTAAGCTAGTTATATTATTTAAAATATTTAGAATGATATTAGAATAACAAAACAATAGTAATCTATATTAACAAACCAATTATTAAAAAAAAAATGGTTGTCTGTAAAGTCGGTTTACAGACGATAATTTTTACGTGATAACGTCATAAGAAAATATAGATGTAGAATTGATGTACTCGAACGCGGTCCGATGGAGTGTAAGACCCCGTTCAGATGACAAGCGCTTAACGCGCGTTATGATAACGCGCGCTTACAACTACATACATTTTATTCAGGCCGTACACATGCTAACGCGCGTTTAACGCGCGTTAGCATGTGTACGGCCGTACGTACGGCATGTGTAGTTGTAAGCGCGCGTTATCATAACGCGCGTTAAGCGCTTGTCATCTGAACGGGGTCTAAGAGAGATGCGTCATAAGTCGAACTGATCGTGCCTCTCTATCGCTTGTTCTGCGCTCGCTCGCTCGCGACACGTGACAATATGGCGTCATTTTGAAAAAAATACCCGATAGCTTTCATCATTTTACTAGACGTTATCACGTCAAAATCTAATTTTTAGTTCTTTTCTCGATTATTAAATTTTAGCTAAAGAAATATTTCGTTAGATAAAAGCTTTACTATTATAATTTAAGCATCAAAATATATACTATTTGCTTTTTTTTAAATAAAGATTTATATTATAAATTAAATAATTATACTTCAGTCGGTGAATAAATTTAGTTTTCCTTCAAATTAACTATTTTTAATACTCATAGTCTGTAGACAAACCAAGGAATTTATATACAAACTGGAATGCCCACGTGCACTCAAAAAAATGTTTCTAAGAGAGGGATTGCATCTCTTTCTAACATGGATTCAAGGCAACCCATAAGACAGAGATAAAATACCAGTAGTCAACGAAATGCTCGGAACGATTTTTTCACTTTACATGTTGGAAACAAATGTCAACCTTACATTAGTTATTTCAAGGTGCATATTTGAATATACAATTTTATTAAGGGTTCCAGTTATGATACAAATTCCTTGAGACAAACATAATCTGACAGATGAACATAGAATTTGTGTTAGTTACGACCACGGTCTAAGACACAGGTCTTGCAACGACAGTAGTATGGGTACGTCGGCTTAATGATGGCTGTTCTTTTCAATTTAAGGCCGCTAGAGGCATGACGATAGATGGGTGTACGTTTGTACTAATCTCTCAGTACTGATATTGGGCTTCGTTGCAAGACCTATATTTAAGACGGTGCTCGGTGCGGTCGACATTACAATCTTCAATAGAATTTTTATGACCTTAGAAATAGTTTATAGTGTTTAAACCATAGAAGTATGATAAATAGAGCAGGGGAGCCACACCTCCAGCTGTCCCTCGGTTAGAAAGAGAGAGACGATCACGCTACCTATCTGTCTGTGATATATTTCATTATTTCAAATAACTTTATAAGGTATTTAAGTTGGTTTGATTTTATATTCGAGGAGTCATAATAACAAGCTGTCCTATACTGCGCATGCGTCAGTAGAGAAATACAGATGGGGGGTACCGCAATCTTCTCTCTCTTTCTAACCGTTGGACGTTTTCGCTTACAGGCAACCGTATGTCTTCCCTACTCTATCTATATATATAGATATACCTATCTCTATGGTTTTTTTTTTAAATTTCGATCATTAGTTAGTTACTTATATTTTTTTCTATACACAATTATATCTAAGAATGATCTCTTTTAGTAAATAACTTTAATATTTATATTTTAGTATAATTTTTATGTACAATATTAATTTCTTTGTAAAAACATTAAAAAAACTAGTATGAAATGTGCAATATTAAAAGTATAAGATTAAGATACAATTTTGTGAATAATAAAACGATTTACGGAATAATTTTCTTTTTTACTTATTTGAGCCCTTTAGGTATTAAAATTATTTTAAGATTAAAACTCGCCAGAAATTTTGACAGATTTAGATAGATTTTTTTTTTCTACGCTTAAATATATATACAGGATGACTGGTAAATTACTATCAATATTTAAGGAGACTACTCGGTACATGATTCTCATTCGAATTATGTAAAAAAAAAAACAGTGTAAAAAATTAATAAACCTTTAAGTAAAGTTACTCAACAATTATCCAATTATGTACGCGTCGTCTGGACACCCTAGCAGCTAGCTGCACTTTCGACACAAAACAGGTAATTTACCTACGTCCAAACGCCGCCACGTGTTAACAGGGTAGCAGGATAAACAAGCATGATCCAATCCCCCTTAATACTTTAATCCTGGCTTAGGATAGGCAAAAATACTAAGATATTTTACTCGTTTAAGCAACAAATTTGTTGACTAGGTAAATGATGTGAACTTTGGCAATTTTTAGATGTGAACAAGCGGCACAGTACAACTCCTGTGCACGTGCCGCCGGCATGACTGTAGAGTGACAACGCTTCATTTACTTGAATTGAAATTTATGAAAATGTGGTCAAAAATTAAGTACCTATTTTTTTTTTACATAATTCGAATGAGAATCATGTACCGAGTATTCTCCTTAAATATTGATAGTAATTTACCAGTCATCCTGTATATTTTTAAGAAAATGGCCTTAACAGCCTTAAATAATATAAATGCCATAAAAATAAAACAAAATTGAGATAATATCAGACAGAGTTTATTGAGCAAATCTTGATCGTTTACAGATTTCTGTAAAAAGACTTTTTATTAAAACTATGGAAACAAATTTGAAAATCAATTTCGTCACACATTTTGACAGATTAGATTTTTTTCTTCGTATTATTTTTTATGTGTGAAAAGCAAATGTCTTATACAAAACAGCCTTATAAACAGGGTTTATGGTGTGGATCGGTATAAAAACACTTAAAAACAATACAAACATTTTATTTATACAAACAACAGCCTATAATATTTTTTTACAACTTTAATACTCTTAATACCTACTATATAAAACAAAAATTCTATTGTTAAATCTTGTTTCATAAACAAGTAATTGTTTTCCTCTTTTTTATCTAAGAAAAAATAACAACAATATTGTTTATAAAATGGAGACTATTTATATATATATTTTTAAATATATTTTTCAAAGTGTTTTGATATACAATTCTTTATTTATTCAATATTAAAATTTAATTTATCAGTGTTTTAATAACATTTTATATCTAAAAAGGCAGCAGTATATTAATATTGATTTATACAACAATTTATATTTAAAAAAAGCATTAAACTATATTTTATTATTTATTGTGCTTGGTGTATAAAATAAATTTTACGTGTGCTTTTTCATCCACCATCATCCTCAAACCATAATATGCTAAAATTAAAAAAAAAAGTTATGAAATAACATTTTGAAATTCATGAAATTTGAAATTTTCTTTTATAAATATAATTATTATATTCATAAAAAATTCTTTTCAATAGTTATTGTCAATTATTACGAACAGTCAGATTTTATTATTTAAAAATAATTAATGATTTATTTACAAAAAAAAGATTATATGAATTAAGATTTGACGTCTATGCTTAAAAAATATGTATGAAAAAATTAATATTATTTTTTTTTGTTTTGTTTTATACATTTTTGATAATTATGATGAATGAATGACCACGTGTCTATTCTAAGCCTCAACACAAGTCATAAGATATAGAAATATCAAATTATAATAATAGCAATCGCAGAAAACACCGGGAAATTGTAATATTTTAACATTTGAGACAATATGTATGCAATAAGTAAGCTATGTGAGAGCAATAATTGTGTTATCATTGCTGATCGATTGCTATTTAAAATAAAATAAAATAAATAAACGTCTTACACTCAACGGCCCCCAGTAGGATGTGAATCCTGTGTCGGGAGTCCGGAAACACACACAATACACAAGCACAAACGCCCAGACCACGACAAACATCTGTATGACCTATACAGATATTTGTCATGTGCGGGGATCGAACCCGCGACCGCTAGCGCATCAGCCATTTGCTTGTCGTCAACAAAAAATATTTAATTATGTAAGCAATCTATTGAAAATTGAAATTGAGAATTAATATATTATTATTGATTTGCTACATAAGTTTTTCGCACTTATTTAGTTTCAAAACGTGGGTAAACGATTGGGTTTCTTATCGACTCTTCTCAACAGAATCTACATTTCGAATCAATGGCAGCTTCACATTAAATGTAATAAATTATTTTACAATGTCGTTTCTAAAGTGTTTTTTAAAGCGTACTTGAATCGAGTAAATATTTTATATTTCTTTTATTTATTGTGTTACGCTAATCTATGATAATTAATTATACAGCAATAATTGCGCGATTATTGCAAATTGCTTGCTATTAAATCCGCCAGTTTAAGTAAATTTTTTTCATTTAATTCTTACAATTTTCAGTGAGGCTTAGTAATTTTCAATTAATTGATATGTCTTTGAAAACATGCATTACTATATAACATAATATATTTGTAAAACTAAACTTTGTGCGTTACACCAATACAATTGCACATACCCCAAACCAAGCGTAATCAATTATTTTAACCCTATCGACAATACTTAAAAAAATCTCTTAGTTTTCAGGTATTGAAAACGAATACTCTATATGCAGTAATAACTCGACTTACGCTACCCCGACTTACTCAATAATTGACTTACGCGACTTTCAAATTTATTTATTTTTGTTATTAGACTTATCGCGCGTATTTTTAATTATTATTTATAAAATAGTAGTGGAATTCGTTAAGTGTGAAACAGCGTTGTAAGTCAAATTATTACACATGCAATGCTGACTTACGCAGTCTCGCCTGTCGCGTATATTCAATGTATTCGATTACATGAGATTTTCATACTATCGACTGAAATCTAAATTCATGTAGAGTCAGAGCGCATGCATATACAGTAATCCCTCCTATAACACGGTAGATTAGTTCCGCGTTATAGGAAAACGCTTTGTACGATTATATATCATTTTGATCTTGTATAAGGCGTTATTTAGGCGATATTTGGCGCGTACTTGGGGAAGCCTATGTCCAGCAGTGGACTGCGATAGGCTGAAGCGAAGCGAACGCATTATGTACAAAATATTCATTTATTTAATTTATAAGAATAAAATTGACACAATGTGCAAACGTACGCGAAATTGATTATGAACTGTACAAATCATTATAAATTTCACAGTAAAGAAATATAACGTGGGAAGCCCCCGCGTTATATGGGGGAAAACACGTGTTACACGAGGGACATGACATCGCGTAATATGAAACGCGTTATAAGAGTACCATGTTATAGGGGAGATTATATTGCTGAAAATATCAGAATAAGAAAAAAAAAGGAAGAAAAGGTCAAAGATACGAACGTTTTCAAACAGGTTATATCAGCGTTTATCCAGGGACGTATTTAACCAATCAGGGGCACTTAATAATCACGGGGCATTGTGGCTATTAAAATCGGTAATTATTTAATTATTGCAAATAGATGTATTTCAGCATCGGTTATTAGATAAAATTCTAAGTAATTAGAGAAATTTGGAAAATTTAGACCTGAAAAGTATTATGGACAGTCAGAAAACGACAGCAAAAAAATACATAAGGCTTTTGACAAACGTTGACCGACTTTGACATTTAGCGTTCTTCTTCTCCTTCTTTTATAATTGGACTCCCATAGGAATTGCCAAAGTTAGAGTGTTTTCCCTCAATGACTTATGAAGTCTCTGCTCATAAGAATAGCGTTGTGATATTACAAGGTTATGTACGGTTTGTTTCGTACATTTGGCGTTCTATATTTAGTAGCGCTGTGACATGTATATTTTAAATTTTCTAATATTTTTTTTTAAATATTATTTACAGTGCAAAGTGTAACATAAATTACGAAAAGCTTTAACAAGTTATATAGTACAATTAACATTTAACTTTTTGATAATTATTAATTTCATAAAAGAATACTTTGTAATTATTACCAAAATCAACCGTATTATAATATTAAAATGATACAAAAAATTTGACGTGACTTTTGTTTCTCAAAACTATAAGGGGGCATTCATTAATTACGTCAGACAATTTTGGCGATGTTTCTAAATTACAAAAAAAAAAATTGCCTGATATATTTGCCGAGACCACCCTCTCCCCCACGTGAGATTGAGTGAGATTTCGCTCGACCCCCTTCCCCCTCTAAACGCCTCACGTAATTATTTGATGCCCCCTAATCATTTTGTTTCTAATTATATTGTTACTTTAGACTAAATTGATTATTTGAAATTATTGTTATCGTAATCTAAAATTAATTTAATAAAGAGAACGAAAGAATAGTATTTTTTGAGTAAATTTAGATACATTTTCATATGTTCATTTTTAACGCTCAGTAATCGTCAAATAATTGGTAATTTCTCGAGATAATAATAACGAAATATCAACAGTAATATTATATTAAAATTGCACGAAAATAATTACTAATATCATCAGTCCGGTAATCAATAATTACCGCAGTAATACATATCAAGTTATGGTGAGGGCGATGTCTCGTAACGTCGATTTGATGGCGTCGTATGTTGCGAAGGATATTCCGACGGATATGGGGCCCTTTATCCAGTTCATACTCAGCCCTTTGTAGAAACCGCGCCAGCCCTCCGTCCTTTAAAAAAAACATAGTAATATTATAAATACGAAAGTAGCCGTAGTAGTAAGTTTGTTTGTTACGCTTTCACGCGAAAACTGCTTAACCGATCATCATGAAACTTTGTACACATATTCTTGGAGGTATAAGAAGTAACATAGGATATATATTTTTTAAGTCACGGTAACCGAAATCCACGCGGCAGATGCCGCGGGCAACAGCTGGTAGGGCGTCAGTGCAAGCGGGCGGTACCTGTAGACGGCGGCGAGCGTGGCGGCGAGGGTGGGGTACGGGTAGGAGCGGTCCGGGCGGCGCGGCGCGGTCTGCATGCGGCGCCGCACGATGTCGAGCGGGTAGGGCGTCAGTGCAAGCGGGCGGTACCTGTAGACGGCGGCGAGCGTGGCGGCGAGGGTGGGGTACGGGTAGGAGCGGTCCGGGCGGCGCGGCGCGGTCTGCATGCGGCGCCGCACGATGTCGAGCGGGTAGGGCGTCAGTGCAAGCGGGCGGTACCTGTAGACGGCGGCGAGCGTGGCGGCGAGGGTGGGGTACGGGTAGGAGCGGTCCGGGCGGCGCGGCGCGGTCTGCATGCGGCGCCGCACGATGTCGAGCGGGTAGGGCGTCAGTGCAAGCGGGCGGTACCTGTAGACGGCGGCGAGCGTGGCGGCGAGGGTGGGGTACGGGTAGGAGCGGTCCGGGCGGCGCGGCGCGGTCTGCATGCGGCGCCGCACGATGTCGAGCGGGTAGGGCGTCAGTGCAAGCGGGCGGTACCTGTAGACGGCGGCGAGCGTGGCGGCGAGGGTGGGGTACGGGTAGGAGCGGTCCGGGCGGCGCGGCGCGGTCTGCATGCGGCGCCGCACGATGTCGAGCGGGTAGGGCGTCAGTGCAAGCGGGCGGTACCTGTAGACGGCGGCGAGCGTGGCGGCGAGGGTGGGGTACGGGTAGGAGCGGTCCGGGCGGCGCGGCGCGGTCTGCATGCGGCGCCGCACGATGTCGAGCGGGTAGGGCGTCAGTGCAAGCGGGCGGTACCTGTAGACGGCGGCGAGCGTGGCGGCGAGGGTGGGGTACGGGTAGGAGCGGTCCGGGCGGCGCGGCGCGGTCTGCATGCGGCGCCGCACGATGTCGAGCGGGTAGGGCGTCAGTGCAAGCGGGCGGTACCTGTAGACGGCGGCGAGCGTGGCGGCGAGGGTGGGGTACGGGTAGGAGCGGTCCGGGCGGCGCGGCGCGGTCTGCATGCGGCGCCGCACGATGTCGAGCGGGTAGGGCGTCAGTGCAAGCGGGCGGTACCTGTAGACGGCGGCGAGCGTGGCGGCGAGGGTGGGGTACGGGTAGGAGCGGTCCGGGCGGCGCGGCGCGGTCTGCATGCGGCGCCGCACGATGTCGAGCGGGTAGGGCGTCAGTGCAAGCGGGCGGTACCTGTAGACGGCGGCGAGCGTGGCGGCGAGGGTGGGGTACGGGTAGGAGCGGTCCGGGCGGCGCGGCGCGGTCTGCATGCGGCGCCGCACGATGTCGAGCGGGTAGGGCGTCAGTGCAAGCGGGCGGTACCTGTAGACGGCGGCGAGCGTGGCGGCGAGGGTGGGGTACGGGTAGGAGCGGTCCGGGCGGCGCGGCGCGGTCTGCATGCGGCGCCGCACGATGTCGAGCGGGTAGGGCGTCAGTGCAAGCGGGCGGTACCTGTAGACGGCGGCGAGCGTGGCGGCGAGGGTGGGGTACGGGTAGGAGCGGTCCGGGCGGCGCGGCGCGGTCTGCATGCGGCGCCGCACGATGTCGAGCGGGTAGGGCGTCAGTGCAAGCGGGCGGTACCTGTAGACGGCGGCGAGCGTGGCGGCGAGGGTGGGGTACGGGTAGGAGCGGTCCGGGCGGCGCGGCGCGGTCTGCATGCGGCGCCGCACGATGTCGAGCGGGTAGGGCGTCAGTGCAAGCGGGCGGTACCTGTAGACGGCGGCGAGCGTGGCGGCGAGGGTGGGGTACGGGTAGGAGCGGTCCGGGCGGCGCGGCGCGGTCTGCATGCGGCGCCGCACGATGTCGAGCGGGTAGGGCGTCAGTGCAAGCGGGCGGTACCTGTAGACGGCGGCGAGCGTGGCGGCGAGGGTGGGGTACGGGTAGGAGCGGTCCGGGCGGCGCGGCGCGGTCTGCATGCGGCGCCGCACGATGTCGAGCGGGTAGGGCGTCAGTGCAAGCGGGCGGTACCTGTAGACGGCGGCGAGCGTGGCGGCGAGGGTGGGGTACGGGTAGGAGCGGTCCGGGCGGCGCGGCGCGGTCTGCATGCGGCGCCGCACGATGTCGAGCGGGTAGGGCGTCAGTGCAAGCGGGCGGTACCTGTAGACGGCGGCGAGCGTGGCGGCGAGGGTGGGGTACGGGTAGGAGCGGTCCGGGCGGCGCGGCGCGGTCTGCATGCGGCGCCGCACGATGTCGAGCGGGTAGGGCGTCAGTGCAAGCGGGCGGTACCTGTAGACGGCGGCGAGCGTGGCGGCGAGGGTGGGGTACGGGTAGGAGCGGTCCGGGCGGCGCGGCGCGGTCTGCATGCGGCGCCGCACGATGTCGAGCGGGTAGGGCGTCAGTGCAAGCGGGCGGTACCTGTAGACGGCGGCGAGCGTGGCGGCGAGGGTGGGGTACGGGTAGGAGCGGTCCGGGCGGCGCGGCGCGGTCTGCATGCGGCGCCGCACGATGTCGAGCGGGTAGGGCGTCAGTGCAAGCGGGCGGTACCTGTAGACGGCGGCGAGCGTGGCGGCGAGGGTGGGGTACGGGTAGGAGCGGTCCGGGCGGCGCGGCGCGGTCTGCATGCGGCGCCGCACGATGTCGAGCGGGTAGGGCGTCAGTGCAAGCGGGCGGTACCTGTAGACGGCGGCGAGCGTGGCGGCGAGGGTGGGGTACGGGTAGGAGCGGTCCGGGCGGCGCGGCGCGGTCTGCATGCGGCGCCGCACGATGTCGAGCGGGTAGGGCGTCAGTGCAAGCGGGCGGTACCTGTAGACGGCGGCGAGCGTGGCGGCGAGGGTGGGGTACGGGTAGGAGCGGTCCGGGCGGCGCGGCGCGGTCTGCATGCGGCGCCGCACGATGTCGAGCGGGTAGGGCGTCAGTGCAAGCGGGCGGTACCTGTAGACGGCGGCGAGCGTGGCGGCGAGGGTGGGGTACGGGTAGGAGCGGTCCGGGCGGCGCGGCGCGGTCTGCATGCGGCGCCGCACGATGTCGAGCGGGTAGGGCGTCAGTGCAAGCGGGCGGTACCTGTAGACGGCGGCGAGCGTGGCGGCGAGGGTGGGGTACGGGTAGGAGCGGTCCGGGCGGCGCGGCGCGGTCTGCATGCGGCGCCGCACGATGTCGAGCGGGTAGGGCGTCAGTGCAAGCGGGCGGTACCTGTAGACGGCGGCGAGCGTGGCGGCGAGGGTGGGGTACGGGTAGGAGCGGTCCGGGCGGCGCGGCGCGGTCTGCATGCGGCGCCGCACGATGTCGAGCGGGTAGGGCGTCAGTGCAAGCGGGCGGTACCTGTAGACGGCGGCGAGCGTGGCGGCGAGGGTGGGGTACGGGTAGGAGCGGTCCGGGCGGCGCGGCGCGGTCTGCATGCGGCGCCGCACGATGTCGAGCGGGTAGGGCGTCAGTGCAAGCGGGCGGTACCTGTAGACGGCGGCGAGCGTGGCGGCGAGGGTGGGGTACGGGTAGGAGCGGTCCGGGCGGCGCGGCGCGGTCTGCATGCGGCGCCGCACGATGTCGAGCGGGTAGGGCGTCAGTGCAAGCGGGCGGTACCTGTAGACGGCGGCGAGCGTGGCGGCGAGGGTGGGGTACGGGTAGGAGCGGTCCGGGCGGCGCGGCGCGGTCTGCATGCGGCGCCGCACGATGTCGAGCGGGTAGGGCGTCAGTGCAAGCGGGCGGTACCTGTAGACGGCGGCGAGCGTGGCGGCGAGGGTGGGGTACGGGTAGGAGCGGTCCGGGCGGCGCGGCGCGGTCTGCATGCGGCGCCGCACGATGTCGAGCGGGTAGGGCGTCAGTGCAAGCGGGCGGTACCTGTAGACGGCGGCGAGCGTGGCGGCGAGGGTGGGGTACGGGTAGGAGCGGTCCGGGCGGCGCGGCGCGGTCTGCATGCGGCGCCGCACGATGTCGAGCGGGTAGGGCGTCAGTGCAAGCGGGCGGTACCTGTAGACGGCGGCGAGCGTGGCGGCGAGGGTGGGGTACGGGTAGGAGCGGTCCGGGCGGCGCGGCGCGGTCTGCATGCGGCGCCGCACGATGTCGAGCGGGTAGGGCGTCAGTGCAAGCGGGCGGTACCTGTAGACGGCGGCGAGCGTGGCGGCGAGGGTGGGGTACGGGTAGGAGCGGTCCGGGCGGCGCGGCGCGGTCTGCATGCGGCGCCGCACGATGTCGAGCGGGTAGGGCGTCAGTGCAAGCGGGCGGTACCTGTAGACGGCGGCGAGCGTGGCGGCGAGGGTGGGGTACGGGTAGGAGCGGTCCGGGCGGCGCGGCGCGGTCTGCATGCGGCGCCGCACGATGTCGAGCGGGTAGGGCGTCAGTGCAAGCGGGCGGTACCTGTAGACGGCGGCGAGCGTGGCGGCGAGGGTGGGGTACGGGTAGGAGCGGTCCGGGCGGCGCGGCGCGGTCTGCATGCGGCGCCGCACGATGTCGAGCGGGTAGGGCGTCAGTGCAAGCGGGCGGTACCTGTAGACGGCGGCGAGCGTGGCGGCGAGGGTGGGGTACGGGTAGGAGCGGTCCGGGCGGCGCGGCGCGGTCTGCATGCGGCGCCGCACGATGTCGAGCGGGTAGGGCGTCAGTGCAAGCGGGCGGTACCTGTAGACGGCGGCGAGCGTGGCGGCGAGGGTGGGGTACGGGTAGGAGCGGTCCGGGCGGCGCGGCGCGGTCTGCATGCGGCGCCGCACGATGTCGAGCGGGTAGGGCGTCAGTGCAAGCGGGCGGTACCTGTAGACGGCGGCGAGCGTGGCGGCGAGGGTGGGGTACGGGTAGGAGCGGTCCGGGCGGCGCGGCGCGGTCTGCATGCGGCGCCGCACGATGTCGAGCGGGTAGGGCGTCAGTGCAAGCGGGCGGTACCTGTAGACGGCGGCGAGCGTGGCGGCGAGGGTGGGGTACGGGTAGGAGCGGTCCGGGCGGCGCGGCGCGGTCTGCATGCGGCGCCGCACGATGTCGAGCGGGTAGGGCGTCAGTGCAAGCGGGCGGTACCTGTAGACGGCGGCGAGCGTGGCGGCGAGGGTGGGGTACGGGTAGGAGCGGTCCGGGCGGCGCGGCGCGGTCTGCATGCGGCGCCGCACGATGTCGAGCGGGTAGGGCGTCAGTGCAAGCGGGCGGTACCTGTAGACGGCGGCGAGCGTGGCGGCGAGGGTGGGGTACGGGTAGGAGCGGTCCGGGCGGCGCGGCGCGGTCTGCATGCGGCGCCGCACGATGTCGAGCGGGTAGGGCGTCAGTGCAAGCGGGCGGTACCTGTAGACGGCGGCGAGCGTGGCGGCGAGGGTGGGGTACGGGTAGGAGCGGTCCGGGCGGCGCGGCGCGGTCTGCATGCGGCGCCGCACGATGTCGAGCGGGTAGGGCGTCAGTGCAAGCGGGCGGTACCTGTAGACGGCGGCGAGCGTGGCGGCGAGGGTGGGGTACGGGTAGGAGCGGTCCGGGCGGCGCGGCGCGGTCTGCATGCGGCGCCGCACGATGTCGAGCGGGTAGGGCGTCAGTGCAAGCGGGCGGTACCTGTAGACGGCGGCGAGCGTGGCGGCGAGGGTGGGGTACGGGTAGGAGCGGTCCGGGCGGCGCGGCGCGGTCTGCATGCGGCGCCGCACGATGTCGAGCGGGTAGGGCGTCAGTGCAAGCGGGCGGTACCTGTAGACGGCGGCGAGCGTGGCGGCGAGGGTGGGGTACGGGTAGGAGCGGTCCGGGCGGCGCGGCGCGGTCTGCATGCGGCGCCGCACGATGTCGAGCGGGTAGGGCGTCAGTGCAAGCGGGCGGTACCTGTAGACGGCGGCGAGCGTGGCGGCGAGGGTGGGGTACGGGTAGGAGCGGTCCGGGCGGCGCGGCGCGGTCTGCATGCGGCGCCGCACGATGTCGAGCGGGTAGGGCGTCAGTGCAAGCGGGCGGTACCTGTAGACGGCGGCGAGCGTGGCGGCGAGGGTGGGGTACGGGTAGGAGCGGTCCGGGCGGCGCGGCGCGGTCTGCATGCGGCGCCGCACGATGTCGAGCGGGTAGGGCGTCAGTGCAAGCGGGCGGTACCTGTAGACGGCGGCGAGCGTGGCGGCGAGGGTGGGGTACGGGTAGGAGCGGTCCGGGCGGCGCGGCGCGGTCTGCATGCGGCGCCGCACGATGTCGAGCGGGTAGGGCGTCAGTGCAAGCGGGCGGTACCTGTAGACGGCGGCGAGCGTGGCGGCGAGGGTGGGGTACGGGTAGGAGCGGTCCGGGCGGCGCGGCGCGGTCTGCATGCGGCGCCGCACGATGTCGAGCGGGTAGGGCGTCAGTGCAAGCGGGCGGTACCTGTAGACGGCGGCGAGCGTGGCGGCGAGGGTGGGGTACGGGTAGGAGCGGTCCGGGCGGCGCGGCGCGGTCTGCATGCGGCGCCGCACGATGTCGAGCGGGTAGGGCGTCAGTGCAAGCGGGCGGTACCTGTAGACGGCGGCGAGCGTGGCGGCGAGGGTGGGGTACGGGTAGGAGCGGTCCGGGCGGCGCGGCGCGGTCTGCATGCGGCGCCGCACGATGTCGAGCGGGTAGGGCGTCAGTGCAAGCGGGCGGTACCTGTAGACGGCGGCGAGCGTGGCGGCGAGGGTGGGGTACGGGTAGGAGCGGTCCGGGCGGCGCGGCGCGGTCTGCATGCGGCGCCGCACGATGTCGAGCGGGTAGGGCGTCAGTGCAAGCGGGCGGTACCTGTAGACGGCGGCGAGCGTGGCGGCGAGGGTGGGGTACGGGTAGGAGCGGTCCGGGCGGCGCGGCGCGGTCTGCATGCGGCGCCGCACGATGTCGAGCGGGTAGGGCGTCAGTGCAAGCGGGCGGTACCTGTAGACGGCGGCGAGCGTGGCGGCGAGGGTGGGGTACGGGTAGGAGCGGTCCGGGCGGCGCGGCGCGGTCTGCATGCGGCGCCGCACGATGTCGAGCGGGTAGGGCGTCAGTGCAAGCGGGCGGTACCTGTAGACGGCGGCGAGCGTGGCGGCGAGGGTGGGGTACGGGTAGGAGCGGTCCGGGCGGCGCGGCGCGGTCTGCATGCGGCGCCGCACGATGTCGAGCGGGTAGGGCGTCAGTGCAAGCGGGCGGTACCTGTAGACGGCGGCGAGCGTGGCGGCGAGGGTGGGGTACGGGTAGGAGCGGTCCGGGCGGCGCGGCGCGGTCTGCATGCGGCGCCGCACGATGTCGAGCGGGTAGGGCGTCAGTGCAAGCGGGCGGTACCTGTAGACGGCGGCGAGCGTGGCGGCGAGGGTGGGGTACGGGTAGGAGCGGTCCGGGCGGCGCGGCGCGGTCTGCATGCGGCGCCGCACGATGTCGAGCGGGTAGGGCGTCAGTGCAAGCGGGCGGTACCTGTAGACGGCGGCGAGCGTGGCGGCGAGGGTGGGGTACGGGTAGGAGCGGTCCGGGCGGCGCGGCGCGGTCTGCATGCGGCGCCGCACGATGTCGAGCGGGTAGGAGGCGCTCTGCGCGAGCGCGCCCGCCGCGCCGCCGCACACCACGTTCGTCACGCCGCTCGGCTGCGAGCCCGTGTAGTCTGGAACGAGCGCGCGTGTCACACTCTACCGCGGGACCTTGAGCCGCGTTCCGAAATACACTGGAGCACTGTATATACTATACTGTACTATACTGGTTACTGTTTATAACGGAACGCAGTCCAGTATACTATCATCTCTATCATCAATATTGTTGACATTTTTGAATAACAATATTAATTAATAATAATAACAATCATTTGCGCTGTCAAATTTTTGATCACGTGATCACAGTACTGAGAGCATCTTACCTCGAAATCGTCAGTGCTCTCAGTACAAAAATGGCGGTGATTTATGACGTCATATATTTATCTATGGTACTGCGGCAGTGTACCGGCAGTCTATAACGGAACGAATTTATCAGTACTGAGAGTACTGAACAGTGTTGGCACTATATATCGGAACACGGCCTTAGTTTTGAAGATAAAATTGGACACGTACCACGATATCATTTTTACGACCAGTTAGTTACATGGTCTAAAATGTGGACAAAATTCGACGAAAAAATAAAAGCTTTATCGTTATATGTACACGTTTTTTATTTTTAAAAATAAACTATGTTTGAAAACCATGAGTATCTAAGCCTAAAAAGGTTACTTAACTTTGAGGACCTGTTTCACCGGTTGCTGATAAAGCTATTTGATGTAAACAGTATCCAACAGATAAAAGTTATGACATATTTTCTTTTTCATCATCAAACTAACCTTTATCTGTCAGATATTTCTATTCCCAAGCCATGAATCCAAAAGTTCTAGTTTATTAGTTTAGATTAAAAATGTCCTAAGGCCCTGTTTTACCTCTTACTGATAAAGAGTATCAGTACTTTATGTGTGAAATAAACTTTATTAGAAACCGGTGAAACAGACCCTGAATCTCTTGATATAGATATCCAAGCTCCGGCTAGAAGGACTACTGTAAAAATCATTTATTATCCATTTAATATGAAATTATGTCAAAAGATGGCGTTGATTTGACAAAAAATAGTATTACGAGTTTAACGCACACATACAATTAATTTTCAACCTTTTGTGAAGAACTTTACTTTTTTTTTTTTTTTTTAAACAGTAATTTCGTATTTTTCACTACAATACTTTTACAAAAATAAATTGTTCTGGAATATAAAAAAAAAATACATCCATTTCATTTCTATTGATTTCTTATAATTGTGTTTGACTATATCTACATATCTTTGTTAAAATAATCACATTTTTAAGATACTTGGACTTAAAAAAAATTATACGGAAAATAATCGAAGTCTGCTCCTTTTTGCCCCAGAGTCTAGACTTTGAAATTCGTTCGACCCTGAGGTTTTGGTTGAGCTGTTGGTTTTCTTTCTTTCTTTCTTTCTTTCTTTCTTTCTTTCTATAAAGTTGCAGATAGTTATCTAACATACATATAACGGTATCATCCGGTAAGTTTCCGATATGTTTTTTATTTTTATTTCACCATCAAATTCCACTTTACCTGTCAGATATTTGTATTCGCAACCAGTGAAACCAAGTTTTAGTTTATTAGTTGAAATGAAACAAGCCGTAATCCCCGATTTTGCCTCCTACCGATAAAGTCAGTAACTTACGTGCGAGATAATTTTATCAACAAACGATGAAATAGGCCCAGTGGCGACATATTATAGATTGGATAGGTCCTTGGGGCCTGTTTTATCTCCTGCTGATAAAGATCCCTGATAGCGACTTACGACCGAAATAAACCTTATCAATCAACTGGTGATATTGGTCCTACTACATCAGCTGTTGAATGTCCACTGTTCAACGTAGACCTTTCCCATCATCTCTGGAGGGTTTGCCAATATTCGCCACGCTTTGAAGGCGGGTTGGCGAACCTAGTGTGCTGTTGCAGGATATGATGACGCTGCTGCCCATCACCATCTTGGTTGGTGTACAGTTGTTCGCACCACTATGGCCTTAATCGCTTTTACGACACCTCGGCAAGAAAGAAATCGGGACTTTTCTTCTCTGCCGGTCACCGCTCGGCAATTAGCTCTAAATTATTATAAATATTTAATTAACTCACCAATGTACAAATGCCTTAGAGAGTCGTAGGTGAAAAAGGACACTCCTGCATACGGTATGACACCCATGACTGTGGCCGGATAACCTCTGAAAATAAAAAAAATTAACTGATTTAACTAAAAGTCTATAACGGATTTTATCGCATTTATTTAAAACTTTACAGTTTGACAACATTTTTAATTATTTCCCGACGTTTCGGACCTTTTACAACGTCCATGGTCTCGGGGGACCGAGGTGGTGGGTGTCCGAATAATTATTCGACGATAAAATCCGTTATAGACTTTTAATTAAATGAGTAAAATTCTCGTAAATATAAGAGAACAAAATTAACTGAACTGGATCGACTTTTCCATATAGGAGAAGTGGTTTCCATATGGAACTTACTTCACCAAGCTGCTGCACTACGGGTTGGCAGATTTTCTGACCATAAGTAGTATTATCAGGTGTCTATTGATTGATTCTATTGATTCGATTGATATCTATTGATTGATCTATTGATTGATTAATGATGATTGCGCATAACATGGTGAGCATATGCAGCAGTCATTGGAGCTGATCTGTGATAAAAAAATTCGATAAAAAATTCGTTGCAAGACCTGTATTGACAACAGACTTTATATGTACATTGTACATATGTGTGTGTGTGTCGTAGTGTTTTTTATATTAAATAAATGTATTTTTGAGCATTATTTAAGAAATATTAGCATTCTGATCTTCTTCTCCATATAAACTTTAACCGTACCAAATTTTATACTTCTCCGTCCACGTGATTTTCGTAAAAAGGGGTACAAAGTTTTTGCTTCACGTATTAATATATAGATAACTTGCACCTACCTGTAAAGTGTAGTGAAGCCCTCCTCCCGGACTACCCGCTTGAACATGGCCCGCAGCGAGCGGTAGTCCGCGACCGCCATCCGCGCGCGCGCCAAGTCCAGCGGGTAGGTCGCGCTCTGTGACGTCACGCCCGCCAGCGACCCCGCTATCAGCAGCCGGACGGGGGACTCCCTGGGGGATTGGTTTAACTCATTAAGTAGCTGAACTAAATCAGTCTGTAAACGTTCTACTGCTGGACGAAGTCGAAGACGATTATCGTTTTCCACATTTTTCGATGGTATGCCGTCTTTTTGTAATAATTGCATACCAATTTAACATTTCCTTTGATACAAGGGTTATTAAATTGCTTCTTTTTAATTTTAAAACATTACGTGTCCATATGGCCCTCTTTATGGCATATATTACATCGTTTACTAGAAGATTTCGAATAATTCTGTAAATTGAATAACTTATCTTCTTCGATTGCCAGTTGAATAGCTTCATTAGTTACTGGATTCCTACATATTACAATTGTTGAAATGGCAGAATTTAATCCTAATAATCTTCTCTTCATATAGGAGCTTAATCCACCACGATGCCCTACTGCGAGTTGGCGGATAACTTTCCTACCATGAATACCGATCGTTATCAAGTATTTGTGACAAGACCCACAAAGACTCGGCATCTTTCTTTCGTCTGCAGATCTCATCATTTCTGATTCGACCTCGCACAGAAACACCAAGCATAGCCCTTTGCATTGCACGCTGTGCGACTTGGAGCTTGTTTAAAAGGCCCATAGTCAGAGACCACGTCTCAGATCCGTATATCATCACTGGTAACACACATTGGTCGATGACTTTCGACTTCAGGCACTGAGGTACTTGGATGTGCTTTATTTTATTGTATGGCTTTTGCAGCGTTTTTAATTTCTTGTAGTTTTTTGATTTCTGCAACAATCCAAGCTGCAGGTAATGCTTTATAAGCACATCTGATTGGAACGTGAATGTCATACAGTTGAGTCAATAGAGTTAAAAATGTAATCTTGTTCATTGACTCTTTAACCATCTACAGCATCCAATCAGTTGATCTTACTGAATGTGTGTGTCGCAGAGGAATCCATTTACGGATGATATTATCCAGGACGCCTGGGTAGGCAGTCCTAGACCTATGTCGGACTCGACACTTTCGGAGTGCAATACCACACTAAACCCCTGCGGGAGCCTTCAGCCGCTTTATTGGAGGATCCCGGATCTGCAGGCAACAGGATCCCTCCAGCGACAGGCTGGCCTTCACGAAAAGGCCAGACTTCTCCTCCATGGGGACTGTCCGGCTAACCTCTGGACGACACCGTGTCTAGCAATACCGGGTTCCCATCCCGGCCCGAAACGGATCTTACTGACGTCCTCTCGCAATCATTATATTCTACCAAACTTGAGTTCCAGAAGTTTTCTTGGCTTTCCCATAAGTGTTTTGATTTTATTATTTGTTGCCGTGCGGTGACCGGCAGAGAAAAATAGAATAATGAGGAAGGAAGATGAAGAAGAAACATTATTTTACATAATCTACAATTAAAGCACATCATTTAATTGAAAGTCTATATCGGATTTTATCGCGTTTATTTGTTAAAAACTTTACAGTTTAACGATTTTATTAATTAATTAAATTATTTCCCGACGTTTCGGACCCTTTACAGTGTCCATGATCTCGGGGATCATCATCCGATATAGACTTTCAATTAAATGAGTAATATTCGCGTAAATATAAGAGAACAGTAAAGCACATCAATAACATGTTGCCATTAAAAAATTTCATTGCCATAAAAACAATGATAATATTAAATACACATAATTAAAAAACTATATATATAACATAATCTGTTTATTATCAGTATAAATAGCTTGTTATTCGTTATTATTAATTAATGTCTTCATTGTTGATAAGGATATCCAGTAACACGGGTCCTAGAACAGAGACCCATTCAACTGTTGATTTAGTAAAGCTTCCTTTCATGTGGAACATATAACTGACAATGAGTTTATAATAGTTGAATATTGTATTGGCGGTCTTTAAACCAGTAACAGTTGAGTTTCTCGTTGATTCTTCTCAGTAGAACCTTTTTTGAGAAACGCTATTATAGCTACTGTAGCTAAAAATTAATTAATGAATTGATTACTATTATTAATCTATAATTCGAACCGGTCGCTCTGAAAGTCGATATGGGAGGCCGACGTTCAACAGTGGACATCCAATGGCTGATATGATGATGATGATGATGGTGGTGGTGATGATGATGGTGGTGGTGATGGTGATGATGATGATGGTGGTGGTGGTGGTGGTGGTGATGATGGTGTGGTGGTGGTGGTGGTGGTGGTGGTGGTGATGATGACGATATTGATGATGACGATGATAATGATGAATATATACTTTATAAAGTGACGAATCAAAAGTGCTGTTGATTTTTTCATTATACTAACTGAGCACTTTGCTGCGTGTCGACCCCCAGCAGCTTCTTCCACTGCTCGTGAGATGTGAACTGAATGGCCGCGTATGGCATGATCCGCGCCATGGTCGCGCTGTTGCCCCTCCACAGCGCTGTCCAGCCCTCCGTCCTCGCGCTGTGGTACAGGAACCGGACCGCCGCACGCCATGAATACGGGATGTGACTGGAATTACAAATAAACACCATCAGGCAAATAATCTGCGAGATCGAATCTGAAATTATGAGACAAACGTAAGTTGCCATAATATAATAGCCGAGCAGATTTGCAAGCTGATGCAACAGGTTACATATACGTAGTTCGCAGAACAGACGGCCGATGGAGTCCACGACATGGATAGATTAAGAAGAGTCGCCGGAGGCCGTTGCGCACCAATCGCTCTGGAGATAAATGGGGGAGGCCTTTCAGTAGTGGCCATCCAATAATTGGCAGTTGATAGGGTACATAGCTCGCAGAACTAACGGTCAATAGCGTCCACGACATGGACAGATTAAGGAGAGGTGGAAACCGTTAGAGGTTAGATGGAAGCTACTTCGAACCAGTCGATCTGGAGAAAAATGGGGAAGGCCTACTTTTAGTAGTGGATCCAGTGGCTAATATGATGATCATGACCAATGACAAACTGAATTGCCAATTTAAAACTTACATTAAAAAGTCTTCGATAAGATATATTACTCTGTTCAAATTTCAAGATAGGACAGCGCGGAATTGATATCCGTTGAACTTCTAGCACATTTCCAAACTATTTTGGGCAAGAGACCCCTTTTCCAAAATGAACTCATATCTCAGACCCCCCATAGCCAAAACTTTAGAAATCCTATCTATAGTTTTTTTCCTATTAATACAAAATACCAATTTAAAAACTTTGCAATTGGTAGACAATTATACTTCCTAATAAAATATTAGTTATTCTAATAACAAGTTCGTACACGTAATACAACTTATACAGTATTTTGAAAGTTTCAAATAGGGGTCGATTTTCAGACCTTGTCGACCCCCAAAATGAGTTATGGTTTATGTCGACCCCTGGGAAACCGATTTCGACCCCAAGATGTCGATATCGACCACTGTGAATCTCTGTTCTAGCAGGACAAGTATCCTAATCGGTAATCATATTTATATTCAAAAAAAATCATTTCAAGATTATGAAAATGAAAAGATGTGTAGATTTAATTTTAATTACAAAAGTTTCTTGTGCTTTGGAAGTTTGTGTATATTATGTTGTGTGTGCTCGGAGCGCAACATTAAGGTACAGATAGACATGCTACTTACTAGCATACTTATAACCTAGTCAACAAGTGCCATTTTGGTCAACTTTTTTCAGCAATCTCCGAAAATTATGATTGAGGTGTTATTCGATTTCGATTCGTGGATTTACAGTCCACCCGGGGGCGAGTATGAAGCGTTTAAATTCACCCGGATTTGAATTACAAAGCGCCTGATTCTCGTGTTCTATCGCGGCTTATCTCGGTTCTTTGAACCAATGACATCTTAAAATATTCAAGGGTAAAAGTGAACGAACTGTGCGTCATACAAAAATAACAAATTATTACCGTAAATAAACGTCTGTAAAAATAAAAACATGATGATATGAACGGGTCATCCGATCAGCCTAGTTGTACTCCGCTGTTTCTGTTTTTAACCGACTTCAATAAAAAGGAGGTTCTCAATTCGACTGTACCTATTTTTTTATGTGTGTAATTATATTACCTCATAACTTTTTTCTGGGTCTACCAATTTTGATGATTCTTTTTATATTCGAAAGCTGGTGGTGCTTGGTAGTTTTTGAACTATACCTAATAATATATATTATTAGGTAATATACTTCGACTTCGACTACGTTTGTGATGTTATCATTTTTTTTAGGCTGTTATACACAATGTGATCAAAACTTCTAATATTAAAGAAACACTTGATAAACCTTTGCGATCGTGGGAGCCGTAAACAAAGTGCACAGACACGCCTGTCTACAGACTCTGAAAGATGGTTTTTGAGCGCAAATAATAAACTCTTATAAAGATTCCCTATGTAGAAACTAAATAACAATAGATATATAGAGCATTAACAACATATAATATTAAAGACACAAAACTAAATTAGAACACAAACACACAAGGGGACACAAGAGACAAAAAGTAAGGTCACTTGGCACTTGTTGAGACGTTGATAAAGCGTTCAGTGGAAATAATATTAAATGATAAACATTGTGAACTCACGAGGTCTGAAAGTTGATCTTGGTGCGGTCGAGGGGAGCTATCACGGTCTTGGCGATGGCGCCGGCAGTCGCTCCCGCCAACAGGGACGTGATGACAAGCGCGCTGCCGGAGAGCTGGCGGGAACGGGGCGGATCACCTGGGACAAATTAAAAAACATAAATCAAATGAAGAAATTTATGGAAATTATTTCGTTACGTATACACGTATTCGTTATGAAGTGATGTAAAATAGCCTACTGTGTTTTGCGGTTTTATATAAAACAGTATATAGGTACTTAATATTATTTATTCACCAAAAGATAAGTATCATTAAGAGAATGATCTCTTCCAGACCATCTTTGGGCAAAGGACATACACACACAGATAATACCCGTTAGCGCAGTTGACAGTGATTCTGTTTTCTGTTTCAGGGTTGTGGGTTCGATTCGCGCCCGCGCCTGTGCTTAATATGTATTTATTTATATATGTATATTTATTAAAGAAATGTGTATTAGTCGACTGTTACGTAGAACAAAGCCATTAAGTTGTCGACCCTAGGAACAGAGGATCGTATGTGTATGATGTTAAAAAAAAATACTATTTTTATCACAGATCAGGTCCAATGACTACTGCATATGCTCACCATGTTATGCGCAATCATATTTTTATGATGTTGAAAATGCTGTTAATTATAGATTAGGTCGAATTTCAACCACTGGACGACCACTAGTACTTATAAATATACTGCGCTGTACCCGCGATTACACATTTTGACTTTTATCGACTATCCCAAGAGAACCATTGGAATTCTGTATAAAATTATCCAGTGTACTAGCTCGTAGTGTGACCTCAAATCATACCAAATTCCATTCAAATACATTTGGCTATTTCGGGGTGATACGCGGTCAAGGTAGGTATAGACTGACAGACGAACGAAAAAAATTATAGTTTTGACCACGAAGTTTAGATAACAAGGAATTCGAACGGTATAGGATTATTTAATTGTCTAAAAACGGATTTTATCGCGTTTATTTAAAGTTACTGTTTAACAATATTTAATTTAAATTATTTCCCGACGTTTCGGACCCTTTACAGCGTCCATGATCTCGGGGGACTGAGGTGGTGGGTGTCCGAATAATTATTCGGCGATAAAATCCGTTTTTAGACTTTTAATTAAATGAATAAAATTCGCGTAAATATAAGAGAACGGTATAGGATTATTCACATTATTTATGTACACAATAATAAACCCAGATCATAGTTCTCATTTTTGCCACTAGCTGCGCAAGTATTCGGGAGGTACCGATACTACTATTATCATTACACGTAAATACGGACTGGCTAACATATCGTGAATGTAAAAATTAAATTAAATATAAAATATTAGTTTATTTAATAGAATTATTTTTATTATTAAAAATTAATTCCACGTTTCCCAAAATATTTTTTTAAGTACATATTTTGTAAGTATTTTAACGAGTAATTGAAAAGTATCGCGCCCTACCGGCGAAAGATCTGGCCCCTAAATTGATGCCGTTCTTTCAACATTACGTTCGGACTCCTTGTATCTATACTTCGTAGTTTTTACTTCAGAGTCGATTATAATATACCCTAGAAAAATATGTTATATCTTCAGTGTACAGAATTTGACTTGTTACAGATTGATTGACAAAACGGTGGGACACTAATCATTCGTTTGTTGTTATTATCAATTCGTTACAAGAGGGCGTCACTTGTAAACTAAATCGCACTATGATTTGGTTTAACATAAAAATAGAAGATCCAAACTAGGTCGTATTGTATTGAGAATTTGTATTGATAACCGACATTTGTTTTGATTGAAAGGAGCCTTACCGCTTACTCTTAGTTTATTAAATGAGGGATGTTCATCGTAAAAAATTATCGATAATTATCGTATCTTGTTATCGATAATTATCGAATGAACAGTTATCGATAGTTATCGGATCAAAAGTATCGAATCATATATATCGATACCACGATAAAAATTATCGAGTAGTTACGAATTATCGATAATTATCGCACACGCCTAGTTTAAATTAATGTAATAAAATGTCGTCTACCCATCAGTTCAACCCGGTAGTTTTACGCCGTGTTCCCACTACGTCGGACCGGCGAAATCGCCGAAAACCGGATCCCGGAACGAGGTGTTCACATTAAACCGGATCGGAAAAAACACCTCACAAAACACCGGATCCGGTGTTTTCGCTAGAACTGGATAAATGTAAACAGCTTCATATAAAATGTATGGCCGCTAGCCTCTCCGGCAATTTCACTAGTCCGGCGTCCGGCGTGTTGGAAACGAGGCCTTATTTAATACGTAAAATCAGTGCAACGCTACCGGACGCCACAAATATAACCTTTAGAAATAATATTGTTAAAATTTTACAACATTATAATGGTCGTTATTACCCGACTGCGACAGAAGGAGGGTTATGTTTTTCTAGTGTATGTATGTATGTATGTCCATTTCTTTGGCACGCCCTACAGCCCAAACGGCTGGACGGTTTTTGACATATTAGGTGTCGTTTAATTTGTCTAAATTGTAGTAGTGACATAGGCTATATAAATTTTCAAAATGGCACCCGCAAATGGCGGAATGAGGAGGGGAGTTGAATATTTTTTTCTTACTATAGCAATATGGGTATCAAATGAAAGTTGTTAGTCTTAAACTTGTTAGTCTTAGGATGACAAACAAAAGATTATGTTATTTTTTTTTTAAATAGTTCAAGAGCAATACACTTTGTAGATAAGAACAATTCGTTATAATCATTTATTATTTAATTTTGTTTGCTACAGAAGTTACTGATAACATTTGAAAAGATAAGAACTGCGTCAAACGCTTTTCATTTATCAAAAAACAAGTATGCTTAATTAAAAAAATCAAAAAACCCGACTGCGTAAAATACTCTTACTATAAACTAAAAAGAATAAAACAATTTACTAGCTTTCATTTGTTACCCATATTGCTACAGTAAGAAAAAAAAAATCAACTCCCCCCCCCCCTCATTTGCGGGCATTTAGACACCTCATATGTCAAAAACCTTTTTGTTTGGGCTGTAGGGCGTGCCAAAGAAATGGACATACATACATACATACATACTTTAGTCATTAAGTGTCTGCAATGTTTGTGATGTCCCAAATAAATATATTTTTACTTTTTTTTTTTTAAACAACTATGATGGATTATTACTTATTAGAAAGATAGAAAGAAGATTATTACTTATTAGTATAATCTGTGTTAAGGGTGGTCAGACGGTATCGTATAACACATTATTTAAAAAAACCATTCTTCCTAAAACATTTTGCTGTATATTAGCTGTGCCCCGCGGTTTCACCCGCGTTAATTTGAGGGAAAAACGTACTTAAATATTTTTAAACAATTAATCTAAGAGTAGGTACCCGCCTCGTTGATGGACACTCGACAGTGATCGCAAGCGTTACTGCCGAGCAAGGGGTCTCAGGTTTGATTCCTGGGTCGTTCAACGTATTGAGTTTTTTTTTTCGAAAATTCTCAGTAAAAGAATGATGTTATTTTTACTTTAAAAGTGTTAAAAAAGCTTTAAAAAAAAGATTATTTTTACCCGTTTTTGTAACATTTCTTATTATTGCTCAGCTCCTATTGGTCGTAGCGTGTTTTTATATAGCCTATAGCCTTCCTCGGTAAATGGGCTATCCAACACAAAAAGATTTTTTCAATTCGAACCAGTAGTTTCTGAGATTAGCGCGTTTAAACAAACAAACAAACTCTTCAGCTTTATAATATAAAAAAATAGTATAGATCGAGTGAAGATTTTTAGATAGTAAGTTTCAAGTGATAATATCTTTAAATTGTCAATTAATATTTATTGACGTGATAACGCCTTGTAAATCGATGAACACCGGCTGCATGCACGAAAAAGCATGACTCATTGTCACGTTCCGCGAGCGAGAGCGCGGAACAAGCAATAGAGAGGCACGATTAGCCTAAGCGTTCAGCTTGTGAGGCATCTATCTCTCTTCCACTCCATCGACAGATGCGTCCGAGTAGAAGAGAAAAAATATTTGAATTAACGAGTGCAAATAAATATTAATTTATCGAAAAAATTGTAATTTTCAATTAATTCCTTCTTTGTATTATACAAAATAATGATAATTCAGTGGTGATAATTCAATTCGATTCATAAAAATATGCAATTTTTCATCTGTTTTCTTATGATGTTATCACGTAAAATTATCGTCCGTAAACCGACTTTACAGACAACCACTATTCTTTTAAGTATGTCTTTAGAACAATCGATACTTCGATTTTTCAACAATTTAATTTATTATTAAAAAGGCATCGTCTATTCATGTGATCTGTTCGGAATCAAACTCGTAATATCACAAGGTGGAGGGGGTATAATGATATTACGTGTATTTATTTTTACGTTCAACACTACACTTTAGCTTTATCACTATTTTTATGCCAGTAAGAAATGACATGCAAATCTTATTATCTGTCCGAACAATTATCAAAGCGCTTTATTTCATATAATAAAATCGAATTATACCTAT
Organism: Euphydryas editha; assembly: GCA_036937285.1. Taxonomy (NCBI): domain Eukaryota; kingdom Metazoa; phylum Arthropoda; class Insecta; order Lepidoptera; family Nymphalidae; genus Euphydryas; species Euphydryas editha. Next base: position 882,461 of record JAUPFZ010000029.1, read on the forward strand.
CTGTATTTAAAGATAATATTCTGAAACTTCTTAAGTTTTTTACCAAAAAAATTACGTGATTTTTGCGTGACAGAGGGAGGGGGGTTGGTCTAAAGCTTCACCATGTAGGTGAGGGGTGGGGTTAAAAAGTTGCTTAAAAACATTACGTGATTAGTGACGACTGAACAGTTTTACGGCAACGGCATTTAAGTCTGAAGACGGCAATCAAAAACACAAATAAAAAATTTCGCACGAACGCACACGTTTGCGCGCACACGCGTGTGTGCGTGCGTGCTTGCATGTGTGCGTGCGTGCGTGCTTAAAACATTTATGCTAATATATTTTTGTTAAAAACTAATTTTACATATTTCAAAGGTTATACTCTTTTTACATGTATAAAAAAGAAGTGGGCGAAGCCGTGGGTAAATCGTTGTTCAGTTATATGAAACCACGACACAAATCCTTACACGGTAACTTTCGGTATATCTACACGATTTTGCCAACGCAAGTTTAGTAGTATTCGTACCTATTCACCCCGTATTTCGGTAATTATTTCTTCCTCGACAGATTAGGTTGGTAAGATTGTAGACTGAGACCCAGTTTCACCACTTGCTATTAAGTTCCGGCTTACCTAACTGGCACTTTTTTGACAGGTAATTGTATGGGTTTTCTGTCAAAATAACTGCCAGTTACGTTATCCGGAACTTAATAGCAAGTGGTGAAACTGGCCCTTAGTCGAATAAAAATCTTATCTCTTAGTCCTCTTAACACCGAGTGGCAACCCGCTGAAAGTAACATGTATACTTCTTACTCTAAGTCAAAATAATATTTATATTCTAAAATATTTAATTATTCTTATTTAGTTACTAAAAATAATAATAATGTAATTTAATTGAGATAATAAAAGATTTTAAAGGATATCTATATAGAAATAAGTTAAGCAAAAACTTTGTATCCCATTTTTACGAAAATCACGCGGACGGAGAAGTATGAAATTTGGCACAGTTAAAGTTTATATGGAGAAGAAGTGCAGAATGATAATATTTTTTATAATAATGCTCAAAAAATACAATAAAATAATTAAAAAACACAATACATACACTACGACACACACAAACATAATTATGTAGTTATGTACAATGTACCAGTAAAGATACACAAATTTTGTTTATTGCCAAAGTCTGTGGTCAACACGGTTTTAAATACACAGGTCTTGCAACGAATTTTTTATCGAAATTTAGTATAACAGATCAGGTCCAATGACTGCTGCATATTATGATCATCATGTTATGCACAATCATATTATTATGATGTTGACAATGCTGTCAATTATAGATTAGGTCGAATTTCAACTACTGGGCGACCACTAGTATTTATTATTATTCTTTATTAAAACATTGAATATTTCCGTGTTATTTAAATACTGAAATATTTAATGTCGGTAATATTTATGTATCACGTGTGTCTTACCGTGGTGCGCGTGTCTGTCGTCGTGTAGGAGCGGCACGCGCGCCTCTCCTACCGCCATCTTGCGTGCGTTGTCACATTACGTTGTTAGCTACAATAAAAAAATAAATTATTTTCACATAATTTGTAACAAAATTAAATTGGAATACTATGATAATCTTAGCATTTTAGTTTTTGACGTGATAATGTCTTGTAAATCGATGAATGTCGGCTGTACGCACGAAGAAGTATCACGTGTCGCGACCGAGAGCGCGGAACAAGCGAAAGAGAGGCACGATGGGCCTAAGCGTTCGGCTTGTAAATAAAAACAATAACCAAATCCGGCCCGCCAGTTCCATCATTCTGATCCGCGACAGCTTCTAATATCTGGCGTCGGTCGCGGGTTCGATTCCCGCTAGGGACAGATATTTGTATTTGTACAAATATTTGTTTCCGATCTCGGTGTATGTCCTTGTGGGTCTCCCCACCGTGCCTCGGAAAGCACGTAAAGCCGTTGGTCCCGGTTGTTATCATATTAGACCTGATAACGATCGTTACAAAACAATGACCTACATCCGATATAAATATGTTTATTTAAAAACGGCCTTGTGTTACTCAGTTAATTTTAAACTTAACAAATGCGTGCTATACTAATGTTGAAATAATATATGTAAAACACAATAATACGACACAAAATATTATTATTGTGTGTTAAATATGCAAATGAAATAATAGATTTTTTTTTAAAATAACTTTATGTAATACTAGCTTCCGTCCACGACTTCACCCGCGTGGTTGTATTGAAAAAGTAGCCTATGTCCTTCCCCAATCTTCACACTATCCGTATTAAATTCTGCTCGGTAACAAAGACTCTCATACAAAAAAAAAAACGTTTCTCCACGCTCGCAGAGTGCACAGTAATACTCAAAATCAACTCAAACTCAAAATATTTTATTTAGCATAAAATTATTACAATTTTTTACTGAACGCCATAAGTCTACCACCAGTTCGGAAAGAAGAAGCCTCTGACCTGAGAAGAACTGGCGAAAGAAACTCAGCGGGACTAATCTTTTTTTGAACGTAATATTTTTATTAAATTCTCCCAGTCAATACTTTAGTGAATTCTCGCGAAAACGAGGTCGTAAGCGCCGTGGTGTAGGCGTCACTTACGCGTTTTCGTTTGATAATTCTTAAGCTATGTTATATTGTGGCCAAAATACACAAAATCTTTATAAATTGTAACCTGTGTTTTATTGTGATATACAGGTGACAGGTAAATTACTATCAATATTTAAGGAGAATACTCGGTACATGATTCTCATTCGAATTATGTAAAAAAAAATAGGTACTTAATTTTTGACCAAATTTTCATAAATTTCAATTCAAGTAAATGAAGCGTTGACACCCTACAGTCATGCCGGCGGCGCGTGCACAGGTGTTGTACTGTGCCGCTTGTTCACATCTAAAAATTGCCAAAGTTCACATCATTTACCTAGTCAACAAATTTGTTGCTTAAACGAGTAAAATATCTTAGTATTTTTGCCTATCCTAAGCCAGGATTAAAGTATTAAAGGGGACTGGATCATGCTTGTTTATCCTGCTACCCTATTAAAAAAAAAAAAAAAAAAAATGTTTATTAGTCGGACGACAAAAGGTCCATAATTGTTAGTAAAAATAAAAGATAAAAGCTTAATAACTAGTGTTAGTACTTAATAACTAAAAGTGACCTCGTAATGTCACACATATGTTCGATTAGCGGACAGTCCCCGCTATCGGCGATGACCCTCAAGACATTGTTGCGGCTGCCGCGCACTCGCCTTAAAAGTGAGCTAGCCTTTTTACGGAGAATGGCCGGGAAACTGTCGACCCCTGCGTGCGCGAACATACTAGAGGCACTGCAGTACCGCGGCAGCCCCAACAGTGCCCTGAAGGCGTTATTGTACTGTACACGCAAGGCGTTATACGACCTCTGAGTATAGCTGACCCACAGACTACTCGTATAGAAAGAAGTGCAGTAGGCTTTAAAAAGCGTGATCTTAACTGGTGTTGAGCAACGAGCAAATCTGCGGGCCAACATGTTCGCCCGGATCGACAACGCCCTGCGTTCTCGCTCAATATCAACATTGTCCTTTAGGTCTTCTGTGACAATGTGACCTAGGTACTTGAACTGGTGTACCCTAACAAGATGTGCCCCGTTTAGTTTTATTGAAGGTATATTTTCCGGTAGTCTGTTGCCAGCCTTAAAGACTAGGTATTCACTTTTCTTGACTATAATTAAATACTATTAAATTAATATATAATTATATTAAATACTATTAACACGTGGCGGCGTTTGGACGTAGGTAAACTACCTGTTTTGTGTCGAAAGTGCAGCTAGCTGCTAGGGTGTCCAGACGACGCGTACATAATTGGATAATTGTTGAATAACTTTACTTTAAAGTTTATTAATATTTACCTGTTTTTTTACATAATTCAAATGATAATCATGTACCGAGTAGTCTCCTTAAATATTGATAGTAATTTACCAGTCATCCTGTATAAGCTAACTGTAAGTTTCATCTAAATCCGTTCAGTAGTTTTTGCGTGAAAGAGTAACAAGCATCCAGACAAACTTTCGCATTTATAATATGAATAGGATTTCTGCCATTTGTGTTACCTCTTTGTATATAGTAATTTTATTAATTTAAGTAATTTTACAGTAAATTTGTATTGTGGCTTTACTCGTAGTTTCATTATTTTTGAACCCGTGGTAAATTGTATTGTAAATTGACGGCGGCGAGCGTGGCGGCGAGGGTGGGGTACGGGTAGGAGCGGTCCGGGCGGCGCGGCGCGGTCTGCATGCGGCGCCGCACGATGTCGAGCGGGTAGGGCGTCAGTGCAAGCGGGCGGTACCTGTAGACGGCGGCGAGCGTGGCGGCGAGGGTGGGGTACGGGTAGGAGCGGTCCGGGCGGCGCGGCGCGGTCTGCATGCGGCGCCGCACGATGTCGAGCGGGTAGGGCGTCAGTGCAAGCGGGCGGTACCTGTAGACGGCGGCGAGCGTGGCGGCGAGGGTGGGGTACGGGTAGGAGCGGTCCGGGCGGCGCGGCGCGGTCTGCATGCGGCGCCGCACGATGTCGAGCGGGTAGGGCGTCAGTGCAAGCGGGCGGTACCTGTAGACGGCGGCGAGCGTGGCGGCGAGGGTGGGGTACGGGTAGGAGCGGTCCGGGCGGCGCGGCGCGGTCTGCATGCGGCGCCGCACGATGTCGAGCGGGTAGGGCGTCAGTGCAAGCGGGCGGTACCTGTAGACGGCGGCGAGCGTGGCGGCGAGGGTGGGGTACGGGTAGGAGCGGTCCGGGCGGCGCGGCGCGGTCTGCATGCGGCGCCGCACGATGTCGAGCGGGTAGGGCGTCAGTGCAAGCGGGCGGTACCTGTAGACGGCGGCGAGCGTGGCGGCGAGGGTGGGGTACGGGTAGGAGCGGTCCGGGCGGCGCGGCGCGGTCTGCATGCGGCGCCGCACGATGTCGAGCGGGTAGGGCGTCAGTGCAAGCGGGCGGTACCTGTAGACGGCGGCGAGCGTGGCGGCGAGGGTGGGGTACGGGTAGGAGCGGTCCGGGCGGCGCGGCGCGGTCTGCATGCGGCGCCGCACGATGTCGAGCGGGTAGGAGGCGCTCTGCGCGAGCGCGCCCGCCGCGCCGCCGCACACCACGTTCGTCACGCCGCTCGGCTGCGAGCCCGTGTAGTCTGGAACGAGCGCGCGTGTCACACTCTACCGCGGGACCTTGAGCCGCGTTCCGAAATACACTGGAGCACTGTATATACTATACTGTACTATACTGGTTACTGTTTATAACGGAACGCAGTCCAGTATACTATCATCTCTATCATCAATATTGTTGACATTTTTGAATAACAATATTAATTAATAATAATAACAATCATTTGCGCTGTCAAATTTTTGATCACGTGATCACAGTACTGAGAGCATCTTACCTCGAAATCGTCAGTGCTCTCAGTACAAAAATGGCGGTGATTTATGACGTCATATATTTATCTATGGTACTGCGGCAGTGTACCGGCAGTCTATAACGGAACGAATTTATCAGTACTGAGAGTACTGAACAGTGTTGGCACTATATATCGGAACACGGCCTTAGTTTTGAAGATAAAATTGGACACGTACCACGATATCATTTTTACGACCAGTTAGTTACATGGTCTAAAATGTGGACAAAATTCGACGAAAAAATAAAAGCTTTATCGTTATATGTACACGTTTTTTATTTTTAAAAATAAACTATGTTTGAAAACCATGAGTATCTAAGCCTAAAAAGGTTACTTAACTTTGAGGACCTGTTTCACCGGTTGCTGATAAAGCTATTTGATGTAAACAGTATCCAACAGATAAAAGTTATGACATATTTTCTTTTTCATCATCAAACTAACCTTTATCTGTCAGATATTTCTATTCCCAAGCCATGAATCCAAAAGTTCTAGTTTATTAGTTTAGATTAAAAATGTCCTAAGGCCCTGTTTTACCTCTTACTGATAAAGAGTATCAGTACTTTATGTGTGAAATAAACTTTATTAGAAACCGGTGAAACAGACCCTGAATCTCTTGATATAGATATCCAAGCTCCGGCTAGAAGGACTACTGTAAAAATCATTTATTATCCATTTAATATGAAATTATGTCAAAAGATGGCGTTGATTTGACAAAAAATAGTATTACGAGTTTAACGCACACATACAATTAATTTTCAACCTTTTGTGAAGAACTTTACTTTTTTTTTTTTTTTTTAAACAGTAATTTCGTATTTTTCACTACAATACTTTTACAAAAATAAATTGTTCTGGAATATAAAAAAAAAATACATCCATTTCATTTCTATTGATTTCTTATAATTGTGTTTGACTATATCTACATATCTTTGTTAAAATAATCACATTTTTAAGATACTTGGACTTAAAAAAAATTATACGGAAAATAATCGAAGTCTGCTCCTTTTTGCCCCAGAGTCTAGACTTTGAAATTCGTTCGACCCTGAGGTTTTGGTTGAGCTGTTGGTTTTCTTTCTTTCTTTCTTTCTTTCTTTCTTTCTTTCTATAAAGTTGCAGATAGTTATCTAACATACATATAACGGTATCATCCGGTAAGTTTCCGATATGTTTTTTATTTTTATTTCACCATCAAATTCCACTTTACCTGTCAGATATTTGTATTCGCAACCAGTGAAACCAAGTTTTAGTTTATTAGTTGAAATGAAACAAGCCGTAATCCCCGATTTTGCCTCCTACCGATAAAGTCAGTAACTTACGTGCGAGATAATTTTATCAACAAACGATGAAATAGGCCCAGTGGCGACATATTATAGATTGGATAGGTCCTTGGGGCCTGTTTTATCTCCTGCTGATAAAGATCCCTGATAGCGACTTACGACCGAAATAAACCTTATCAATCAACTGGTGATATTGGTCCTACTACATCAGCTGTTGAATGTCCACTGTTCAACGTAGACCTTTCCCATCATCTCTGGAGGGTTTGCCAATATTCGCCACGCTTTGAAGGCGGGTTGGCGAACCTAGTGTGCTGTTGCAGGATATGATGACGCTGCTGCCCATCACCATCTTGGTTGGTGTACAGTTGTTCGCACCACTATGGCCTTAATCGCTTTTACGACACCTCGGCAAGAAAGAAATCGGGACTTTTCTTCTCTGCCGGTCACCGCTCGGCAATTAGCTCTAAATTATTATAAATATTTAATTAACTCACCAATGTACAAATGCCTTAGAGAGTCGTAGGTGAAAAAGGACACTCCTGCATACGGTATGACACCCATGACTGTGGCCGGATAACCTCTGAAAATAAAAAAAATTAACTGATTTAACTAAAAGTCTATAACGGATTTTATCGCATTTATTTAAAACTTTACAGTTTGACAACATTTTTAATTATTTCCCGACGTTTCGGACCTTTTACAACGTCCATGGTCTCGGGGGACCGAGGTGGTGGGTGTCCGAATAATTATTCGACGATAAAATCCGTTATAGACTTTTAATTAAATGAGTAAAATTCTCGTAAATATAAGAGAACAAAATTAACTGAACTGGATCGACTTTTCCATATAGGAGAAGTGGTTTCCATATGGAACTTACTTCACCAAGCTGCTGCACTACGGGTTGGCAGATTTTCTGACCATAAGTAGTATTATCAGGTGTCTATTGATTGATTCTATTGATTCGATTGATATCTATTGATTGATCTATTGATTGATTAATGATGATTGCGCATAACATGGTGAGCATATGCAGCAGTCATTGGAGCTGATCTGTGATAAAAAAATTCGATAAAAAATTCGTTGCAAGACCTGTATTGACAACAGACTTTATATGTACATTGTACATATGTGTGTGTGTGTCGTAGTGTTTTTTATATTAAATAAATGTATTTTTGAGCATTATTTAAGAAATATTAGCATTCTGATCTTCTTCTCCATATAAACTTTAACCGTACCAAATTTTATACTTCTCCGTCCACGTGATTTTCGTAAAAAGGGGTACAAAGTTTTTGCTTCACGTATTAATATATAGATAACTTGCACCTACCTGTAAAGTGTAGTGAAGCCCTCCTCCCGGACTACCCGCTTGAACATGGCCCGCAGCGAGCGGTAGTCCGCGACCGCCATCCGCGCGCGCGCCAAGTCCAGCGGGTAGGTCGCGCTCTGTGACGTCACGCCCGCCAGCGACCCCGCTATCAGCAGCCGGACGGGGGACTCCCTGGGGGATTGGTTTAACTCATTAAGTAGCTGAACTAAATCAGTCTGTAAACGTTCTACTGCTGGACGAAGTCGAAGACGATTATCGTTTTCCACATTTTTCGATGGTATGCCGTCTTTTTGTAATAATTGCATACCAATTTAACATTTCCTTTGATACAAGGGTTATTAAATTGCTTCTTTTTAATTTTAAAACATTACGTGTCCATATGGCCCTCTTTATGGCATATATTACATCGTTTACTAGAAGATTTCGAATAATTCTGTAAATTGAATAACTTATCTTCTTCGATTGCCAGTTGAATAGCTTCATTAGTTACTGGATTCCTACATATTACAATTGTTGAAATGGCAGAATTTAATCCTAATAATCTTCTCTTCATATAGGAGCTTAATCCACCACGATGCCCTACTGCGAGTTGGCGGATAACTTTCCTACCATGAATACCGATCGTTATCAAGTATTTGTGACAAGACCCACAAAGACTCGGCATCTTTCTTTCGTCTGCAGATCTCATCATTTCTGATTCGACCTCGCACAGAAACACCAAGCATAGCCCTTTGCATTGCACGCTGTGCGACTTGGAGCTTGTTTAAAAGGCCCATAGTCAGAGACCACGTCTCAGATCCGTATATCATCACTGGTAACACACATTGGTCGATGACTTTCGACTTCAGGCACTGAGGTACTTGGATGTGCTTTATTTTATTGTATGGCTTTTGCAGCGTTTTTAATTTCTTGTAGTTTTTTGATTTCTGCAACAATCCAAGCTGCAGGTAATGCTTTATAAGCACATCTGATTGGAACGTGAATGTCATACAGTTGAGTCAATAGAGTTAAAAATGTAATCTTGTTCATTGACTCTTTAACCATCTACAGCATCCAATCAGTTGATCTTACTGAATGTGTGTGTCGCAGAGGAATCCATTTACGGATGATATTATCCAGGACGCCTGGGTAGGCAGTCCTAGACCTATGTCGGACTCGACACTTTCGGAGTGCAATACCACACTAAACCCCTGCGGGAGCCTTCAGCCGCTTTATTGGAGGATCCCGGATCTGCAGGCAACAGGATCCCTCCAGCGACAGGCTGGCCTTCACGAAAAGGCCAGACTTCTCCTCCATGGGGACTGTCCGGCTAACCTCTGGACGACACCGTGTCTAGCAATACCGGGTTCCCATCCCGGCCCGAAACGGATCTTACTGACGTCCTCTCGCAATCATTATATTCTACCAAACTTGAGTTCCAGAAGTTTTCTTGGCTTTCCCATAAGTGTTTTGATTTTATTATTTGTTGCCGTGCGGTGACCGGCAGAGAAAAATAGAATAATGAGGAAGGAAGATGAAGAAGAAACATTATTTTACATAATCTACAATTAAAGCACATCATTTAATTGAAAGTCTATATCGGATTTTATCGCGTTTATTTGTTAAAAACTTTACAGTTTAACGATTTTATTAATTAATTAAATTATTTCCCGACGTTTCGGACCCTTTACAGTGTCCATGATCTCGGGGATCATCATCCGATATAGACTTTCAATTAAATGAGTAATATTCGCGTAAATATAAGAGAACAGTAAAGCACATCAATAACATGTTGCCATTAAAAAATTTCATTGCCATAAAAACAATGATAATATTAAATACACATAATTAAAAAACTATATATATAACATAATCTGTTTATTATCAGTATAAATAGCTTGTTATTCGTTATTATTAATTAATGTCTTCATTGTTGATAAGGATATCCAGTAACACGGGTCCTAGAACAGAGACCCATTCAACTGTTGATTTAGTAAAGCTTCCTTTCATGTGGAACATATAACTGACAATGAGTTTATAATAGTTGAATATTGTATTGGCGGTCTTTAAACCAGTAACAGTTGAGTTTCTCGTTGATTCTTCTCAGTAGAACCTTTTTTGAGAAACGCTATTATAGCTACTGTAGCTAAAAATTAATTAATGAATTGATTACTATTATTAATCTATAATTCGAACCGGTCGCTCTGAAAGTCGATATGGGAGGCCGACGTTCAACAGTGGACATCCAATGGCTGATATGATGATGATGATGATGGTGGTGGTGATGATGATGGTGGTGGTGATGGTGATGATGATGATGGTGGTGGTGGTGGTGGTGGTGATGATGGTGTGGTGGTGGTGGTGGTGGTGGTGGTGGTGATGATGACGATATTGATGATGACGATGATAATGATGAATATATACTTTATAAAGTGACGAATCAAAAGTGCTGTTGATTTTTTCATTATACTAACTGAGCACTTTGCTGCGTGTCGACCCCCAGCAGCTTCTTCCACTGCTCGTGAGATGTGAACTGAATGGCCGCGTATGGCATGATCCGCGCCATGGTCGCGCTGTTGCCCCTCCACAGCGCTGTCCAGCCCTCCGTCCTCGCGCTGTGGTACAGGAACCGGACCGCCGCACGCCATGAATACGGGATGTGACTGGAATTACAAATAAACACCATCAGGCAAATAATCTGCGAGATCGAATCTGAAATTATGAGACAAACGTAAGTTGCCATAATATAATAGCCGAGCAGATTTGCAAGCTGATGCAACAGGTTACATATACGTAGTTCGCAGAACAGACGGCCGATGGAGTCCACGACATGGATAGATTAAGAAGAGTCGCCGGAGGCCGTTGCGCACCAATCGCTCTGGAGATAAATGGGGGAGGCCTTTCAGTAGTGGCCATCCAATAATTGGCAGTTGATAGGGTACATAGCTCGCAGAACTAACGGTCAATAGCGTCCACGACATGGACAGATTAAGGAGAGGTGGAAACCGTTAGAGGTTAGATGGAAGCTACTTCGAACCAGTCGATCTGGAGAAAAATGGGGAAGGCCTACTTTTAGTAGTGGATCCAGTGGCTAATATGATGATCATGACCAATGACAAACTGAATTGCCAATTTAAAACTTACATTAAAAAGTCTTCGATAAGATATATTACTCTGTTCAAATTTCAAGATAGGACAGCGCGGAATTGATATCCGTTGAACTTCTAGCACATTTCCAAACTATTTTGGGCAAGAGACCCCTTTTCCAAAATGAACTCATATCTCAGACCCCCCATAGCCAAAACTTTAGAAATCCTATCTATAGTTTTTTTCCTATTAATACAAAATACCAATTTAAAAACTTTGCAATTGGTAGACAATTATACTTCCTAATAAAATATTAGTTATTCTAATAACAAGTTCGTACACGTAATACAACTTATACAGTATTTTGAAAGTTTCAAATAGGGGTCGATTTTCAGACCTTGTCGACCCCCAAAATGAGTTATGGTTTATGTCGACCCCTGGGAAACCGATTTCGACCCCAAGATGTCGATATCGACCACTGTGAATCTCTGTTCTAGCAGGACAAGTATCCTAATCGGTAATCATATTTATATTCAAAAAAAATCATTTCAAGATTATGAAAATGAAAAGATGTGTAGATTTAATTTTAATTACAAAAGTTTCTTGTGCTTTGGAAGTTTGTGTATATTATGTTGTGTGTGCTCGGAGCGCAACATTAAGGTACAGATAGACATGCTACTTACTAGCATACTTATAACCTAGTCAACAAGTGCCATTTTGGTCAACTTTTTTCAGCAATCTCCGAAAATTATGATTGAGGTGTTATTCGATTTCGATTCGTGGATTTACAGTCCACCCGGGGGCGAGTATGAAGCGTTTAAATTCACCCGGATTTGAATTACAAAGCGCCTGATTCTCGTGTTCTATCGCGGCTTATCTCGGTTCTTTGAACCAATGACATCTTAAAATATTCAAGGGTAAAAGTGAACGAACTGTGCGTCATACAAAAATAACAAATTATTACCGTAAATAAACGTCTGTAAAAATAAAAACATGATGATATGAACGGGTCATCCGATCAGCCTAGTTGTACTCCGCTGTTTCTGTTTTTAACCGACTTCAATAAAAAGGAGGTTCTCAATTCGACTGTACCTATTTTTTTATGTGTGTAATTATATTACCTCATAACTTTTTTCTGGGTCTACCAATTTTGATGATTCTTTTTATATTCGAAAGCTGGTGGTGCTTGGTAGTTTTTGAACTATACCTAATAATATATATTATTAGGTAATATACTTCGACTTCGACTACGTTTGTGATGTTATCATTTTTTTTAGGCTGTTATACACAATGTGATCAAAACTTCTAATATTAAAGAAACACTTGATAAACCTTTGCGATCGTGGGAGCCGTAAACAAAGTGCACAGACACGCCTGTCTACAGACTCTGAAAGATGGTTTTTGAGCGCAAATAATAAACTCTTATAAAGATTCCCTATGTAGAAACTAAATAACAATAGATATATAGAGCATTAACAACATATAATATTAAAGACACAAAACTAAATTAGAACACAAACACACAAGGGGACACAAGAGACAAAAAGTAAGGTCACTTGGCACTTGTTGAGACGTTGATAAAGCGTTCAGTGGAAATAATATTAAATGATAAACATTGTGAACTCACGAGGTCTGAAAGTTGATCTTGGTGCGGTCGAGGGGAGCTATCACGGTCTTGGCGATGGCGCCGGCAGTCGCTCCCGCCAACAGGGACGTGATGACAAGCGCGCTGCCGGAGAGCTGGCGGGAACGGGGCGGATCACCTGGGACAAATTAAAAAACATAAATCAAATGAAGAAATTTATGGAAATTATTTCGTTACGTATACACGTATTCGTTATGAAGTGATGTAAAATAGCCTACTGTGTTTTGCGGTTTTATATAAAACAGTATATAGGTACTTAATATTATTTATTCACCAAAAGATAAGTATCATTAAGAGAATGATCTCTTCCAGACCATCTTTGGGCAAAGGACATACACACACAGATAATACCCGTTAGCGCAGTTGACAGTGATTCTGTTTTCTGTTTCAGGGTTGTGGGTTCGATTCGCGCCCGCGCCTGTGCTTAATATGTATTTATTTATATATGTATATTTATTAAAGAAATGTGTATTAGTCGACTGTTACGTAGAACAAAGCCATTAAGTTGTCGACCCTAGGAACAGAGGATCGTATGTGTATGATGTTAAAAAAAAATACTATTTTTATCACAGATCAGGTCCAATGACTACTGCATATGCTCACCATGTTATGCGCAATCATATTTTTATGATGTTGAAAATGCTGTTAATTATAGATTAGGTCGAATTTCAACCACTGGACGACCACTAGTACTTATAAATATACTGCGCTGTACCCGCGATTACACATTTTGACTTTTATCGACTATCCCAAGAGAACCATTGGAATTCTGTATAAAATTATCCAGTGTACTAGCTCGTAGTGTGACCTCAAATCATACCAAATTCCATTCAAATACATTTGGCTATTTCGGGGTGATACGCGGTCAAGGTAGGTATAGACTGACAGACGAACGAAAAAAATTATAGTTTTGACCACGAAGTTTAGATAACAAGGAATTCGAACGGTATAGGATTATTTAATTGTCTAAAAACGGATTTTATCGCGTTTATTTAAAGTTACTGTTTAACAATATTTAATTTAAATTATTTCCCGACGTTTCGGACCCTTTACAGCGTCCATGATCTCGGGGGACTGAGGTGGTGGGTGTCCGAATAATTATTCGGCGATAAAATCCGTTTTTAGACTTTTAATTAAATGAATAAAATTCGCGTAAATATAAGAGAACGGTATAGGATTATTCACATTATTTATGTACACAATAATAAACCCAGATCATAGTTCTCATTTTTGCCACTAGCTGCGCAAGTATTCGGGAGGTACCGATACTACTATTATCATTACACGTAAATACGGACTGGCTAACATATCGTGAATGTAAAAATTAAATTAAATATAAAATATTAGTTTATTTAATAGAATTATTTTTATTATTAAAAATTAATTCCACGTTTCCCAAAATATTTTTTTAAGTACATATTTTGTAAGTATTTTAACGAGTAATTGAAAAGTATCGCGCCCTACCGGCGAAAGATCTGGCCCCTAAATTGATGCCGTTCTTTCAACATTACGTTCGGACTCCTTGTATCTATACTTCGTAGTTTTTACTTCAGAGTCGATTATAATATACCCTAGAAAAATATGTTATATCTTCAGTGTACAGAATTTGACTTGTTACAGATTGATTGACAAAACGGTGGGACACTAATCATTCGTTTGTTGTTATTATCAATTCGTTACAAGAGGGCGTCACTTGTAAACTAAATCGCACTATGATTTGGTTTAACATAAAAATAGAAGATCCAAACTAGGTCGTATTGTATTGAGAATTTGTATTGATAACCGACATTTGTTTTGATTGAAAGGAGCCTTACCGCTTACTCTTAGTTTATTAAATGAGGGATGTTCATCGTAAAAAATTATCGATAATTATCGTATCTTGTTATCGATAATTATCGAATGAACAGTTATCGATAGTTATCGGATCAAAAGTATCGAATCATATATATCGATACCACGATAAAAATTATCGAGTAGTTACGAATTATCGATAATTATCGCACACGCCTAGTTTAAATTAATGTAATAAAATGTCGTCTACCCATCAGTTCAACCCGGTAGTTTTACGCCGTGTTCCCACTACGTCGGACCGGCGAAATCGCCGAAAACCGGATCCCGGAACGAGGTGTTCACATTAAACCGGATCGGAAAAAACACCTCACAAAACACCGGATCCGGTGTTTTCGCTAGAACTGGATAAATGTAAACAGCTTCATATAAAATGTATGGCCGCTAGCCTCTCCGGCAATTTCACTAGTCCGGCGTCCGGCGTGTTGGAAACGAGGCCTTATTTAATACGTAAAATCAGTGCAACGCTACCGGACGCCACAAATATAACCTTTAGAAATAATATTGTTAAAATTTTACAACATTATAATGGTCGTTATTACCCGACTGCGACAGAAGGAGGGTTATGTTTTTCTAGTGTATGTATGTATGTATGTCCATTTCTTTGGCACGCCCTACAGCCCAAACGGCTGGACGGTTTTTGACATATTAGGTGTCGTTTAATTTGTCTAAATTGTAGTAGTGACATAGGCTATATAAATTTTCAAAATGGCACCCGCAAATGGCGGAATGAGGAGGGGAGTTGAATATTTTTTTCTTACTATAGCAATATGGGTATCAAATGAAAGTTGTTAGTCTTAAACTTGTTAGTCTTAGGATGACAAACAAAAGATTATGTTATTTTTTTTTTAAATAGTTCAAGAGCAATACACTTTGTAGATAAGAACAATTCGTTATAATCATTTATTATTTAATTTTGTTTGCTACAGAAGTTACTGATAACATTTGAAAAGATAAGAACTGCGTCAAACGCTTTTCATTTATCAAAAAACAAGTATGCTTAATTAAAAAAATCAAAAAACCCGACTGCGTAAAATACTCTTACTATAAACTAAAAAGAATAAAACAATTTACTAGCTTTCATTTGTTACCCATATTGCTACAGTAAGAAAAAAAAAATCAACTCCCCCCCCCCCTCATTTGCGGGCATTTAGACACCTCATATGTCAAAAACCTTTTTGTTTGGGCTGTAGGGCGTGCCAAAGAAATGGACATACATACATACATACATACTTTAGTCATTAAGTGTCTGCAATGTTTGTGATGTCCCAAATAAATATATTTTTACTTTTTTTTTTTTAAACAACTATGATGGATTATTACTTATTAGAAAGATAGAAAGAAGATTATTACTTATTAGTATAATCTGTGTTAAGGGTGGTCAGACGGTATCGTATAACACATTATTTAAAAAAACCATTCTTCCTAAAACATTTTGCTGTATATTAGCTGTGCCCCGCGGTTTCACCCGCGTTAATTTGAGGGAAAAACGTACTTAAATATTTTTAAACAATTAATCTAAGAGTAGGTACCCGCCTCGTTGATGGACACTCGACAGTGATCGCAAGCGTTACTGCCGAGCAAGGGGTCTCAGGTTTGATTCCTGGGTCGTTCAACGTATTGAGTTTTTTTTTTCGAAAATTCTCAGTAAAAGAATGATGTTATTTTTACTTTAAAAGTGTTAAAAAAGCTTTAAAAAAAAGATTATTTTTACCCGTTTTTGTAACATTTCTTATTATTGCTCAGCTCCTATTGGTCGTAGCGTGTTTTTATATAGCCTATAGCCTTCCTCGGTAAATGGGCTATCCAACACAAAAAGATTTTTTCAATTCGAACCAGTAGTTTCTGAGATTAGCGCGTTTAAACAAACAAACAAACTCTTCAGCTTTATAATATAAAAAAATAGTATAGATCGAGTGAAGATTTTTAGATAGTAAGTTTCAAGTGATAATATCTTTAAATTGTCAATTAATATTTATTGACGTGATAACGCCTTGTAAATCGATGAACACCGGCTGCATGCACGAAAAAGCATGACTCATTGTCACGTTCCGCGAGCGAGAGCGCGGAACAAGCAATAGAGAGGCACGATTAGCCTAAGCGTTCAGCTTGTGAGGCATCTATCTCTCTTCCACTCCATCGACAGATGCGTCCGAGTAGAAGAGAAAAAATATTTGAATTAACGAGTGCAAATAAATATTAATTTATCGAAAAAATTGTAATTTTCAATTAATTCCTTCTTTGTATTATACAAAATAATGATAATTCAGTGGTGATAATTCAATTCGATTCATAAAAATATGCAATTTTTCATCTGTTTTCTTATGATGTTATCACGTAAAATTATCGTCCGTAAACCGACTTTACAGACAACCACTATTCTTTTAAGTATGTCTTTAGAACAATCGATACTTCGATTTTTCAACAATTTAATTTATTATTAAAAAGGCATCGTCTATTCATGTGATCTGTTCGGAATCAAACTCGTAATATCACAAGGTGGAGGGGGTATAATGATATTACGTGTATTTATTTTTACGTTCAACACTACACTTTAGCTTTATCACTATTTTTATGCCAGTAAGAAATGACATGCAAATCTTATTATCTGTCCGAACAATTATCAAAGCGCTTTATTTCATATAATAAAATCGAATTATACCTATCTGTATTTAAAGATAATATTCTGAAACTTCTTAAGTTTTTTACCAAAAAAATTACGTGATTTTTGCGTGACAGAGGGAGGGGGGTTGGTCTAAAGCTTCACCATGTAGGTGAGGGGTGGGGTTAAAAAGTTGCTTAAAAACATTACGTGATTAGTGACGACTGAACAGTTTTACGGCAACGGCATTTAAGTCTGAAGACGGCAATCAAAAACACAAATAAAAAATTTCGCACGAACGCACACGTTTGCGCGCACACGCGTGTGTGCGTGCGTGCTTGCATGTGTGCGTGCGTGCGTGCTTAAAACATTTATGCTAATATATTTTTGTTAAAAACTAATTTTACATATTTCAAAGGTTATACTCTTTTTACATGTATAAAAAAGAAGTGGGCGAAGCCGTGGGTAAATCGTTGTTCAGTTATATGAAACCACGACACAAATCCTTACACGGTAACTTTCGGTATATCTACACGATTTTGCCAACGCAAGTTTAGTAGTATTCGTACCTATTCACCCCGTATTTCGGTAATTATTTCTTCCTCGACAGATTAGGTTGGTAAGATTGTAGACTGAGACCCAGTTTCACCACTTGCTATTAAGTTCCGGCTTACCTAACTGGCACTTTTTTGACAGGTAATTGTATGGGTTTTCTGTCAAAATAACTGCCAGTTACGTTATCCGGAACTTAATAGCAAGTGGTGAAACTGGCCCTTAGTCGAATAAAAATCTTATCTCTTAGTCCTCTTAACACCGAGTGGCAACCCGCTGAAAGTAACATGTATACTTCTTACTCTAAGTCAAAATAATATTTATATTCTAAAATATTTAATTATTCTTATTTAGTTACTAAAAATAATAATAATGTAATTTAATTGAGATAATAAAAGATTTTAAAGGATATCTATATAGAAATAAGTTAAGCAAAAACTTTGTATCCCATTTTTACGAAAATCACGCGGACGGAGAAGTATGAAATTTGGCACAGTTAAAGTTTATATGGAGAAGAAGTGCAGAATGATAATATTTTTTATAATAATGCTCAAAAAATACAATAAAATAATTAAAAAACACAATACATACACTACGACACACACAAACATAATTATGTAGTTATGTACAATGTACCAGTAAAGATACACAAATTTTGTTTATTGCCAAAGTCTGTGGTCAACACGGTTTTAAATACACAGGTCTTGCAACGAATTTTTTATCGAAATTTAGTATAACAGATCAGGTCCAATGACTGCTGCATATTATGATCATCATGTTATGCACAATCATATTATTATGATGTTGACAATGCTGTCAATTATAGATTAGGTCGAATTTCAACTACTGGGCGACCACTAGTATTTATTATTATTCTTTATTAAAACATTGAATATTTCCGTGTTATTTAAATACTGAAATATTTAATGTCGGTAATATTTATGTATCACGTGTGTCTTACCGTGGTGCGCGTGTCTGTCGTCGTGTAGGAGCGGCACGCGCGCCTCTCCTACCGCCATCTTGCGTGCGTTGTCACATTACGTTGTTAGCTACAATAAAAAAATAAATTATTTTCACATAATTTGTAACAAAATTAAATTGGAATACTATGATAATCTTAGCATTTTAGTTTTTGACGTGATAATGTCTTGTAAATCGATGAATGTCGGCTGTACGCACGAAGAAGTATCACGTGTCGCGACCGAGAGCGCGGAACAAGCGAAAGAGAGGCACGATGGGCCTAAGCGTTCGGCTTGTAAATAAAAACAATAACCAAATCCGGCCCGCCAGTTCCATCATTCTGATCCGCGACAGCTTCTAATATCTGGCGTCGGTCGCGGGTTCGATTCCCGCTAGGGACAGATATTTGTATTTGTACAAATATTTGTTTCCGATCTCGGTGTATGTCCTTGTGGGTCTCCCCACCGTGCCTCGGAAAGCACGTAAAGCCGTTGGTCCCGGTTGTTATCATATTAGACCTGATAACGATCGTTACAAAACAATGACCTACATCCGATATAAATATGTTTATTTAAAAACGGCCTTGTGTTACTCAGTTAATTTTAAACTTAACAAATGCGTGCTATACTAATGTTGAAATAATATATGTAAAACACAATAATACGACACAAAATATTATTATTGTGTGTTAAATATGCAAATGAAATAATAGATTTTTTTTTAAAATAACTTTATGTAATACTAGCTTCCGTCCACGACTTCACCCGCGTGGTTGTATTGAAAAAGTAGCCTATGTCCTTCCCCAATCTTCACACTATCCGTATTAAATTCTGCTCGGTAACAAAGACTCTCATACAAAAAAAAAAACGTTTCTCCACGCTCGCAGAGTGCACAGTAATACTCAAAATCAACTCAAACTCAAAATATTTTATTTAGCATAAAATTATTACAATTTTTTACTGAACGCCATAAGTCTACCACCAGTTCGGAAAGAAGAAGCCTCTGACCTGAGAAGAACTGGCGAAAGAAACTCAGCGGGACTAATCTTTTTTTGAACGTAATATTTTTATTAAATTCTCCCAGTCAATACTTTAGTGAATTCTCGCGAAAACGAGGTCGTAAGCGCCGTGGTGTAGGCGTCACTTACGCGTTTTCGTTTGATAATTCTTAAGCTATGTTATATTGTGGCCAAAATACACAAAATCTTTATAAATTGTAACCTGTGTTTTATTGTGATATACAGGTGACAGGTAAATTACTATCAATATTTAAGGAGAATACTCGGTACATGATTCTCATTCGAATTATGTAAAAAAAAATAGGTACTTAATTTTTGACCAAATTTTCATAAATTTCAATTCAAGTAAATGAAGCGTTGACACCCTACAGTCATGCCGGCGGCGCGTGCACAGGTGTTGTACTGTGCCGCTTGTTCACATCTAAAAATTGCCAAAGTTCACATCATTTACCTAGTCAACAAATTTGTTGCTTAAACGAGTAAAATATCTTAGTATTTTTGCCTATCCTAAGCCAGGATTAAAGTATTAAAGGGGACTGGATCATGCTTGTTTATCCTGCTACCCTATTAAAAAAAAAAAAAAAAAAAATGTTTATTAGTCGGACGACAAAAGGTCCATAATTGTTAGTAAAAATAAAAGATAAAAGCTTAATAACTAGTGTTAGTACTTAATAACTAAAAGTGACCTCGTAATGTCACACATATGTTCGATTAGCGGACAGTCCCCGCTATCGGCGATGACCCTCAAGACATTGTTGCGGCTGCCGCGCACTCGCCTTAAAAGTGAGCTAGCCTTTTTACGGAGAATGGCCGGGAAACTGTCGACCCCTGCGTGCGCGAACATACTAGAGGCACTGCAGTACCGCGGCAGCCCCAACAGTGCCCTGAAGGCGTTATTGTACTGTACACGCAAGGCGTTATACGACCTCTGAGTATAGCTGACCCACAGACTACTCGTATAGAAAGAAGTGCAGTAGGCTTTAAAAAGCGTGATCTTAACTGGTGTTGAGCAACGAGCAAATCTGCGGGCCAACATGTTCGCCCGGATCGACAACGCCCTGCGTTCTCGCTCAATATCAACATTGTCCTTTAGGTCTTCTGTGACAATGTGACCTAGGTACTTGAACTGGTGTACCCTAACAAGATGTGCCCCGTTTAGTTTTATTGAAGGTATATTTTCCGGTAGTCTGTTGCCAGCCTTAAAGACTAGGTATTCACTTTTCTTGACTATAATTAAATACTATTAAATTAATATATAATTATATTAAATACTATTAACACGTGGCGGCGTTTGGACGTAGGTAAACTACCTGTTTTGTGTCGAAAGTGCAGCTAGCTGCTAGGGTGTCCAGACGACGCGTACATAATTGGATAATTGTTGAATAACTTTACTTTAAAGTTTATTAATATTTACCTGTTTTTTTACATAATTCAAATGATAATCATGTACCGAGTAGTCTCCTTAAATATTGATAGTAATTTACCAGTCATCCTGTATAAGCTAACTGTAAGTTTCATCTAAATCCGTTCAGTAGTTTTTGCGTGAAAGAGTAACAAGCATCCAGACAAACTTTCGCATTTATAATATGAATAGGATTTCTGCCATTTGTGTTACCTCTTTGTATATAGTAATTTTATTAATTTAAGTAATTTTACAGTAAATTTGTATTGTGGCTTTACTCGTAGTTTCATTATTTTTGAACCCGTGGTAAAAGGATAATTAATAACAAGGATGACGCATTGGCGCAGCGGTCACAGCAAATGGCTGATGTGCTAGTGGTCGTGGGTTCGATCCCCGCACATGACAAATATCTGTATACGCCATACAGATTTTTATCGTGGTCTGGGCGTTTGTGCTTGTGTATAGTTTGTGTTTCCGGACCCCCGACACAGGATTCACATCCTACTGGGGGCCGTTGAGTGTGAAACGTTTATAATCTATACTAATATTATAAAGCTGAATAGTTTCTTTGTTTGTTTGAACGCGCTAATCTCAGGAACGACTGGTTCGAATTGAAAAATTCTTTTTGTATTGGATAGCCCATTCACGCTACGACCAATGTTACAAAAACGGAAAAAATAATCTTTTTTGAGAGCTTCCGATGCGTCCTTTATTATTTCTCTTCTCGAGACATTTTTTACTATAGTTCCAGTTTTAAAGATCTCACTCTTACTGAGAATTGTCGAAAAATAAAAAAACTCATTAATACGTTGAACGACTCAGGAATCAAACGTAAGACCCCTTGCTCGGCAGTAACGCTTGCGACCACTTCACCAACGAGGCGGGTACCTACTCTTAGAGTAATTGTTAAAAAATATTTAAGTACGTTTTTCCCTCAAATTAACGCGTGTGAAATCGCGGGGCACAGCTAGTTAGTATATATTGTTTAAGATCATTAGCTATCTATGTAATAGGTATAAGGAATAATTTGGAAATTGCTGATTAAGCTTATCTTATACATATGTTGCTGATAAACTATCAGCGATTTTGTGAGAAGAAAGAAAATAATAAATATAACTACATAATAAACTAAGGCGATTAACACACGGCACCGCGTACCGCCGCGGAGGGCGGTGGCGGTAAAGCGGATTTCGTAGCGGTGCCCCGCGTGGTAAAGCTGTTTACGCGCCTGTAAACGCGGATGGATTTAACGCGGTTTTGACCAGTTTGATCACAGACACTCGCAAGAATGGATGCTGAAGTGGTGGCAGCAATCTGGCTTTTATGGCGTAGAAAGAAAAAAAAAAGAAGATATTGGGTTTATCCATTTATCACGTCCTACACCAACGATGATCCGCGCGGTCGAGCAGTGTTCTCACCGCCACCGGATTCGGATCCGGAGTCGGATTTATTAGACCCCAATACGACATGAGATCCGCTTCACCACCTAACGCGACGGTGCGCGGTGCCGTGTGTTAATCGCCTAAAACTTTCGGTTTCACACTAACTAACGTGCAAGTTAAACAGCAACAGACTAAACAGGTCCTTAGATTCACAAGTTTTGAATATAACACCGTAAAATAGTTAATACCGTTAGATTATAACATATCTCACGAGACTGAACTGTCGAAAGATTATGAAGTGTGATTTTTCTAGGAGTGTCCATATGGCCTATTAGCCTTTACAGCCCAGGTGAGGTCCAGATGAGGTCATTAGCAAAAATTAAGAGTCTTTTTTTAGGGTTGAGAAAGGTTGCAAGTCCTAAGTGTGTCAACTAATAAAATTACATCGCAGCTTAGAACGTCGACAGGGAGTAGAGGAAGGGTTAATAATACTACATCATTTATTTGAAAATTAACAATTGTCTTGAAGTTTAAATGATGTGAACTCAACTTTAGCTTAATGTATTTCTGTAATTAATGTTACAATAACAATGACCATACTCTGGCACAGCAAAAAATCTATACAAATAATAAATCTGTTAAAACCTCCGTTTTATTAATACACTATATATCATCAAGAATAAATTTTAATAGCGCGTTTTTTTTTTCAATCAGCGCCATCTCTTATCGTTTTTTGTTCGTGCACGTATCACGTAAAAAGTACAAAACTAATGTAAATAACTTTAATACATAAAAATTAAACATAACTTACGGTATAATTTAGTTTTTGTTTCATTGTAATTACATTTAAAAATAAATATTTAAGAAAATAGAAATAGGTACCTACGCCGCCTACGCCATCTGGTCTAAGGAATCTTAAAAACTCACAAAACTTATTTTTGATAGATATATGTCGGATAGGAATAGAAATCGTTTTAATATTTTAGATAAACATCATTTTCAATTTAATATAGGTACTATTATGTTAAATGTCACTAAATATAAAAAACGATATGCTACTATTATACGATAGATGGCGCATGTAGGTGATAAAAAATATAAATTTATAATTTTTAAAATTTTAGTTAAATACCCGTGCGAAGCCGGGGCGGGCCGCTAGTATTATATAATTGTTTAACGAATAAAACAAGTTGGACACGGTCCAAGTAACTTAAATACTTTAAAATACAGTCTGAAACGTTTAATTACGGCTGCTAAGTTATATAAAAACACCTTATCATGAGAGTTTGTACTGTTTATTACAAATAAAAGATAAAATCTAGTGTTGTGAGATGGATTTAAATTAATATATATATTATTTATACTACAAAATGCATTTTGGATGAGATGGAGACGAAGTGTTGGTGGTCACGTGTTCAATCCCCACACATGACAAATATCTGTATAGGCGATACAGATATTTGTCGTGGTCTGGGCGTTTGTGCTTCTGTGTTGTGTGTGTTTCCGGACCCCCGACACAGGATAAACTTCCTACTGGGGGCCGTTGAGTGTGAGACGTTTATTTTATTTTATTTTATTACAATTTCTACTTTTTTATAAAAAGATAATTTTAATAATGCTATTCTACTAATGTTATTGCTAGTGTGGATGGACGAATATATAGAGATATTTGTTACTGGTTTCGTTGCACCATTGAGCCAGTTGTGGTTAAGCTAGATTAGGGTTGCCAGGCCGCCAAACCTAATAGCCGGACAGACCAGTAAGTTTGGCCGGACATTTGGGTAAAAAGGTCGGACACTACATTATTGAGGATTTTGTATCTCAGTATTAATAGGTACGACAAAAATTTGTATGTAAAATCGAGCGTTTTTTATTATTACCATAAATATAATGAAATATATATAAATCGAATGCCAAATCAGGTAAAAGCGATTACGCTAATCCTAGATCATACAGACCAATCAGCCTTACCTCCTTTGTACTAAAAACATTGAAGAGGCTGTGCGAGAGAGAACTGAGGGAAAACTACCTCCAAAAATTAAATGAACCCAAATCAACATGCGTACAGTCAAGGTAAATGCACCGATTCTGCACTCCAGGCCGTGGTAAGTGTCATTGAAAGTGCACTATTGGATAAAGGCTTCTGTCTGGGTACCTTCTTAGACATCGAGGGTTTCGACAAGACAAAATTCATCAAGATAAAGAGGCTCTACAACGTCATGGAGTACGTACAACTCTAAGAAATTGGATTGGAAACATGCTCCAGAATAGAATATTACTGCTCGTTGAGGGTGAATCGCAGAAGGCAATCGTAGCAAAAGGTTGCCCGCAAGGTGGCGTGATCTCACCACTTTTGGGGAATATGGTGGTCAATGACCTCATCACCGCCCTCAATGAACATCGCTACTACACAGTGGTTACGCAGACAATCTCGCGATCTTGATACGCGGAAAGTTTGTCAATACTATATGTGAAATTACGAACGCAGCATTGAGAATCGTGGAGCAATGATGCAAAGACAGCGGCTTATCAGTGAATCCTGGCAACGCTAAGCCAGATATGTTAACTGGAAGTCAAGAAAACACACACAGGTTATCTTTGACCCGAAATTGCTAAAGATTCGGAAATTACGTCGGTAAAGCCGAGTGGCATGTTAGTATATTCATTATTTTAATATTTAGAGACATTTTTAATTAATATTCTGATCGACATAAAAATCTGTTAATTTTTACTATTTTGTTTCATACGTTATCAATATATGGTTTACTTTTTTGGGCAATATAATTACGAACCCTTAAGTAGGAAGTCAAAGTGCCAAAGTCCAAATTATGAAATGTCTATCAACCTTGAAATAATAGAAGTACTTAAATATTTTATGTGCCTAAAGATTTATTTTTAGAATACAGAGTACCATAAATTAATAATACTTACTGTAACCCAAGAAATTATCTATTTATATTTCGAAACGCACTTTTCGAATTTTTCAACACTTAGGAAAACTTGCACAAAAATAATCAAAAAAAAAATATCACCATTTACACAAATTAAATAACGTTTTCTGTTTATTTTTATTTCGTAATTATATTTTCGGAGACACGGCGTAAAAACTCCTTTTAAGTACGCATGTAATCACAAATTCACAATTCACGTCAAAGTCCGTGAATTTCAGATAAAAGAGTTACCTATGTAGTATGTAGGTATTTGACATATTGGTTTATTTATATATTTGACGTTTTAGTAGCAACTGACATTTTCACTGTGTTGCTAGTATAGTTTCTTTATACCGTTCAAAATCGAATTATTGGCGAACTTGATAAAACTTGGCACGACAACGGGTTCAGATATTAATGGTACAGACGTCTAAAAATATATATATTAAATACTAGCTCATAGCTGCGATTTCGTGTATGTTGCTTATTATATTAACGTATTTTATGAGCAGAGGGAGAACATAAAAAGACCGGAAGTGAAAGATACTTTGCTACCAAAAAGTTGTGTAAAAATGCGTACCTAGTTCTTATTAAAATCATTGCTTCTCAAAACTTAAATTAACGTAATTTTATATTTTATTATTATTTTTTTTATTTTTTTTTTTATTTTACATTATATTATTTAAAAAAAAAATAGTAGCATGATACAAACCTTAGTGGTTTTCTTTGGCTACCTAGAGTTATAATCTAAATATATCTAAATATCCTATTTTACATATAACGTCATAAAAAAAACATTGATAATATATTACATACTTTTATGAATTGAATTATTATTATCACTGAATTATCATTATTTTATATAATACAAAGTAGGAGTTAATTGGAAATTGCAATTTTTTCCAATAAATTAACATTTATTTGCACTGTTAATTAAAATCTTTTTCTCTCTAGTACACGGACGCATATGTCGATGGAGTGGAAGAGAAATAAATGCGTCACAAGCCGAACGCTAAGGCCGATCGTGCCTCTCTATCGCTTGTAGCGCGCTCTCGCTCGCGGAACGAGACAATGAGTCATGCTTTTTCGTGCGTGCAGCCGGCGTTCATCAATTTATAAGACCTTATCACGTCAATAAAAGTGACGATGATAGCTTCAAAAAGTTCTAAATATCAAGAAAAACATCTCTTTTTATATTTTGTCTTTATTTCATAAAAATCGGTTTACCCTATCAAAGGTTTACAGTAATTTGAACTAAAAACAACGCTCCAGGCATTGCATAATACAGTAATCCCCTTATAACACGGTAGATTAATTACGCGTTTTACGAGCATTCTCCTATAACGCGTTATGTACAAATATTGCACATTTAAATTTTCTCGTAAAGGGGGTGGGGCTCGAATATTAAAGAAAAAATATGTTATGGAACGTATTATATTATAAAGAACATTTTCAGTAAAAAAACTTATACATAAATAACTAAAAAACATTTAATTTCAAATAAATTACATAATTCCAAAATTTTATTACATGTTTATTCGCTGTTAAAGAAATATAACGTAGGAAATCAGCGCGTTATATTATATTGGGGAAAAATACGTGTTATACGGAGGGCCACGAAATCGCGTAATATGAAAACGCGTTGTAACTTATAATAGTCCCGTGTTATAGGAGGATTACTGTATTAGAATTTACAAATAAAAGTTGGCAGAAAAGTGACATGTCATGAAAACATTTTAATATTCTTTTATCTGTTAAAAAGGGTATTTTGTAAATGGCGTCTTAAAAAATATGTCGAGCGAACTTCTGTCGGCTGTTGATCATTATATAAAAAAAAAAACTATATTTAAACTATTATTATTAAAAAAAAATCATGCAAGTGTATAGCAGCAAATAATGTTTTCTTTTTTTGCAATCACTCGGCGATCCGCCATTTTGTCGTTTGACAGACGATTTTATAAAAAATTAAAAATAATTTTTTTTTTATAAATATATAGAGCCTATCTTAGAAGCGTTATAATTATATATCTTTTTTTAAAGGGTTTTATATTTCCCAAAGTACTGGAAAAAAAATATTGATAATTTTAGCCTCTAAGAAGCCATTTTTATTTTTAATCACTGAAGTCGAGGTCTGAATCTGAATCCGCTCTCCCTCGAATCGTCTTCTTGCTCTGTATCTGCAAGGCGCGTTGCTTCTTAGCCTCTGCTGGCGGGATGAGGAGATCGCCTGAATACTCTATCACGTCGGCTCTGGGAACAAATATTCTTTCATTATTTTAATTGCTGCCAAAAAATATTATCTTTTTGAGCGTATGTATGTGAGGTAAGCACCCTTCGCTGCCATGTGTAACGATCAGTATCAGGTCATCGGCTTTACGTGGTCTCCGATGCACGGGGTGGGGGCGGGGGAACCTAACAAGGGGAGTGCACGACCTCGAAATTTTATTTGGGGATGAGACTTTGCAGGTTTGTAGTATACCTAAAGGGTATCTATCCTGCAAAGCAAAAAGACTAGATGGCCAGTAGTTATCGAGAAAAATGGGCCTGAAGTTCCACGCGCAGATTATATACCGGTAATTTCACTCACGCAGTAAGCAGCGCTATAGCCGAAAGGATAGTAAGATTGGTTACCGCGATCGAGCAGGCGACTAGAGTTCGATCCCCGTTTGTCGTTTTTTTTGTTTTTGTTATTTTTTTTTTCATTTCATTATTAGAAATGATATATACAAGAACCCGACAACAACCGTCGGGGGGCAGTAGCCCACCAGACACAACACCCGTCTTGTCGGAGGATCCTACCTTTTCAATGGTGGATGAAGAATTTCACACACCCTGTTCCCCCCAAAGGGACAAACTGAAAGAAGACTATTTTTGAATATTCGACATCTCGATCGCAGCGCTGTCTGCCGGATCCAATGTAAAACATTCCAAGATCAAAAACAACGTATGACTAAAAAAATTAACTTTTTTTTTTGTAGTAGATCAAAATGTGAATCTAAACCACTCTCGAATCCACTTTGAACCAAAATTTCATTAAAATCAGTTCAACTGTTTAGGAAGAGTATATCTGTATATTAATACGTGAAGCAAAAACTTTGTACCCCTTTTTACGAAAATCACGCGGACGGAGAAGTATGAAATTCAGCACAGTTAAAGTTTATATGGAGAAGAAGTGCAGAATGATAATATTTTTTTATAATAATGCTCAGAAAATACATTAAATTAATTTAAAAAACACTACGACACACACACGTATGTACAATGTATATACAAATATAAACAAATTTTGTTTCTTGTCAAAGTCTGTTGTCAACACGGTCTTAAATACAGGTCTTGCAACGAATTTTTTATCGAAATTTATTATCACAGATCAGCTCCAATGACTGCTGCATATGCTCACCATGTTATGCGCAATCATATTTTTATGATGTTGACAATGCTGTCAATTATAGATTAGGTCGAATTTCGACCACTGGGCGACCACTAGTCTATAAAGATATACAAGCTATAATCATTAGGACGTTGGTCTCACTTGGCTATCCTCCACTCCAGTAAATCCGTGCTGAAGTCATCTCTGTTGCCGAGATCCGTGAAGCCGACTATGAAATCCTTAGTTTTGTTCGTCTTGACTAAACCTATCGTTGGAATCACTCGGATTTTGAGGCGACCTGGAACAGAATTGAATTACTATTAGGTTAGGTTAGACTGCAAATATGTGAAGCAATGACCGTGTTATATTAGTTAATCGCATAGAACCGGGTAGAATGCCCATCTCTACTGCTAACTGAGCCAATGGACCATTCGGGTACTAAATGATAAACAGTTCTTAATTCCTCACCAGTTAAAAACGGAGCCCGTTCGACATCGAGCTTTACGAATCTTGTCTCGACATGTTTCTTGGCGAGGATCTTGAGGTGCATGTCGACGATACGACAGCGCGGAGTGTCGTTGCGATAGAAGTGACAGACGACATTTTCGCTCTTGTTACAGACTGTGAAGAATTCCTTCTCGTTATCGATCTCTGTGTACTCGCCGTGACCCTGGGAAAAAGAGTTAAACAATATATATATATATATATATATATATATATATATATATATATATATATATATATATATATATATATATATATAAATCGGTCGTAATTATGGTGTAGTGATGCGTATGAAAATATTTGTCTCCAGTTTGGGTGTGTCCTTGTGGGTTTGCCCACCCTGCCTCGGAGAGCACGTAGTTAACACATAGCATTCTTCTCCTATAATATGGAGAAGAGGCCTTCGCCCAGCAGTGGGACGTTTACAGGCTGATTCAGTTCAGTTTATATATATATATAAATATGTTTAACACCCACACACACACGGTAGTGTACACCTAAATCCTAATGTAGGTAACATAATATCTGGGTTTTAGGTAACAGCCGACAGATGTACTTTACTTCTTTTTGAGAAATGTACATATATACATATATAAATACACATTACAGCTGAATCGAACCTACAACCCCCGGAGCAGAGAGTGCAGTCAACGGGCCAGTCAAAAATAGGTCGACTGTGCAACGTAATCACAAAATGCTGTTCATATTGTAAGATTAAAACTTATAATAACAGATGCTCTTCATATTTAATTCTAGTTCCTTTCAGTTGAGATTCAGGACCAGATTTCCTATCAATTAGTTGATAACTATGTCAAATATCTTACAACTAGCTGTGCCCCGCGGTTTCACCCGCGTTAATATGAGGGAAAAATTTGCTTAAATATTTTTAAACAATTACTCTAATTGTAAGAGTCGGTACCCGCCTCGTTGGTCAAGTGGTCGCAAGCGTTACTACCGAGCAAGGGGTCTCAGGTTTGATTCTTGGGTCTATCAACGTATTATTTAGTTTTTTATTTTTCGAAAACTCTCAGTAAAAGAGTGAAGTTTTTTTTACATTAAAAGTCGAACTATAGTTAAAAAATGTCTCGAGAAGAGAAATAATAAAGGACGCAACGGAAGCTCTCAAAAAAGATTATTTTTTCCCGTTTTTGTAACAATTTATTATTATTGCTCAGCCCCTATTGGTCGTAGCGTGATGTTATAAAGCCTATAGCCTTCCTCGGTAAATGAGCTATACAACACAAAAATATTTTTTTAATTCGAACGAGTAGTACCTGATATTAGCGTGTCCAAACAAACAAACTCTTCAGTTTTATAATATTAGTATAGATGGGCGGGCAAGACGTGTGTTCAAAAACCTAAAGAAGTACTACATCTACACTGAGTTTCATCCCATAATTAACTTCCCAAGTCATGCCCTTCCCTTGTAAAACAATTACAGCAACGGTATGTACGTACAATTGCCAGCCACTCTTGCTTCTGTTTCGCGCGTTGCTTCATCTCGGCGATCCTCTGTTGTCTTATCGCCTCTAAATCGCTGTTATCTAGAGCATCTAATCTGTAATATTATATTTAAAAAAATTGTATTAAAATCTATATCTTAATATATAAAAGCGAAAGGCGAAAAGCACTCATCACAATATCTCTGAACCTATAAGACCTAGAGACTTGAAATTTGGTAGGAATATTCCTTTTGCCGAGTAGAGGTCAGCTAAGAACGGATTTCACGAAATTCTACCCCTAAGGGGGTGAAAAGAAGGGGCAAAGTTTATATGGCACAACGTGATTCCTTGGTCCAATTTACTTCAAATTTTGCATAAATATTATTTAACAGAATTGATGGATAAACTTCCGTAAAGCGGATTCCGAATTTCGTCATGAAATTTGGCACGGACATTCTATTTTACTAATTATGAGTCCGCTTAAAGGGATTTTTGGCGGCTCGCAATATTTTTCGAAATATTGAATTTTTTAAGTACGCTACTTAGCACACTCTATATAAGAAAGCGAGTCGATCAAAAGAAGAAGGAAAAAAAAACCTAACCTGACCTATCCTAGAGTGCGTAAATGCATTTCACAGCGATTAAAAAAAAACCCTAACAACCTAACCTAAACTAACGGTTTTAAAAAAAATCATAATCTAACCTAACCTTTAAAAAAACCCTAACTATTAAAAAAAAAAAAAAGACCTAACAACCTAACCTAAACTAACGGTTTAAAAAAAATCTTAATCTAAACTAACCTTTAAAAAAACCCTAACTATTAAAAAAAAAAAAGACCTAACAACCTAACCTAACCTGACGATTTAAAAAAAAATCTTAAGCTAACTTAAACTTTAAAAAAACCCCTAACTATTAAAAAAAAAAGACCTAACAACCTAACCTAACCTAACGATTTAAAAAAATCTTAATCTAACCTAACCTTAAAAAAACCCTAATTGCGGAATGAATTTCTCAGCCTTCAAAAAAAAAAAAAAAGTGACGGAATACGTAGTGAAACAATGGCCGATCATCTATGCGAGTTTTTATGGCGTCGTCGCGTTAAAAAATTGAACAAAAATACGTTCAATGAATTATTACAAAATATAAAGTGTGTATCCGGGAAAATAAAAAAGTGGATTGATTATATATATGTGTATAAATAACACCTGTAGTGTGTGTGTGTGTAACGTGGCGATAAATATATAGATATATTATAAGCGTGCTAAGCAGCATACTCAAAAAATTCAATATTTCGAAAAATATTGCGAGTCGCCAAAAACCCTTTTAAGGGGACTCTTAGATAGTCAAATGTAATGTCTGTGTCAAGTTTTATGAGAAAATTCGGTATCTACTTTTCGCTTTCTTATATAGAGCGTACTAAACAGCGTATTCAAAAAATTCAATATTTCGAAAAATATTACGATCCGCCAAAAATCCTTTTAAGGGGATGCTTAGATAATCAAATGGAATGTCCGTGCCAAATTTCATGAGAAAATTCGGTATCTGCTTTTCGGAAGTATACCCGAATTGATTGAAGACGTGTTTCGTATTTTATCAAAATTCATCCCCTAACGGGGTTAAAAAGAGGTTGCTTTTGCTTCGAAGTTGATTCGACAACTCAATCCGTCATTTTAGTTAAATACCCGTGCGAAGCCGGGGCGGGCCGCTAGTTTATAATAAAACTGTAACAGATTCCTGTACATTGAAGATAATTTGAACATTTTTTCAGCGGTACTTTATAATCAATACTGAAGCCAAATAAGTGTTTTATTTTTTGTTTTCTCTGTACCTTGACAGTATCACACCAAAACTACTAAATTAATTTAAATGAAACTTGGTATGATTTAAGTCCGTCTTATGAGTTACGACATTGGGTATACTTACTATGTCCTAAAACTACAATACGGTCCCTTGGGAGAGAAGTCACGATTCATACTTAGTTTATTATAAATTCTACAAGCACCTGACCATCATAGACATGTGATAGAGATTGTTTCTAATGGTAATAACAATAACCCACACTGGAGCAGCATGGTAGATTAAGCTCCAACCCGTCTTCTATATGGAGAAGAGGCTTTTGTCCAGTATTGGGAGGCTGATTCAATCCAGTTCAGTTGAGGTTTATTTGTATTTTTATTTTATTGATCAAGTGCAGTACCTTTCAATTTCGCTGTCCAGCTTCTTCTCCATAGTCTGCGCTACTTGCTGCAACATTTGCTCCATGGTCACTGTTTTTTATCTGAAATAAGATATATACAGGTTCAAATAACAGTTCACAACATAATATGTATAGTGGATGAAAACTCAAAAACCATTACATTATTTGACATATTTTTTAAATGATTATATTTTCGATGCCGTGCAGTAACAAGCATAAGCGAGTATTAGCAAACCCCCTAGAGATGACGGTTGAGGCCTACGTTCATGAGTGCACATCCAACGGCTGTTGCAGTGGTGGATTATTCTGTTCTATCCTCAAAGGCTTACATTTACACCAGCAAGCTTAATTAACCAATCAAAAATAAAAATAAAAATACGTGAACTTTTCTTTTTATTATTTGTTCAACCACAGACAAAAATTTAAGTAATTTTAACTACTTAATATCTTAGTTTTAATCCCTTTTTTAATCTAACAATGAAATTTCACCTAAACTGACCGGAGCTTTCTTTTCCGATTGAATAATTAATTATATTTATGTCCTTATAAGTATCAATATGGTAAATTGACAAACTCTAAAATTATTATAGGTACATCTTTTATTGATAATTAAGAGTGGGTGGATCATTTAACACCATATTAGGACAAGATAGCCGCAATATACTATTTAACTTTCGATCCAAAAAAAACTTTTCAAATGTTTTATAATACTTAAGGTTTATGTCTTAAATGTTAATATTACTTACTATATACAGTTTATATTGATAATAAAAATATTTATGTATTGTTTTTTATGTTAAAAATGGATATAAATAAAAAGATTACCGATGACCTCATCACGACACATGTTTAAAAAAAGTAAAAATTCACAAATACTTACCGAGTTTCAGTAATAAAAATATATTCAGTATATTTAAAGTACAGTTGATATTCTAATTATATGATTTATTTTATGTTTCTTGAGTTATTTAACATTATATACGTGAACTCGTGAAGTAAATATTTTTTCCGACACTGTTACTGTTTACAAGAGAAGAAAACAAATGACAGTTGCACAGATATTGCCATATGAGAATTTTGAAACTTGAAAGGAACGCTGCCAGTATTAATAATAAGTCCTCCGCCGCGACTGTCTGTCGTCCGTTCGTGATAAACTCAAAAACTACGCAGATTTTTTTTTTATTACTTTTTTTACTTTTGGTATTAAGCCCGTCTTTGTACAATTATTTATTCTATTGTGCAATAAAGTAGTAATACATAAACAAATAAACTTTTGCAATGTCAGTTCAATTTCCGAGTGGGTTTTGAGCCCCTAGACTTCTCTTATCTAGATAAAGATGAATAATGAAAACTAAATTTTACTACCAAAAACTAAAAATTAATAGTACCTTTGTAAGAACAAATAAACACTAAAAATTGTTACTTTGAAAAATAAACCATTATTTATTTTTTCCTTTTGATTCTTACGAAATAAATATTAAATAAGGGGAGGGGTTCGGCCTACTCATAATTTTTCTTATAATAGTGGAGAGGGTATCGAAAACTAGCAAAATTCGTCTTACGTAATAAATGAGTGGCCCCTAACTCAGATTCAGTTTTATGAATCAGACTGTCATAAATTTTTAGTTTCATAATTTCTAAGTAAATCATGAAATTCATAGACATCTTTAATTATTATGAATAGGTAATAAGAATTTAGAATATATAATTCACATAATGTAGAAAAAATATTGACAACCGTTCCGGCACAGTATAGGGGTAGATATTTTTTTCTGGTCCGGGTAATATATGTTCGTGTGGTACTCCCCATCACGCCTCGGAGACCAAGAAAAGCCGTCGTTGTAGGTCGATGGGCGGTCGAATTAGTTGATTTTCTATCCTCTTGAGTGTATTCACTATGATAATGTGAACCGATGGAACAAAATACACAGTGAAATTAATCATGGTTACACAGTGTCTCCACTATGTTTTCACCGTGAAATCAAGACCGTGAGGGATGTACTTTATTCAGTTAATTCACATACTCCTGCAATAATCTTGAAACAGAGAGAGAGCGCTACAAAGACGCTAGTTCTCAAAGATGGAGTTTGAGCGCAGGTATAAAAATTAAGACTAACTGTAAACAATAATTCACAATAGATATATCAGAGCAGTGAGTGTCATACAAATTGAAATAAATAATACAATAGATAAAAAACGAAACTTTATTATCAAAAAATAATCAAATTAAAAATAACGAGGTACATACATAAACAACCCTCACAGAGGGACATTGCATTTTAACTCGAGACGTTTATAACTATAGCAAATAAAATTACATCTATTTTCAGAAAAACAACAAACGACAAGCAGCAGATTCTACTCGTAGGTACCATTTTTGAGTTTATTGTTTGGCTGTCAACAATTTTGCGCAATTGACAGTTGACACATTGCGATTGAAGCGATTGTCAATGGTATTTGTTTAAATTCAAGAATTTAAATATTGATAGATTATTTACATATAATACAGTTGTAACAGAGCCATATATGTACTGGAAACATATTTAGGAAAATTATATTAATAATTTTAATCTATCAATATGTTTGTTCTGGAATCACGCAAAGTTAGCTGCACAAAATTGGGTTTATTTCCTAGAGTTCTAACTAGGTTTCACTGCGTCTAGATGTGAAGTTATTACTCTATAAACAATTAAAGTGAAATCGTAAAGAACTTTTGTACAGACTATAATCCACGCCGTCGACGACGCGGATCAACTATCTGTTAATAAAACTTTAATCATTCGATTGCATTTCAATTGCAATCGTAAATATACGATATTTTAAAACAGATGCAGATTTGTTTGACGCGTTATATTCGTGACCAAAGACAGATTTAAATTTCAATAGTTCCACAATTATTGGTAGTAATAATTAACATTCACTTCAATTTAATTCGTCAGCTGTCGATTGAAATTGTCAATTATGCAGCATTACAAAACCTTAGTTGATTAGGACTGGATTTTGGAGGGAAATTTACAATAACTACCTATATTTAAAGTTATTAAGGGCCTGTTTCACCGGTTGCGGATAAAGTTTCGAATAGTTACCCGACGTATAACAGTTATCATCGGATAAGAATTTTTTTCTGTTTCACCATCAAACTGCCCGCTAAATTAATTGGCAGTTAACTTTATTTGACGCATAAATTTGACGGTGCGGCAACAGCGCTTTTTTACGTTTTGAAATTCGACAAAGAGTATTGTGATACGAAAATAATTTTGAAAACTTAAAAATAATATTAATTTTGTATTAAATACTGTATAAATTAACTTGCGTAGTATTGTTAAGTGAAAATTTACTATAAAAGTAAGAAAATTTGATTCTATAATTAATAATTATGTTTGGCTTTCGAAATGTAAGAGAGTAATAAACGAACACCTATTTGACATTTACGTTTGACTTCGATTTAAGATTGAAAAAAATATTTAAAGTTTTGTTATTAGTTGCTCTGTAGTCTATTTTTATCAAAGTACATATTTAAAATGAAAAGTGTCGAAACAAAAAAAAAAAAAGCTTTAGTCCGAGCTGTGCTATATAACATGTGGTGGTCTAAGCAAATTATAGAAATATAAATAAGCATTTTAAGAAAAGGTGGATATATTAGGAATCTTCATTATTATAGACCGTATACAACTTTGAAAGATGCATCAATCAATAATTATCTTTTTAGATAAGTTAAAAGAAAAAAAAGCCAAAAGAAAAGACTGAAAATGAAAAAAATCTAAAAAAAATTTATTTAATTTGAAGAATTAGAAAAAAATTAATTAACAGACTTTTTTTTTTAAATTGTTTGAGCTCAAGAATGATATATTAAAACTAGAAAAACATAATATTCTTCCTAAAATGAAATTAAAAAAAAAAACAATAAGAAAACTGAAGATTTTATATATTAGATATAAGACAAATTATTTTTTTAATAATAAATTAACCATATTATTTGAAGATGATTGACAAATTATTTTAATAAGATTGTATGCTATGAGTCTTTATTATGTAAAGGTAAATAAAACAATAAAACCACAAAGATTATAATTTTATTTAACAAATAATTGACACAAGTCCTAATATTTATTATAAGCAAAGTATTGCAAATGGCTAGTCCCACTACTCTTTGTTTTATATTATATTATGTAAATTTTAATTATATATTGTGTAAATTTATATTTTGATTTTAGTCCATATAACAAAACTATAAAGTTAATTGTAAGGTATAGATTTTTTTTCTTGTTATTTAATTTGTTTTTTAATTATATATTGTGTAAATTTATATTTTGATTCTAGTCCATATAACAAAATTATAAAGTTAATTGTATAATGTATGTGTATAAATTGTTTTTCAATTATTTGGAAAATTGGTTTTTTCTACTATTATTAAATTTATATATTAAAAAGACAACAAAAGTTTTTAATTTCTTATTATAAGTGATAAAAAATAATTTATTACAGAATTTCTAATGATAGGTACAATCACTAAATATTTATTAGTCACTAAAGTGCTGTTAATGTTAGAAACTTCATCAGTATTTTCTGCCATGTAATCAAATATATCTTCCCCCATGTCTGTGGCTATATTATAAATTTGTGTTTTCATAACCCCTATCTCCGATAACATATCTATATCCAAATTCTCTATCAATAAGCCTTTGTTTAATTTATTTATTAGAATAACCAACAGAAATGAAAATAGTAACACAAAAAAAAAAATTACATAAGAAAATAATAAGAGTATATTAGAATTTCTTTTTAGAGGTAATCACAACATGCATTAATTGATTAATATTTAAAAAATGATAAGAAAATAAAACTATGTACTGAATTACAATAATGGATAAATTAATACAGATTGTTAAAAAGAAATAAAATTATTTGATAATGATATTTTTAAACAGTTTTACAATTATATATCAATGATATTAAAAATGATAACAATTAATCAATCAGTTATTATTAAAGAAATAAACTAACTTAAGCCTAAAGTTTGGTAAGCTATTGCAAAAAATATTGAGGACAGATCGTTATAAGTGCATGCCAGTCTAGCTAATGGAGAATATTTCCCCAAGTTGGATCTGTAGAAGGAAACATTTAATAAAGCCTGCGGTTACTTAGGTAGTCTTGATGGCACATTAAAATTAAATAATTTAATTATTAGTGAACAACTGATGCTGTTATTATTTTGAATAGGAATCTCATGTTTGATATACTTCTACTGTTTTATTTTTGAGATTCTTCTTGGTTAATATGATAGTTGTTGAAAATAGTTTGAACATGGCATGACTCAGGCCACCTAGCCACTAACTATATTCATAATTTTGGTCTATTGTCACGCTTTGCTTTGTCCATCGTTATCACAGCATATAGTTAAAAATATTTCAGTAGCAAAATATCACAGTTGTTAGTAAACATTGTATTGGTGAAATGGCAAAGTTACTAAAAGTCAATTAGTCAATATAAAGAAGTAAGTATGTTAGGCAAACAGCACATTGTAGACTTTGAAAACAATAATTATGCGCACATATTTTATTCTTTACAAACTAATCACTAGAAGTTTTTAGGTCACTTTCACTTAATCGAAAAATACTATAAGACACAGTTCCTTCATGAACGTGTAACATGTTGAAAATATTCATCAAACTAGTCTTCCAAAACTTAAAAATCCATATTTTAACAAAATTAATTTATGATGTAAACTGCAAAACGTATAAAATATTTTAAAACTTCGATCATGACGTTTGAAATAATGTTTTTTTACTGTCAAATAGTCTTTAACAGTCACTGGATACGGCCGATAAATTACCGGCCGTTATTTCTGTCGAATACATCTATTCGCAACCGGTGAAACCGAAAGTTGTAGTTTATCTGTTGAATAGGACCGTAATAAGCAATTCGTGACTTTATTCGCAACCGGTGAAACAGGCCCTAAAAGATTAATATTAAAATGTGAAATATTATTGATATAAGTTATAATTCATCCTATTAAGTAGTAATGACAATAATGTTGTATAAAATTTGGGAAAATTGTATAGATGGCAGCACTACGTAAAACTAATAATTTCAATGACAATATACCCTCACGCTGAATATGAAATTGAATATTTGAAAAATCTTAAAAAGTAGGTCCATTATAAAAAAATGTTGAATGTACACGTTTCTCTTCCGTATTTTCTCGTGTTATTTATGATTCTTTGAAGCAACTTTACAGGATAGAATTTACGATTACGAGTGTCGTTCGTGTTTCTTTTTATCATGAGTTATTATTAATTATGTGATGTATTAATCAGATAGTCCCCTTACTTAATACATATTACGTTTGGCAAACCTTTTTTTAACATTAAACGTATTTAATTTTGAACGACATATTAATTCTTACATTAGAAAGAATTTTTATATCTCGTAAGGTATTAAAACAGGACATTTAAAGTCAATAATTATTCTTAGACTTAGCAATCTATTTCAAACATTATTTTTTTAACAATACTTTTTACACTTTTTATAAAGATATAAGTACATAGGTATTGAGTTTATGATTTTCATATTTTGTAAACAATTTTTTTTTTTAATGAAGGCTTGTCAAAGAAAGGGCGCCTTAATTGACGAATATGACTTGTATATATTTGAAAAATACTTTAAAAAATTGTTTACACTTTACCGCATCTAAGCTTACCAATTCTCTTTTTATACAAGAATTTCATGTACTTATTAAATTTGAAAAAATGTGATATTTTGAAAGTTAACTAAAGTGCGTTCAACAAGACAAGATACCAAACTTAAACGATGTCCATCATCGACGACGGAACATACAAAATATAGTCTTTCTATCTTGTTTGTTTGCTATCTGCTGCACGGCTCTCGACTGAGGACGGGAAAGGTGGAAGGGGAATGAAAGGAGACTATTGCGGGTTTGAAAACATTCGCGCGGCCTTTTGATTTCGTAGTTTATTTATTTTTATTTCATTCCGTTCGTGAAGTGCTCGG
Source organism: Euphydryas editha (assembly GCA_036937285.1). Classification (NCBI taxonomy): domain Eukaryota; kingdom Metazoa; phylum Arthropoda; class Insecta; order Lepidoptera; family Nymphalidae; genus Euphydryas; species Euphydryas editha. The sequence goes on from JAUPFZ010000029.1 coordinate 922,398, forward strand.
GGTGATAGATAAATTTTGTTCGTTCTCTGTTATTTCCTGTTATTATTTTCGTTTATTATTCTTATTTGTTACTAATTTTAGTTATAGTTGTTATTTGTCGTATTTGTTGTTGTTTTTGTTATTTTTTGCTGTTATATCTAGATTAAATAAATTTGTGTAAGTAGAAAAGGTTTCAAAACCCTGTATAGGCGAATGACCTGGAAGTTGGTTTGTTTACGTTTCGTATCTTGTCTCGTTGAACGCACTTTATTTCATTTCTTTATGTTCTAGCATTTCAATTACTATTTGATTTTATTATTAAATTACAACACAACAACGTTAAAGCTAAAATCACAATAACAAAATGGCAGCACAAACGATTTTCATTGTAGGCAAAATAATTAAACTAAAATTTAATGTAATTCAAACACTATTTACAAAACGAAATTTTAATGTCCATGATGGCTTCCTAATCAATAATAATAATATGTCGTTTGTCAGGAATTAGTCGGTACGGCCTTGTACAGTCTCAATCTTGACTCAGACAACGCTGCAACTATTGTGTCACCGTTCATCTGAGTCGAACACACATCTAGGGCAGGTTCGACAGCCGGCAGTGACATAGTCCTCGCACCATCTAAGCCGTGGAGGTAGAGAGACGAGTCACTCTCCGAATGAGCGGCCACCCATGACGCTCCAGGAGCTTTAACCCACGAACTCCTGGACATTAACGAGGACCGAGCTGAACCAGTAAACGTCTGTTCTATGTCAAACAATATTTCACCACTGGGTACACTTGCCTTTAACTTACACAACGTCAGTCTTGATCTTTCGTTACATCCCGCTCGACGAGATAAAAGTGCCCTGTGAGATTCGTTGTCATAGCATAGAGACATAAATGGACCGTCCACTGGCAACGATCTAGGTTCCCACTGTCTCATATTAGCTACCCAGAGCCAACTGGAGTTTAACTGACAAGATAGTAGCCCATATTCAGTGGAACACAGCGATACCACAGGGGACATATCCCCGGGAGCATTCAATCTTTGAATATATGAGCTTGGGTTTCTAACATCATATTGGTGGATCACGCCACCTACACCACCGACGTAGAATTCGTTACTGCGCAAATAGTCCCATGAGCAAGACCACAAAGGCAAGCCGCATTGTATGGACGTACTCGGGATACCCCTTTCGACGATTCGAGCTGTACTGTCCAGGCCCACACTTAGTAGCAAATCCCTGGGCTGCGAATACGTCACGTCTCTAATAGGTTTCGTGTGTAAATGAACGAACTGACCCAATTTATAATCAACACAGCTGATCTTTCTTATACCAAAACCGGGAAAAAGGTTATTTGTACTCTTCTGAGACACATATAGTTCGCAAGTTCTGCAATTGTATGTTAGTACTCTACAGCCACCGTCTTTGCATATTTCCAAATTCTTTTCCAATGCAAATCTCCATGACCGTCTCGGCGCTTGCTCTTTCGATACCTGAGTTTTCATTAACGTACTTCTAAGGACTTCTAGTTGTAATACACAGGCACGATGAGCTATTCTTGACTTTTGGAGTTCCAGTTCTGCTCTACTTTTCTCTGCTTGTAGAAAATCAATCTGCTTTTGTAATGTCGTTATTTGTGACGTGTCCGCCGCCACAAGTCTTCTAGCATAAATGAACCTCAAATCTTTCAACGCTGCCTTGCCTTTACAAGTCGGACATGATCGATCTTTAGTGTTCTGAGCTCTTAGCCATCTCTCGACACACTGTGCACCGAATAAATGACCACATTTAAGAGCTACCAATCTGTGATCACCAGAATTGCCCCAGGTGTCTAAGCAAATTGGACAAGTTTCGCCATCCATTTCATCGTTATGTTTTGGAGAACTTAACTTTCTAACTTTTGCTGGAGGTTCATCAAGAGATTCTTCTTTTTTTACGTCAGCGTCTGGGAACGATGATAGACTGTTTGATTCTTGGTTTATGATTCCTGTATTACTATCCTCTGAATGAAAAGCAGAACTTGAGTTATCATTGAGTAGACTGAGCCCTGGTCTCCAAGGAACAAGCGGTGCTGTTTCTTGTAACTGGACAGTTTCAGGCTCAGACTGAGAGGATTGAGCTTGAACCGAGTTGGAGTCGTCATTATAAACTCCAATATTTGGGCGCCAAATATCATATTCCCTTGGCTCGTTACTCGCTTCGTTGTTACTTGAAGTAGTTGCTTCGTTGAGGTTATATTGAGCGTTTTCATCTTGCACGGGATCTGGTTGTGTGTGAGAATTTGATTCCTCTCTCAATTCTATTGATCTCGGAAAGAGATGTTCTGGTAATTCCGGTCTAATGATACTAGGACTGCTGTCTAGTTGGGAGTCTTCGTCCATAATTACGCATTTGTACCTGAAACAAAGTTCTAAAGTTTATTATTATAATTAAAATACATGAATATGGAAAAGATAACTTGATCAAAAAAACAACTAAAACTAGAACTGGATATTACTAGATAGTGTCTGCGGCTTTGCCTGCGTAGAAACTTCATTTAACCTTCTTAATGATCGTATTTACAAAAACGCTGATACAATGTATATTTTTTTCTAATCAAAAGCCTATATTTTAAACTTTATGCTAATGACAAAACTCTCAAAGCTTCACCCCTTCTTCATCTCTTTGGGATATAATATCCAAAAATTTACTTCAATTGATACCCTTCTGTCGAAGATATATTGCGACAAATTGCGACAGCTAAAAAGTTTGTATATTTATTTCATCGTGACTATAAAACATGAGCAAGACACAAAACGAGCTTGTTTGAATAAGCTTCATTTAGGTCCAAAAAACAGACATCATCGTGGTCAAAAACGGACAAAATGATTTAACTAAGTATAGTTTGGTATTGGTTGTGAAGAAATGCGCAAGGCGTAACATGGAATGCAGCGTTGAGCAAAATTTACGGGACCATTCTTTTAACTGATTGGACCAACGGAGGACCAATAATTATGCTAAGCTCCTTAATATTTCAAAAAATTGTATTATGTATATATCAAGAATCTGTGTAATTTGGAGCCAACTGTCGAGGATTACCAACAATAGGCATCACTTGGCGGCATTAACAGAAACACCCTAATTCGGTAGCATCACTTATACAAGTACGTCTCCTGATCTATCTATTCTCTTCCTTCCGTAGCTGGTGAAACTCGACTCAGATGACAAGAGAGTGATTTTTAAACTGTATAATTACGAGTCGTGTCCTATCTAGTTACAAATCTTCAAATGACAAATCGCAAACTCCTATGTTATCTGCCAGTAGTCAAGTATTAATACAAAATCTAATAACTGCCAAGTATACAAGTTTTTGCCGTGAGGTGACCGACATAAAGAAATTTTCGACCTATTTCTCGCCGAGATGTCGTAAAAGGCGACTAAGGCCGTAGTGGTGCTAACAACTATACATCGACCAGGATGGTGATGGGCAGCAGTGTCACCATATCCTACCACAACAGATTGCACTCGCTAACTCACCTGCCAAGCGTGAAAAGTATTGGCAGAATCGGAAAGTCGCTAAAATACCTTTTTTATTGTTGTAATTGCGAGTTGCCAACTTATGAGATTTTAATTTCCTAGCTTTTATTTAAATAAATAAAAATAAATAAAAAAACAATTTTACATAACGCGTTGTATGAACCCCCCTCCCGCCCTTGTAACGCATCGTAACGTTTTAGAAGCAATGAATAGCGTTACGTAATACTTGAACACCCCCTAACACTTATTGAGACATGCCACGGTCACGGGTACACACCATTTTCAACCCGCTTGCAATAGTGCCTGATATACCAAAAATTCAGAATGACCAAAATCAGATTTTTATTTTTTTTTTGACATAAAACTATTAATTATTATAGTTAAATGCATTTGTATTGTTAATATAGTTTTACACATTTTTTTTACATCAGCCATTGGATGTCCACTGCCGAACGTAGGCCTCCCCCAACAACCTTCAGAGCAACTGGTTTGAAGCATTCTCTATCCAATGACTTCTGGATTCCTTAATTGATATTTATCCATCTCATGTATGGCCATTCGAGGCCACTTTTGCTGGTAGCTGCTCTATCAACCATCAGTTCTATGAGCAATGTGCCCTGCTCACTACCACTTCAGCTTGCAAATTCATTGGACTATATCAGCAACCTTCGTTCGTCTGCGGATCTCGTCATTTCTGATTTGATCTAGCAGAGAAATACCAAGCATAGCCCTCTACATTGCTGTGTGACATGTTTGAGAGCTTGTTTAAAAGGCCCATAGTCAGAGACCACATCTCAGATCCATATATCATCACTGAGAACACATATTGGTCGAAGACTTTCGACTTCAATTTACACATGAAGAAAGGTCAGCTAGCTAGAGGACTTTATTGTATATACCAATTCAATGTATTTTTTTTAAATTGTCACTGACGGACAAGGTTATTTAACACATTTATAAAATTAGCATATATATTACAGATAGAACATGGGGATTTTTTAACTCAAAGGTTAGTTACGAGTAATTTTGTATTTACTTTTTATTCCTCATATACTTACAAGGGGAGTGCACGACCTCGAAATTTTATTTGGGGATGAGACTTTGCAGGTTTGTAGTATACCTAAAGGGTATCTATCCTACAAAGCAAAAAGACTAGATGGCCAGTAGTTATCGAGAAAAACGGTCCTGAAGTTCCACGCGCAGATTATATACCGGTAATTTCACTCACGCAGTAAGCGGCGCGATGGCCGAATGGATAGTAAGCTTGGTTACCGCGATCGAGCAGGAGACTAGGGTTCGATCCCCGTTTGTCGCTTATCTTTCTTGTCGTTTTCGTTTTTTTTTTTCGTTTCATTATTAGAAATGATAAATAAAATATATTATCAATTAAATCATGCATTTTTTATAATAATAAAGAAACCCTTACTTAAAATTTACAATCAGTTATAGTCTTACTTATTGTTGAAGTTATTTATTGTTTAATTGTAAAATATTTTGTTTGGAGATTTTTCTTCACGGAAATCGTAAATATACGTCAATTTGACAATTATAGATATATGGGTAGGATAGGTAAAACTATATATACAATAGGACTATAGTCCGTAGGTATACACTAGAGATGCCACGAATAGTTGTTATAGCGAATAATCGAATACCGATTAATCGCCATTCCATATGGCGAATAGTTGAATAACTCGCCATTATTATTCGACATAAAAAAGGTAGGTATATAAAAATAATTAATTTGTTATCAAATAATAATATCACTCCTGTAGTAGTCTTGAACTTACCAATTATTTATTTGTTACTGTAGTCTAAAAATTTTCTAAGGATATGGATAAAGAAAACAATCAATTAAAGAAATCAGTCTCATAATATACTGATTTTACACCACGATCTTTTGGACTTTAAATATTAATTAAAAAGCCTAACTAATTAACTTCAACATGACAATTATATATAAATAATATGATTTTTGGCTAATTTTTTATATGAATGACAATAACTAATAAGTACTGTGTTTTGTTTTTTAATAAATTCTATTAAAGTTTGATTATTTTTAAATCTATAGTTTATTAATTAAAATTGATAAAAGTTTAAATTCAAAGATTTAATTGATAAAATATAGTTATATTTTACTTACCATTTCTAATAATTAAATGAAAAAAAAAAAACAAAAACAAAAAAAGCGACAAACGGGGATCGAATCCTAGTCGCCTGCTCGATCGCGGTAACCAAGCTTACTATCCATTCGGCCATCGCGCCGCTTACTGCGTGAGTGAAATTACCGGTATATAATCTGCGCGTGGAACTTCAGGGCCGTTTTTCACGATAACTACTGGCCATCTAGTATTTTTGCTTTGCAGGATAGATACCCTTTAGGTATACTACAAACCTGCAAAGTCTCATCCCCAAATAAAATTTCGAGGTCGTGCACTCCCCTTGTTAAATATAAAAATTTTATGGGGTTTTTCACTTTTGAGATGTACAAGTCAGAATTTAGATGTAGAGATATTATTAGCAAAAGAGCAATTTGGTAAAAGCCTTGTGCCAGCATGAATCAAGATACTTTAGAAAGATTTTATGACTGACCCGTTGGCGCAGTTTGCAGTGACCCTGTTTTCTGCTCAAAGGGTTGTGGGTTCGATTCCCGCCCCGAGTCTGGGTGTAATATATGTTTATTTATATATGTATTATTTATATGTATATTTATTAAAAAAAAAAATGTATATCAGTCGGCTGTTACCTAAAACACAGGCATTAAGTTGCCTACCTTAGGAACAGACGACCTTGTGTGTGTGTTAAACATATTTATTATTTATTATTATTATTATTTTAGATCAAGAATTGTACAAGAATTGGTCCTGATTCTTAGACTTTTTACTGTCTCTTTCTTCTGTCTCTTTAGACTTGAGCCAGACTCTGGACAGAATTTGTCAAGGATTTGACCAGAAATCTGGGGCCTTTTATTGCTAAACTTTGGGACTATCCAATAGAGTAGAGGTTCTCATTCTACATTGGTTTATCTAGGCATTTCTACAAACTCAATGGATAATTGTAAAAAATAACATTTTAAAACTTGTTGACTAGACTTTAAATGAGAACCACTGCAATACTATACTTTTCACATTAAAGTGGAAAGGAGGGAAATAGGTGCACACTCGACGTCTTTTATGTTTCTCGCACAAGTCTATGTCAAGACTCTGGGCCAAGAATCTGGTCACATTGTGGCCACAGACTGGCCCCATTCTGCCGCCAGTCTGGATAAAGAACAGATAACAGATGACTGACATACTTTTTTTTTTACTTGATAACGTCTTGCAGATCGATGAACACTGGCTGAACGCATGAAAAAGTATGATTCATTGTCATGTTCCCTGAACGAGAAAGCGGAACAAGCAATAGAGGCATGATCGGCCTAAGCATTCGGTTTATGACACATCTATCTCTCTTCCACTCCATCTGCAAATGCGTCCGAGTAGAAGAGAAAAAATATTTTAATTAACAAGTACAAATAAATATTATTTTATCTAAAAAAAAATAATTTTCAATTAACTCCTTTATTGTATTATACATAATAATAATAATTCTGTGGTAATAATTAAATTCAATTCATAAAAGTATGCAATTTTCTATCAATGTTTTCTTATGACATTATCACGTAAAATTATCGTCCTTAAATCAACTTTACAGACAGCCAATTTTTTTTTTGCTATCAATGGTACATATATAAATAAATATATATAACCACACCATTATCCACAATACTGGAGCACTGCCAACTGCATCAACAGGCCAGTCGAGTGTGTGCAGATGACTTTTTTTTTGGCTAATGCTTTACAAGTATTATAATTACTAACTTTCAGTTATATATTTATAATGGAATAAAACTTAAATTAAGAGCTTTTAAAGTAATATAATATAAAGTTCATTGAAGTCAACAATTTCAATTTTTAACACGTTTTAATATCTAATCGTTTATTAAAACAGTAATGTTTACATTTAAAATTGAACAATATAGTTAAGAAAGTTTTTATAGTTATGTTAGAGGAGTTTTAGATTTATATGACTTGACTTGTTGAGTAAGTTGCTTTGTCTATTTATATATTTAGTTTATTATTATTATTTTAATTTTAAGCCTAAAAAAGTAAAACGAGTACTTACGATTTTCACAAAATACCCAGAAAAAATGACAATTTAACAGATGATTTTTGCACTTAAAAATGGAACTCATGCATTTTCTCGGCATGTAAATAATTAATATTTATCATATTTATTACAATATTTGACGATATATCGCAAAATGTTCCTCTATACAATAATAATTTAACAGTTTTTTTTAAGAAATAAAACGAAGCTTAAATTCGCTGAATTCTAAACAAGTTAGTTTTATTATCTGTGATTCTAAATTCTCATGTCAAAAAATACTTGGATAAGCGTAACGTTTCACACCAAAAACTAAAGAACCTCAAATCGTAATGTGAAAAATAGAAAATATAATAAAATAATTTTATATAATCGTAAAAGATTTTGTTGTTAGAAAATTACAATTTGGATTAACAAAGTATTGATTCTAAGATCGATACGAAAATATTATTATGACATAAATTATTGATTTTGATTATCCGATTTTATAGTGGTATGTTGGTACGATTCGTATTTATTTATTTGTTTCTAGGGTTGGTAGTGATGTCAGAATCGCGAACGGGAGACATAACGGGTTGTACTCGTTCCTGTTTTTTATTTAAATTAATCGACCCGACGAGCTTTTATTCGTGACTTATTTGTGTTAAAAATAATTTAAGCCTAAGTATAAGTGATTAAACACATTCACGTGTTAATAATAATGAGTTGTGGTTAAATAAATCTCGTAACAAGCTAGTGAATGTTCATAATGGCGGATGAGTTGCACGGTACTAAATACAAAATGTTTGTTTAGTGTGTGTCGAAACCAATTGGATTATTACATTGTGATGTCAGTTATCACTGGTGAGTGTCGTATTACTATATCTTAACCCATCATCCTATGCAAAAGTTTCTTTCGCAACATGTTAATGTTAAATATTTAATACTAATGTATTTTTCGAAACATAGCAATTTCCACATATTAAATCGGTTTGTAGGCCAACGTTAGTCAATATGCAGCTCGGGGCTAGCCCTGTTGACATTTTAGTGATATATAACGTAACAAAATAGTGTCGCAAGTTTATTTAGGTCAGATCTTCGGGTGCGCGCGCCTCTCGTGACGTCATACCTACCCTGGCCGCACCCCCTTAAAATTCACTTTCGGAATAAGCTATATGTAGCTACAGATCAACCCCTAAATAGGGCACCTGGATTCTCTATTATACAATATGTATTTACCCTTCTATTTGACGTCAGGTCAGTATCACAGTGATATGTTACGAGTTTTTAGAAAAAATACACGTACCTATGTTTTATTTTTTTTAGCGTTTATCTTTTTTATATTTAATCTTTGACATATATTGATATATATGTATATATAAAATATCTGATTTTATTTTGATTAGGAAATCAAAACTGATTTCTATGTGATCTTGAGATGATATATATTTTTTTAATTTTAGGATATAATTTTTTGGTGAAAATGTAATTTTTTTCTGCTTTATTATCTATATAGTACGAATATGTGGAAATGTTTTTAATTAAATTTTTAGATTTGCCAAAAACTGCAAAATTTATTAGAATGAAGGAGACTTTTATCCTAGAGCCTTAGAGGACTACAGACCAACAACAAATAAATTGTATTAGTAAACTTAAGTTTTATTTTCTTTTAAATAGTTTTTATTTAAATGTTTAGACAAATAAACCTAATTATAACTAGTAAACTAAAAACAAGTTATGTAGTTACTTTAAACATTTTTTATGTTAGCTATTTCATAATGAATGTACGAAAAATATGTAATAAATTGATAAGTCCTTGTTAATATTATAAATCTGAAAGTGACTTTGTTTGTTCCACTTTCACAGCTCAACTGTTTGATCCATGACCATGAAATTTAGCATGCATGGAGCTCGGGAGCCCGAAAAGGACCTAGGTTACCTTTCATCCCGGAAAGATGCGTTGTTCATTATAGATTGCAAAAAAACATTACAGCCGTAACTATATCTCTGTCAAATTTTCTATGAATGTAGATTCGAAGATCTCATGATTTAAATGCAAATTACTGAAAAGAATCATCGAAATATCTCAACAATTTACAAGAATACTGAACTTCGAAACTTTACATTTAATTTTTTTTATTTTATAAAAACAGCCCAAAAATTCCAAAAGTTAAAATTTCACTACCTACCATCCTTACTAACATTATAAATTATGCAACCAGTCTTGGTTTTGTTGACGGTTTGGAGTTTCTGTTTTGATTGAAATTTGTTGTTTGCTAATAATAGATGGTTAGGGACCCTAATCAATAATATTTATAATAAATATTGGCTATTGTTCAATGTTAAAATATTTATTACGAGTGAAGAAAGGTCACTTCAATGATGTTAGTGTCAAAGTAACTCTTTTTTAATGCTTAACACACACACGGTCACCTGTTACTTAAGTAATGACTGTGTTTTAGTTACCTAAAACACATATTATACCCAGACTTGGGGCAGGAATCGAACCCATGACAATGGAGCGTAAAGCAGATTCGCTTTCAACTGTGCTACTGGGCCAGTCAAAATTATTCTATTAATAAATATAATTTTGAAAAAATGCACTAGTGTACTCAACAAAAGGAAATTATAAACTAAATTATTATTTTTTACTAATTTTTAAATGAAAATAATTTATTTTGCCATTTCAAATATCAGAGTTAAAGCAGGCACAAGAGATTTATTCAGAGACAGGATGTTTTTTGTTATCTAAATTATATTATGTATGATTGCCCGGAACTTGTCACTGAATATTGTAAAATCATACCGTACAGTTGACTCATACTGTGACTTAACTGTATATAAATTGTTTTACTCCACCCGTAGTATCCATACATCCCCAGTATATATAAATGCAAATAGCAGGGTTTTTTTTTTTGTTTTTATGGAAATATTGAAAAATTGCCGTAAAAACGTGGCAAGGGGTGGGGAAGGGGTACAAAAATAATGGACTTAAATTTTCGAGAATTAGCATGCCCTAAAAAAAGTTGATCGCACGACTATGGCCTTAGTCACTTTTTACAAAACCTCAGCAAGAAAGAGTTCGGGACTATTCTTTTCTGTGCCAATCCAGTAACAAGATTTTTATCTTGTCATAACTGTCAAAGGAAGGAAAGAAAGAATTCTTCAAATTGTGCTCATTATTATTAAGCTCCAGCTCTTCTCCTGTATGGAGAAGAGGCCTGTGGCCTTATGACTGTGTGTATGTTAAGCATTATTTATTTATTACTTTATTATAATTCTGTGGTCTCTGACTGAATGACCTGTACCCTCAACTGCATTTGTGATTCCGCATTTTGACTATCACCCCCTCTCCCAAGGTAACCATAATCGATTTGGGCATAAAGAGTATCCAGTGTCCTAGTTAGTATTATGGACTCAAATCATGTCCAATTTCATTCAATTCCATTCAGTTGTCAATTATAGAGTGCATTTGAAAAATATACCTTCAATGTACAGAATTTTGTAAGAGGTAGTGCCATGCTGCTTTGCAGCCGTATTGAGCCGGCACGACCGGGGTGGTACCTCTCGCTCACATGATCCCGGCGTACAGTGAGAGCTATGCAGTCACGTTTCGTGCGGTTTGTGAGTATCCAGTGGCCTATTGGGGGTATGGGTAAAAAGAGAGCAACGCATCTGCATCCTCTTGTGCTGATGTTCATGGGCGTCGTTAGTCACCAAATGGCCCCGACTGCTCGTTTGCCACCGATACTATTAAAAAAAAATTGATCTGTTACAGTTTTATTATAATTATAAATTGTGCAATCCGAAAGTCTGTTTGTTGAGAATGATTATAGGCTATATAACATAGGTAAAGTAACAATAAATGCACGTTGAAAGGGCCATATTATTGAATAACTAACATTACGGAGCGATCACGAGAATCGTGCAATTATTGGTGTTAAATTGCGAATTGCGTTAACTAAAATAGCCAATTTCAATGCACGAAGTGTATTGCGCAATAAACGCGCAAAAAAATAGCAATTGATCGCTTAATTTTTGCTAACAGAACTGTGCATGGTCTAGTTTCTTATGTTGATGGTCGCTGTTTCGCTTAAACTAGTCGTAACTAGATATTTTCGGTTTTAGTTAAGTTATGATCATTTATAATAAGTTAAAAGTATGATGAGTTTAATTAAAATCGGTTCAGTAATTTTTGTTTAACACGTGTGTCCAAAAAATACAAATATAAACAAAAAAAAAATTGTGTGTGTCAGCTCCGACGCACGACTGGAGTTTACTCCTTAAGTACGATTGTCTAAGCATACGCAAAAAGAGTTTATCCAACTGAAAATAAGATTAATACCATATGAAAGGGTAAATTAACAAATTAATGAAAATAATATACATATATAAATATATATTTATTCATTTTATATATATTTATTATAACTAATCGGCGAAATATTTTACATTAAACTTTTCACAATAGTCAATTTCAGATGTTCACAAATATTTCATTAGGAATGTTGATAAATTATGTAATTATTATTATCTGACAATTATCATTTATTTTTTAAATATTATTTTTCAATATTAAATAGAGCAACATTACTTTCGCACCGCACCATAGGTGCGCGCGCACCGAAAAAGTAACGAGGTCATTCATAAGTAGATTTTACCTCTCATATTTTTCTCATACCGGGCGCCTTATACAAGGTGGGCCAGAAAGGCGTACGAATTTCAAAATCGTATTATTCGTGACAAGCACACGGGAACGGGGAGCGGGTAGTAGGGATAGGTAGCTTGGTTCTCGGAAATTTAGTTGCCATGGAGCGTTTCACCGGTGAGCAGCGTGCGTTTTGTGTAAAGGTGTATTATAAAAATGGCGATTCGTGCATTATTGCGCGGCGTCTATTTCGCTCTCAGTTTAATTTACATGATTTAAACCAATGTCTGAGTGAAAGTGTGATCAGATCGTGGGTCAGAAAGTTCGAGTCTTCGGGTTCGATATTAAATAAAAAATCTGCGGGGCGTCCAAGGTCGATAAGAACGGAGGAAAAGCAAAGCAAAGTCGCAGCGTCTGTACGGCGCGATCCCCAGCAGTCGTCTCGAAAGAGATCAGCTGAGCTCGCCATATCAAGGACATCATTAAGGCGTATTTTGACAAAAGATCTTAAATAACACCCGTATAAACTTCAAATTAGTCCAGGAATTGAAACCAAATGACCACCATTTACGTCGTGCATTTGCCGAAAGAATGTTACAACGTTGTCAAAGTTTGAACAATATTCTGTTCTCGGATGAAGCCCATTTTAATTTATGTAGATTTGTCAATAAACAAAATTGTCGGTATTGGGCTAAAGCAAATCCCCAATTAAAACACCAAACACCTTTGCATTTGCTTAAAGTTACAGTTTGGGCGGCTATGTCGGCTCAAGGAATCATCGGACCCCATTTCTTCGAAAATGAGTGAAGCTAGACAATAACATTAAATTGTGATCGCTACACAGCAATGTTACGTAACTTTTTCTTTCCACAACTGCATAATTTTGAAGACTACAACAGCAGGACCTGGTTTCAACAAGATGGCGCGACATCCCATACATCAAATGAGTCTTTAGTAGTTGTAAACGAAATGTTTAATGGAAAACTGATATCGCGTCGAGGGGACATTCCGTGGCCTCCCCGGAGCCCAGATCTCACGCCAATGGATTTTTTTCTCTGGGGGTACCTCAAGAGTCGCGTTTACGCCAGTAAACCGACGACGATTGCCCAGCTCAAAGACAACATTCGCAAGGAAATGTCCGCTATCCCACGAGCGATGAGCTAGCGAGTTTTCACGAATTTGAGGGTTAGATTGGAGGAGTGTGTACGTTTAGATGGTACACATCTCACCGATGTTATCTTTAAAAAATAATTTTCCCATTTGTCTTCTTTATTATAAATATATTCTTCCTTTCCTGAGCTTTGTAGTTTTTTTATATGGTTTTTTTAAATCCGCTCAACTTTATGGCCCACCTTGTATATGAAAATCGATTCTTAAGGAGTAAACTCCAAAAAATGTATTAGTTATGTTGTTATATCCAATTTTTAAATATAAACTTAAATGTTAAATACATACTGCATAGTTTGTTATATCCATTATGGCTTTAACAATCACCTTAAGGATTAAATCTCTAGGTAAATTAATTTATTGTCTCCCCCAGGGCGGGCGCGTCTCGGGCGCTCGGCGCGGTGATGTCGGGCTCCTCATGAGCCGGCTGCTCTGCTGCCTGCGCGCGCGCCGCCCCGACATGGGCGCCGCACTCTCGCACCCACAGGTAATGACCCCACGGGGAAGAGTAGGGTTGACATCAACCCAGAACCGTCTTTGTCCACTATCATGAAAACAATAGATTTTAAGCATTTCATCAATTATTATAGTATTTTATCAAATATACAATGAACCATATTTAGGCCCTGTTTTACCGGTTACTGATAAAACTATCTGACATATAACAGTATCCAGTGGATAAAATATTACGATATATTTTTCATGTTTCGCCTCGATCTATCGAATATAAAAAGACTACAGATCGAAAGAGACAAAACATATTTTAACTATATCGGTCGAATATGTATTTTGAATAAGAATGTTTATGAGACTAGGATAAATAAAGAATGACTCGGTTTTTATAAGTATGTAAGTATAATGCACCGAAAAATACTACGTAAGAGACTCTAGTATGATCTTAAAGACGATATTTTAACAAAATATAATATTGCTAGCCAACGGACTCTCTTTATACTAAATGTCAAATTACATTGATTCATTCATTCATTCAGCCTTCAAATGTAAATGTATTTAAACTTTGAGCGTAGAATGGAAAAATACACCACCACATCAGCCGTGGGATGTCCACTGCTGAACTTAGGCCCGCCCCATAATATCTATCGCGCTACGTTTGGTAAGCGGGTTGGCGAGTACAGTGTGTTGTGGCAGAATATGATGACACTCGGTGTACAGATGTACGCACCACTATGACCTCAGTCCAGTCATTTAAGACATGTCGGCAAGAAAGAAGAAGTCGGGATTATTCTCTGCCGGTCACCGCGCGCCTTATATCCTCTTAACAAAAGATTAACGTATTATAGGCTGTGTGAACTTGGCACCCGACTTTCGAAAAATTAACTTTTTTTTGGTTCATTCGAAAGGTTTCGATATGTAGTTGATTGTAGTGACGCTAACTTTGTTTGTAGTAGTACCAAAAAAAATTTTTTGACACTTAAAAAAAACTCATCCCCCCACATTAAAAAAAAAAATTTTTTTTCTTCGATTCTTGTAGGGCTACGTTTGTAGTGGATTGTAGTGAATTTTTTTTCGTTTGTAGTAACATAGAAAAATTTAAAAAAAATTAAGAAGTCCTTTTCAACAAAAAGTTTTACTCCGTTAAATCAATTTAAAAGCCTATGCATTCACTATAATTATAGCTCACAATGTAAGTGAAATCTTGATAGAGGTTAGTAGTAAAACCATTTTCAATTGTAGTATAACAAATGTGACAGAAGCCATCAAAGTTTGTAAAAGTCGATTTCTACAAGTTTTGGATGAATCATTTCCGATTGGTGGTCTTCACGATTACTACAAACGCTTAAAATGACAGAGGAACCTCCGGAGAAGTTTGTAGTAAAAATATTTTTGACTGTAGTTAAATAAATTTGACAGAAAAGCGGATGAGAAGCTCTCAAAGTTAGTAAAAGTCGATTTCGACTGATTTATGACGAATCATTATCGGTTGGTTATCTTTACAATTACTACAAACGCTTAAAATGACAGAGGAACCTCCGGAGAGGTTTGTGGTGAAAATATTTTTGATTGTAGTAGAATAAATTTGACAGAAAAGCGGATGAGAAGCTCTCAAAGTTAGTAAAAGTCGATTTCGACTGATTTATGACGAATCATTATCGGTTGGTTATCTTTACGATTATTACAAACGCTTAAAATGACAGAGGAACCTCCGGAGAGGTTTGTAGTGAAAATATTTTTGATTGTAGTAGAATAAATTTGACAGAAAATCGGATCAGAAGCCATGAAAGGTTTTAAAAGTCAATTTCTACAAGTTTTGGACGAATCATTTCCGATTGGTGGTCTTCACGATTACTACAAACGCTAAAAATGATAGAGGAACCTCCGGAGAGGTTTGTAGTGAAAATATTTTTGATTGTAGTTAAATAAATTTGACAGAAAATCGGATGAGAAGTTTTTAAAGTTAGTAAAAGTCGATTTCGACTGACTTATGACGAATCATTATCGGTTGGTTATCTTTACGATTACTACAAACGCTTAAAATGATAGAGGAACCTCCGGAGAGGTTTGTAGTGAAAATATTTTTGATTGTAGTAGAATAAATTTGACAGAAAATCGGATCAGAAGCCATGAAAGGTTTTAAAAGTCAATTTCTACAAGTTTTGGACGAATCATTTCCGATTGGTGGTCTTCACGATTACTACAAACGCTTAATATGATAGAGGAATCTTCGACGAGGTTTGTAGTGAAAATATTTTTGATTGTAGTAGAATAAATTTGACAAAAAAGCTGATGAGAAGCTATCAAAGGTAGAAATTGTGCATTTCGACTAAGATATGACAAATCATTTTCGGTTGGTTATCTTTGCGATTACTACAAACCCTTAAAATGACAGAGGTACCTCCGGAGAAGTTTGTAGTAAAAATATTTTTGACTGTAGTTAAATAAATTTGACAGAAAAGCGGATGAGAAGCTCTCAAAGTTAGTAAAAGTCGATTTCGACTGATTTATGACGAATCATTATCGGTTGGTTATCTTTACGATTACTACAAACGCTTAAAATGACAGAGGAACCTCCGGAGAGGTTTGTGGTGAAAATATTTTTGATTGTAGTTAAATAAATTTGACAGAAAATCGGATGAGAAGTTTTTAAAGTTAGTAAAAGTCGATTTCGACTGACTTATTACGAATCATTATCGGTTGGTTATCTTTACGATTACTACAAACGCTAAAAATGAAAGAGGAACCTCCGGAGAGGTTTGTAGTGAAAATATTTTTGATTTTAGTTAAATAAATTTGACAGAAAATCGGATGAGAAGTTTTTAAAGTTAGTAAAAGTCGATTTCGACTGATTTATGACGAATCATTTTCGGTTGGTTATCTTTACGATTACTACAAACGCTTAAAATGATAGAGGAACCTCCGGGGAGGTTTGTAGTGAAAATATTTTTGATTGTAGTTAAATAAATTTGACAGAAAAGCGGATGAGAAGCTCTCAAAGTTAATAAATTCCATTTCGACTGACTTATGACGAATCATTATCGGTTGGTTATCTTTACGATTACTACAAACGCTTAAAATAATAGAGGAACCTCCGGGGAGGTTTGTAGTGAAAATATTTTTGATTGTAGTTGAATAAATTTGATAAAAAATCGGATCAGATGCCATGAGAGGTTTTAAAAATCGATTTCTACAAGCTTTGGACGAATCATTTTCGGTTGGTTATCTTTACGATTACTACAAACGCTTAAAATGATAAAGGAACCTCCGGAGAGGTTTGTAGTGAAAATATTTTTGATTGTAGTTATATAAATTTGACAGAAAAGCGGATGAGAAGCTCTCAAAGTTAGTAAAAGACGATTTCGACTGATTTATGACGAATCATTTTCGGTTGGTTATCTTTGCGATTACTACAAACCCTTAAAATGACAGAGGTACCTCCGGAGAAGTTTGTAGTAAAAATATTTTTGACTGTAGTTAAATAAATTTGACAGAAAAGCGGATGAGAAGCTCTCAAAGTTAGTAAAAGTCGATTTCGACTGATTTATGACGAATCATTATCGGTTGGTTATCTTTACGATTACTACAAACGCTTAAAATGACAGAGGAACCTCCGGAGAGGTTTGTGGTGAAAATATTTTTGATTGTAGTTAAATCAATTTGACAGAAAATCGGATGAGAAGTTTTTAAAGTTAGTAAAAGTCGATTTCGACTGACTTATTACGAATCATTATCGGTTGGTTATCTTTACGATTACTACAAACGCTAAAAATGAAAGAGGAACCTCCGGAGAGGTTTGTAGTGAAAATATTTTTGATTGTAGTTAAATAAATTTGACAGAAAATCGGATGAGAAGTTTTTAAAGTTAGTAAAAGTCGATTTCGACTGACTTATGACGAATCATTATCGGTTGGTTATCTTTACGATTACTACAAACGCTTGAAATGATAGAGGAGCCTCTGGAGAGATTTGTAGTGAAAATATTTTTGATTGTAGTTAAATAAATTTGACAGAAAAGCGGATGAGAAGCTCGCAAAGTTAGTAAAAGTCGATTTCTACAAGTTTTGGATGAATCATTTCCGATTGGTGGTCTTCACCATTACTACAAACGCTAAAAATGATAGAGGAACCTCCGGAGAGGTTTGTAGTGAAAATATTTTTGATTGTAGTTAAATAAATTTGATAACAAGTATTCTTAATTAAAAAAATCAAAAACCCGACTGCGTAAAATACTCTTATTATAAACTACAAAGAATAAAACAATTTACTAGCTTTCATTTGATACCCATATTGCTACAGTAAGAAAAAAAATTCAACTCCCCCCCTCATTCCGCCATTTGCGGGCGCCATTTTGAAAATTTATATAGCCTATGTCACTACTACAATTTAAATAAATCCAACGACACCTCATATGTCAAAAACCGTCCAGCCGTTTGCGCTGTAGGGCGTGCCAAAGAAATGGACATACATACATACATACATACATACATACATACACTCGAAAAACATAACCCTCCTTCTGTCGCAGTCGGGTAAAAAATCGGATCAGATGCCATGAGAGGTTTTAAAAATCGATTTCTACAAGTTTTGGACGAATCATTTCCGATTGGTGGTCTTCACGATTACTACAAACGCTTAATATGATAGAGGAATCTCAGAAGAGGTTTGTAGTGAAAATATTTTTGATTGTAGTAGAATAAATTTGACAAAAAAGTTGATGAGAAGCTATCAAAGGTAGAAATTGTGCATTTCGACTAAGATATGACAAATAATTTCCGGTTGGTTATCTTTACGATTACTACAAACGCTTAAAATGATAAAAGAACCTCCGGAGAGGTTTGTAGTGAAAATATTTTTGATTGTAGTTATATAAATTTGACAGAAAAGCGGATGAGAAGCTCTCAAAGTTAGTAAAAGTCGATTTCGACTGATTTATGACGAATCATTTTCGGTTGGTTATCTTTGCGATTACTACAAACCCTTAAAATGACAGAGGTACCTCCGGAGAGGTTTGTAGTGAAAATATTTTTGATTGTAGTAGAATAAATTTGATAAAAAATCGGATCAGAAGCCATGAGATTTTTTAAAAGTCGATTTCTACAAGTTTTGGACGAATCATTTCCGATTGGTGGTCTTCACCATTACTACAAACGCTTAAAATGATAGAGGAACCTCCGGAGAGGTTTGTAGTGAAAATATTTTTGATTGTAGTTAAATAAATTTGACAGAAAATCGGATGAGAAGTTTTTAAAGTTAGTAAAAGTCGATTTCGACTGACTTATGACGAATCATTAACGGTTGGTTATCTTTACGATCACTACAAACGCTTAAAATGATAGAGGAACCTCCGGAGAGGTTCGTAGTAAAAATATTTTTGATTGTAGTAGAATAAATTTGACAGAAAATCGGATCAGAAGCCATGAAAGGTTTTAAAAGTCAATTTCTACAAGTTTTGGACGAATCATTTCCGATTGGTGGTCTTCACGATTACTACAAACGCTTAATATGTTAGAGGAATCTCCGAAGAGGTTTGTAGTGAAAATATTTTTGATTGTAGTAGAATAAATTTGATAAAAATTGGATCAGAAGCCATGAGAGTTTTTAAAAGTCGATTTCTACAAGTTTTGGACGAATCATTTCCGATTGGTGGTCTTCACCATTACTACAAATGCTAAAAATGATAGAGGAACCTCCGGAGAGGTTTGTAGTGAAAATATTTTTGATTTTAGTTAAATAAATTTGACAGAAAATCGGATGAGAAGTTTTTAAAGTTAGTAAAAGTCGATTTCGACTGATTTATGACGAATCATTTTCGGTTGGTTATCTTTACGATTACTACAAACGCTTAAAATGATAGAGGAACCTCCGGGGAGGTTTGTAGTGAAAATATTTTTGATTGTAGTTAAATAAATTTGACAGAAAAGCGGATGAGAAGCTCTCAAAGTTAATAAATTCGATTTCGACTGACTTATGACGAATCATTATCGGTTGGTTATCTTTACGATTACTACAAACGCTTAAAATAATAGAGGAACCTCCGGGGAGGTTTGTAGTGAAAATATTTTTGATTGTAGTTGAATAAATTTGATAAAAAATCGGATCAGATGCCATGAGAGGTTTTAAAAATCGATTTCTACAAGCTTTGGACGAATCATTTTCGGTTGGTTATCTTTACGATTACTACAAACGCTTAATATGATAGAGAAATCTCCGGAGAGGTTTGTAGTGAAAATATTTTTGATTGTAGTTAAATAAATTTGACAAAAAAGCGGATGAGAAGCTATCAAAGGTAGAAATTGTGCATTTCGACTAAGATATGACAAACAATTTCTGGTTTGTTATCATTATTTTTAAAACCTTACATGGCTTCTGATCCGATTTTCTGTCAAATTTATTCTACTACAATCAAAAATATTTTCACTACAAACCTCTCCGGAGGTCCCTCTGTCATTTTAAGCGTTTGTAGTAATCGTAAAGATAACCGACCGATAATGATTCGTCATAAATCAGTCGAAATCGACTTTTACTAACTTTGAGAGCTTTTCATCCGCTTTTCTGTCAAATTTATTCTACTACAATCAAAAATATTTCCACTACAAACCTCTCCGGAGGTTCCTCTGTCATTTTAAGCGTTTGTAGTAATCGTAAAGATAACCAACCGAAAATTATTTGTCATATCTTAGTCGAAATGCACAATTTCTACCTTTGATAGCTTCTCATCAGCTTTTTTGTCAAATTTATTCTACTACAATCAAAAATATTTTCACTACAAACCTCTTCGGAGATTCCTCTATCATATTAAGCGTTTGTAGTAATCGTGAAGACCACCAATCGGAAATGATTCGTCGGAAATGATTCGTCCAAAACTTGTAGAAATTGACTTTTAAAACCTTTCATGGCTTCTGATCCGATTTTCTGTCAAATTTATTCTACTACAATCAAAAATATTTTCACTACAAACCTCTCCGGAGGTTCCTCTGTCATTTTAAGCGTTTGTAATAATCGTAAAGATAACCAACCGATAATGATTCGTCATAAATCAGTCGAAATCGACTTTGACTAACTCTGAGAGCTTCTCATCCGCTTTTCTGTCAAATTTATTTAACTACAATCAAAAATATTTTCACTACAAACCTCCCCGCAGGTTCCTCTATCATATTTAGCGTTTGTAGTAATCGTAAAGATAACCAACCGAAAATTATTCGTCATAAATCAGTCGAAATCGACTTTTACTAACTTTGGGAGCTTCTCATCCGCTTTTCTGTCAAATTTATTTAACTACAATCAAAAATATTTTCACTACAAACCTCTCCAGAGGCTCCTCTATCATTTCAAACGTTTGTAGTAATCGTAAATATCACCAACCGGAAATTATTTGTCATATCTTAGTCGAAATGTACAATTTCTACCTTTGATAGCTTCACATCCGCTTTTTTGTCAAATTAATTCTACTACAATCAAAAATATTTTCACTACAAACCTCTCCGGAGGTTCCTCTATCATTTTAAGGGTTTGTAGTAATCGTAAAGATAACCAACCGAAAATTATTTGTCATATCTTAGTCGAAATGCACAATTTCTACCTTTGATAGCTTCTCATCAGCTTTTTTGTCAAATTTATTCTACTACAATCAAAAATATTTTCACTACAAACCTCGTCGAAGATTCCTCTATCATATTAAGCGTTTGTAGTAATCGTGAAGACCACCAATCGGAAATGATTCGTCCAAAACTTGTAGAAATTGACTTTTAAAACCTTTCATGGCTTCTGATCCGATTTTCTGTCAAATTTATTCTACTACAATCAAAAATATTTTCACTACAAACCTCTCCGGAGGTTCCTCTATCATTTTAAGGGTTTGTAGTAATCGTAAAGATAACCAACCGATAATGATTCGTCATAAGTCAGTCGAAATCGACTTTTACTAACTTTAAAAACTTCTCATCCGATTTTCTGTCAAATTTATTTAACTACAATCAAAAATATTTTCACTACAAACCTCTCCGGAGGCTCCTCTATCATTTCAAACGTTTGTAGTAATCGTAAATATCACCAACCGGAAATTATTTGTCATATCTTAGTCGAAATGTACAATTTCTACCTTTGATAGCTTCACATCCGCTTTTTTGTCAAATTAATTCTACTACAATCAAAAATATTTTCACTACAAACCTCTCCGGAGGTTCCTCTATCATTTTAAGGGTTTGTAGTAATCGTAAAGATAACCAACCGAAAATTATTTGTCATATCTTAGTCGAAATGCACAATTTCTACCTTTGATAGCTTCTCATCAGCTTTTTTGTCAAATTTATTCTACTACAATCAAAAATATTTTCACTACAAACCTCGTCGAAGATTCCTCTATCATATTAAGCGTTTGTAGTAATCGTGAAGACCACCAATCGGAAATGATTCGTCCAAAACTTGTAGAAATTGACTTTTAAAACCTTTCATGGCTTCTGATCCGATTTTCTGTCAAATTTATTCTACTACAATCAAAAATATTTTCACTACAAACCTCTCCGGAGGTTCCTCTATCATTTTAAGGGTTTGTAGTAATCGTAAAGATAACCAACCGATAATGATTCGTCATAAGTCAGTCGAAATCGACTTTTACTAACTTTAAAAACTTCTCATCCGATTTTCTGTCAAATTTATTTAACTACAATCAAAAATATTTTCACTACAAACCTCTCCGGAGGTTCCTCTATCATTTTTAGCGTTTGTAGTAATCGTGAAGACCACCAATCGGAAATGATTCGTCCAAAACTTGTAGAAATTGACTTTTAAAACCTTTCATGGCTTCTGATCCGATTTTCTGTCAAATTTATTCTACTACAATCAAAAATATTTTCACTACAAACCTCTCCGGAGGTTCCTCTGTCATTTTAAGCGTTTGTAATAATCGTAAAGATAACCAACCGATAATGATTCGTCATAAATCAGTCGAAATCGACTTTTACTAACTTTGAGAGCTTCTCATCCGCTTTTCTGTCAAATTTATTCTACTACAATCAAAAATATTTTCACCACAAACCTCTCCGGAGGTTCCTCTGTCATTTTAAGCGTTTGTAGTAATCGTAAAGATAACCAACCGATAATGATTCGTCATAAATCAGTCGAAATCGACTTTTACTAACTTTGAGAGCTTCTCATCCGCTTTTCTGTCAAATTTATTTAACTACAGTCAAAAATATTTTTACTACAAACTTCTCCGGAGGTTCCTCTGTCATTTTAAGCGTTTGTAGTAATCGTGAAGACCACCAATCGGAAATGATTCATCCAAAACTTGTAGAAATCGACTTTTACAAACTTTGATGGCTTCTGTCACATTTGTTATACTACAATTGAAAATGGTTTTACTACTAACCTCTATCAAGATTTCACTTACATTGTGAGCTATAATTATAGTGAATGCATAGGCTTTTAAATTGATTTAACGGAGTAAAACTTTTTGTTGAAAAGGACTTCTTAATTTTTTTTAAATTTTTCTATGTTACTACAAACGAAAAAAAATTCACTACAATCCACTACAAACGTAGCCCTACAAGAATCGAAGAAAAAAAATTTTTTTTTTAATGTGGGGGGATGAGTTTTTTTTAAGTGTCAAAAAATTTTTTTTGGTACTACTACAAACAAAGTTAGCGTCACTACAATCAACTACATATCGAAACCTTTCGAATGAACCAAAAAAAAGTTAATTTTTCGAAATTCGGGTGCCAAGTTCACACAGCCACGTATTATATATATATTACGTCTGGGTCAAACATGGTACTATACTGGCTCGAAAATCTGAGACCTCCCCGGTTGTTGCAATTCGTTCTGAAAATGACTTTAAAAAAATTAAATAACTATTTGTCCATTATATTACGCAAAGTGACTCGTTGTTATGAAATGCCTTTATTATGCTTAGATTGTTTATATAATAATATTAAGTTTATACAAACTTTACTTATGGATAACTTTTCAATCATCTCATCTTTTGTAATGTTATTAATTAGTAAATATGACAGATTAACATTAAAAATTACATATTGTGCTTATACCCACTGCAATCGTAACCACATAACTCTTAAACTTATTCTTACGAACAATTATAATTATAACGTCGTAGGCCTTATAGTATATTGTCGCATTGTTATACTCACAGCGTTGCTTGAATGTTCGTATAGCAAAGTTATCTTTACTAGTTTTATATACAGTTTTAGTAAAATTGCTATAACAACAGTTTGTAGTTACCATAGATTAACATTCTATTTCTATTTACTTACAGTAATAAATAATATAAATTTTATTTGTTATTTAAAACATAGTGTGTGTCTCAAATATTACATTGTTTATCGCAGTGCTCTTATATTGTTGGGTTTATTACATAAAATTATAAAACATTATTATATTACTATTATTTTATTGCTCACATTATACACAAAACATAACTCGAACTATTCTACAAAATTAATATTGGATTACAGCAATATTTATATATATTTTTATCAATATATGATTAGATGTATAATCGTTACAATTACAATATCGTACATTATTATGCACAAAATTCGATGACCCGAGTAGATCATTATCTATTTATTATCAAAACTGTCGTGGATTGAGAACTAAGCTCAGTACTGTTTACATGAATATTTTAACGAATAACTATGACGTAATCATTTTAACTGAGACATGGCTGACGAGTGACATAGCTAACACTGAATTTATCGATGCACGTTACCACGTTTACCGTTGTGACCGAGACAGATTGGCTACGGGGCGTCGGGACGGTGGCGGCGTGCTCATAGCAGTTCTGCGCCACATACTTGCCGTGCCCTGCTCGCCTATCCTCCCAGCTGCTCCATTATCGTTTCCACCCATCATGGATCAACTCTTGCTACAATTAACTATTGGTAAATCGAAATACATTATAGGTGCAATATACATCCCGCCTCGAGCAGATATTGATACATATGATACTTTCTTTAGTAATGTACGAGATTATTCAACTGTAAGCGGCATTGTTGACATGTGTATAGTTGGCGATTTTAATTTACCTTACCTAGAATGGTACTTGGAGGGAAAGCAGATGAAACCTTCGGTTATTAGTAGTCATGGGCCCCCTTATTCCTATTTGTTAAATTTTATGTCACTTTTTAGCTGTATTCAAATTAATATTTATAAAAATAATAAGGACCGCTTACTCGACTTGTGTGTCACTAACATTCCTTATAGTGAGACCTTCTCCGCTCCCGTTACACTGGTCCCACCGGATATCTATCACCCACCATTTTACATATTATTACCCATACAACATGAAATTTTTAAAAGCGTATTCTGTAAACCACAAATTAAATATTGTTACAGACAGGGTAACTATGAGGAAATTAATAAAGATATATCCACTATCGACTGGTACACCTTATTCCTTGACAAGTCGGCAGAGGAGTGTACAAATGTATTGTATGAAAGTTTATATTCCATTATTCGCAGGCATATCCCAACTAAAAAGCACTTCAACTCTCACTATCCTATTTGGTTTACGCCCTCTTTAATTCACATATATAAAAACAAGAATTCCGCTTGGATTAAATGGAAAAAATATAAAAATCGATCAGATTATGCCGTTTTTTCTTTACTAAGGAAAAGATTTAATAATGAATTGAAAATATGTTTTAAAAAATATATAGATTCAGTAGAAGATAATATCAAAACTAATGTAAAGTATTTTTATTATTACATTAATAATCGTAAAAATCTGTCAAATCTGCCAAATTCTCTAATATATAAGGAATCGGCCGCCGATAATCCAACCGATATTTGTAATTTATTTTCCCAATTCTTTCAATCTGTTTTTCAACCATCCCAAGTTCCAGATTCTTACAGTATAGACGACATTGATTGCCTTGACTCTAAGACTAATACGGACACCATTATTAGTATACTTCATATATCACCTCAAAGTATTATCAAAGAGCTGAAATGTCTTGATATCTCGAAGGGATCTGGAACCGACGCCATCCCTCCCATATTTCTTAAATACACTGCGTTATATATATATAAACCATTGTACATTTTATATAATAAATGTTTAGAGGAAGGAGTATGTCCTGCTCCTTGGAAATCCGCCAGAATAACCCCAATACATAAATCTGGCTCTAAGAAAGACGTAACGAACTATCGCCCTATATCAGTTCTACCTACTCTGTCGAAGCTTCTCGAAAGACTTATACACAACTATATCTACCCAATTATTCATAGAAATATATTACCTCAACAACACGGATTCGTAAACAAACGATCAACGATCACAAATTTATTGGTATTTACAACTACATTATTTAACAACATGGACTCTAATATTCAAACCGACTGTGTATATACTGACTTTCGAAAAGCATTTGACAGAGTGGATCACAAAATTCTATTACAGAAGATAGCGTACAATGGTATTCGTGGTGATTTATGGAGATGGTTCAAATCGTATATAATGAATAGATCACAAACGGTAATAATAAATGGTTACGAGTCAACTGCCGTCTCAATAACATCAGGCGTTGCTCAGGGATCCATCCTTGGACCACTTCTTTTTACCTTATATCTAAACGATATAAATATATGTTTTAAGTCCTGCAACTTTTTACTTTACGCCGATGACCTAAAAATATATAAATCAATTTATACAAGCACGGATCATTTCACATTTCAAAACGATCTGGATAGATTTACCCGATACTGCATGGATAATAAACTGATGCTTAATCTTGATAAATGTAAATATATTTCCTTCACAAAGAAAAGAAAAATTAGTTTCTTTAATTACTCATTGTGCGGCAAAAAATTAGATAGGGTACAATCTATAAAGGATCTCGGCGCAATACTAGATAGTAAATTGACATTAGATATACATGTAGACAGTATCTGTAATAAGGCGTATAAAATGTATGGCTTTGTATTACGTGCCAGTAACGATTTTACTCGTCCATCCACATACTTACATTTATACATGTCATTAGTACGTTCTCAGTTGGAGTATGCAACTTCAATCTGGAATCCATTTTATAAGAAGTACAGCGATAGTATTGAAAGAGTGCAAAAGAAATTTTTACGCGTCATGCATTATAAACTTTATCACAGTAAGTTATCTTATTCAGAACTGTTAGCCAAATACAAATTGTTAAATCTAAAGGCAAGACGCAATCAATTGCAAGCAATGTTGTTGTATGATATTTGTCATAACAGGTACGATTGCAGTGATATTATCAGTAATATTAGTTTTAGGGTGCCGCTCAGACCGCACATGCGAGCCAGCCGTACAACACACACTTTTGCTAAAGCCAATTGCCGCACTAACTCCGGCCTACGTTCACCTATGTGTTGTCTGACCGACACCTATAATAAGCTTTTTGATCATGTTGACATATTTTGTACCGAACCACCAAAATTCAAAAAATTAATTATAGAAAAACTAATTATGGATGATGACAATAACTCATGTATTAACACAGAAAATACCTAATTTACTTTTAAAAGCGATTATTAATTTGTTTCTTTTTTTTTTAATTTTTTTAATCAAATATCTTTCCTCTCTCAGCTCTCAACTAAAGATTTTCTTTTTTATTTTCTTGGTAACCTGTGGTTAGCGGAGTTGATGTCACATTTAACAAAGTATTTTGTGCTTGATAATATTGTTATTTAACTTTATTGTGACATTGTTTGCTTGATCCAAATAAAAAAAAAAAAAAAAAAAAAAAAAAAATTTGTATCAAAATAGTCAATTGACAATCTATAAAATCAATACTACACAATCAAAATTTAACATCCACTACACCGATCAATCTCCTTCATGTATTTTCCATCCTATGTGACATTGACGTAATCATCTGTGATCTTTTGGCACATTTAAAACCAAAGAATTTATTTACAAACTAAAATGCGCACGTGCACTCAAAAAACGTTCCTACGAGAGGGATTGCATCTCTTTCTACCATGGATTCAAAGCAACTCGTAAGAAAGAGACAAAATACCAGTAGTCAACGAAATGCTCGGAACGATTTTTTCATTTTACATTTTGGAAACAAATGTCAACCTTATGTTAGTTATTTCAAGGTGCATATTTGAATAAAAATATATTAAGTGAGAGTTCCAGTTATGATATAAATTCCTCGTTTGGACCGGTGGGAGGGATGCGCTGTGCCGCGCTCCCGGCGGCATGGCTACCACCATCTTGCTTGTTTTGTGAGTTTAGTTTTGGAGAGAAGGGCAAGACAGGCGGTGTAATTACTGGCACCGAGACTTTAACACCTTTGTAGTTACCTGGGCTAGTTCCAGATAAACTGGTTTATGTTCGTTCATTGGCGACGTCAACCACTTACCATCAGGTGGAACGTCTGCCGGTTTGCCTATCCAACTAACATAAAAAAAAACATAACATTCGCAACATACATGTGTGTTCACATGAAATAAATACTGAAAAAATATTTACAAATTAAATAAAAGGAAATGGAATGACAAACAATGTAGATAAAAAACAAATATTTTATTTTTATAAACATGACATCATCGACTAAAAATAGTCACATTTCATGTGTGACAATAAACACATTACCGTATTAAAAACAAGTATGCTAAATTAAAAAAATCAAAAAACCCGACTGCGTAAAATACTCTTATTATAAACTAAAAAGAATAAAACAATTTAATAGCTTTCATTTGATACCCATATTGCTACAGTAAGAAAAAAAATTCAACCCCCCCCCCCCTTAATTCTGCCATTTGCGGGCGCCATTTTGACAATTTATATAGCCTATGTCACTACTACAATTAAGACAAATTCAACGACACCTCATATGTCAAAAACCGTCCAGCCGTTTGGGCTGTAAAGCGTGCCAAAGAAATGGACATACATACATACACACATACATACATACACTCGAAAAACATAACCCTCCTTCTGTCGCAGCCGGGTAATTAAAGGAAAAACGAAAATAGTATATTATAATTTACTCATAACATGTCTATGTCCAAATTCATCATCATCAGGCCATCCCTATTATTAGTGGGCTGCAGCTACTGCTCTAGCCGGCGACCCCCCGTGGGAGCTCGTGGCGGAGGTTCTTGCCGAGACCTACTCATACGTCTCGGGTAGGAGGGCTCTTGGTGAGAACCCTACGTTGGACGGGATCCTGCGGGTGCGTCGGATAGGGCAGGAAGCGCTTATGCGGAGGTGGGGGGAGGACCTGGCGGGGCAGCCGTACGGCACACGCGTAACGGCTGCCATTCGCCCGGTCCTTGAGCGGTGGATGCGTCGAAAACGCAAGCCCCTCACCTTCCGTCTGACGCAGGTTCTCACCGGGCACGGTTGCTTTGGTGACTACCTGTGCCGGACGGCCCAGAGAGAGCCGACGACTGAATGTCACGATTGTGGCGCGGCGGTGGACTCCGCCCAGCACACCCTCGAGGTGTGCCCGAGATGGGCGGCGCTGCGTCAAAGTCTGACGTCGGTCCTACTTAATGCGCCTCCAGTAACGCCCCTGTGGCCGTGTCGGGCCGGGATGGGAACCCGGTCCTGCTAGATACGGCGTCGTCGGGACTGTTCAGAGGTGAGCCGGACAGTCGAGGAGGAACCATGGAGGAGAAGTCTGGCCTTTTCGCCGAGGCCAGCCTGTCGCTGGAGGGATCCTGTTGCCTGCAGATCCGGGACCCTCCAATTAAAGCGGCTGAAGGCTCCCGCAGGGGTTTAGTACGGTATCCCTATTATTATGCGAGAGAGAGGATTGCCAATACTCGCCAAGCTTTAGGGTTTTTTTTTTCTCCGCTCCACACCCCTCGTCACCTCGCTCCGCATCAATGGACAGGCACCCTTACAGGCGGGTTGTCGAGCACAGTGGTGGCAATGCGTCAGTCGGTGCCAGCGTTGCCAGTTTTTTTTTTTGACAAGTCGGAATATTGAAACATTTTGAGTTAAATAGCGGGATTCTTTCGTCAAAAGCGGTACACGGTAAAAAAACGTATATAATCAAAAGTTTTTAAATATTTACCTTTTTTTTATTTGAATTCAAATTACGTTTACGTGACAATAGATAGCAAAAGCAAAAATAGCCTATGTCTATCAGATTTGACGACGCGTTGGCGCAGTGGTCACAGCAACTGGCTGATGCGCTAGCGGTCGCGGGTTCGATCCCCGCACATGACAAATATCTGTATAGGCCATACAGATGTTTGTCGTGGTCTGGGCGTTTGTGGTTGTGTATTGTGTTTGTTTCCGGACCCCCGACACAGGATTCACATCCTACTGGGGGCCGTTGAGTGTGAGACGTTTTTTTTTTAATTTTATTTATTTACCATTCATTAATCAGATTTACCCTATCGTTAAATAGTTGAGTCTTATTCGTCTTCTGAAACAAAAGGGGGGGCGGCCAGTCCACACTTGTATGTGTCACGCGCCCACGCTTCCTCAGCACGCTGCACGCACGGTCGAGTTATCCCCGAAAAGCGGGACTTAGCATGTCCCGCGCGGGACATTTAATTTTGATTAAAAAATCGGGACGTCTGGCAACTCCGGTCGGTGCACAGTTGTTCGAACCACTAGGGCCATTGTCGCCTTTTACGACATCTCGGATAGAAATGGGTCGGGATTTTTCTTCTTTACCGGTTATCGCACGGCTTTTATCTTAATAAAAATACAGTAATCCGGTACACGGTGTAACACGGTACTCTTATAACTCGTCTTCATATTACGCGATTTCATTTCTCGTATAACGCTGCGATTTTCCACCACCACCACAAACATGTAATAAAACTGTTTTTGGAAACATGTTTTTTAAGTTGCATATTTATAAGATTTTTATTTAAAATTTTCCTAGTGTCCTAATTTTCCTTCCTTTTATTAATATATCAAATATTAATAAAACGCTCATTATATTGTTCTTGACATAGTTTTTCCTTGATATTCAATTTAAACCCACTTTAAGGAGAAAAGTTAAACGAGAATCATTTGTACATAACGCGTTATACGGGGTCATACTAGCGCGTTTTTCAAGAATGTTTGTACAACGCGTTTTCCTATAACGCGGAACTTATCAACAGTGTTATAGGGGGGATTACTGTATAAGTGTATAATCAAAGTAAGCTTATTTCAGAGTATCGGTTTTGTTTAAGGTTTTAATGTTAACGTATGATTTTCTCAGGAAGGCGACGCATGTGACGGCGGAGCGCCCGCGTCGCCCCCGACGATGGCCGATGTCATAAGGTAACAATCGCTATAAATAAATTTACAAAAAGCACATTTATTTGATTTAATACACTTAATTGAAGAGCACTTTTGATTTTTCATAAATAACTTAAATAATAATAAAAAATTATGTACAAAGACCAGTTAAGATGGTGGCGTCATCTATTTTACGATTTAATTGATTTTCGTTATTATTAATTAATAATAATAAAAAGATAAGAATGGCAACATTAATGAAACAATTTTTAATAAAAGTGGGTAGTTGACAAAAAAAGAACAGGAGACGATTTGATTGAAAGTACTATCCGTGCGCAGAAACTTTGTCGATGGCCTTGTGACGTCACGCGTCGATAGTCAGTAGGGTTGAAAAAAAAAAGGTCACATAAATGTAGATATCTAATATATATAAATCTCGTGTCACAATGTTTGTCCTCAATGGACTCCTAAACCACTTAACCGATTATAATAAAATTCGCACACCATGTGCAGTTCGATCCAACTTGAGAGATAGGATAGTTTAAATCTCAAATTATAGTCGCAATTTTAATTTATTGCTAATTATCTGTCTGTTATTATTTGACAGTCACAATTATCTGTTAACTCCAAATGATTCTAACAGATGTCGATATCTTTCGACTGGTTTGAGTAAGTAATCAATAGATGGCGCTGCTATGGTAAATCTACGAACGTGTCATATAAGCTACATTTTAACAGCATAATTACCACGTGTTGTTGAGGCTAAAGTATAAATTAAATTTATTTTTATAATTTTTAAAATTTTAGTTAAATACCCGTGCGAAGCCGGGACGGGCCGCTAGTTGTATATATTTTACATCAAACTAATAAAAAATAGTCTCGGTCGAATTATAAATTTAATATAAAGTGTAATTATAAATAGTAAATAAAAAACGCTGTTGTTATTACGTAGATTATATATTTTTATGTATTTATATTTAATGAATGAATGAAACGTAGCCGTAAAATAAAAGTTTAATGGTTCCAAACAACGAAAACAAATAACTAACATAAATATAACAAGTAAAACCTAAGAAAACAACAATTAATTAATTCGTAGCGAAAGCAAAAAATTACACGCACGTATCGGCTGCGTTTCTAGAGGTACACATCAGACGAGCGAGGGACGCAGTCAACTCCGGTGGGAGGGGTGGTCATCGGCAAAGTTTCTGCGCACGGATAGTACTTTACAAAGGGAAAGTACTCTATATGTGTATAAAAGTTGATTAATAGTTGTAAGTTCGAAAGTGAAATCACGGGGTAAAAGTATATAGACAACACCTCAGAAAGAAAAGAAAAAAAAGCATTACGTTAAAAAAAAAATATTAGTCCCGCTGAGTTTCTTTCGTCAGTTCTTCTCAGGTCAGAGGCTTCTTTTTTCCGAACTGGTGGTAGACTCATGACGTTTAGTGAATAATTGTAATAATTTTATGCTGAATAAAATATTTTGACTTTGACTTTGACTTTGACTTCCGAATTTTAGTTAACAGTAGGGAATATGTTAAGGTAGGCAAAGCATCGTTGTTACTGAACATTAAATACTGACTGGCCCGTTTGCGCAGTTGGCAGTGATCCTTTTTTCAGCCCCAAGGTTGTGGGTTCGATTCTCATCATGAGTCTGAGTGTAATAGCTATATGTATATATATACACACAGACGACCGTGTGTGAATGTTAAACATATTTAATATTCTTAAATATAATAACATATAATGGGTTTAATTATATTATATTTTATATTAAAATAAATACTTAAATAAGTATATTACATGAATATTGATTAATTAAAGATTTTATGATTTGTAATTATTAATTTCAAATATTTTTTCAATCTACCCACAATCATATTAACTAGGCCAAGAGACCGGTTGATATATCCACACTGTTCCATCATTGATCATTATCATATCAACCGTTGGATGTCCACTGTTGAACGTAGGCCTCCCCCATCGACCTCCAGAGCCACCGGTTCAAAGCAAGCTCTATCCAACGGCTTCCGGCGACTTTTCTCAAGTCGTCTGTCCATCTCGTGGACTGCCGTCTGACGCTGCGCTTGCCGGTACGTGGTCTCCACTCGAGAACCTTTCTGCTCTTTCGGCTGTTAGTTCTTCGACGTATGTGCCCTGCCCACTGCCACTTCAGCTTGCAATTCCGTTCAGTTATATCGGCAACTTTCGTTCGTCTGCGGATCTCATCACTTCTGATTCGATCTCGCAGAGAAACGTCAAGCATAGCCCTCTCCATTGCACTCTGTGCGACTTGGAGCTTGTTTAAAAGGTCCATAGTCAGAGACCACGTCGACCATCATTGATAGTGAGGTAATAATTTTAAGTTCTCTGTGACAGATATCAACAAAAATGTTTAAATTAGGTAAAATATATTTACAATGTACATTTTAGATGAATTCATCATTTTCCTGACTCATCTTGTTATCATCTTTACATAATTTTAGTATTAAAACTGCACTTGCCACACGGTTTTACCCAAAATTAATTTATCCAACCTATCCTCAAATGTGTCACTAAAATAATATTTTTTGTGTCACTAAAATGTTTTTAATTATAGGAATGACATGTTAAAATGGATGATATTGTACTGTACTGTATCAGCCTGTAAATAATCCACTGCTGAGCGAAGGCCTCCTCTTTTTACAGAAGAAGGGTTAGAGCTTAATCCACTACCCTACTCCACTGCGTATTGGCGGATATTTCCTTAGCATGAGTAACGGTCGCTATCTGATATCTACGACGACTATATCTGATGACTGATGACGGCTTTACGTGCTCTCTGAGGCACGGTGTGAAATCCCATAACGACACGCATCCAGACCGGAATCGAATATTTACACAAATACAAATATCTGCCCCGAGCGGTAATCGAACCCGCGACCGCCGGCGTTGAGGTGACTACTCCCACCACTATACCAGAACATCGTCATATAAATGGATGATATAGTAATGATAAACTATTAAGTGCGAATCTGACCTGAATATGGTGTAAGTGATCGTAGCAGATCATTGGCCAACAGATCAAAAATAAGTGCGGGTTCTTTTCCCATGCGACTGTGAGTGCAGTCCCTGATACTTTTCAGAAATAGTTCTGAACTCACCGTCCGAGTACCATAAGAAAATGTCAGAACGTTCAAAAAGTATAAAAATATTATTACCTCAACTATTTACCGTTTCAAATTACGTGTAAGTCTAGACCTCATTTGGTCACAGATTCGTGTGTGACCTGGCCATATTTCTCGTACGCGGATAGGAAGCGCTGGAACGGAGGCTGTTACAGGCAGTCGGTCAGTCGATCAACAAATTTGTATCGTTTTTAGGGAGCGCAAGAAGAAGGCGGGCGGCGCGGGACTCGGGACGCTGAGGAGACGTATCGCAGCCGCGGCGAGGAGACCGCGGGATGCTCGGCCTGACAGAGGTAACACACTCACATACACACAGACACACAATCGTAAACTATTTATCTAATTTTATTCCAATGTATATAATGTGTGTTTGTGTGATATTATATTAATTTATTTTACGTCGCGTTGACGCAGTGTCACAGCAACTGGCTGATAAGTTAGTGGTCACGGGTTCGATCCTCGCATATGAGAAGTGTTCGTATAGGCCATACAAGGCGTACATTTGCTAAGTTCAACATTAAACTAGTATGGACGGCTTATAAAAAGTGCTTGTTATAAATTTCTTACGCAGTCTCGCTGTTACAAGTCGTCTTCTTAAAGGGTCGACTAAACCAAGAATACAGAGAATAGGTAGTTATAGTTTGTGCGTGGAGCGGCTTGGTCAAAATGGTTCGTTCGAGGACTTCAAAAAATTATATGAGTGTGGTGCAACTTAGATTTCTATCAGACTAGGGTTCCGCTAGTCTGTTCTAATCTAGAAGACGTTCAGAGAGGGTATACAAAAAATGTCCCACCCTTTTTTGTTTAAGGAAAAAAGCAAATATAATAATAAAAGATTATATAAGTTATAACAAATCTTACAATTAGTCAAACTCAATTACAGTCAATTACAGATTTTGGCAATTTAGGTGAAAGCGTTTAGAATATATGGGTACAATCTCGATCTCGCGAAATCTCGTCCATATTTTGCGAGATTGAATCTCCTACAACTTTTGTATCCACAGAAACCCTAAGGAAATGTCGAAGATATTAGCTTCTAATTGGTACAAAGATTAATGCAATACCGCAAATCTCGCAATCACATTTCTAAGCTTAATGTACGTCTGTTTGGTGTCCAGGGTGCGAACACGCGCGCTTCATCCGCTCGGTGGTGAGCTCCTGGCGGCTCGCCGAGGTGTTCCTGCTGTGCGAGGAGCTGGAAGCGGGCGCCGCGCTGCGGGACCTCGCCACGCAGGCCGAGCTGGCGCGCGAGCCGGCGCCCGCGCTGCACGCGGACCTCGCGCGCGTCTACCGCGACAGGTGAGCTCCCTCCGGGTGTCCTGCTGTGCGAGGAGCTGGAAGCGGGCGCCGCGCTGCGGGACCTCGCCACGCAGGCCGAGCTGGCGCGCGAGCCGGCGCCCGCGCTGCACGCGGACCTCGCGCGCGTCTACCGCGACAGGTGAGCTCCCTCCGGGTGTCCTGCTGTGCGAGGAGCTGGAAGCGGGCGCCGCGCTGCGGGACCTCGCCACGCAGGCCGAGCTGGCGCGCGAGCCGGCGCCCGCGCTGCACGCGGACCTCGCGCGCGTCTACCGCGACAGGTGAGCTCCCTCCGGGTGTCCTGCTGTGCGAGGAGCTGGAAGCGGGCGCCGCGCTGCGGGACCTCGCCACGCAGGCCGAGCTGGCGCGCGAGCCGGCGCCCGCGCTGCACGCGGACCTCGCGCGCGTCTACCGCGACAGGTGAGCTCCCTCCGGGTGTCCTGCTGTGCGAGGAGCTGGAAGCGGGCGCCGCGCTGCGGGACCTCGCCACGCAGGCCGAGCTGGCGCGCGAGCCGGCGCCCGCGCTGCACGCGGACCTCGCGCGCGTCTACCGCGACAGGTGAGCTCCCTCCGGGTGTCCTGCTGTGCGAGGAGCTGGAAGCGGGCGCCGCGCTGCGGGACCTCGCCACGCAGGCCGAGCTGGCGCGCGAGCCGGCGCCCGCGCTGCACGCGGACCTCGCGCGCGTCTACCGCGACAGGTGAGCTCCCTCCGGGTGTCCTGCTGTGCGAGGAGCTGGAAGCGGGCGCCGCGCTGCGGGACCTCGCCACGCAGGCCGAGCTGGCGCGCGAGCCGGCGCCCGCGCTGCACGCGGACCTCGCGCGCGTCTACCGCGACAGGTGAGCTCCCTCCGGGTGTCCTGCTGTGCGAGGAGCTGGAAGCGGGCGCCGCGCTGCGGGACCTCGCCACGCAGGCCGAGCTGGCGCGCGAGCCGGCGCCCGCGCTGCACGCGGACCTCGCGCGCGTCTACCGCGACAGGTGAGCTCCCTCCGGGTGTCCTGCTGTGCGAGGAGCTGGAAGCGGGCGCCGCGCTGCGGGACCTCGCCACGCAGGCCGAGCTGGCGCGCGAGCCGGCGCCCGCGCTGCACGCGGACCTCGCGCGCGTCTACCGCGACAGGTGAGCTCCCTCCGGGTGTCCTGCTGTGCGAGGAGCTGGAAGCGGGCGCCGCGCTGCGGGACCTCGCCACGCAGGCCGAGCTGGCGCGCGAGCCGGCGCCCGCGCTGCACGCGGACCTCGCGCGCGTCTACCGCGACAGGTGAGCTCCCTCCGGGTGTCCTGCTGTGCGAGGAGCTGGAAGCGGGCGCCGCGCTGCGGGACCTCGCCACGCAGGCCGAGCTGGCGCGCGAGCCGGCGCCCGCGCTGCACGCGGACCTCGCGCGCGTCTACCGCGACAGGTGAGCTCCCTCCGGGTGTCCTGCTGTGCGAGGAGCTGGAAGCGGGCGCCGCGCTGCGGGACCTCGCCACGCAGGCCGAGCTGGCGCGCGAGCCGGCGCCCGCGCTGCACGCGGACCTCGCGCGCGTCTACCGCGACAGGTGAGCTCCCTCCGGGTGTCCTGCTGTGCGAGGAGCTGGAAGCGGGCGCCGCGCTGCGGGACCTCGCCACGCAGGCCGAGCTGGCGCGCGAGCCGGCGCCCGCGCTGCACGCGGACCTCGCGCGCGTCTACCGCGACAGGTGAGCTCCCTCCGGGTGTCCTGCTGTGCGAGGAGCTGGAAGCGGGCGCCGCGCTGCGGGACCTCGCCACGCAGGCCGAGCTGGCGCGCGAGCCGGCGCCCGCGCTGCACGCGGACCTCGCGCGCGTCTACCGCGACAGGTGAGCTCCCTCCGGGTGTCCTGCTGTGCGAGGAGCTGGAAGCGGGCGCCGCGCTGCGGGACCTCGCCACGCAGGCCGAGCTGGCGCGCGAGCCGGCGCCCGCGCTGCACGCGGACCTCGCGCGCGTCTACCGCGACAGGTGAGCTCCCTCCGGGTGTCCTGCTGTGCGAGGAGCTGGAAGCGGGCGCCGCGCTGCGGGACCTCGCCACGCAGGCCGAGCTGGCGCGCGAGCCGGCGCCCGCGCTGCACGCGGACCTCGCGCGCGTCTACCGCGACAGGTGAGCTCCCTCCGGGTGTCCTGCTGTGCGAGGAGCTGGAAGCGGGCGCCGCGCTGCGGGACCTCGCCACGCAGGCCGAGCTGGCGCGCGAGCCGGCGCCCGCGCTGCACGCGGACCTCGCGCGCGTCTACCGCGACAGGTGAGCTCCCTCCGGGTGTCCTGCTGTGCGAGGAGCTGGAAGCGGGCGCCGCGCTGCGGGACCTCGCCACGCAGGCCGAGCTGGCGCGCGAGCCGGCGCCCGCGCTGCACGCGGACCTCGCGCGCGTCTACCGCGACAGGTGAGCTCCCTCCGGGTGTCCTGCTGTGCGAGGAGCTGGAAGCGGGCGCCGCGCTGCGGGACCTCGCCACGCAGGCCGAGCTGGCGCGCGAGCCGGCGCCCGCGCTGCACGCGGACCTCGCGCGCGTCTACCGCGACAGGTGAGCTCCCTCCGGGTGTCCTGCTGTGCGAGGAGCTGGAAGCGGGCGCCGCGCTGCGGGACCTCGCCACGCAGGCCGAGCTGGCGCGCGAGCCGGCGCCCGCGCTGCACGCGGACCTCGCGCGCGTCTACCGCGACAGGTGAGCTCCCTCCGGGTGTCCTGCTGTGCGAGGAGCTGGAAGCGGGCGCCGCGCTGCGGGACCTCGCCACGCAGGCCGAGCTGGCGCGCGAGCCGGCGCCCGCGCTGCACGCGGACCTCGCGCGCGTCTACCGCGACAGGTGAGCTCCCTCCGGGTGTCCTGCTGTGCGAGGAGCTGGAAGCGGGCGCCGCGCTGCGGGACCTCGCCACGCAGGCCGAGCTGGCGCGCGAGCCGGCGCCCGCGCTGCACGCGGACCTCGCGCGCGTCTACCGCGACAGGTGAGCTCCCTCCGGGTGTCCTGCTGTGCGAGGAGCTGGAAGCGGGCGCCGCGCTGCGGGACCTCGCCACGCAGGCCGAGCTGGCGCGCGAGCCGGCGCCCGCGCTGCACGCGGACCTCGCGCGCGTCTACCGCGACAGGTGAGCTCCCTCCGGGTGTCCTGCTGTGCGAGGAGCTGGAAGCGGGCGCCGCGCTGCGGGACCTCGCCACGCAGGCCGAGCTGGCGCGCGAGCCGGCGCCCGCGCTGCACGCGGACCTCGCGCGCGTCTACCGCGACAGGTGAGCTCCCTCCGGGTGTCCTGCTGTGCGAGGAGCTGGAAGCGGGCGCCGCGCTGCGGGACCTCGCCACGCAGGCCGAGCTGGCGCGCGAGCCGGCGCCCGCGCTGCACGCGGACCTCGCGCGCGTCTACCGCGACAGGTGAGCTCCCTCCGGGTGTCCTGCTGTGCGAGGAGCTGGAGATATCGTGCTCCACATAGTGCCTACTTCCATTCCGAAAACATTCTAAGCCAAAGCGCGTTCTCTCTAAGAGATTTTTTGGATGTCTTCCCAGGTCCTCTCGTAGGTCTCCTTTTTTAAGCCTGAAACTCGGTACTCGACTCTCCCATCTGGTAACACTGTCGACTCCAGCTGTAGGTTTCGAACCGAACAATAGTGACTTAATGATTTTGTTTTCCAGATGGTGGTGCGACGTGGAGGTGGTGGGTGCGGGCTGGTCGCTGCCGGCGCACCGCGTCATCCTGGCGGCGAGGTGCACGTACTTCAGGGACCTCTTAATGAGATACCCCAAGTGAGTTACCGCATACCTCATTATGATACTGTACTTCAAGGTACCGACAAAAAACTACTAACCCTAGTACTACTAGACTCCAGTAACGTGCCCCGCTCGTGCTGCAGCTCGTGCCGCATCCCGCTGGAGGGCGTGGGCGGCGCGCTGTCCCGCGACGAGGTGGAGGCGTGCGTGCTGGCGCTGTACGCCGGCTCCGCCTGCGCCGCGCCCGCCGCGCGCTGCGACCTCTGCGCCAGTGAGCAGCTGTCTCCGCCTCTCACATCACATATCACACCACTATCACTTGTATCATACACTACAACAACTGTCCTAACACAAATATCACACCACTA
Organism: Euphydryas editha; assembly: GCA_036937285.1. NCBI lineage: Eukaryota > Metazoa > Arthropoda > Insecta > Lepidoptera > Nymphalidae > Euphydryas > Euphydryas editha. The sequence continues at coordinate 961,993 of JAUPFZ010000029.1, forward strand.
CCACAGGAACAATAAACTGACTCATTCTCTTCAAGACACTATTTATGCGCTACAGTAGTAAGTAGTACGTTAGTAAACTACGACCATTGATATAACAATACTTCTACGATTTGACATTGACATTGTGACATTGCCGAAATCATCTGTGCTGTTTTGCACCAGTGAAAGCCATCAAACCAAAGGAAGTTGAAGTTGACCATACTTCCGACGATATATTGTATTGCTGTCAATGGTAAATTACAAAATACATTGCAGTGACTACTATTTCCACTTGCATGTCATTACACTAAATTGCCATTGATACAATATAATACTACCAGTCTAATAACAAAACTACCATCTGTATACCGCACTGCTATCATTATACCTATGAAAGAAATAAAAGAAATTTGGAGGAGTTGGGTTGGCAGGACTAGTCGCCCGCTTTTCAAACGCAAAATAGGCGCACAGTAGACGTCGAGTTGCGGACACAAGCCCGTGAATACATATACATATATATGTATATGTATTCACGGGCTTGTGTCCGCAACTCGACGTCTACAATACATATACATATATATACCTATGAAAATCTAATTCTGTAATAGCTAATGAACTATCAATTATTAACATAAAATTAATTATTTACAGAATGGGATAGGGGTATGGACTCCGAGGCAGAGCTGGACATCATCAGTGTTGAGAACTCAACATGTAAGTTGCAAATTCTCACTGGGTAAAGGCCGAAAAAATAGCGAATTTTTTAAGTAGCCTCATATATTCAATATTAGTCTTGATTTGAATTCACAACCTTTCGGTCAAGATCGGGTAGTTCTGACCGCTGCCCACTTTGTGCTCAGTTCATAAAACATTGGCTATAAAATATAATCTGTATTATATACTTTTTGAATTTTCATCGAAATTTTGCCATCTTTAGTACCGCTTTATTAGAAATCCCACTTATACTTACCCGTGGGACTATTACATAACTTGTACGATCACGAGAAATCACTATGGTGTCGAATTTCAATACTAGCTGAGCCTCAATTAGCCAACACAGCGATTTCTCGCGATCGCGCAAGTTACGTAATAGCCCACAGGATTAGAAGTAAAGTAAGTAATAAGTGACGTATTCGTCCAATGTCAGTGCGTCGCGGATGTCCGTGCGGGCGGCCGCGCGTGGACGCGGCGAGACTACGTCGCCTCGCGGATCTGCTCGGGTTCGCTCCCGACGCGCTCCACAGGGACATGCGCTACTTGCTCGACTCGGGTGAGTGGTCACTGAACGATACGACATTAATATTTATATAATAAGTGGTTGGTGGATCTTACGGAACGGATGGATGCAATATAGCGTGTGTGTGTGTGTCAGGCGAGCTGTGCGACGCGCGGCTGTCGTGGGTGGTGGAGGGCGGCGCGGGGGCGGGCGGCAACTCGTACGGGTTCCGCAGCGCGCTGGAGCTGCCCTGCCACCGCCTGCTGCTCGCCGCGCGCTCCAGGTTCTTCCGGTGAGCGGCGTCGCATGTTATATAACATTGCGTAACATATCACTGGTGATGCTTTTTTGAACTATTATATAGTATTGGCTGGCCTGTTGGTGCAGTGACCCTGCTTTCCGCTTTGGGGTTGTGGCTTTGATTCCCGCCTCGAGTCTGTAATATTTATTTAAATATGTATACAGGATGACTGGTAAATTACTATCAATATTTAAGGAGAATACTCGGTACATGATTCTCATTCAAATTATGTAAAAAACATACTTAATTTTTGATCAAATTTTCATAAATTTCAATTTAAATAAATAAAACGACCACACATTTCCAGTAATGCCGGCGGCGCGTGCGACGTGGTGTTGTACTGTGCCGCTTGCCACAACCCCGCCCCGCGGCTAATTCTAATTCCCGCTAATTCGATCGGCGGTCGATTAGACCCGTTAGATGGGCCACCGTGTAATTCACCAGTCATTCTGTATTTAAAAAAAAAACTTATACATATGTATATCACTGTTCAACTATTGTCAAAAGATTGAAATCGGACTACGAAATTACTAAACTAAAAAATTCGAACAATAATAACAAAAAGTTATGGAAGGCAATAAAAGAAATCACATATACTACTACAGCTAAAGAGGTCCCGATGAATCTAATATCTACTAATAATCCGACTCAATCGATAAACAATGTTAATCGATACTTTGCAAATGTTGGCAGGGACTTGGCACAGAAAATCTTAAACAGTAGCGTAAATACTAACTATTCTACTCTAAATGCTTCATCTTTCTCACATAATCATTCTTTCGTCTTACTTGCAACCGACAACAATGAAGTTCTTTCTATCATTAATAATTTGAAATCCGACTGTGCCACGGGATTGGACCTTGTCCCAGCCGATTTGATTAAAAGAAATAAGGAAATCCTGGTTTCACCAATTACCTATATTTGTAATTTAGCTATGACGACTGGAGTGTTCCCAACGTGTTTAAAAAAAGCAAGAATCTTCCCAATTCATAAAGCTGGAGACAAGGACTGCGCGGAGAACTATAGGCCAATTTCTATCCTGCCAACACTTGCGAAAATTCTAGAACGTATTTTAAATGTCAGGCTAACAAAATACTTCGAAACCCACAACATAATATCTAATTGCCAGTATGGATTCAGAGTTAAAAGGTCAACCTTCAATGCAGTACAGGAGCTAATTAATTTTGTAGTAAACAATATTGATAACAAGAAAAAAACTATAGCAATATTTTTAGATCTCGCAAAGGCCTTTGACACTGTTTCGATTCCAATATTAGTCAAAAAATTGGAAGATGTTGGAATTAGGGGTCTTCAACTGAAACTCCTTGAGAGCTACCTCACGGACCGTACCCAGTGTGTCAAAATTGACAATATCACCAGTGATGAGATACCTGTAACTTTTGGGGTTCCACAGGGTAGTGTATTGGGTCCAACTTTGTTTATGTTATATATTAATAATTTGTGCCAACTGCAAATTCCCAATACAAAAATAATAACATATGCAGATGACACAGTTTTACTTTTTAACGGTGACTCGCTAGATGAAGTATTTTTGTATGCCCAGCGAGGATTAAATATAGTTTCTAAATGGCTCTTTGCTAACGTGCTGACTCTTAACACAAATAAAACTAAATTTGTTTCGTTTTCTATCAATGCAAAAGACGCGTTAAATGATCATCATTATTTAATATCACATACCTGTGGAAACCCAGAAGATGCAACCTGTTCATGTGGTCAGATTGAGTGTGTTACTTTGGTAAAATACTTAGGTGTGATGATCGACAGAAAATTAAATTTTCGGGAACATATAAATTTATTGACAAAAAGGGTTCGGAAATTAATGTTTAATTTCAAAACATTAAGTAAAATAGCTGATAAAAAACTTATTAAAAATATATACCTTGCTTTGTGTCAATCGCTCCTGACTTACTGTATTGTGGGCTGGGGAGGCACTACAAAGACAAATCTACTACAGTTAGAAAGGGCTCAACGAGCTATTCTAAAAGTAAGTCATAACTTACCTTTCTACCACCCAACTGAAAATCTTTATACACAATCGGACGTTCTAACTGTACGACAACTTTACATTCTCCACACTATCTTATATCAACATTCTATATCAGACTACCGTCGTGAAAATCGAGAAGATAGGCGACGAAAGGATTTGATTTTTAAAATACCTAAATTGAATACACGCTTTTCGCATCGATTTCTTTGCTATCAAGGTGTTTCGTTATATAATAGTGCGAATAAGCTACTATTTATATATCACTTAAACAAAAAGCGGTTGAAGTATTTGGTTGGAAAATGGCTACAAACTTTAAATTATCACCAAACAGAGAAATTAATTAAACTCGATTGCTAGGGTATATTTAAAACACAAGCTTTATCATACGGAAATAATCACACACACAGTTGTCAACTTAGCCCAACGGATTTGCAAGCTGAAGTGGCTGTGGGCAGGACACATAGCTCGTTGAACTGACGGTCGATGGAGCAGAAAGTTTCTCGAGTGGAGACCACGTACCGGCAAGCGCAGCGTCAGACAGCCGTCCACGAGATGGACAGACGACTTGAAGAGAGTCGCCGGAAGCCGTTGGATGGAGGCTGCTTTGAACCGGTCGATGGGGGAGGCCTACGTTCAACAGTGGACATCCAATGGCTGATATTATGATGATAACGATGATTACACATAAGCCGGAGAACTTTTTTTTATTGATTCAGCCTACTGATATAATTATATAATATGCCTTTGAGGGTAGAACGGACCATGCTACCATATCAGCCTTTGGATGTCCACTACTGAATGCAGACCTCCATCATCTCTTGGGAGTGATGCTAATACTCGCCAGGCTTGGCAGGCGGGTCGGCGAGCGCAGGGTGGTTGGCAGTATATGGTGACGCTGCTGCTATCTAGTTTGTATTCCGAATCCGCTAGCTTCACGTGAACTATGTCCTGCAGGAGCGTGATGTCGCGGCGCGGCGCTGGGGGTGCGGCGGGGGCGGCGGGGGGCGCGGTGTGCGTCGACGAGAAGGTGCTCCCGCGGCGGTTCGCGCGCGCGCTGCTGCACGCCGCCTACACCGACCAGGTGAGCTCGCACTGGGGCGGGGGGGCGAGCGGGGGGCGCGGGGGGCGTCGACGAGAAGGTGCTCCCGCGGCGGTTCGCGCGCGCGCTGCTGCACGCCGCCTACACCGACCAGGTGAGCTCGCACTGGGGCGGGGGGGCGAGCGGGGGGCGCGGGGGGCGTCGACGAGAAGGTGCTCCCGCGGCGGTTCGCGCGCGCGCTGCTGCACGCCGCCTACACCGACCAGGTGAGCTCGCACTGGGGCGGGGGGGCGAGCGGGGGGCGCGGGGGGCGTCGACGAGAAGGTGCTCCCGCGGCGGTTCGCGCGCGCGCTGCTGCACGCCGCCTACACCGACCAGGTGAGCTCGCACTGGGGCGGGGGGGCGAGCGGGGGGCGCGGGGGGCGAGCGGGGGGCGCGGGGGGCGTCGACGAGAAGGTGCTCCCGCGGCGGTTCGCGCGCGCGCTGCTGCACGCCGCCTACACCGACCAGGTGAGCTCGCACTGGGGCGGGGGGGCGAGCGGGGGGCGCGGGGGGCGTCGACGAGAAGGTGCTCCCGCGGCGGTTCGCGCGCGCGCTGCTGCACGCCGCCTACACCGACCAGGTGAGCTCGCACTGGGGCGGGGGGGCGAGCGGGGGGCGCGGGGGGCGTCGACGAGAAGGTGCTCCCGCGGCGGTTCGCGCGCGCGCTGCTGCACGCCGCCTACACCGACCAGGTGAGCTCGCACTGGGGCGGGGGGGCGAGCGGGGGGCGCGGGGGGTGAGCGGGGGGCGCGGGGGGCGTCGACGAGAAGGTGCTCCCGCGGCGGTTCGCGCGCGCGCTGCTGCACGCCGCCTACACCGACCAGGTGAGCTCGCACTGGGGCGGGGGGGCGAGCGGGGGGCGCGGGGGGCGTCGACGAGAAGGTGCTCCCGCGGGGGTTCGCGCGCGCGCTGCTGCACGCCGCCTACACCGACCAGGTGAGCTCGCACTGGGGCGGGGGGGCGAGCGGGGGGCGCGGGGGGTGTCGACGAGAAGGTGCTCCCGCGGCGGTTCGCGCGCGCGCTGCTGCACGCCGCCTACACCGACCAGGTGAGCTCGCACTGGGGCGGGGGGGCGCGGGGGGCGAGCGGGGGGCGCGGGGGGCGTCGACGAGAAGGTGCTCCCGCGGCGTTTATTGTCAAACCTTGCTTGACCCACACGGATCTCCCTATCGAAACAAATATTTGTACAAATACAAATATCTGCAGGCATCGAACTTCTTGCACGATGAACGGTTATCGAAAGTTTCTTGTTAATAATATATTTGTTTTCTTATTACAGGTCGATCTCACTCTGATAGGAAGGAACTCCTCATCTCCCTCTTCTACCAACAGCAGTGGGAACGGTGGCACGGTGAGTTGACGACCTATTGGACAATTAAACAAATAAATTGCCTAAGTGTGATCCAGAATCGTCCAGACGGGTTCAGTACACTGTGTTGTTACACGTTCGGTTCATTATTGACTGTTGATGTTAAGCGCAACAAATCGCTGTTAACGTTAACGCGTGTAAACCCATGTGAGTTGACTAGTGTTTAAAAAAATTGATTAAAAAATATGCAACTTCTCTATTGTAATCTATCCAGTAGTTTATCCGTGATGCACACAACGACATGCCAACATTTTATTTATAAAAATGTATCATTGCAGTTGCGCGGAAGCGGTCCGAGAGGATCCTCGATACAAATGTTAGATGACGCGTTCCAACTGTACGAGATAGCGAGGTTAGTTTTTTTTTTCTATATCGTGTAGGTCATTAAACGTCCCACTGTAGTATATACAATGCGTATCACACACAAGAAACTGTTTAAGGGGGGGGGGGGGGGTAAATCGTAGTGTACGTAATAATGTTTGTGTACGTCTCGGGCAGGTTCCTCGAGATGCCGATCGTGGCGCAGGGCTGCGAGGACGCGATGGCGCGCGCGCTCAACGCGGACACGCTGCCGCACGCGCTGCGCTGGGCGCAGGCGCCGCACGCGTCCGCCTGGCTGCACCGGTCAGTACGCGCTCCTCGCACGCACCACACACACGTACCGTCACACACTGCGGACACGCGCCGCACGCGTCCGCCTGGCTGCACCGGTCAGTACGCGCTCCTCGCACGCACCACACACACGTACCGTCACACACTGCGGACACGCGCCGCACGCGTCCGCCTGGCTGCACCGGTCAGTACGCGCTCCTCGCACGCACCACACACACGTACCGTCACACACTGCGGACACGCGCCGCACGCGTCCGCCTGGCTGCACCGGTCAGTACGCGCTCCTCGCACGCACCACACACACGTACCGTCACACACTGCGGACACGCGCCGCACGCGTCCGCCTGGCTGCACCGGTCAGTACGCGCTCCTCGCACGCACACACACACGTACCGTCACACACTGCGGACACGCGCCGCACGCGTCCGCCTGGCTGCACCGGTCAGTACGCGCTCCTCGCACGCACACACACACGTACCGTCACACACTGCGGACACGCGCCGCACGCGTCCGCCTGGCTGCACCGGTCAGTACGCGCTCCTCGCACGCACCACACACACGTACCGTCACACACTGCGGACACGCGCCGCACGCGTCCGCCTGGCTGCACCGGTCAGTACGCGCTCCTCGCACGCACCACACACACGTACCGTCACACACTGCGGACACGCGCCGCACGCGTCCGCCTGGCTGCACCGGTCAGTACGCGCTCCTCGCACGCACCACACACACGTACCGTCACACACTGCGGACACGCGCCGCACGCGTCCGCCTGGCTGCACCGGTCAGTACGCGCTCCTCGCACGCACCACACACACGTACCGTCACACACTGCGGACACGCGCCGCACGCGTCCGCCTGGCTGCACCGGTCAGTACGCGCTCCTCGCACGCACCACACACACGTACCGTCACACACTGCGGACACGCGCCGCACGCGTCATATGTACATCTCTCATCAAAAATAATTATGTCTAGACACATAATTTCGAGAGGTTATGTTTTTTATTATACGCTCGGTCGCAGGCAGGCGATGCGGTTCCTGCGCGACGAGTTCCCGGCGGTGATGTCGTCGAGTGCGGCGGCGCGACTGCCGCGCAGCGCCCTGGCGGCGGCGCTCGCGTCCCCCTTCCTGCAGGCCAGCGAGGCGCAGGTGCTGCGCGCGCTGCTGCGCTGGGCCGAGCGCGGCGCGCTGCCCGACCACAGCCCCGGTACGATATTGTGTCACGTGACGTCACGCGTCCCTCGGTCATCATGCAACAAGTCCTCACCGCACCGTCCCCCCCCCCAGAGCCGAACGTGGTGTGGCACACGACCCACGGGCGGCGCGGGGCGCGCGCCCGCGGCCGCCGCGCGCCGCACGACGCGGCGCTGCGCGAGGCGCTCGCCGAGCTGCTGCCGCTGCTGCGGCTCGAGCACCTGCCGCCCGACTGCGACGTGCTGCAGCAGGTGAGCGAGGAGTGCCCCAGGACGTGGCGGGCGTGGAGACCTGACCTGACTATACTGACGCGTGATTATTCTAAACTGAGATGGAGACATATTTTACTGGGACGGGCACATACTTTACTGACACGGTGACGGTTTGACATGGGATGGGCACATGCTCAACTGACACGGGGACGTATTGACCTGAGACGGGGATATGCTGAACTGAGACGGGGAGATACTGTACCGAGACGGGGACATGCTGACAAGAAAACCTGCTGAACTGGGAGGGGACCTATTTCTCTATATTGCAATGGTATTGTTAACTACATGAGTATAACACGGTTAGTTTAACATATAGGTGTGTAAGTTAGTAATAAGTGCTGTTCTAAACGATCCCCCGCGCGCCTACAAGTGCTGTACCGTGCGCAGGCGGTGCGGCGCGGCATCGTGCCGGCGCCGGCGGCGGCGGAGCGCGGCTCGGCGGACGCGTGGCTCGGCCGCGGCGCCTTCCGCCCGCCGCGCTGCTTCCTGCCCTACCTCGACGAGATCAAGGTCCGTGCACGCGTGGTCCCACGAATACACTGAACTCAACTGAATCAGCCTGTAAAGAACCCACTGCTGGGCAAAGGCCCTCGTTTCTCCATGTCGGAGAAGGGTTGGAGAGAAATTTTATCTACTGCGGGTTGGCAGATAATTTCCCTACCATGAGTAACGATCATTTTATCAGGTGTCTATGATAACAACCGAGGCCGACGGCTTGACGTGCTCTCCGAGGCACGGTTGGCAAACCCGAAAGGACATACACCAGAACGGTCCTCACAGTAGACGTGCGATAAAACTGAGTTCCTTTCTTTGTTTAAATCCTCTCATCTCGTTATTAACAGTTGTTTGTCATCTAAAACAATTCCGATAACTCTTAATAAGGAAAAGTAATGACAATTCATAGGAAAATTAAGTTTTATTGAGTACTGAAAAAAATAAGATGCATTGTGAACAGACGGATTTTTTCAAGGATATTTTAAAATAATTCTTTACTTTAGGGCCTGTTTCACTGGTTGCTGATAAAGTTATCTGAAGTATAAAAAAATATATTATTACTTATTTATTTTATTTATTTATTTTATTTATTTATAATAAGGACAACCAATGGTATACAGGAAGTTATAAGTTAACAAATTAGAACAGATAAATCCAATTACAGGTTATCACGGATAGTTATTAGTTTAAGAAATAGAATTTTTAAGAGCACTGACACTAGCATCAAGTACGTAATAATAATTAGATAAGGCTTACAATGAAACTAAACATAACAATGAAGATTTACCATATAAATTCAACTTATGAAAAAACTATCGCTCAGTTGCTTCCTGACCTGCGACACGCTCACACAGTATGGATCAAATGAGTTCTCTTTTCAAACATCATTAAAATCTTTAATTGATCGCACCAGGTATGAGTTCTGTCTATAATTAGAAGATGCACTTGGAATGTATAAAGGGGGATTATACCTAATACTCTTCGTAGGGACGTTAAATTTTAGTTTATTCAACAGATCCGAGCAATTAACTTCATTACGCATGATCTTTGTTAAAAATGTAACATCTGCTATTCTGCGACGGTTAGCAAGTGGTAAGATATGAAGCTCTTTGCACATATTTAGGTAGTTCCCTGAGTGATAAGGTAATTTCAATTTATAGCATAGGTATTTTATAAATCGCTTCTGTACGTTCTCAATTCGATCAATGTATCTTTCATAGCAAGGATTCCAAATCTGCGAAGCATATTCGAGATGACTCCGAACAAATGTGCAGTACAAAATCTTAAGGGTTTTAGCTTTTGTAAAACCGGTAGAGCACCGCATAATAAAACCAAGTGCTTTGGAGGCTTTAGCTACAATGTTATCAACATGTTCGTCGAAGATAAGCTTGGAGTCATGGAATATACCCAAATCTCGCACTACACTACATCTAGATATTAGTTGGTCATTTATTTTATATGAAGTAAAAAGATTGGAAAATTTGCGACTAAATGTGACAACAGAACATTTTTGCGGATTCAGATCAAGCATATTTATTTCACAATAGTCATTTAGACGTGACAAGTCAGCCTGGAGCAGATCCATATCAGCCCTCGACTCTATAGTAGCAAAAACCTTCATATCATCAGCAAAGCAGAGGAGGTGAGATGATTGAAAACAGGAGACTATGTCGTTTATGTAAATCGTAAACAATAGAGGGCCCAACAAAGACCCCTGGGGAACCCCACTAGGAATGGATACCCACGAGGATGAATAATTATTTAATACGACAGCTTGGGATCTGTTGCAGATATATGAAGAAAACCATCTCAAGAGGTCACCTCTGATGCCTGCATTGAAAAGCTTGTCCAACAGAATATTATGGTTTATCCGGTCAAAAGCCTTACTGTAATCCGTATACACGACATCCACTTGCTTGCCCATGTTCATGGACTCCGTCAGGAAATCGTTCAATAGAATAAGATTCGTAACTGTGGATCTCCCTTGCAGAAAACCGTGCTGGGTCGGGTTGAACGAGTTCCTCAAGGCCGCATAAACCTGACTATAAACAATGCAACAACCTGACAACAACAACCAACAACTAACAACCTGACTATAATAAATTGGATATAGGCCTATAATTGAGTATATCAGTTTTAGAACCCTTTTTATGGACAGGTGTAATATAAGCAGCCTTCCAAATCTGAGGAACAACGCAAGAAGCAAGAGATTTTTTGAACAATAAGGAAATGGGTATAGCAATCGTTTTGGCAAATTTTGTCAAAAGCTTAGGAGAAATTAAATCAGGCCCGGCAGACTTTGAGGGGTCTAGATTAAGAAGGTGTTTTTCAATTGTGTTAATATTCAATTATATTTTAGATATATCAGACACTATATTAGGATTAGGAGTATAGGAATATCTATTATTCGTCTTATCGTGGTTAAAAGATGAATAGAAAAAGGAAGAAAAAGCATTACATATGGTTTCTCCAGAATTTACAGTTATGTTTCCATACTTTAAGCTGCTAGGTATAGTATGAGAAGTAGAACGCTTTTTTATATAACTCCAAAAGTGTTTAGGATCGTTTTCGATAAATGATTCCGTAGATAAAATGTAGTTATTATAGCAAGGTTTTTCAAGGTTTGAGACTCTGTCCCGTAAAACTCTAAAAGTTAACTCGTCAGAAAGCCTGCCATACCGCTTGAACTTGCGAAAAAATTTTGATTTTTCTTTGATTAATTTTATAAGAGGTGGATTATACCACGGTGGATAGAAGTAGTTAGTGCTTCTTTTTTTGACTGGTATAAAATTCCTTTGCAACTCTAATAATTTATTACAGAAGTATGCGGTAGCTTCATCAGTTGATTTAGAGGCAAACACGCCTCCCCAATGAATACTCGATATATGTTCGTTAATTGAGTCATAGTCACCCCTATCATATAAATATCTATCACACGATGGCTGTTTGAGTGGCGCTAGCTCAATAAAGTTAGTATTTATGAAAAGAGCAGGGTGATAGGCATCGACAGGAACAAGAGGATCACAACACTCACTCACTATGACTACATCAGTGGAGAAGACTAAATCTAAAATTCTATCAAACCTATTACGAATCGTATTAAACTGCTTAAAATTCAATAAATGCATCTCATCGACGAGGAGGGTTTCATCGAAACTACGAACATTAGTTGGTACCAAACTATCATTCCGTGATACCCATTCTATGCCGCTAATATTAAAATCACCCACCAGCAAAAACTTATCCAAATAGCAATCCAGCACTATATTATTAAGTTTAGTTATAAAGTTCGACAGTTGAGATGTGAAAGAAAAGCCTTGATGTTGTTGACATAGATATAGGACACAGATATGAAGCTTAATGGGTTTCCCACTGGTTTGTTCACGAAGCGATAGCGTAACCCACAGATCCTCCGCCGATGATTGAAAATTAGGTTGCGAGGTAGTCGAAATATCTTTCCGCGTCGCTATAAGAACACCCCCTCCGCGAGTCTGTCCAGTAGTGTTATAATCACGATCACGGCGGAATACAATGTACTGATCGTGAAATAATTCAGAGTCCAATATGCCATCCATCAACCAAGTCTCCGTCAACAAAACAACATCCGGGCTATTAAGACAGATTTGACGATAAAAAGTATCTGTTTTCGTGCGAAGTCCTCTTACATTTTGATAATAAATATTAAGCTTATTCTTTAATGGAGCCATTGTGCAATGCTAATAATCAAATACAACTGAATAGCCATAGGCAATAAATTTATCATTAGCACAAAATTTAAAGACATCTCGAATAAATAAATTTTGGAATCAAGTTCTAATAAATAAATCCAACTAATAGTGATCGATTTCATTAAGAGCATAATGTATATACATATGTATGTAGTAAAACAGTGCACAAAATATGACAGAAACTGAAGGTAGTTAAACAAGCAATTATATTCAAAAATCATGCGAAAATAATAGTTACATTGCCGAACGTGTATTAGTGCGAGTGATAGAAATAACATACTCACAGCAGTGCGATCAAACAAAGCAGCGCGTATACAAAAGAATGACACAGCAATAAGCAAAGCATGGGTTGTAAACATTTTATCAATTACATTTAATCGAGAACCTGTTTTATCAAATATTATTAATGTCAAACAAAATATGAATGATGATGATGCATTTCGGCATAAAATATAGACTATGTTAGCTTGTTTAAATCATTATCTTTAGTAATAACAAATGATTTGGACGTATCATTCTTACGAATGTGTATCTTTCCATGCTTAACCCATACATATTTGTAACTATTTTGTTTTGCTAGCAATTTAGTCTTGTTAAGTAATGTTTTGCCGTGAGCGTTGAGATGATCGTTTACATATATTCGAGTGGATGTTCCTTGAAATCCCAGGTCGAGAGTAGACAGAGTTTTGCAGGCTCGAGCAGCAGCAACGAAATCTTCCTTTATATAACGGTTAAGAAAACTAACTATAATCGTTTTTTCTTTTGATTTATACATGGGTATTCGTGATATATAATTGATCTGAGTCATTGGAAATGAGAAATTCACTTTTCTACTAATTGTCTCCACGATGGTAAATAAGTTTTCTGTTTTGCTTAAGGGAACACCTTTTATTTCCACATTGTTTAGTCTGGATCGCTGGTCGCTGGCTATTAACTCTGCTTTAATCCCCTCCACATCACGTTGTTTGGTATGAACGGTGGTTTGAAGGCCTTCCAATCCTGTGATTCTTGATTCCAGATCTTTAATTTTATGTGAGAATTCTTCTACAAGGCCAGAATTGTATTCACAACAATGCCGTAACTCTTTAAGTTCGTCTTTAATGCTGTGAATATCCTCCGTAAGTGATGGTAAAATGGATAACTGTCGTTTTAAATCTCTAATCTCATTAAGTACAACTTGAAGTGAAGCCTGCTCCGCAGTTGAAGGTGAAGGTGATGTAATTCGACATGATGGACACTTCCATGCTGCTCTTCTATCAGCACCTAATTTCCTCCACCCAGCTTCAGATATGCTTGCACAGCCGAAGTCTAGTTGTTTTTTACAGGAGGCACACTGAACACCATCGCTAACATTTTCGTCGCAGAAAGCGCACTTCATTGCGTTGGTATAAATAAATCTTAATATGACCGAAGGTTGTGAACAACTGAAGAAGGTATTACGTCACGTTGATGCGTGCTTTGTCGTCGAGTGCTCACAGCTGACTGTATAAATTACAAGAGCCCGCAACGTATTACTTTCATAGTGTTTTTGGAGATTGTTCGAGACTCATAAAACAATATTATCAACAGGCGTTATTAGAGGACCAATCCCTTCCCGAGGCTGAATTATCGCGCGCTCGCCTGCGTCTCGCTCAGCGGATACCCGACACGCTGTATATGGTGGCGGCAGCGCGACGACAGCATGACGCCGACGGTAAGTACTGTAGAACTGAGATGATCATTGGAACATGTCTGAACATGTTCTTAGACTTAAAAAATAAATAAATGTGTGCGTCTCGGGACGCCCGACAGAAGTGATAACTTAAATTAATCTAAGTTGAACGGTGATAGTTTTAGGTTGAATAGTCACTGTCAATACTATATGTCTATCTAACACTAAAAATTAGAGTAGAGAGAGAGAAGCGTCTGCTGTTTTCTTTTTTTGTCCGAAATACAAAAAAAAATACTAAAAATAGTGAGAGAAAGGAAAACCAGACAGACTGGTGCCGTTACGCGTTTTGTAAGGAAGGGGCTTACTCTCCCATAAGAAGTTATCATTTCAATATAAATAACTTTTTACGTGTTCATATCTGAAGAAAAAATTATAATCTTGTTGATTCAAATCTGTATCAAAATCCATTTCGATTTTCATTTGATTTTGTGCTAAATATTACAATAAAAAATATCTCAAGGAAAACTTGTGTGTCGTAAGTAATTCTAAGAAACGTATATCCGGCTCGGAGGGGACCAATAATTTTTTGACGGTTTTAATAGAGGATCTTGTATATATCCAGTAGTGCAGTATTTATGATATCACTACTGTTATGGGACCGTCTTTAAGATACTAATTTTCCTATAATTCACTTTCTGTTAAAAAAATGTGGTAGTATTGAGACTAAAAAGAAGTTCAACATCTATGGGTGAAACATTTGTCGTGCGGTGACCGGCAGAGGACAATAGTCCCAACCTTTTCTTTGCCCACGTGTCTTAAAAGGCTACTAAAGCCATAGTGGTCAGGAAAACTGCACACCGACCGGAATAGTGATGGGCAGCAGCGTCATCATATAGTATACAACACACTGAACTCGCCGACCCGCTTTCTGAGCGTGACGAGTATTGGCGAACCCGATCAAAGATGATGAGAAGGCTTACATTCGCCAGCGGATATTCACGGAGTGATAGGTGGTGGTGCGTAAAAGATAGGGGGGATAAGATATTTCAACAGTGTATTGTTTATTACAGGCGCGAGCGCGGGCGCGGAGGGCGCGCGCGCGTGCGTGTCGGCGCGCACGCTGGCGGCGCTGCGCGCGCGCGCGGCCGAGCTGCGCGCCGCCGCGCCCGCCCAGCGCGCGCTGCGCCTGCACGCGCCCGACACCGGCCTCGTGCGCCGCCAGGTGGGGGGAGCTATATCATTACAGGCGAGCTGCGCGCCGCCGCGCCCGCCCAGCGCGCGCTGCGCCTGCACGCGCCCGACGCCGGCCTCGTGCGCCGCCAGGTGGGGGGAGCTATATCATTACAGGCGAGCTGCGCGCCGCCGCGCCCGCCCAGCGCGCGCTGCGCCTGCACGCGCCCGACACCGGCCTCGTGCGCCGCCAGGTGGGGGGAGCTATATCATTACAGGCGAGCTGCGCGCCGCCGCGCCCGCCCAGCGCGCGCTGCGCCTGCACGCGCCCGACACCGGCCTCGTGCGCCGCCAGGTGGGGGGAGCTATATCATTACAGGCGAGCTGCGCGCCGCCGCGCCCGCCCAGCGCGCGCTGCGCCTGCACGCGCCCGACACCGGCCTCGTGCGCCGCCAGGTGGGGGGAGCTATATCATTACAGGCGAGCTGCGCGCCGCCGCGCCCGCCCAGCGCGCGCTGCGCCTGCACGCGCCCGACACCGGCCTCGTGCGCCGCCAGGTGGGGGGAGCTATATCATTACAGGCGAGCTGCGCGCCGCCGCGCCCGCCCAGCGCGCGCTGCGCCTGCACGCGCCCGACACCGGCCTCGTGCGCCGCCAGGTGGGGGGAGCTATATCATTACAGGCGAGCTGCGCGCCGCCGCGCCCGCCCAGCGCGCGCTGCGCCTGCACGCGCCCGACGCCGGCCTCGTGCGCCGCCAGGTGGGGGGAGCTATATCATTACAGGCGAGCTGCGCGCCGCCGCGCCCGCCCAGCGCGCGCTGCGCCTGCACGCGCCCGACACCGGCCTCGTGCGCCGCCAGGTGGGGGGAGCTATATCATTACAGGCGAGCTGCGCGCCGCCGCGCCCGCCCAGCGCGCGCTGCGCCTGCACGCGCCCGACACCGGCCTCGTGCGCCGCCAGGTGGGGGGAGCTATATCATTACAGGCGAGCTGCGCGCCGCCGCGCCCGCCCAGCGCGCGCTGCGCCTGCACGCGCCCGACACCGGCCTCGTGCGCCGCCAGGTGGGGGGAGCTATATCATTACAGGCGAGCTGCGCGCCGCCGCGCCCGCCCAGCGCGCGCTGCGCCTGCACGCGCCCGACACCGGCCTCGTGCGCCGCCAGGTGGGGGGAGCTATATCATTACAGGCGAGCTGCGCGCCGCCGCGCCCGCCCAGCGCGCGCTGCGCCTGCACGCGCCCGACACCGGCCTCGTGCGCCGCCAGGTGGGGGGAGCTATATCATTACAGGCGAGCTGCGCGCCGCCGCGCCCGCCCAGCGCGCGCTGCGCCTGCACGCGCCCGACGCCGGCCTCGTGCGCCGCCAGGTGGGGGGAGCTATATCATTACAGGCGAGCTGCGCGCCGCCGCGCCCGCCCAGCGCGCGCTGCGCCTGCACGCGCCCGACGCCGGCCTCGTGCGCCGCCAGGTGGGGGGAGCTATATCATTACAGGCGAGCTGCGCGCCGCCGCGCCCGCCCAGCGCGCGCTGCGCCTGCACGCGCCCGACGCCGGCCTCGTGCGCCGCCAGGTGGGGGGAGCTATATCATTACAGGCGAGCTGCGCGCCGCCGCGCCCGCCCAGCGCGCGCTGCGCCTGCACGCGCCCGACACCGGCCTCGTGCGCCGCCAGGTGGGGGGAGCTATATCATTACAGGCGAGCTGCGCGCCGCCGCGCCCGCCCAGCGCGCGCTGCGCCTGCACGCGCCCGACGCCGGCCTCGTGCGCCGCCAGGTGGGGGGAGCTATATCATTACAGGCGAGCTGCGCGCCGCCGCGCCCGCCCAGCGCGCGCTGCGCCTGCACGCGCCCGACGCCGGCCTCGTGCGCCGCCAGGTGGGG
Organism: Euphydryas editha; assembly: GCA_036937285.1. Lineage (NCBI taxonomy): Eukaryota > Metazoa > Arthropoda > Insecta > Lepidoptera > Nymphalidae > Euphydryas > Euphydryas editha. Next base: position 978,948 of record JAUPFZ010000029.1, read on the forward strand.
GGAGCTATATCATTACAGGCGAGCTGCGCGCCGCCGCGCCCGCCCAGCGCGCGCTGCGCCTGCACGCGCCCGACACCGGCCTCGTGCGCCGCCAGGTGGGGGGAGCTATATCATTACAGGCGAGCTGCGCGCCGCCGCGCCCGCCCAGCGCGCGCTGCGCCTGCACGCGCCCGACACCGGCCTCGTGCGCCGCCAGGTGGGGGGAGCTATATCATTACAGGCGAGCTGCGCGCCGCCGCGCCCGCCCAGCGCGCGCTGCGCCTGCACGCGCCCGACGCCGGCCTCGTGCGCCGCCAGGTGGGGGGAGCTATATCATTACAGGCGAGCTGCGCGCCGCCGCGCCCGCCCAGCGCGCGCTGCGCCTGCACGCGCCCGACACCGGCCTCGTGCGCCGCCAGGTGGGGGGAGCTATATCATTACAGGCGAGCTGCGCGCCGCCGCGCCCGCCCAGCGCGCGCTGCGCCTGCACGCGCCCGACACCGGCCTCGTGCGCCGCCAGGTGGGGGGAGCTATATCATTACAGGCGAGCTGCGCGCCGCCGCGCCCGCCCAGCGCGCGCTGCGCCTGCACGCGCCCGACACCGGCCTCGTGCGCCGCCAGGTGGGGGGAGCTATATCATTACAGGCGAGCTGCGCGCCGCCGCGCCCGCCCAGCGCGCGCTGCGCCTGCACGCGCCCGACACCGGCCTCGTGCGCCGCCAGGTGGGGGGAGCTATATCATTACAGGCGAGCTGCGCGCCGCCGCGCCCGCCCAGCGCGCGCTGCGCCTGCACGCGCCCGACACCGGCCTCGTGCGCCGCCAGGTGGGGGGAGCTATATCATTACAGGCGAGCTGCGCGCCGCCGCGCCCGCCCAGCGCGCGCTGCGCCTGCACGCGCCCGACGCCGGCCTCGTGCGCCGCCAGGTGGGGGGAGCTATATCATTACAGGCGAGCTGCGCGCCGCCGCGCCCGCCCAGCGCGCGCTGCGCCTGCACGCGCCCGACGCCGGCCTCGTGCGCCGCCAGGTGGGGGGAGCTATATCATTACAGGCGAGCTGCGCGCCGCCGCGCCCGCCCAGCGCGCGCTGCGCCTGCACGCGCCCGACGCCGGCCTCGTGCGCCGCCAGGTGGGGGGAGCTATATCATTACAGGCGAGCTGCGCGCCGCCGCGCCCGCCCAGCGCGCGCTGCGCCTGCACGCGCCCGACACCGGCCTCGTGCGCCGCCAGGTGGGGGGAGCTATATCATTACAGGCGAGCTGCGCGCCGCCGCGCCCGCCCAGCGCGCGCTGCGCCTGCACGCGCCCGACGCCGGCCTCGTGCGCCGCCAGGTGGGGGGAGCTATATCATTACAGGCGAGCTGCGCGCCGCCGCGCCCGCCCAGCGCGCGCTGCGCCTGCACGCGCCCGACGCCGGCCTCGTGCGCCGCCAGGTGGGGGGAGCTATATCATTACAGGCGAGCTGCGCGCCGCCGCGCCCGCCCAGCGCGCGCTGCGCCTGCACGCGCCCGACACCGGCCTCGTGCGCCGCCAGGTGGGGGGGGCTATATCATTACAGGCGAGCTGCGCGCCGCCGCGCCCGCCCAGCGCGCGCTGCGCCTGCACGCGCCCGACACCGGCCTCGTGCGCCGCCAGGTGGGGGGAGCTATATCATTACAGGCGAGCTGCGCGCCGCCGCGCCCGCCCAGCGCGCGCTGCGCCTGCACGCGCCCGACACCGGCCTCGTGCGCCGCCAGGTGGGGGGAGCTATATCATTACAGGCGAGCTGCGCGCCGCCGCGCCCGCCCAGCGCGCGCTGCGCCTGCACGCGCCCGACACCGGCCTCGTGCGCCGCCAGGTGGGGGGAGCTATATCATTACAGGCGAGCTGCGCGCCGCCGCGCCCGCCCAGCGCGCGCTGCGCCTGCACGCGCCCGACACCGGCCTCGTGCGCCGCCAGGTGGGGGGAGCTATATCATTACAGGCGAGCTGCGCGCCGCCGCGCCCGCCCAGCGCGCGCTGCGCCTGCACGCGCCCGACACCGGCCTCGTGCGCCGCCAGGTGGGGGGAGCTATATCATTACAGGCGAGCTGCGCGCCGCCGCGCCCGCCCAGCGCGCGCTGCGCCTGCACGCGCCCGACACCGGCCTCGTGCGCCGCCAGGTGGGGGGAGCTATATCATTACAGGCGAGCTGCGCGCCGCCGCGCCCGCCCAGCGCGCGCTGCGCCTGCACGCGCCCGACGCCGGCCTCGTGCGCCGCCAGGTGGGGGGAGCTATATCATTACAGGCGAGCTGCGCGCCGCCGCGCCCGCCCAGCGCGCGCTGCGCCTGCACGCGCCCGACGCCGGCCTCGTGCGCCGCCAGGTGGGGGGAGCTATATCATTACAGGCGAGCTGCGCGCCGCCGCGCCCGCCCAGCGCGCGCTGCGCCTGCACGCGCCCGACGCCGGCCTCGTGCGCCGCCAGGTGGGGGGAGCTATATCATTACAGGCGAGCTGCGCGCCGCCGCGCCCGCCCAGCGCGCGCTGCGCCTGCACGCGCCCGACACCGGCCTCGTGCGCCGCCAGGTGGGGGGAGCTATATCATTACAGGCGAGCTGCGCGCCGCCGCGCCCGCCCAGCGCGCGCTGCGCCTGCACGCGCCCGACACCGGCCTCGTGCGCCGCCAGGTGGGGGGAGCTATATCATTACAGGCGAGCTGCGCGCCGCCGCGCCCGCCCAGCGCGCGCTGCGCCTGCACGCGCCCGACGCCGGCCTCGTGCGCCGCCAGGTGGGGGGAGCTATATCATTACAGGCGAGCTGCGCGCCGCCGCGCCCGCCCAGCGCGCGCTGCGCCTGCACGCGCCCGACGCCGGCCTCGTGCGCCGCCAGGTGGGGGGAGCTATATCATTACAGGCGAGCTGCGCGCCGCCGCGCCCGCCCAGCGCGCGCTGCGCCTGCACGCGCCCGACACCGGCCTCGTGCGCCGCCAGGTGGGGGGAGCTATATCATTACAGGCGAGCTGCGCGCCGCCGCGCCCGCCCAGCGCGCGCTGCGCCTGCACGCGCCCGACACCGGCCTCGTGCGCCGCCAGGTGGGGGGAGCTATATCATTACAGGCGAGCTGCGCGCCGCCGCGCCCGCCCAGCGCGCGCTGCGCCTGCACGCGCCCGACACCGGCCTCGTGCGCCGCCAGGTGGGGGGAGCTATATCATTACAGGCGAGCTGCGCGCCGCCGCGCCCGCCCAGCGCGCGCTGCGCCTGCACGCGCCCGACACCGGCCTCGTGCGCCGCCAGGTGGGGGGAGCTATATCATTACAGGCGAGCTGCGCGCCGCCGCGCCCGCCCAGCGCGCGCTGCGCCTGCACGCGCCCGACACCGGCCTCGTGCGCCGCCAGGTGGGGGGAGCTATATCATTACAGGCGAGCTGCGCGCCGCCGCGCCCGCCCAGCGCGCGCTGCGCCTGCACGCGCCCGACGCCGGCCTCGTGCGCCGCCAGGTGGGGGGAGCTATATCATTACAGGCGAGCTGCGCGCCGCCGCGCCCGCCCAGCGCGCGCTGCGCCTGCACGCGCCCGACGCCGGCCTCGTGCGCCGCCAGGTGGGGGGAGCTATATCATTACAGGCGAGCTGCGCGCCGCCGCGCCCGCCCAGCGCGCGCTGCGCCTGCACGCGCCCGACGCCGGCCTCGTGCGCCGCCAGGTTGGGGGGGGGGGAGCAGCGCGACCGGACAGACAGACAGGAGACCGCGATGAGCTGCATCATTCTGTTCTCTTATATTTACGCGAATTTTACTCACTCGGTCACTGGACTCAGCCCCCCGAGATCATGAACGCTATAAAAGGTCGAAACGTCGGGAAATATTTTAATTGAAAAATCGTAAAACTGGTAAAAAAAATTTAAACAAATAAACGCGATAAAATCTGATTTACAATATTAATTAAATGAGCTATATCATTGCTCGTCTCGGTTCTATTGTCTCTGTCTCCTGTCGCAGGCACGTGTTGCGGATGCGACCCGCCGCCATCAGGATTAATGTTGAATATTTAATACAATCAAATGTACAAATTATCTATCTTATATTTAATGCTAATATCGTAAAAATCTATTAACTGAGTGATTAGCGTTCTTCAATGGCTACCGCTGTAGCTATAACTCTGAATTAAAAATTACATTTGATAATAAAAATCTATAAAACAAAGCAATAAAATAAATTATCCTGAAAACTAAAAACAAGTTCTTCCGGAACTTGTTTCCAGTTTGTTCCAGAACTCGCAGACATATATCTGTTGTTAGAGGCTAATTTTACTGATCGCGGGCAGAGCCAGGGGCTATATATGTATATTACATGTTTGTGATGTAACGACATATAGTCGGGAGTGGTCAGCGACCGTCTGTCGCTAGTCGTTTCGATCACCAGACACGTGTTAGTCTAGGACATACACGTGTGTGTCGTTCTCTGGACACATTGTGTCGTGTGTCCTGAGCTCGACGCAACATGCTAATACAGTTTGTATTCCCGCAGATCGCGCTGCGCGCGGTCCGCGAGATGTCGCTGCCGGACTCGTGCGCCGAACTGCTGCTGAGCGACGCGGACGTGCCGTCCGACAGGTACTGTTACTGTTACCGTCACCGTTATTGTCACTTACTATCACTGTTACCGTCACTCACTGTTACTATCACTGATACTGTCACTGTTACTATTACTTACCGTCACTGTCACTGTTACTATCACTGTAACCGTCACTGTTACTATCACTGTAACCGTCACTGTTACTGTCACTGTACCATTACTATTACTGTCACTGTTGCTATCACTGTTACCTTCACTGTTATTGTTTCACCCCAGCGGTCCGCGAGCTGCCGCTGCTAGGTTCGGCTGCTGAGCCAGGTACTGTTATAACGGTTTCACATTGGCACAGTGGCTCACCCGTAAGCGATTGGTAGTATTTTTATGGTTGTTTTAATAGCTTTTATATACAACTGTCATAAAGGTTTCATAATAGTATTATAATGATGCTCCAATGGTGTCCCAGTTAAACAGCAAATTTATTACAGTAAACATAACATACCTTAGTAACTAATTAAAAAAAATTACTAATTTTATAGTATACCTGCCCATTTCTGCTTATAATTAAAATTCTTATGTATGTAGGAAAAATTCGAAAAACTTCTTTCGCTGTATAATATATCTTTATTGCCAAAAACAAAAATCATACATTGAAAATAAACACTATTGTTCTCTGCACTGAGCATAGCTTGTACCGCAGAGGACCAGAACAAGATCAATAATATACATAAAACCAGCTATTATTAATACAAACTATACAATACAAAACTATGAACAAATATATGAGTTTTAAGCCAGACAACATAAATGACATAAATGACGGTATTACAACAATTATGATGGTGGTAATACCGTCACCTCCCGGTGGGAGGGATGCCCTATGCCGCGCTCCCGGCTGCATGGGTACCACCATCTTACTTGTTTTTTCCGTGAAACAGCTTTGATCTGTTTCGGAGAGAAGGGCAAGACAGGCAGTGTAATTACTGGCACCGAGACTTTAACACCTTATGTCTCTGGATAGGCAACACATAGATGAGTTGCCTGGGCTAGTTCCAGGTAAACTAGTTTATGTTCATAGGCGACGTCAACCACTTACCATCAGGTGGAACGTCTGTCAGTTTGCCTATTCACTTAACATGAAAAAAAAAATAAGCAAAACTATATTCAAACAACCGACACCGTGTAAAACCTGTATCTCGATGCAAACGTTACGTTGCAGGGAGGGCAGCGCGGAGTGGGAGGGGCGTGAGGGGAGAGAGGGGCGTGCCAACACATCCGCCTCCAGGAGCGACGGAGACGACGACTGCTGCAGGTTGGTGATTATTGTTGCAGGTTAAATGTCCCACTGCTGGTCGAGGTCGTTGAAGGGGAAGAGTTGGAACTTAAAGTCGCCACAATTCTTGATTTTCTTTAATATAATTCGTTGAGCGTAATATGATTTTTCAGTCACCACTTGAAGAACTCGACCTAATTTGTCGAATTTTGACCTGAATGGTTAGCGTTACTTAATAAAATGATAGTATTTCATTAAATTTTTCATGCCTTTCTCACCTAGTTGCTTAATTTCCAAAAATATTGTGATGGGTTGACTTGCTATGCACCGTCTAAAAGCCAAAGATCAATTTGATAAGCGCCATCTATTGGCCGACCTATGTCTAACAATGAGCAAAAGGCAGGTGACGTTGGACGAGAAATCCACGAAAGTGAAGACCTACTCGACTTGGTAACCAGGACGAGACGTTCCTTCCACTACTGAACTACCCTATTTGGCCCACCGAGCCTAAATTGATCTCGGGGCTGATGACCCCCAGGTGAGGAAATAGCCCGCCATAGAGGTCCATAAACTCCGCACCCGACTGATCCCGGTCCGTCAGGAGAGCCATCACAAACGAACAAAGGTATCTTCTGCTCTGTACGAGAAATGTTGGCTCTTGATCCACACGCTACCCCACTGCGGATAGCCGGTCAATTTCCCTACCTAGAATAACGATCGGGTGCCTATGATAATAACCGGTTTTACATTCTCTCCGAAGCACAGTGCGGACACAAATAATTGTTTTTAATTAAGGTTTTTTTTTCACTCAGATCCGGTTCCGGTTCGTTACGTTGTGTTTCCGGAGGATCTTCGACCATTGCATCTCTCGGTATGTTTTATTATAAGAAATACTAGCTTTCCGCCCGCGGCTTCGCCCGCGTGGGATTCGGTTATATCGCGCCACATGGTAAGCGCGCCGCCGCTTACCGCCCGACACGCCCCCCCCCTTTCCCTGTGCACGCTTTTTTTGTCTTTGTCTTAAACAATTGAACAATCTTACATGATTTTATGTTTGATAATAAGAAACATTCATACAAATTTTCGTCCCCTATGTCCTTTCCTAAGTTCAATTCTATCTTCATACCAAATTTCATCAATATCGGTTCAGTGGTTTAGGCGTGAAAGCGTAACAGACAGACAGAGTTACTTTCGCATTTATATGTTAAGTGGGGATATATTTTTAAGTGCCTTTTTAGGGTTCCGTAAGCAAATGCGCCAGCGAAATACTACTATTACTAAGGATCTGCTTCAACTGCTACTGATAAAGTATCTGACAGTCTGTCCCAAAAATTACGCAAGATTTGAATTAAATAGAAAACACAGTATTGAGTTTTTTTTTATTGTTATTTTTTTTTTTTATTGAATTATGAAGTAAATAGGATAAGATAGGATTATTTATTCAATTATTATATTATTAGTTTTACTGTTTTATATAAAATTATTTGTTCACAAAATCCTAATTAAATTGAATAATTGAATAATAATAAATATTAATAAAATTTAATATATTAATTATAATTATAAATTATTTAATATATTAATTTTAATTATAAATAATAAAAATTTAAAGTTAAAATAATAATAATAATAATCATTAATCATAATAAATAATCAATTAATTATAAATTAAATAATTGAATAATAATAATAATAAATACTAATAATAATCATTAATGACGATAAATTAATTATTATTATTCATTAAATAATAAGATTATACTTTATAGTGATTTTGTACACGATAATCAATGTACAAGTTCACGCCAAAAATACAGAAATCGAACCCGCGACCTTATTAGGTCGACAAATGAAATTTTCATCTGAGTACGTTATATTCGCTTACGCGAACCAAACGATAGCTTGAATTTTTTTGTTACAGCGACATCTAGTGAGCGTTATGGTAAATAGTGATTACTAAAAAAAAAGATACTGCAACAGTTTTTGTTTTACCGAAAAAGTAACTTAATTTATGCTCATATAAAATCTACTAGCTATGGCCCGCGGTTTCACCCGCGTTAATTTGAGGGAAAAACGTACTTAAATATTTTCAAATAAATGGTCGCAAGCGTTACTACCGAGCAAGGGTTCTCAGGTTTGATTCCTGGGTCGTTCAACGTATTATTGAGTTTATTTTCGAAAATTCTAAGTAAAAGAGTGATGTTATATTTACTTTAAAAGTGGAACTATAGTTAAAAAATATGTCGAGAAGAGAAATAATAAAAGACGCAACGGAAGCTCTCAAAAAAGGTTATTTTTTCCCGTTTCGTGTAACATTTTTTTATTAATGCTCAGCCACTATTCATCGTAACGTGATATTATATAGCCTAAAGCCTTCCTCGGTAAACGGGGTATCCAACACATAAATAATTTTTCAATTTGAACCAGTAGTTGCTGAGATTAGCGCTTTCAAACAAACAAGCAAACAAACTCTTCAGCTTTATAATATTATATAAAATTATATAAAATCTATTATTGTAATATTATTTTATTAAGGTCATAGACAATATTATTCTTTAGTTGACCAATATTTTATAAAATAAAATATCGTGCAAATGATCTCTACCACTTTGCTGGCACATCTCTTGTCTGTCTTGTCGAAATTGACCATTTTCCATAAATGTTGGTCCCGATTACAAGTGGTCTCCTACCTCACACTTCTCACGGTGGTGGGGACACGCTCGTGTGGTTCTGCTGTGCCATATCTGTGCCTGAACCTTGTAACAAATATGTATTGTTAAGCGGTTCAATGGCACGGAACCCTCTTAGTGCTGCAGTTAGACGACATGTTTTTATAATTAACTCGTTTTCTTAACAGATAACAATCAACGCGCCGGAACGTGTAGAAGGGAGCTTCCGGCGCGACCGTTGGATACGCATCATAGGTAACAATATGTGTCCGGCTTCAATATACCGTCCTTGAAAGAGGAGGGAAATGTGCTATATTTGTTATTAAGTAACGTATGAAAATAAAACTTTTTTGAAGTGAAACTTCTTTAGAATCGTTGTGATTTGAAACGGGATGCGACGGAAAAAACGACAGGTAAGAGACACAAATACAAAAATGTGTAGGAGAGAATGAGATAGTATGATGTCGCGTATCCTAGCACCGCGTAAACAACGCGTAAATAAGTAATAGAATGTTTAACTATTAATATTAATAAATTTAATTGAGTTTGACAAAGATGTTTCACTTCTGACGTGTGTACTCCGTACACACGACATTTTTTTTTAAGTTAAACTTTGTCTTAATGAACGAGCTAATCTGCTTGTGTTTATTGCATAAAACCGTCCACTGCGACTCTACAGATGCACATGGCTCAGAATTTCTTCGCAAACATTCCAAATTCTATTACTATTCTATATACTAGGTTAGGTCACGACGTTGGAAATTAACTTTATGACGCTAATCCGTGTAGATGTAACGAATATGATACTTGAGTTCGAGGTGACCGCGCGACTTCTAAGCATTTTACCAATAAGGCTACTTCGCCACTGGTGTAAAAGTCAAATTTTGTGTTATTTGGGCAGAATTTGAAAGTTGTAAGAGTTTTTTTTTTTTTTCAAATTGACGGGTTTCTTAATGCTATTATGTGGAAGATTTAAAACCCTAAATGAGTACTACATCTACATGGGGTGGCATCTTGTATGTGTAGTGTAAGTTAAAAGATTTGAACTATTGTAATCGCCCACGGAGACTTCCAGGCAAAGGGCAATTAAAAGAAAATTTCGATATTGTATCCACAAATCACTAATCTATTTGGTATTAACTCAGATTAATTTAGATAAATCTGTAATAATAATGATTGAAATAATCTTTTATTCTTTTAAAGAAATGATAATTGATATAAATAATGGTTTTAGTAAATTAATAAAACTGATTCGAACTAAATAGTTTAAAATGTAACTGGAAGTTTAATTGATCAAGTATCAAATGTTAATGGGTGAACTAACATTTGGGTCATTGTCCTCTGTTCCAGCTTTAATATCGATATTATAATTAATATAGTTTACTCATTTGTGTCCGAGAATAGTTAGGTTTCTATAACAGAATCGCTGGAGGGATCCTGTTGCCTGCAGATCCGGGACCCTCCAATTAAAGCGGCTGAAGGCTCCCGCAGGGGTTTAGTACGGTATTGCACTCCCAAAGTGCCGAGTCCGACATAGGTATAGGACTGCGAACCCGGGCGTCCTGGATAGCATCCGTAAATGGATTCCCCTGCGATAAAAAAAAAAGGTTTCTATAACGGAACCTAATACTAAGACTCCGTTTTTGAAATATTTACAGATTATTTATCACTATGACCGCTATAACGTCAAATAATAGAAATAGAATAAAGCTTATAATAAAAAGATGTCCTCATAAAAGAAATATAGTGGTGTTTTACAATATTTACTATATGATATGTCCAGGAGCGGCAGCTGGTCGCGCGCGCGTCTCTCCGCAGCGGTTCCAGATGTAGCGATGGCGCCCAACGCGAACACGCACCTGCTGACCGCGAGAGACTACCCCCACCCGCACCCGCACCCCCACCCCCATCCCCACCCGCTACACGTGCACGGCTCCGGTGAGTACCACCACTTGTAGCACCTCACAATACAATAAATATTTATTCAGCAAAACGCATAAGAAACAAAATTAAAAATAATGTGATTGAACTAATGGCAATACCTACATTTAGATTTATGGAAAACAAAGATCTAGTGTTGAATGAAAAGGCCACTCCTCAGTACAATGTCATAGTGCACATAATTACAGCGCTGATTTTCAGGCACAACCTTAGATGTGACGTCACCGCCCGACTGACAAATATGAATTATCTAAAAATAATTATACAGGTGACCGGTTTCTATGTATATGTATGAAAAAAAAACCTAGCATTTTTCAAAGTTTTACATGATCTCAATATACTTAGCTACTCTGCTTGCGTTTATTGCATACAACCATCCCGCGCACAAGTTAAATTTGATCCGGAAACTCGTACACAAAACGGAAAATTATGGAGTGTGTCCAGTAATATCCCATCCCTATGTTGCTACAGAACTGGTGGGAGTGTTGCAGCTGGACTTGGGAGACGGCGCCACGCACACGCCCAGGCCCGGTCAGTGTTAACCCATGTTAATTGTAAAAAAAATTGTATTGTGTACTGTATCAGCCTGTGAACAACTCAATCCTGGGCGAACGCCTCTTCCCTATATAAAAGAAGAATTAGAACTTAATTCACCACGCTGCTCTATGTGGGTTAGCAGATAATTTTTCTAGCATGAGGAACGGCTTTACGTGCTCTACAAGCTACGGCGGGGAGACCCGCAAGTACATACACTCAGAGCGGAAACAAATATTTGCACAAATACAAATATCTACTTCGGGCGGAAATCGAACCCGCGACCGTGGCTCACAGATTAATAATACATCATATGAAATAGATTTTTATTTACGATTGATATTTTATTGTGAATTGAATAAATATGTTCGTTTGTCATCGCCAGGCTCCCGCGCCCAGCGCGCCGCGCGCCAGCTCCGCGACCACGCGCAGGTATGGCACGGGGGGGGCGCAGGGGGCGCAGGGGGCCCAGGAGCCGTGCATTCATTACGCTATGTTTTTAGCAACTTTTTACCCACCTCCCCCTAGTCATATGTGGTAAGGTTTTAGATTTTCCTCCAAGAAAGAAAGAGATTGGAGTTTAATCTACCACGCTGCTCCACTGTTGGCGGATAATTTCCCTTTTGATTAAAAGTCTATACAGGATTTTATCGCGTTTATTAAAAACTTTACAGTTTAACAATATTTTAAATTAAATTATTTCCCGACGTTTCGGACCCTTTACAGCGTCCATGATCTCGGGGGACTGAGGTGGTGGGTGTACGAATAATGAATAATTATTCGGACACCCAATAAATGAGTAAAATTTGCCTAAATATAAGAGAACAGTAGGATAATTTCCCTATCATGAGAAACGATCACCATCACGTGTCTGATATAACAACCGGGACCGATGGTTTTACGTGCTCTCCGAAGAACGGTGGGGAGAACATAAACCGAGACCAGAAAAAAATATTTGCATATCTTATAAAAATTTGTCCTGAACAAGAATCGAATTAGCGACCGAATACACCAGAAGATTGTCTTATTTATATAATACTATAAGGACGCAACGGAAGCTCTCAAAAAAGATATTTTTTCCCATATTTATTTTTCTTTCTTCTTCTTTCCCGTTTTTTTATTTCTTATTATTGCTCAGACCCTATCAGTCTTAGCGTGATGTTATTTAGCCTATAGCCTTTCTCGGTAAATGGGCTATCCAACACAAAAAGAATTTTTCAATTCGAATCGGTAGTTCCTGAGATTAGCGCGTTCAAACAAACAAACAAACTCTTCAGCTTTATAATATTAGTATAGAATAGCGGCCCGCCCCGGCTTCGCACGGGTCTTTAACTAAAATTTTAAAAATTATACATTTATATTTTTTATCACCTACACCTGCGTCGATACTGGAAAATATTTTATAATAGACGGATTGAGTGACATTTATTATATCTATATACATACATACATACATACATATATATGTATATAGATAGTACGGATGAAACGTTTGAACTGTTTTTTTTATTAATTATTTTCTCATTGATGAATACCATATTTTAATAAGTATTATTCCCGACGAAGACAAATCCAAAAACACAAAAATCATAAAAATCGTTCCACTCGTTCTCGAGTTATAAACGGTGTAACTAATACGACTTTATATATATATATATATATATATATATATATATATATATATATATATATATATATATATATATATATATATATATATATATATAGATTACAACTTAAATAGCTATAACCATCCAACTTTGTACAATCAACAAACAAATAACGACCAAATATTTTAAATTTTAACAACGAACAAACAATCAAGACCGTAGTACCCTAAAGTATTTAATTATATACAAAATAGAAAAACAGATTTTTAAATACGGGCGAGTGTCATTCTTTTGGCCGAAGTTTTGGTCAGCGCGATTCAGAAAATTATCTGCGCCATCTATCGTATAATTGTAGAATATCGTTTTTATATTTAGTGACATTTAACATAATTAATATTTAACATAATAGTATATTAATTGAAAATTATGTTTATCTAAAATATTAAAACGATTTCTATTCCTATCCGACATATTTAGTAAACTTTTAAGTTTAACAAAATAATAACTCAAATATAAGTTTTGTGAGTTTTAAAGATTCCTTAGACCAGATGGCGTTGGCGGCGTAGGTACCTATTTCTATTTTCTTAAATATTTATTTTTAAATTTAATTACAATGAAACAAAAACTAAATTATACTGTGAGTTATTTCTAATTTTTATGTATTAAAGTTATTAACATTGGTTTTGTACTTTTTACGTGATACGTGATCAGAGAAAAACACGATAAGAGATGGCGTTGATACAAAAAAATACGCGCTATTGAAATTTATTCTTGATGATATATAGTGTATTAATAAAACTGAGGTTTTAACAGATTTATTATTTGTATAGATTGTTAATGTATAACAAAAACAATTTGATAATTATTTAACTTTGTTGCTAGCGCCATCTAGTGTTGGCTGTCTGTAATGTGCACGTGAAAATATGTCTGTGAAGAACCGACACTGCGTTTTATAATAGGTGTGAATAGATTACATTTCGGGCCACTTTCAACTAATGAACTTCGACTTTTGGTTTCGCAGAAATATCTGACGGATAAAGTGGAGTTTGATTGTAAAACAGAATCTGAAACTTATCAGCGACCGGTGAAACTGGTCCATTCCATCTTCGTTAATATTTTTTATAAATTTTTATCGAACTAATCTTGCCTGCTGTTCCACTGTGGGGAAATTCGGTGACCTAAATAGATCTCCTCCCAGCAGTGGGACACGCTATGTCCGGTAGTAATCGCGAGCTGTTGTTGCAGAGCGGCTGCTCGCGGCGCGACTCCGACGAGCTGCGAGCGGCCATCGAGCTGTCCGTCATGCGCGGTGAGTGTCCGTCTGCCTGTCCGTCCGTTCATCTGACCGTCAGTCAGTCTGTCCGCCTGCCCGTCTGTCACCTTCATCGGCTTTCTGGCCGACTCCCCTATTGACTCCCTTACCGACTCCTGTACCGACTCCCCTACCGGCATCCTGTTGGGCCGTATCCAGAACTTTTACTAAATGCTGATTGTTTACATTGATGACGTCACATGACAGCGAACAGAGCACGTTACCAGCGTCACACCAGAGATGGCGCCACTTCCGTCTCTAGTCCACATACACAAAACTAGGTTGCGAATAACCGCTTGAGTATCCGGACAATGACCTTTAGTTCACCTACTGCCCAAAACTGCCCAAGGCCTCTCGCGTTTTGTTACGTAATTGCCCGCCGGTGATAACGTAATATACGTTAGTCAACCTGTAGTTGACACACACACAGTTCAGCGGATAGCTTCAACAATCTCATAATACAATGGAAGAGACTGTGCGCCGTGAAATGTATGAATGTAATCAGTGAATACCATTTGTCTGCAGCGTACTCGTCGCTGCAAGTGGCTCGCCGCGCGGCTCCGCTCGCCGCCGACCTGCTGCCGCCGCCCGGTACGTGAGCGCCTGCGCTCTACTCGCACTGGACTACCGCCTCCTTCCGTGGGGGACTATGACGTAACTTGCGCGATCGAGAGAACTCGCTGTCGTGTCGAATTTCAATATTAATTGAGGCTAAGCTAGTATTGAAATTCGACACCACAGCGATTTATCGCGATCGCGTAAGTTACGTAATAGTCCCACCGATCTGGGATATCATTATGAATCTCTCGACCGTGCCTCGGATGTGTAAAACCGCTGGTTCCGGTTATCATAGACACCTGATAGCGATTATTTTTGACTGGCCCATTTGCGCAATTGGCAGTGACCCTGCTTACCACTCCGAGGTTGTGGGTTCGATTCCCGCCACGAGTCTGTAAACATTATGTATATTTATTACATAAAAAAATATAATATAATTATACATATCAGTCGTCTGTTACCCAAAACATAGGTATTAATAGTTTGATATATAATGATGAATAATAATTATTTTGTTTTAGATTTCGCATCGATAAGGAACCGCTCCACTCCGAGTCCGTCGTCGCTGTCGCAGACGGGGCAGACGCGGCCGCGCGGTGAGCCTATAGCGTTTATATTATAATCATTCAATAATCGACGTGGATTCGATTACCACTCAGGACAGTATTTGTACAAATATCTACCATTAACAAGTTGTTTGAATTGGAAGAAGACAAAGCTGACCTCACCATCATATGCGATATATAACTAGAGAGAAAGAGAGAGCGAAAGAATGTTATATTCGGGCACATCAACAGTAATATGGCGAATATAATTATTGTAAAATTAAATATAAAAGAGAAAATATTCCACCACCGGGTATCGCGTCAAAATTCCAAATTTCACCTACATCACCTCGATGTCCGGAAATCTATAATAACCCGGTTTTTCCCGGTTGTTTCCCGGCCAGACGGCCGGCTGGTCGAGTGATCAGGCAACTGGACACTTTACGCAGCGGTCGCGGGTTCGAATCCCGCCAGGTGCAGATAATCTGTATGACGAATATAGATGTCTGCACCGGGTCATGGATGTGTATTTATGTATATATGTATTTATATCTTAAATTTCTTTCCGTTCCTAGTACCTGTAACACAAGTTCTTACGAACTTAGCACGGGGCTAGGTTAACGTGGTGTGATTGTTGGTTAATATTTATTTATTATTTTACGGCATTTTCCGCTTCGTATGATCCGTTTATGGAATCAGATGCCATCTATGGTATTTCCGAACCGATACGACTTAGGGACCTTTAAGAGAAGAGCATACACCCATTTGAAAGGCCGGTAACGCACCTGCTAATCCTCTGATTTAGCGGGTGTCTATGGATGTCGCGTACACTTACCACCAGATGAACCGACTTTCCGTTTGCCCGCTCTTAGAGAGTGTAATAAAACTTCTAATTAAGAACAATAACACCTGGTTTAGATCTTATATAATTTTCTATGTTAACCAGACCAGATCGATATTTACTTTACAAGTGACGCCCTCTTGTAACGAATAGAACAATTATAAAAAACTGTCATGAAAGCCGTGGTTAAAATAATATTTTTTTTAATATATTTCAGTGTCGGCTTCAAGTAGTACGGACAGGCGCGGCTGCGTGCCGGGACCGAGCGGCAGCGGGACACACAATACTACCGGGGTGCTCGGCGAACGGAACGGGTCGCTGAGTGAACGGAACGGAGCGCTGAGTGAAAGGAACGGGTCGTTTAGTGAACGGAACGGCGCGCTGAGTGAACGGAACGGAGCGCTGAGTGAAAGGAACGGGTCGTTTAGTGAACGGAACGGCGCGCTGAGTGAAAGGAACGGGACATTGAGTGATCGGAGCGGGTCGCTGGGTGGACCGTTGGGCGGGGCTCGCAGCAGCGCCAGCCGGAGCCCTAGCCCGCGGCGAAGCCCCTACCCGCTGTACACCCTGTACGCGCAGCGGGACTACAGGTGAGGCGCATTGCTGTACTTGCGGTTTCCTTTTTTTGAGAAATGTTATTAGTTTAATAGTTTTGTTAGTCAAAGTACATTAACAAAATTATATAAACGTCAAAGATTTTTATTTTATTTATATGTTTAGTGGCGCTGTCTTTCATGCAGAACATACGACTGAACGTACTAACGGTTTTTAACACTAAATCTACCAGAGCTGTCAAACGACCGCTCGTGAGACTTTAGTTATAATTGTTAAATTGTAGGTTTATAATTTCCTTGAAGTCATGCACGACTTTTTCTATTAGCTACTTAAGAAATCTTTAAACGTAAAAAACCTAAAAATAATAGTAAACAAGTATGCTTAATTAAAAAAATCAAAAAACCCGACTGCGTAAAATACTCTTATTATAAACTAAAAAGAATAAAACAATTTACTAGCTTTCGTTTGATACCCATATTGCTACAGTAAGAAAAAAAAAATTCAACTCCCCCCCTCATTCCGCCATTTGCGGCCGCCATTTTGAAAGTTTATAGAGCCTATGTCACTACTACAATTTAGACAAATCCAACGACACCTCATATGTCAAAAACCGTCCAGCCGTTTGGGCTGTAGGGTGTGCCAATGACATGGACATACATACATACATACATACACTCGAAAAACATAACCCTCCTGTCGCAGTCGGGTAAAAAATGTGTCACGTATTATGGGCACTATCCCGTAACGTTCGACCGAGTATAGTGATCGTGTCCGCAGGCCGGAGAGCGGCTCGCGGGCGGGCCGCAGCCGCGGCCACAGCCCCGGGTACGCGTGACGGCGAGCGCGGCCGGGCGGGCGCGCTAGTCCGCGGGCGCCGACCGTCGACGAGACCAACGTTATCCACTGGTACTACGAGACCGACGGGACTATTACGTAACTTGCGCGATCACAAGAAATCGCTGTGATGTCCAATTTTAACACTAGTTGAGCCTCAATTAGTAACTTAGTATTGAAATTCGACACCACAGCGAGTTCTCGCGATCACGCAAATTACGTAATAGTCCCATCGTTCGGTTCTACTCATCTTTTAAATTTTAAATGACAATATTAATTTCAATTATAGTTCCCGTCAAACAATTTCCAAAATTGTTTGATTTATAATATTAGTGCATATATAACAAACTAGCTTTCCGCCCGCGGTTTCGTCCGCGTGAAATTCGGTTATATCGCGCCACATGGTAAGCGCGCCGCCACCGCCGCTCCGCGCCCCGCCTGACACGCCCCCCCCCCCCCCTCTCCCCGTGCACGCTTTTTTTGTCTTTGTCTCAAACAATTGAACAATCTTACATGATTTTGCTTGACAATAAGGAACTTCCATACAAACTTTCGTCCTCTATTTCAACTCCTTGTACCCTTATTTTCGCGGTAAAAAGTATCCTATATCCTTTCCCAAGTTCAGTTCTATCTTCATACCAAATTTTATCAAAATTGGTTCCGTGCTTTAGGCGTGAAAGCGTAACAGACAGACAGACAGATAGAGTTACTTTCGTATTTATATATTAGTAGGGATTATACGCTTTTAACCGACCGTAGCGAGGAGTGTCTAAATAGTCTGTATATATGATCAGCCGAAAGTTATTAATACAAGTATCAGAAATACGCGACGGCGCGTTGTCGCAGTGGTTATAGAAACTGACCGATGAGCTAGCGGTCGCGGATTCGATTCCCGCACATGACGAATAACAGTATGAACCGTACATATTTCTATCGTGAACTGGACGTTTATGTCCGCGTGTGTGATTCCAAAAGATAGACTTAGTAGGAACCGTTAAGTTTGAAAAAATATTATTTTTACAATATACTAGCAAACCCGGCGAACTCCGTTTCGCCACCAACTTATTTTCGTGAGGGATACTCACACCACGTACTGGCGCCATCTGCTCCACCACCATGCAAAACCATATTGGTTTGTAGTACATGCTATGTATCAGAGATGGCGCTGTATGTGAAAAATGATTTTCCCTGTTTTCCTGCTTTTCTGTTGAAATTTTTCCTGAATTTTGTTTGCTATAAACCTCACGGAGCCCGAGACCTTTCCAACGAATGCAAAACCGTGGAAATCGGTTCGTGCGTTCTGGAATAATAGCGTCAGGAAGGAAAACCCGATTTATTTTTATATTATAGATATATAACCGACTGACTGAATCAACCTGTAAACGTCCCACTGCTGGGCAAAGGCCTTTCCTCCATGTAAGAGAAAAGGGTTGGTGCTTAATCCACGCAGCTCCAAAACTGTTTGGCTGATAACTTCCTACCATGACTAACGATCACTATCAGGTGTCTATGATGACAACCGGGACCGACGGCTTTACGTGCTCTCCGAGACACGATGGGGAGACCCACAAGGAGATACGCCCAGACCGGAAACAAATATTTGTACAAATACTAATATCTGCCCCCAGCGGGAATTACACCCACGACCGCCGGCGTGGAAACGATAACTAAGATGGTTTTAATAAATAATAATAAATATTAACCAACAATCACACCACGTTGACCTAGCCCCGTGCTAAGTTCGTAAGAACTTGTGTTACAGCTACTAGGAACGGAAATAAATTTAAGATATAAATACATATACACATAAATACACATCCATGACCCGGTGCAGACATCTATATTCGTCATACAGATTATCTGCACCTGGCGGGATTCGAACCCGCGACCGCTGCGTAAAGTGTCCAGTTGCCTGACCACTCGACCAGCCGGCCGGTTTTAATTAATATTTTCTTGTATTTGTTCAACAGACGGAGCGTAACACACAAATCGACTGCCACAGAGCCGCCAGTTCACAGAGCGCGACTCTTGTCCGTAGTGTCTTTGATCTCAAAGCGTTGTGATGCACTGTCGTCTCTCTGCCTCTATCTATTATACTCTCATAACGTGATGTAATACAGCCTTTAAACCTTCAACAGGCGGTATAATATTAACTTTTTAAAAGCCTACTGTCGCGGAGAAGGTAATATCAAATGGTTTTTAAAATATGAAATGAAATATATTGTTTTAAACTAACGCGATCACTATTCATATTTAAATTTATATTTGTTCGAGTGCTTACCGCGTTAATAATTTTGTTGAATTCCCTGTATTTCGGCAATGTTTCAATCGTCATGATCTCGGGGAGAGTCTCTCTCAACAAAATCATAAATACGGTAAGCACTCGAACAAATATAAATTTAAATATGAAATGAAATATATATTTTTTTTTTATGTTAAGGTAGGAAACTTAATTGTCTTTTAGGTAACAGTTGACTAATTTACATATATTTTATGTAATTAATGTACATATATAAATATATATTACAACCAGACTCGGGGTGGGTATCGAACAAAACCCTCAAGTGGAAAGCATTCTCATTGCCAACTGTCAACAGGCCGGTCTTTATATGGAATGATATAGAAGATTTTGTAGTTTTCCTTTTTAATATCTATGATTTAACCAAACTCAATCAAAATGTGTTCATATTTTATAATAATTAACAAGACACTTAATACTATTACAATGATTTGTTATGAAAAAATAAGTATAATGAAATATAATATTAAAATGAATATTTCAACATCAAATACTAGAGACTCCGCTCAGATTCGTATGAAAACACGACTATTATATAATTGGAATTTCGTTTTGACAACCACAATGCCTACAAGCTTTCAATAAACACGCTAATTGTTATAAAAAAACAATTTAAATCTGTCTGTTTGTACTATTCAAACAGAATAGTACAAACTATTCTACCGAGTTTTACATACATGACATAAGGTTGACATTTGTTTCCAACGTGTAAAGTGAAAAAATCGTTCCGAGCATTTCGTTGACTACTGGTATTTTGTCACTTTCTTACGAGTTGCCTTGAACCCATGGTAGAGAGAGATGCAATCCCTCTCTTAGGAACGTTTTTTGAGTGCACGTGCACATTCCAGTTTGTATATAAATCCATTCCAAACATTATAAACACAGTCATATGTCCTGTATGGAAGAAAGCGTCACTAAAACCCAAACAATATCGATAGTTACAAAATCTTATATTAATTATATCAAAGACGAAACGTCGTGACGACAGTGCATCTAAAAAGAAAACATTATTAAAAAAAGATTTTTTGTAAATAAAATTTGTATAGTTAAATGAAATTGTGTTATAATATTATATATTAAGCGAATTATTGATAATCGTTAATTATATGTAAGATATGACGCACATAAGCAATAGTATTTAAAAAAAAAATTTCAACAAAATATACTCATAATATTAAAATAAATTTTCTAAATAATAATAATAATATAATGTCGTTTTGTTTATCATTCGATATCTTATTTTTACATATAATTAAAGATTTGAGAACGTATGAGTTTATCGTAATAGTATAGAATTTAACGAACTGTAACGTGTTACAGTTTTTGTAACATTGCAAATGTTGTAACTTTACATTTTACGTTGTCGCAGTAATTGTTACAAGCGACAGATGCTCTAACTTTTAATAACATGGAAGTTTATATTACGTTAATTGTTATCTGTAAATATATTTTATAATACTGTCTTGACAAACAAGATGGCGGTAAGTTATTAAAAATGTTATGAAAATTGGAAAATGGAAGAATTAAAGTTTGAACACAGAAGTATACTCTATATTACAATTTCTTGAATATATACATAATATATTTGAAGTGAAGTTGAATTTTCACTTTTTTTTATTTATAATTACGTTTATTTTGATATAAACAGTAAAATTATAATTACACAAGTCTACAAAATGACGGATTTTTTCAAATATATTTTAACACAAAAACTTTTTTTATAAAACGCTTTTTATGAAAATATTTTCGAAATTATTCTTAATAATTTTTATAAAGTTGATTGAAATTCTAATACTAATCAGCGAAACGTATTACATTATTACTCTAACAAAATGTTGCAAAAACTGTAACACGAGTGAATTATGTAACGGAAATTGTAACATAAATCGTTATATAGTGATCGGTATCGACCAATCTACTGACTGTATATTATGTACATAATGTTTTGACAGAGAGGGGGAGTAGAGAAAGGGGGGGGGGGGAGATGTGGAGTTTTGTTTTAATTTCGTGATGTTCGGAAATCGGTAGATGATTTCGGATGTATTTTATATCAAATAGTTTTATATTTGTAATAAGACTAGAAGCGTATCGTGGTTTCATTTGAATTATCAACGTGATGTTTTAGAAATCTAGAGTTGTGAGTTTAAGAAATTAACGCTGTCAAATAAATTCTAAACTCTCGGTCTTGAGAATCGCTTTCGATTTTTCTAAATTTATTTTATTTTCAATAGCCGTTATTAATAGTTATTGTTTCTGTGAAAATTTCAAGCGTTTAATAGTACTGTGATGTATGAACAGTGGAATAATTGGATTCCATCGATCCCTTTGGGTACTAAACATTTTGTTAAATTAAGAATCTTTTTGAGAATAATCTCTTAATAAATATCAATTGTCTACCGTTTCCGGATATCGTAATAAAATATTTTATGAATATTTAGTATCTAAAAATATGTAATTGGATTAATTATTTTGGTTTTTTTTTAATGAAATGTCAATAGTTTTTTTTTTTTTGAGAAAAAGTTGTAAATTTTCGAAAATTCTTAGAAAATGTAATTTATATTATTTCGTTAACGAGTCCGATGTAAGGAATTATTAAATATATTATAAAAAAAAATTCAAGTTAATCAACGTTTTTGATGCATATATTAATAGGTTAACTTTTCACGTGGCTTCACTCGGTTCTTACTTAACAATATACTAGGTAGAACATTTTATGAGACATTCTTAATTAACTGAACTGAATTGATCAGCTTGTAAACAGCTCACTGCTGGGAAAATCTATCTATATCTATAGATATATATGTATAGGAGAAAGTTTGAAGCTGAATAAAATTCTTTACTATAGGTACACATACGGACATAATTAATTTAAAAATAATATTTTTTTATTAACAACAAAATATATAATTTTTGAATTCTTATATAAGTAACATGAAATATGATTTCACTAGACTCGCGAGTAGCTATTGCGTGATGTTATATAGCCTACTTGACATCCAGATAACCTTTCGAATGATGAAATTATCTAAAGTATTTTCAATAAATTTATAAATATTAGTTACGAAAAAATAGAACGATTTATTTATAGTCAACTCAAATAATAATATTATTCAAGCACGCTTCAAACTGTCCTTAATGTGAAGCTAGCACCGGTTCGGAATGTAGATTCTGCTGAGGACCGGCAAGAAACTTGGCGGGTACTCTTCTAACTGTATTAGTGTATGCATCAAAAGCGCCATCTATTGTGCACACGAAGTAAACTTTTAATCTTTTTAACCACATGAGAATTAAAATAATTTTTAAAAATATTTTTATTATAACTTAATAATAGCGTAACGTAACTGCCATATATTTGTTTGTTAATAAATTATATTTCAATATTTAATAATTATAGACATAAATATGATATGTACTTCCCGACTTACTCCTGACTTACGCGATAGGTCGGACCGAGTCGTGGCCGCGTAAGTCGACATTACATGTATATAAACTAGACGTACGACGCGGCTTAATACACGAATTCATTTTATTTATTAACAATAATTTAGAATACACATGTGCAATAATACAAAAAACGCTATGAATTAAAAAAATATATAATTATATATATATCAAAGAATTCGAAAGCCGCGTAAGTCGATTTACTGTATATAATTGGTAAAGATCGGTCATTTTCGTTTTTTTAAATATTTACAATCTCAAAACCGTAATGAAATAATACTCAAGTTAGTGTTAAGTTAGTTAATGTCATTTTAAAACGGAAAAATTATCATCGAGAAATCAACATTACAACAAACAAAAAAAAAAGGTTTTTAGTTAATTTTATTTTATCATCAAACACGAAAGGACTTGAAAATTAATAAAATATCTTAAAGAGGTGAAAATTTAATAACTAAATAACTACTATTTCTTGTGTCTTTATAATTAAACGAAGTTTACAATCTCGAACGCACCGATCAGTCTCCATTGACATTGACATTGACATTGACGTAATAGTTTGCGTCAAATTTCGTTCGTCATTGTTCATTTCCTTCGTTTTGTCAAAACTATAAGTAATGCAACAAGAAGTCAAAGTAATTTTAAAAAACTAAAAAACCCGACTGCGTTTCTGTGTAATTTGGAAAAGAAATTAGTTTGGCGCCGAAAATCCGTCATTTAATTTTTTTTCCTTTGATATACCCAGTGTCACTCTCACAGTAAATACGAATCTAATGACACCTCTCAAGCTAAAATCCATCAAGTCGTTCAGGATGAAGAGCGACCCAAACAATTATAGATACATACATACATACTCTCGAAAAACAACCCTCCTTCTAGCGTAGTCGGGTAAAAAACAAATTCAATCAATTATTTTCAACAATCTCTTTCAATAAAATTATTTTTAAAGCATTTAAGAGATGTTACAGATCCATATTATCTTTTTTGACGTGATAACGTCTAGTAAATTGATGAAAGCAATCGGGTATTTTTTTCAAAAATGACGCCATTTTGTCACGTGTCGCGAGCGAGCGAGAGCGCAGAACAAGCGATAGAGAAGCACGATCAGTTCGACTTATGACGCATCTCTCCTGACACTCCATCGGACCGCGTTCGAGTACATCAATTCTTCATCAATGTTTTCTTATGACGTTATCACGTAAAAATTATCATCCGTAAACCGACTTTACAGACAACCAATTTTTTTTATTATTTGACAATAAATGTTATTGTTTGTTATATAGGTAATAACTCAAGTATCAAATAAATTGAGTTATCACTGAGTATGGCCATGTATCGGGATTAGGGCAAATTTTAGTTTTATTTTTGTGCTTTTTCAGGTTCTTAATTCTTGTTTTTAACTAGAAATAAGATATAAAAAGTATGTTTTTATACTCATAATTAGTGATTGAAAGAGACCGATCTTTAGCCATCTTCATACATGAGTATAAATGAAAAATTATTGTAAATTTATAGACATTTGCATTATATATTTATTAATGCATATATAAGAGACGTAGATTATATAATTATATATATGTATATATTTATTGCAAATAGTTTTGGCTGTACTCGCACAATAAAGCGTTAAGAACAAGTCTTACATCCGCGACGTCTGCGGTCTGTCGCGTCACTGACACAAATATTCTTTCTACTCCTTGAATAAATGTATTTTTTTTATTTGTTACTCAATAATTGTCTAATATGTGCAATAATAAATTTATTAATATATCAATTATGTCTATTATTATTAAAAATAAATACTAGTTTCGTCTCACTCTACACATGACAGAGCGAGACGGAGCTGTCTACATAAGTTTAAGTAAAAATAACCCGTTATGAACATTCGGTTATTTTTTCTAGCCTTTTTAAATTAAACTATTACGTTTTGTTAAAGATTATTATTGAAATAATTGTTTTAATTCTTAAGAATATTATTTTTGTGACATATATTTGTGTAAATTGTGAACGAAACGTAGCAATTCTAAATATGTTTAATATCGAGATTGTTATGAGAATTTTTTATGTTGTAAATCGTTTCGGAGGTCCCGAGCCGTCGGCGGACGTTGTTAAACAAATTATGTACGAATAAATATATTTATTCACGAAATCTGTTTTATTTATTATATTAGTTTGTGTTTACCCTCATTTGATTATAACAAGTATGCTTCATTAAAAAAATCAAAAAACCCGACTGCGTAAAATACTCTTATTATAAACTAAAAAGAATAAAACAATTTACTAGCTTTCATTTGATACCCATATTGCTACAGTAAGAAAAAAAAAACTCCTGCCCCTCATTCCGCCATTTATGGGCGCCATTTTGAAAATTTATATAGCCTATGTCACTACTACAATTTAGACAAATCCAACGACACCTCATATGTTAAAAACCGTCCAGCCGTTTGGGCTGTAGGGCGTGCCAAAGAAATGGACATACATACATATATACATACATACATACACTCGAAAAACATAACCCTCCTTCTGTCGCAGTCGGGTAAAAAGGACGTGGGTTATGTCATCGTTTTTTCGTCATCATTCGATGACGCGTTGGCGCAGTGGTCACAGCAATTGGTTGATGAGCTAGCGGTATAGGCCGTACAGATGTTGTGTGTCTGTGTGTCTTTCTGGACCTCCGACACAGGATTCACATCCCACTGGGGGCCGTTGAGTGTGAGACGTTTATTATTATTACTTATATGTTAGTGTGCCTGTGACTGCGGGCGTCAAGGGGGCTTTTACTGGAATTTTTAAATGAAAACGGAAAAATTAAAATTACTCATCGAATAGCACGCAGTGTAAGAAGTATACCAAAAAATATATGATAAGTATTATTTAAAATTTTAAAGCATCTCCTGACTGAATATTTAAGCAATCTTGTAAACTATAGTCGGATCGCGGAGGAGGAAGAATTTTGTCCATTGACCTTTTGCTACCTGTCTCTGTCACTCCCGCGTCCGTTCGTATATATATATATATATACGAACGGACCCAATATATTATATACATTCCCTAATTTTGTTAGCTACAGCGAGAGTCCCGTCATCAGCGTGAGACCCGCGCTTTTTGACGTGATAACGTCTTGTAAATCGATGAATGCCGGCTGCACGCACGAAGAAGTGTCACGTGTCGGGAGCGAGAGTGCGGAACAAGCGATAGAGAAACACGATCATCCTAAGCGTTCGGCTTGTAAATGGAAAACAATAACGTAGATTTAATATATATAATTAAGACAGACGATCTTAAATATAAAATAAATAAATTTAAATATTAACCAACTATATGTTTAATTTTAATATTAAACAACTAATCTGTGTAATTTAAGTAATAAAATATTTGAATTAACGAGTGAAAATAAATGTTAATTTATCGAAAATAATATTTATTAATTGAATTAACGCATTCTTTGTATTATACAAAATAATGATAACTCAGTTATAATAATTCAATACAATTCATAAAAGTACGCAATTTTTTTTTAATGTTTTCTAATGACGTTATCACGTAAAATTATCGTCCGTAAACCGACTTTACAATCAATTTTTTTTATGGTGTAAATGATTATCATGTGTATAAAATGCTTAAAGTAACTAATAAGGATCAATACTGTATCCAACTAAACAATTTTTCAATTGCAGCGACCATTTTTTACAAATTAGAATGGTATAGTAAGTTATCTTAAAATATATAATTATGCCGTCACCGACTTTTCTGTAAACCTAGAAGAGGAATATGCCACTACACATTGTTTTATTTTATCTCAAAGGCCAGCATTTTGGTAAAAGCTCCCAGGGCGGTTGAACTTAGGCCGAGACTCCACTAGAGCGGAGATGTGCCGAGATATGTTTTAACAACCAATAGAATTTCGTTCAGTGGTATCCACTGAAGCGGAGGGGAGACGAGGTGTGTGAATTACGAAATTCTACTGGTTGTTTAAACACATCTCCGCTCTGGTGGAGTCTCGGCCTTATTCTTGGTTTATCATAAACTAGCTTCTCCCGCGTGGATGTCGGTTATTGCGACCAAAAAAAAGTATCCTATGTTCCTTCTAATACCTCCAAGAATATGTGTACAAAGTTTCATGATGATCGGTTAAGTAGTTGTCGCGTGAAAGCGTAACAAACAAACTTACATTCTCATTTATAATATTAATATAATGAGTGAGACGATTACACGCTAAGTCAGTTCAGTTAATAACTTAGATTACAGTTAGGAATGTCTTGTAAAAAAAACCATTACGATAAAAAAATATTATTAATCCCGCTGAGTTTCTTCCGCCAGTTCTTCTCAGGTCAGAGGCTTCTTCTTTCCGATTTGATGGTACTCATGACGTTCAGTACGAAATTGTAATAATTTTATGCTGAAAAAAATAGTTTGACTTTGACTTTGCGCGAGAGACACTTCCAAAGTGGTAAAATGTGTCCCCCCTGTAACTTCTAAAATAAGACCATGATAAAACTAAAAAAAAAATATATGATGTACATCACCATGCAAACTTCCACCGAAAATTGGTTTGAACGAGATCTAGTAAGTAGTACTATTTTTTTTTTAATAAAAAAATACACTATTACTAAAACATCGATCAAAGTTACAACGAACTACAAGGACTTTTATATGATGTTACTTGCTGCTACGGAACCCTTCATGGGCGACTCCGATTCGCATTTGTTTAATTTTTTATTTTATTTTATAAATTAGAATGGTATAGTAAGCTATCATTAAAAAAAATACATGCCGTCGCAGACTTATCTGTAGACTGTAGACCTATAAAAAAATACAGACGAATTGAGAACCTCCTCCTTTTTTTGAAGTCGGTTAAAAAGAAGAATATGCCACCATACATTATTTTGTCATATCACAAAAGGATTAGATAACGCTTTCGATAATATTGCTCCAAGCGCAGCTTTTCTTGATTTATTATAAGTTTGCCCAGCTGTTGAACGATTACACGCTAATTTAGTTCAGTCAATAAGTTAGATTACAGTTAGGTCTTGTTTACGAAATAAAAGAGGCAGATAGTTATAATATTTTATTTAATAGCTGTACTTTTAGAACTAATCTAGCACCAATTAACCTGCAGAGTCACTGTACATACATACATTATACAATCATACTCTATTACTATACTAACGATCAAATTCATTCACTTACGTTTGAAGTTATTCCAATTTGAAAATAATATAACAAAAAAAAAGTTACAATCAATATTTATTTAATAAAATAATAAAATATACAGATACATCATGATCATAAACTAATTTGCTAAATTACGAAAATTATTCCGCTGTGGAAAATTACAAATTAGTAATTACGTCGACACAATTTATATTTCAAACAAATAAGTGAATGAATTCAATTGTTTTTACTAATAATTATTATTTAATTATAACATTCTGCTGCTAGTGATAATATTAAGAATTTTTGAAATTGAAAACATTGTTTAAAAATGAAAAAAAATCGATGATTATTTTATTACAAATTTTATATTTTTTTGGTGAATTAATATATTTTTTTGCTGGATAATTATAAGTATTTGTAGTTATGGTATTTTGACAATTTTATTTTTATCTGCGATTCAACGGGGAAATGCTACCAGCATTCTTACCACCATTCCACGCGGACATGATTTCGACTACAATTATTTGTAAATAATTACTATTTAATTTTGCATTGTATATATGTATAATAATACACATATATGTGTTTCATATAACCCATATTATAACTAGAAACAGAATGTAAGCTATATCTAATATTTAAATGCTTAGATGAAGCTTAAAATTCAAGCGAATCGGAAAAATCATTTGAGATTGAATTTTTATTTTATTTTATTTTAAGTTTTTAAGGATTTAAAGCAGATTTTACGAATGGTTTAGTCCGATGTGTTTTTATAGAAGAAGATATCATTAAATTATCATTTTATAAACAAAATGAAAATTATTATAAATAATATTGTTTATTGAAAAACTAAGAGTTCAGACAATTGGGTGTAACTAAATAGTAATTAGTAAGTAATAATATATATTGTGATACTTTTTGGAAAAATATTGGATATTATTCAACTCTAATATTATTCTATGGATAACTTTAACTCTGCGGTACTCTTGAGATTAATTTTTAAACTATTTCTTTTCTATTTATACTAAACCGAGTGTTTTTGTAAGATTCGATGTTAATATTAATTAATGGCTAGTTTTTATTCCTAGATATTAAATTTTAAAAGGAAATGGCAGTTATAACTAGTTTGATAATTATTTGAAGATATGATCGATTGTTTGATATTTTAAAACTCAAAGTTAAAGAACAAACTAGGGTTTTAATATTCTAACAGACCGTACGAACTACGAATTTTAGATGGGTACTTGAATTTCAGCTAACTCCTGGTGTTTTTAATGGTTTTATTTGCTATAATTCGGCCTACACTGAATCACAGTATAGTCACACATTTTGAAACGGATGTTTTATATTTACAGGTAAATACAGCAATATATCTGCCGATCTATTTGGCAACTCTTAAAAAATTCTATACACTCTCATACTCGTTATAACTTGTGATATGAAAAATTGCTTGTTTGATTAATTCATAGGTACTTTTGATGAAAATTTATAAAACTACTAGCAAACCCGGCGAACTCCGTTTCGCCACCAGATGGTTTCGTTTTTTGTAACATTTCGTTTGGCGATTAAACCACCATGCAAAACCATATTGGTTTGTAGTACATGCTATGTATCATAGATGGCGCTGTATGTGAAAAATGATTTTCTCTGTTTTCCTGCTTTTCTGTTGACATTTTTCCTGAATTTTGTTTGCTATAAACCTCACGGAGCCCGAGAACTTTCCAACGAATGCAAAACCGTGGAAATCGGTTCATGCCTTCTGGAATTATAGCGTCAGGAAGGAAAACCCGATTTATTTTTATATTATAGATTATATCATCAGATCATATTTTGATATAGTAGATACATATGGACGAGACCATACATACAATGGGTATTAGTATTTTGAATTTATAATTTGAAATTTTAAAACAAATTTTCGTAAAATTTTATTCGAAATAAAAAATTGATATGATTACAGACTAGTTAGAACCGATGTTGGCAGCGACGAATCTTAGAAATAATGTTATTTACAAACTAAAATCTAAATATAATGCATGCTTAAGTATTAAAAAAAAAAGATGTCAGTAAAGTCGGTTTACGGACGATAATTTTACGTGATAACGTCATAAGAAAACATTCAAAAAAAATGCATACTTTTATGAATTGAATTGTGTGAATTGAATCGTGCGTCTCTGTCACTTTTTCCGCGCTCTCGCTCGCGACGCGTGACACTTCTTCGTGCGTGCAGCCGGCATTCATCGATTTACAAGACGTTATCACGTCAAAAACAACATTTAATACATAAAACAAATTAATTAAAATTATTACGTGATGTATTAAATCTGTATTATGTCATACGAATATGGCTTAATTAAAAACAGGATACATAGTCTCTAAATATGAATTAGTGAAATTTTCAGTAATTACATTAGTGAAGCTGTATTAAAAAAAAATCAGTAAAATTTCAATAACAAGTTAGTGAATATTCACTAATACACACACACACACATATTCAATGATCGAATCACTGGACTCTGATATTTACATATTCAAAAGTCATCAATTCTGCGTGGTACGATACTCAGTAGCGTAACTACCGGAGGACTAGACGGTGCCTTGCACCGGGGCCCCCAAGCTCAGGGGGCCCTCAGAACCTGACTAACAAACTATAAATTGAACTATTGAAATTTGTTTGCGTGTAGAGAAATTGGGGCCCTAGTTTATTTTTTGCACAAGGGCCTTTGGTTACCTAGCTACGCCATTGGATACTCACATTGATAAAAAGTGAATAATCACTTAAAATTAGTGAAATTCCACTGATTCATATTTAGCGAGTACAATATTCGAACTAACAATACATATATTTGTGTATATTATATCAATTGTGTTTCAATGATGTTAAATTAATATTGTGATTGATGTTAATTTGCAACATTGAACTCTATTCAACGCACGGACACACGTAGGTACGTATTACATTTATTATTAAATAATTTTTTATCATTAATTTAATTTTCACTGTCATATAAACTATTATTGAGACGTAAAACGTAGTATTTAGCATGTTTTTTCATAATAATTCTGAGTTCACGATATTTCGATCCTATTTCAAGTGTCATGATCGCAGGTACACTGAGATACTGAGAGAGATAAGGGAAAGTATCTATATTAGGTGACTCCCCTTCGAGTTTTCAAGTAGTAATTCATAAATATGGTTTTAAATAATTTTTCGCAAACAGAAAAGAAAAGCCAAATATCCCCCCCGCCAGAAAAAATCACGTAGTATGGGTAGGATCCCTCACATGGTAAATATCTGGTTTCACGTTTCAACAAAATTTGATTAATTACAAATATATTTAGACATTCTCTGAGACGATCATTGGATATAGAGCCCATGACTATTAAAAATGCCGGATATTAAAAACAGCAACTTTACAGGAGAGCTATGAAAAGTGTAAATTGAATGCATCTTTTTACTTATTTTTTTTAAATACCGACATTTATAAATTAATTAATTAAAAAACTATGCATAAAATAATATTTTTCTTTTTAGCTGATGCTAGAGTTAGTTATTTAGGAACGTTTTATGAAAGAAGAAAAAATGTGCTTTTGCAGTTCCGACGATGTTAATAGTCACTAGCGATTATGTATATACACATATATATCTATCAGTTCATTAAAATAATTAAAATTTTTAAAAATAATTACACATTGACCGATAAAGCATAAAATTCAAACATCCTCATAGCACAGACAACACTGAATCATCGAAATATGGAGATATATTGAGATTGAGATAATATTCGAGTGACGCATAATTTGTTATAAAATACAAAAAAGAGTTAATTAGATAACACACACATAATATTAAGTAGGTTTTTTTTTACGACATCAAGGACCAGTTTCACCGATTGCTAATAAAGCTATCTGATGTATAACGATTTCCAACAGATAAAAGATTTTGATATATTTTTATTATTTCAACATCAACAAGTGAAACTCCTCTTTATCTGTCAGATATTTCTATTCGCAAACTGTGAATCTATGGGGCAGTTTCACCACTTGCTATTGAGTTCCGGATAGCCTAACTAGCATTTATTTTGACAAATAACCCATACAATTACCTGTCAAAAAACTGCCAGTTAGGTTAGCCGGAACTTAATAGCAAGTGGTGAAACTGGGTCTTAAAGTTGTACTTTATTAGTTGAGGTAAAAGGTTCAAAGGTCCTGTTTTACCTCCCGCTAACAAAGCTTATTAGTGAGTTATGTACGAGATAAATTTATCAGCAACCGGTGAACAGGCTGTGAATATAAAATTTCTTATTTAATAAATAATAAAACATTCAATTTTCACAGTTCGCCATTAAGCTAGCCAGTTGTAACTATACCATTCTAAATATTACAATTACTCTTAC
Source organism: Euphydryas editha (assembly GCA_036937285.1). Taxonomy (NCBI): domain Eukaryota; kingdom Metazoa; phylum Arthropoda; class Insecta; order Lepidoptera; family Nymphalidae; genus Euphydryas; species Euphydryas editha. The sequence continues at coordinate 1,011,412 of JAUPFZ010000029.1, forward strand.
ATAAAAATATATCCAGTAAAATATTTACCAATGAAATTATACAAAATATCTTCTCCACGATCGTACGATTTGCAAAATTCCGCAAAAATACAAATAAATGCAATTTTTTAATATAAACTATTTTTTTTTTTACAATTTATTGCGACACATATTTCAACATTTATAAGCGTAAACGACATTGAATTTTATTATATATGATATTTTTAACGGTTGACTACCCGCAATTTTACTCGTTTTCTGAATCGAAAATAATTATGTATATGATTCTTCTTGCCTATATGTATATTGATAATAACTTTCATATTGAAATTAATTAATGACTAATATAAAACGCATTAAGTTTTAAGAGAAAACTGTAGTTTTTGATCGATTCTTCTCAGCAGAATCTATATTCCAAATCGGTGGTAGCTTCACATTTACTTTAGTCAATTAATTTAAAATATTATATACTTTGTAAATTATGAAGCTAACTAGGAAAAAAAATTGATGTTGATTTTTAACCGTCTTCAAAAAAAGGAGAAAGTTCTCAATTCGATTGAATTTTTTTTTTTTGTTTTGTGTATTACCTTTACTTTTTACTGGATGTATCGATTTTGAAGATTCATTTTATATTCGAAAGCTGGTGCTTGTCATGTGGTGGGACCACAATTCAAATACAATTTCAATTTGAAAGAGATCTGACGAGTAATTTTTGAGTAAACCGCAAATAATGCATATTTAATTGACTTTAACTTCTTTTGACTTCTATTATGATATTAACTATTCATGTTTAACGTGTAAAGTTGGGGGTAATCACCTACTCTTTTATTATATATATATATATATATATATATATATATATATATATTGATATCATTCGTTACATTATAAGTCAGTTTCCGAGGCCTGTGTGTCGAGCCAGTGTCGCTCCCTGTGACGTCGTCTACGCGTTGAATCGCCCTGAAATTACGATTTTGAAATGAATTTTTTTTATTGCACTAAGAAACTCCTTTTTAAATATTTCTTCATACAAAAAAAAGAGAATAAGCTAAAAAATACATATTAAACCACATTTTTCATGAGTATAATATCGATACTTAACAAATAAATGACAATTTTGTACACAAAATTAACTTAAAAGTGCTCTCCTGTAAAGTACCTTTTTTCAGTTTCGATAGTATACGTAGGGACAGTCGAGATTGTTTTTTCATTTTCATATTTAAGACACATATACGTCTGTTCCTAAGTTAGGTAACTTAATGATTGTGTTTTGGGTAACAGACGACTGGTATACGTCACCATATCCTGCCAAAACACACTGCGCTTTCCAACCCACCTACCAAGATGGCACGTATTGGCAAACCTCCCAGAGATGATAGGGGAGGACGACGTTCAGCAGTGGACAACCAACTGCTGACGTGGTGGTGAATTTTTACATCCTACCCTCAAATGTTTATATATATACATTATTTTTTTAATTTAAAAATTAATATTTCGCTATTATAATACGTATTTACCTTCGAAAAAAGTACATTAATATTTACTTCCATTTATTTAATAAAGAAAATGCTCCTATTGCAAGTTACAAAATAATAGTAACGGGAACAGGTCAATGTAATATCAAATTACATCAGCATTCTAAATCAATCAATCAATTAACTTCTTTAAATATATGTTTAAAAGACGACGCGTTGGCGCAGTGGTCACAGCAACTGGCTGATGCGCTGGCGGTCGCGGGTTCGATCCCCGCACATGACAAATATCTGTATAGGCCATACAGGTGTTTGTCGTCGTCTGGGCGTTTGTGCTTGTGTATTGTGTGTGTTCCCGGACCCCCAACACAGGACTCACATCCTACTGGGGGCCGTTGAGTGTGAGACGTTTATTTATTTATTAAAAGCGTGAAATTTAGAGAAGGATCTCTATAAACAAAATGATGAGGGAGGCCTGCGTTCAGCGATGGACATCCAACGACTGTTGTAATATAGGTATTTAATAGAACGACAAATACAGAAATCACGCTATCTCGTACTCTTAGTTCAAAACTATTTATAATTAAAATACCTTGTGCTGTTCCACGGGTTTCTTCATCTCCTGTAGGATAGCGTTGGCGCGTTCGGTTTCGCGCGCTTCCTTCGCTATCAGCATCTCCTGAAAAACAGATACTGTTTACCACACGGTGTGGAGACCCGCAATAAACTACACCAGGGGTCGGCAACCTTTTTCGGCAATGAGCCAAATTTCACCAAAGGTCTACAAATTTTATGTAAAAGATCCGCACCAGAAAACAAAGTACTCGTAAAAAGCCAACAAAAGTCATTAAGTAAATATTTTGATTTTTTGCAGAGCCACCAAAAATTTAAAAAGAGCCACAAGCGGCTCGCGAACCACCAGTTGCCGACCCCCTGAACTAGACCAGAAACTAATATTTGCAAGAATTCAAATAGCCGGCCCGAGAATCTAACCCGCGACCGCCGGCATTGAGGCGACTACTCGCAACACTACACGAGAACCGTTGTCAGGCTTTATCAGCAGGAGGTAAAACAAGTCATTATTTTCTTTTTTTTTTTTTTTTATGACAGATAGACAGGCATTTGACCGCTATCTCACCTGATGTTAAGTGACGATGCGGTCGAAGGTGGAGCATGCCTGCCTAATAACAGCCTATTCACTCTGGCCTTGAAGGCACCCAGGTTGTATCGTTCGGGAAACACAGACGCGGGCAACGAGTTCCATTCCTTAGCCGTGCGCATCAAGAAAGTAGTGCCAAAGCGTTTTGTGCGCGTAGGTGGCATATCAATGACATAAGGATGGAACGATCGACCGCGCCTAGTGTCCCGATGGCGGAAGGTTGTTGGGGGAATTAGATCGTGCAATTCCTTCGCACACTCACCAAAATATATTCTGTAGAACACCGACAGACGAGCTACCCTACGCCGATGATCGAGACTCTGCAACTTGGTGTCTGTCAGAGTAGGGTCACCTATGAGTCTCTTAGCTCGTTTTTCCACCGAGTCCAAAGTTGCCAGTTGGTATTTGGCGGATCCATCCCAAAGGTAGCAGCAATACTCAATACAAGACCGAACTTGTGCTTTATACAGTTGAAGCAGCTGTTCTGGAGTGAAGCATCGCCTGACCTTAGAGAGGATACCTAGTTTTTTTGCTGCAGTTTTTGCTTTGGACTCGATGTGCTGCCCAAAGTTCAAATTGGACGATAGCTCTACACCGAGGAGCTGGAGGGAGTCGGTAATTTCTACAGAAACATTTCGGAAAGTCGGAGCCAGGTGTAAAGGGCTCCGTTTAGAGGAGAACACACACGCCTGTGTTTTTGTAGCGTTGAACGTGACCAGATTGGCATCGCCCCATTCGGAGACTGCCTGGAGGGCGACGTTCAAGCGGCTGACCATTTCCTCTCGACAAGACTGGATAACATCCTTACTAGCCCTTGCACTCGAAAAGTATCTGTCCGTCACTGTGCTGTCGTCAGCATACCCAAAGGTACCGGGGACGAGCAGATCATTAATATGGAGCAGGAAGAGGGTAGCGGACAAGACTGATCCCTGAGGAACACCGGCGTCGATAGCCTTTTGGTCCGACGAGTACCCGTCAAGGACAACTCGAATTGAACGTTCGTTCAGGAAATCAGAAATCCAAGCGCAAAGGCCAGGTGGAATACCATATGAAGGAAGCTTGCTTATAAGGCTCGCGTGCCAAACTCTGTCAAAGGCCTTCGAGATATCGAGGGACACGGCAAGAGCTTCACCGTGTTTATCAATGGCCTCACTCCAAATATGTGTGGCATACACTAGAAGGTCCCCAGTCGAACGGTTCTGGCGGAAACCGTATTGCCGGTCGCTGAGGAGATCGTTACCTTCCAAGTGGGCCAGGAGTTTGTTGTTCAGTGCACGTTCCATAGTCTTACAGAGTATGGACGTGACCGAGATGGGACGGTAATTGACAGGGTCTGCACGACTACCTTTTTTGGGCACAGGCTGCACGTTGGCAAGCTTCCAAGACTTCGGCGCTTTGCCAGTCTTAAGTGACAGGCGGTACAGGCGTGTAAGAGGTGGAGACAACTCAGGGGCACATGTGCGCAGGACTATCGCTGGTATACCATCGGGTCCGCTGGCCTTGTTCACGTCTAGAGTTTGCAGGATTTTAAGGATCTCATTTTGGCGTATGCGTACTTCAGCCATAATGCAGTCAGCACGAGTTGAGATTGGTGGAGCTTTTCCTGCAGCATCCAGACGCGAGTTCTCAGCAAAAAGAGATGCAAACAAATCCGCTTTCTCTTTTGCAGAATGGGCCAGCGATCCATCAGCCCTCAGCAATGGTGGAAGTGACGGCCGACAAAAGTTAGATTCAGCGGCTTTTGCCAGGGACCAAAATGCTTTGCTCCCAGAAGGATATGAAGCTAGTTTGGCCCCAATGTGGCTGATATGGTTGAATTTAGCCCTGCGTAACGTCCTTTTACATGACTTGGCGGCTTGGTTAAAAGCTTTCTTCAAATTCCGAGAATTCGGAGACTTGCGCGCTCGAGCTTCAGCCCATGCAGTGTATGCCGTCCGTTTTTCGGCTTCTGCACGATAGCAGTCTGCATCAAACCATGGGCGAGCTTTTCCATTCGTCGCTACGTCAGAGTATGGTATAAAATATTCCATACCCTGGTGTATAACCGCGGTAATGGCTTCAGCGCAGCTCGACGGATCATCAGAAGAAAAGCATACCTCTCGCCAAGGATAGGACGAGAAAAAGTGACGCATCTCATCCCAATCTGCTGCCTTGTATCGCCACACCCGTCTTAAGCCACATGGGGCTTCTTCGGGTGGGGAACAAACGGATATAGATTTTACCAGACAGTGGTCAGAAGTACCCAGTGGTGCAGAAACTGTTATTGAGTGACTGTCTGGATCAGTTGTTAAAAATAGGTCTAAGCAGTTGGCGGTATGAGAGTCTACGTCTGGTACCCTGGTAGCACAGTTTACAAGCTGGGTGAGGTCTAGCGTCAAGGCTAGTTTACGCACTTCTCGCCCAGCATGGTCGGTCACCTGGTATGGGTACAGCCACTCCTGGTGGTGGGCATTGAAGTCCCCCAGAATGACTAACTGTGCCGAAGGGTAACGCTCTCGAGCCTCATCCGCCGTTAGGGTAAGATGGTCACATAACTGAGTTGTTTCCACGTCTCCGCTGTGCGAACGGTAGACACAGGCATACAGGATTTTCTCCTGTCCTGTTTCCACCAGAACCCATAGGATGGAGTAACTGAATGTCTCAAGGTGCTTAAGACGCTTGATGCAGATATCATCACGGACGTACACACAGACTCCGGCACGAGGTATGAACCTGTGCTCCAGAGAATACCCGGGGTAGCTGAGGTACGCCGTGTCAGCCGGACATCTGATCTGCGTCTCAGTGAGGAACAGCAGCTGCGGTTTTTCTGTTTCTAGGTGGTGGTGGACAGATTCGAGATTAGAGTGCAGACCTCGGATGTTAGAGAGGTGCACTTTTAATGGGAAGACGTGCAGCCGCTGTGTATACCTTCGTTTATTTTTATGTGTTCTCATGGGGAGTGAATAGGTGCTGGGGAACGCGAACTGGGCGAGGTGGCACCCTACCTACCAGGTGTCAAACTCAACACCGCCGCACGGAGGGAGGCTGACGCGGAGACCGCGGGGACGCCCGAGCCCCCCCAGAATGGCTACCTGGTCCTCCCTTCCGGTCGCCAGCCGGCAAGGTAGATCATTCTGGGATTTTTCGTCAGGTGGCGGGGCAGCCTTTCACAGGTGGCTACCCTGCTACTTGGGCCCCCAACTTCCTACGGTCGGCCAGCGGCGGCACCGTGCCTCGGATCCCGCTACCCTCCGAAGCCAGGCACCCGATGCGGCAGTGATAAGCAGACAGAATCGGTCACATAGAGTGCCACAACTACCCAGACACATCCCCCAAATGGCTGCTCTGGGACCCGCCCCGGAACACGGCAGTTGCCGTTTGGCGGCGCGACTCTACCCAGAGGGTGGTAATCAAGCCACGGCCGTAGCCTACCACCGCAAGAATTTTGTCGGCTCTTACGACAGGCCTTCTTGCCGGGCCGTAGGAAATCGTATTCTACTGCCCGTCCCTACACGGGGAAGAATTAGGACCTGTTTCATATCAACTACAAATTTTATATTCACAGGTTACGAATAGATTTATCCGACAGATAAAGTGGAGTTTGATGGTGGAAAAGAAAAACGTATTGTAAAACTTTTTTAATTTATCTTTTGGATACTGTTACACGTCATATAGCTTTATCAGCAACCAGTGAGACAGGCGCTTAGTCGTTATTTTTCTTGGAAAAGATGGATAGTATAAATCTTTCCAAGTCAACAGGGGCCATTCATTTATTACGTAAGACTATTTACGGGGGGGAAGGGGGTCGACCATGTCTTATTTTTTCTCACAAGGGGGTGGGGGAGAGTCTCGACAGTTCTTACGTAAGATCACAAAAAATGCGCAAAGTTACAATTATACTTTGAAAAAGAGCGGGCACCCACCAAAAATTATTAGTACCTTTGTAAGTACAAATAAACACAACTAAAAATTGTTACTTTGAAAAATAAACATTAAAATAAACCAAACGTGTTATAATTTTCCCTTTAGATTCTTACGTAATAAATATTAAACTGGGGGGAGGGGGGCGGCCTATCCTTATTTTTTCTTATAATAGAGGGAGGGGGTCGAAAAGTAGCAAAATTCGTGTTACGTAATAAATGGATGGCCCGACAATTAAAAATTTAAGTTAATATATTTAAAAAAATATATATTATAATATATTGTCCCTCACCTGCATCATAACAGCGGCTTCCATCTCCGCCATACTGACGCTGTCCATACACCCCTCCTCGTCATCCATATCTGAGAATATGAAATACGTGGTAGATCATAATAAACTTTTATTTATTTGAACTGAACTTAATCAGCCCACGTTAAACGTCCCACAGCTGAACAAAAGATATTTATCTATATAGGGAAAGGTTTGAAGCTCTATCTACCACGCTGCTTTTAATGTGGGTTGACGGATATTTTCCCTACTATAGTAACGAACGCTATCAGGTGTCTGTAATAACAATCGGGTCCGACGGCTTTACGTGTTCTCCGAGGCATGATGGGGAGACCCACAAGGACATACACCCAGGTCGGAAACAAATATTTGTACAAATATTTGTTTCCGACCTCACCCCCTTGTCCCCACTCCCCCCAGGCACTCACCGTGCGGCGAGTAGAGCCGGGGCGGCGGGCGCAGCGCGCGTAGTGTCGCCGTGTCGCTCTTGAGGCGCGCGGCGTGCTCCCGCAGGCGCGCCTCGCTCGCTGCGCTCCACGGCTCCGCGCTCTCCCCCCACTCCCCCCAGACACTCACCGTGCGGCGAGTAGAGCCGGGGCGGCGGGCGCAGCGCGCGCAGTGTCGCCGTGTCGCTCTTGAGGCGCGCGGCGTGCTCCCGCAGGCGCGCCTCGCTCGCTGCGCTCCACGGCTCCGCGCTCTCCCCCCACTCCCCCCAGGCACTCACCGTGCGGCGAGTAGAGCCGGGGCGGCGGGCGCAGCGCGCGCAGTGTCGCCGTGTCGCTCTTGAGGCGCGCGGCGTGCTCCCGCAGGCGCGCCTCGCTCGCTGCGCTCCACGGCTCCGCGCTCTCCCCCCACTCCCCCCAGACACTCACCGTGCGGCGAGTAGAGCCGGGGCGGCGGGCGCAGCGCGCGCAGTGTCGCCGTGTCGCTCTTGAGGCGCGCGGCGTGCTCCCGCAGGCGCGCCTCGCTCGCTGCGCTCCACGGCTCCGCGCTCTCCCCCCACTCCCCCCAGGCACTCACCGTGCGGCGAGTAGAGCCGGGGCGGCGGGCGCAGCGCGCGCAGTGTCGCCGTGTCGCTCTTGAGGCGCGCGGCGTGCTCCCGCAGGCGCGCCTCGCTCGCTGCGCTCCACGGCTCCGCGCTCTCCCCCCACTCCCCCCAGACACTCACCGTGCGGCGAGTAGAGCCGGGGCGGCGGGCGCAGCGCGCGCAGTGTCGCCGTGTCGCTCTTGAGGCGCGCGGCGTGCTCCCGCAGGCGCGCCTCGCTCGCTGCGCTCCACGGCTCCGCGCTCTCCCCCCACTCCCCCCAGACACTCACCGTGCGGCGAGTAGAGCCGGGGCGGCGGGCGCAGCGCGCGCAGTGTCGCCGTGTCGCTCTTGAGGCGCGCGGCGTGCTCCCGCAGGCGCGCCTCGCTCGCTGCGCTCCACGGCTCCGCGCTCTCCCCCCACTCCCCCCAGACACTCACCGTGCGGCGAGTAGAGCCGGGGCGGCGGGCGCAGCGCGCGCAGTGTCGCCGTGTCGCTCTTGAGGCGCGCGGCGTGCTCCCGCAGGCGCGCCTCGCTCGCTGCGCTCCACGGCTCCGCGCTCTCCCCCCACTCCCCCCAGACACTCACCGTGCGGCGAGTAGAGCCGGGGCGGCGGGCGCAGCGCGCGCAGTGTCGCCGTGTCGCTCTTGAGGCGCGCGGCGTGCTCCCGCAGGCGCGCCTCGCTCGCTGCGCTCCACGGCTCCGCGCTCTCCCCCCACTCCCCCCAGGCACTCACCGTGCGGCGAGTAGAGCCGGGGCGGCGGGCGCAGCGCACGCAGTGTCGCCGTGTCGCTCTTGAGGCGCGCGGCGTGCTCCCGCAGGCGCGCCTCGCTCGCTGCGCTCCACGGCTCCGCGCTCTCCCCCCACTCCCCCCAGGCACTCACCGTGCGGCGAGTAGAGCCGGGGCGGCGGGCGCAGCGCGCGCAGTGTCGCCGTGTCGCTCTTGAGGCGCGCGGCGTGCTCCCGCAGGCGCGCCTCGCTCGCTGCGCTCCACGGCTCCGCGCTCTCCCCCCACTCCCCCCAGACACTCACCGTGCGGCGAGTAGAGCCGGGGCGGCGGGCGCAGCGCGCGCAGTGTCGCCGTGTCGCTCTTGAGGCGCGCGGCGTGCTCCCGCAGGCGCGCCTCGCTCGCTGCGCTCCACGGCTCCGCGCTCTCCCCCCACTCCCCCCAGACACTCACCGTGCGGCGAGTAGAGCCGGGGCGGCGGGCGCAGCGCGCGCAGTGTCGCCGTGTCGCTCTTGAGGCGCGCGGCGTGCTCCCGCAGGCGCGCCTCGCTCGCTGCGCTCCACGGCTCCGCGCTCTCCCCCCACTCCCCCCAGGCACTCACCGTGCGGCGAGTAGAGCCGGGGCGGCGGGCGCAGCGCACGCAGTGTCGCCGTGTCGCTCTTGAGGCGCGCGGCGTGCTCCCGCAGGCGCGCCTCGCTCGCTGCGCTCCACGGCTCCGCGCTCTCCCCCCACTCCCCCCAGACACTCACCGTGCGGCGAGTAGAGCCGGGGCGGCGGGCGCAGCGCGCGCAGTGTCGCCGTGTCGCTCTTGAGGCGCGCGGCGTGCTCCCGCAGGCGCGCCTCGCTCGCTGCGCTCCACGGCTCCGCGCTCTCCCCCCACTCCCCCCAGACACTCACCGTGCGGCGAGTAGAGCCGGGGCGGCGGGCGCAGCGCGCGCAGTGTCGCCGTGTCGCTCTTGAGGCGCGCGGCGTGCTCCCGCAGGCGCGCCTCGCTCGCTGCGCTCCACGGCTCCGCGCTCTCCCCCCACTCCCCCCAGACACTCACCGTGCGGCGAGTAGAGCCGGGGCGGCGGGCGCAGCGCGCGCAGTGTCGCCGTGTCGCTCTTGAGGCGCGCGGCGTGCTCCCGCAGGCGCGCCTCGCTCGCTGCGCTCCACGGCTCCGCGCTCTCCCCCCACTCCCCCCAGGCACTCACCGTGCGGCGAGTAGAGCCGGGGCGGCGGGCGCAGCGCACGCAGTGTCGCCGTGTCGCTCTTGAGGCGCGCGGCGTGCTCCCGCAGGCGCGCCTCGCTCGCTGCGCTCCACGGCTCCGCGCTCTCCCCCCACTCCCCCCAGACACTCACCGTGCGGCGAGTAGAGCCGGGGCGGCGGGCGCAGCGCGCGCAGTGTCGCCGTGTCGCTCTTGAGGCGCGCGGCGTGCTCCCGCAGGCGCGCCTCGCTCGCTGCGCTCCACGGCTCCGCGCTCTCCCCCCACTCCCCCCAGACACTCACCGTGCGGCGAGTAGAGCCGGGGCGGCGGGCGCAGCGCGCGCAGTGTCGCCGTGTCGCTCTTGAGGCGCGCGGCGTGCTCCCGCAGGCGCGCCTCGCTCGCTGCGCTCCACGGCTCCGCGCTCTCCCCCCACTCCCCCCAGACACTCACCGTGCGGCGAGTAGAGCCGGGGCGGCGGGCGCAGCGCGCGCAGTGTCGCCGTGTCGCTCTTGAGGCGCGCGGCGTGCTCCCGCAGGCGCGCCTCGCTCGCTGCGCTCCACGGCTCCGCGCTCTCCCCCCACTCCCCCCAGACACTCACCGTGCGGCGAGTAGAGCCGGGGCGGCGGGCGCAGCGCGCGCAGTGTCGCCGTGTCGCTCTTGAGGCGCGCGGCGTGCTCCCGCAGGCGCGCCTCGCTCGCTGCGCTCCACGGCTCCGCGCTCTCCCCCCACTCCCCCCAGACACTCACCGTGCGGCGAGTAGAGCCGGGGCGGCGGGCGCAGCGCGCGCAGTGTCGCCGTGTCGCTCTTGAGGCGCGCGGCGTGCTCCCGCAGGCGCGCCTCGCTCGCTGCGCTCCACGGCTCCGCGCTCTCCCCCCACTCCCCCCAGACACTCACCGTGCGGCGAGTAGAGCCGGGGCGGCGGGCGCAGCGCGCGCAGTGTCGCCGTGTCGCTCTTGAGGCGCGCGGCGTGCTCCCGCAGGCGCGCCTCGCTCGCTGCGCTCCACGGCTCCGCGCTCTCCCCCCACTCCCCCCAGACACTCACCGTGCGGCGAGTAGAGCCGGGGCGGCGGGCGCAGCGCGCGCAGTGTCGCCGTGTCGCTCTTGAGGCGCGCGGCGTGCTCCCGCAGGCGCGCCTCGCTCGCTGCGCTCCACGGCTCCGCGCTCTCCCCCCACTCCCCCCAGACACTCACCGTGCGGCGAGTAGAGCCGGGGCGGCGGGCGCAGCGCGCGCAGTGTCGCCGTGTCGCTCTTGAGGCGCGCGGCGTGCTCCCGCAGGCGCGCCTCGCTCGCTGCGCTCCACGGCTCCGCGCTCTCCCCCCACTCCCCCCAGACACTCACCGTGCGGCGAGTAGAGCCGGGGCGGCGGGCGCAGCGCGCGCAGTGTCGCCGTGTCGCTCTTGAGGCGCGCGGCGTGCTCCCGCAGGCGCGCCTCGCTCGCTGCGCTCCACGGCTCCGCGCTCTCCCCCCACTCCCCCCAGACACTCACCGTGCGGCGAGTAGAGCCGGGGCGGCGGGCGCAGCGCGCGCAGTGTCGCCGTGTCGCTCTTGAGGCGCGCGGCGTGCTCCCGCAGGCGCGCCTCGCTCGCTGCGCTCCACGGCTCCGCGCTCTCCCCCCACTCCCCCCAGACACTCACCGTGCGGCGAGTAGAGCCGGGGCGGCGGGCGCAGCGCGCGCAGTGTCGCCGTGTCGCTCTTGAGGCGCGCGGCGTGCTCCCGCAGGCGCGCCTCGCTCGCTGCGCTCCACGGCTCCGCGCTCTCCCCCCACTCCCCCCAGACACTCACCGTGCGGCGAGTAGAGCCGGGGCGGCGGGCGCAGCGCGCGCAGTGTCGCCGTGTCGCTCTTGAGGCGCGCGGCGTGCTCCCGCAGGCGCGCCTCGCTCGCTGCGCTCCACGGCTCCGCGCTCTCCTCCCACTCGCCGGACCTGCGCACACACTTACGTGCTTAAACATCGGCCAAGTGTGAGTCGGAAGACCGAATGAAGGCCTCCGTAGCCCTGTAATGTACTCCAGCCATGTGACGGACACACAACGACCGGATTCAATAAAACCTCATATTTAGAAATCTCATGCTTTTGAAATCTTACATATATTATGTCACATTCATATCGTGTTTTTTTAATCTTTCTTCCCTTTTCTTTTTTCGTATGTTTGTCTTGTATGTCGTTCTTTGCTTTATTACAGTCGATAACAATCAGTAACTTTAATGCCTGACTGGAAGTTTTTATCAAGGTGCTCATTTTTCCAAAATAATACACGTGATTTTGGGTATGGGTGGAGGGTATATATCACCTGGAGGGGAGGGGAAAGGAGTAGTTAAAAAGTTGCTAAAAAAACACGTGATTAATAGACGTCTCCTAAATGCATACCCCCCCCCCCCTCAAAATTATAGCCTCTTTGGAACATGCAAGAAATAAAAAACAAAAAATCATGAAATGTATATAGTTAACTCACTGGTTGTGGTTCTGCCAGGGTCCCGGAGACAGCAGCGGCTCGCCCCACACTGGAGCGGCTTCGAGCCTCGCGAGCAGACGCCGAGCGACCGCTTCCGCTGCTTCCCGCTGCGACCGGACATGAACATATAAATAACTACAATTGTTGTGTCGTCACGAACGATCAATCTGTCTCACTTTCGCGCGCTGACGAACACACGTGTCCGCGTGTGTCTGTGTGTTTATTTGTGTACTAGTGTGCGTCAGCGTACGTGCGCGTTAGTGAGCGTGCGTTTGCGTGCGAGCACCTTCGTGCGTTAGAAAACGCGTGCATGCGAATGAGTGCGTGCGTGTGAGTGCGTTCACGTGCGTGCTCGCGTGTGTGTATATGTTTGTGTATGTGCGTGCATATGGATTCGTGTGCGTGTTCGTGCGTGTGCGCTTGCGTATTTGTGTGTGTGCGAGTTAATGCTTAATCGTGCATGTGTGTGCTCATACATATGCGTGCTCCTGCGTGAGCGTAAGGCCATGTTCAGATGGCAAAATTTTGACGCGCGTTTTCAAATCGCACGACTAGACATCCTAGCATTTACATAAAATCAATAACATGAGCGCGCGTTAACGCGCGTCAGTGATCGTTAACACGGCGCTCAGAGAAAAAGTCTCTAGACGCAGGCGATCGCGCGTTGACGCGAGCTTTGATATGTATGTAACGTCCATTGATTGTTCAGTTGAGCGCGCGTTATCGTCGCCATTGCATGTTTTTTTGTAACTTTCGTAAATAAATAGGTATTGTTTTCGTATTTTGCTCATAAAAAAGAAGTGTAATTAAAGAATTTATATTCATTTTCTCTCAGATTCGGATATAATGTCGCAAACAAACTGGGTCCATTTTTCAAAATTGGGTGAACCCAATGTGTGCGTTTTCTTATTCTATATATTATTTTTTATAATATAATAATCCAGTTTCGCGCGTAAACGTGTAAGTGACGGACGCATATCCCACTTTTCTTTTATAAATACTAACGTATTAATATAAAGTACGTGTAACTTACGCGCCAGGAAAATATTAGCATTCAATAAAATTAAGAAAAATCTTCTAGTGTTAACCTTAACCTGATACTATCATGAAGTGTACAAAGTGCAAGGAAATTGTTACTGACTTCGTCCATTGTGGCAAGTGTGATGGTCACTATCACTTCAATTGTGCTGGAATATCCGAATCCAGTTACCGAAAAATGGGGCAAGAGAAAAAATCCGCCTGGAGATGTTTTCTCTGTCGCGCACAAGCTCAACCCTCGGACTCCGCAAGCACTGTCTCACTCGCTGACATCTTACTGGAAATAAAAAATCTACGTACGGACTTCGACATCATGAAAACCGACTTGAACGAAATAAAATCAGATATATCCAGTACTAAACAGTATTTGCTCGAACTGGACATGAAGTGGAGCGACATGGATAAGAGATTTACTGATATTGAGGGTAGACTTAACGGCTTCGAAGAAAAAATGTCTGGTGTAACTACTTTGCAAAAAGACTTAAAAAAGGCAAATGAAATGATTTCTGTACTTAAACAGGATAATAATATGCACGATCAATTCTCCAGATTAAATAACGTGGAAATATCAGGAATACCGATGCGTAATGGTGAAAATTTAAACTCACTGCTACGTGACTTATGTTCTGTAGGAGGATTTAGCCTGTGTGAAACTGATATCGACACTGTACATCGAGTACGCCGGCACATCACTAACGATAAACAAACTCCGAGGCATCCGTCCATCATCGTGCGGTTCACACAGCGGCGTCGCAAGGATCAGCTCCTGGCGGCGGTGCGCGTGCGCCGCACCCTCACTACCGCCGACGTGGGCCTGCACGGCCCGGCCGCCACTATCTACATATCTGATCATCTCACACCCACCAATAAACTACTCCTGAAACGTGCCCGGGAACTAAAAGTTGAGAAACAATATTCCTATTTGTGGGTTAGAGACTGTAAGATCTTAATGCGTAAAAATGATAACTCGAAAATCGTACGTATCTCAAATGAATCTGATCTATATAAAATTAAATGACTGTTTTGTTTGGGTCCGTTACCATATCTAACTTGTTACTACTGTTATTCTATTTTTACACTGAACACTAACCTACAAACTTTGTTAGCAATACATAACTCACATAAACCATCCAGTAACATTGTATTACAAAATAAGTTTACTTACAAAATTTCATATAAACCTACTCTAAAATTATACACAAATGATATCACCTATTGGCCTTATTTAATTAGTCAAAGTATTTTTTATTCCGTATATTGTTCGTTAATAGGTATTGTTACACGTCTTTATTATAAAACTACTATATTAAACACAATAAAATTACAGCAATGTCGCCGAATCGCGTTATCTTACATAGCAATCATTATTATTGTTTGTATTCATTATAATGTTAATCTTAAATTAATTGAGGAAGGTATTTTGCGTACTATCAGTTTGGATAATATCATAATAAATATGAGACGAATACTATCGATTCCAAATGATGGAACTTAATTCTTTATGCATTTATTACCAGAACACTAGAGGTTTGCGCACTAAGTCTCACTCTTTTTTATCTAACGTACTACAGAATGATTATGATTTAATAGTATTAACCGAGACCTGGCTCACGCCCGACTTTAACGACTGCGAATATTTCTATAATAAATACGACGTCTATCGTAGGGACCGTATTATAAGTGACGGACGGGGCTCCCGTGGCGGAGGCGTACTGATAGCGGTGCGGCGCGACGTGTGCGCACGCCGCCGTGACGATTGGTGCACTGAGCGCGACGCAGAGATACTGTGGCTCAGTGTGGAGCTCCCGGTCTCTGCTCCGCGCACCCCGAGTCGAATAATGCTTCATATTGCGAGTTGTTATTTTCCGCATGGAAGCAATCATGCCGAAACGCTTCAACATTTTTATGATTGTACGTCCGATATTATGTTAAATAATTCAGCAGATTACTTTTTAATACTCGGGGACTTTAATATTTCTCATGCTTCTTGGTATTGCGATGACAACTCGAGGCTAGAGTTGAATACAAACAATGATCTGAAAGCCACTTCACTTGCGGATTTTATGCGATTGACGAATCTTTTTCAGTACAATAGCTGCACTAATTGTAATAACCGCATTTTAGACTTGGTATTGAGTACTGGCGACTGTTCCGTGACTAGCTGCTCAAACCCACTCACTGTTGAAGACGCCCACCATAAATCAATTTGTATTCGTTTTAATTTGCCAACTACGGCATACCTTAAAGAAAATGAACATCTCAAATTTATTTATCATGCTTCAGACTTTAAGGAGATGAGTGAGAAAATCATTGCGATCGATTGGTTATCGGAACTTTCCCATCTTAATACGGAGGAGTCAGTTAGTTTCTTCTATAATATTCTATACGATTTAATGGATAAATATGTGCCTAAAAGGCTTGTCAAATCGAATACAAACTTTCCACCCTGGTATTCTAGGGCCCTTATAAAGCTGATAAGACAAAAAACTAAAATTCACACTAGATGGAAAAAATACAGCAACGCCTATGATTACCAGCTCTTTAAGGAATTACGCTCTAAAGAGAAACGGCTTCAAAAAGAATGTTATAGCAATTTTATAAAATTTTCCGAAGACAAGATTCACTCATCGCCTAGATACTTTTGGTCATTCATTAAGTCCAAGCTAGGGTCTAACTCTGTACCTACACATATGAATCTGAATGGGGAAACTTCAACCAATCCGGTACACATCTGTGATATGTTTAATGACTATTTTAATTCAGTGTTTGTAACTTGCAACGACGCGATACAATTTGACTTGAACGTCTTAAATAATTCCACGTCAGTTAGTATATCATCAATTGACATCCTCCAACCTACTGTCTCAAAGTATTTTCAACAATTGAACGTTAACAAGGGTGTTGGCTACGATAAGGTGCACCCCCTTCTTATCAGCAGACTGTATGAGGAACTGTCAATACCGCTTACCTTGATATATCGTAAATCAATCGCTGAAGGATGTTTTCCGAACATATGGAAAAAGGCACTAGTGACTCCTATTCCGAAAGGTGGCGATAAACACGATATAAAACAATATAGGCCTATATCTAAACTTTGTATTTTTGGCAAAGTTTTTGAAAAAATTATTATCGCTACATTAGGGACTCAATTAAACCATGTCCTGTCTGACGAACAACATGGTTTTCGTCGAGCTCGTGGCGTTGCTACTAACCTCGTGTCCTATACTGACTTTATACTTAATGCCATGGATGAAGGTTACCAAGTAGACGCCGTGTATACCGATTTTTCAAAAGCGTTTGATAAAATTAGCCACTCGGTTCTCATCAGGAAGCTTCTGGAGGTAGGTATACACGGTGATCTTCTGCGATGGGTATACTCCTATGTGACTAACCGTAGTCAGGCCGTCGCGTTAAAGGGGTATCAATCTACTTTCCTTGTTAACAGGTCTGGTATTCCACAAGGATCCATCCTTGGACCTTTTCTCTTCATACTGTATATTAATGATATAGGAAAATGTTTTCGGAACTCATGTCACCTTCTCTATGCAGATGACACAAAAATATATAAAATTATAAAAACAAGTAGTGACTGTGTGGCCTTGCAAAACGATCTAAATAGTTTCGACACATATTGCAAAACTAACCAATTATATTTAAATGCTGACAAGTGTCATGTTATAACTTTTACGCGGAAGAAAATACCTATCACTTATGACTATACGATTGGGGGGCGGACTCTTAGTCGAGTGTCTTCAATACGAGTTCTCGGAGTGACCCTGGACGCCAAGCTCCGCTTCAATGAACATATCGATATAATTTTAGCTAAAGCTTTCAAACAACTAGGCACTATTATTCGAATAGGTCAACCCTTTAAACGTATGACAACTCTTAAACTGCTATATAATGCATATGTTCGCAGTATACTTGAGTTCGCGAGTGTGGTTTGGAATCCAGAGTATGCTTTTAATATTAACCGCATCGAAAGGGTTCAAAATAAGTTTTTGAAGACACTCGATTATCGGTTTGGCTCTTGGTCTAAAGACTATGGGGAAAGTGCGGCAAGACATAATATTCAGCGGTTGGACTTAAGGCGTAAATATCTAGATAGTATATTTCTTTTTAAAATTTTACACAATAAAGTTGATTCTTCCACTCTGTTAAACAAAATTTATTTCAAAATACCGCGACCATCCTCACGTATCATGGACACTTTTTATATTCCTCCCTGTCATACAAACTACGCTAGAAATACCTTCTTCAGGCGATCTTGCTCTTACTACAATAGTCATCTCAAATCAGTTGATATTTTTTGTAACAACTTAAGAAAGTATAAAATTAAATTAAATGACTTAATATTTGGCTCATAAACATATTTTTTATATTGGTTGTGTAGGGTTAAGGTTCATTATATCTTATACCATTGTTACTACTGAATGTTGATATTTTGTATTCTAAATTATGGTACTTTAGGTCTAGTTGTAGTTATAAAGTTTATTAATGATTGTAAATGACTGTTTGTTACCTAAATAAATAAATAAATAAAATAATAGACTCTTCCACGTCCATTACCTAAGCTCCACCGAAACAGAGTGACTAGCCCTCGCAACGCGCGATAGCGCTTACCATCTGAATTCTTTATAAATTTTATCGCGCGTTGACCTGCGTTAATACGCGTACGTCAGCTTAGGCTTAATGAGCGTGCGTGCGTGTGCGGGTGCGAGCGCACGCGCGCGAGTAAGTGGGCGAGCGTGCGTGTGCATGCTTCATGCTAGTGCTTATGAAGTTGCGTACGCCGCCCGCAGCGCGTGTATGTGTGTGCGTTTGTGTGAGTGTGTGTGTGTGCGTGTGTGTGTGCGTATGTGTGTGTGCGCGTGTACCTCCGGGGTGGCAGCGCGGCGCTCCGTCTCCTGCAGCGCCAGCAGCACGTCGTACACCTCCAGCGCGCGGTCGGCCGCCCGCAGCGCGCCGCACAGCGCCACCGAGCTCGACTCGTGAGCTGCGCACGCGCACTGCAGCCTGCGACAGCGAAACGAATTGTTCCTAATCACTATAACCATTTCTATTTTCGAGTGTATACATGTAAACATTCTTAATTTTAACTTTGGCTTTGATAATTTAGACGATGGCAATCCCGGCTTACCGTAATGTTGCCAGCTCGATGGGTTCTCGTTTGCTTCACAACACACACATACACGTGCATAGTAAAACCACATGTAGTACCTGTGCGCCGTGTCGACAGCCCTGGCGAGCGCGGCGTCCAGCACGCGGCAGTCGGCCGCCAGCCGCACGCAGCGCGCGCGCCACGCGCGAGCCGCTGCGCTCACACCTGGGGGGAGAGGGGACTTGATAAATAAGACGTACACTAGGAAAGAAGAAAGAAGAAATAGCGACAAATCTTCTAATCTTTACAATATTAATATATATCTGAATGATGATGATGATGCCTTTGAAGGTCACACTGCTAGGAAAACCTCTTTGATACATGCGACGAGTTGGACCCTAATCCGACATGGTGTTCCACTATGATTGGCGGATAATTTCCCTACCGAGAGTAACGATCATTTGACGTGCTCTCTGAGACACGGTGGCGAGACCCTAGGGCAAAGACCCAGACCAGAATCAGCAAATGTTTCACGTACGTACCGTCGTGCGAGGCGGAGACCAGCGCCTCCCGCAGGTCGGCCTGCGCGCACACGTCCAGCGCCAGCTGCTCCGCCGCCTCCACGCACCACGCCTGCGGGACAAGATGGTACAGCGATTATTTTAATCCATTCATCTACACCCTATTACGTAACTTGCGTGATCGCGAAAAATCGCTGTGGTGTCGAATTTCAATATTAATTGACAATCAGCTAGTGTTGAAATGCGACAGTAAACAATAACTAGATTTTTATTAATCAACAATCACCTCTTCATCGGACATCTGGTTAGATTCCGTATCTTCCGTGCGCCGGAGTCGAACCCGCGACGCTATCTTAGCTTCTCTAGACTCGCAACGACCTGAAATATGTACAATATCACGAGTGAAAGTAAAGTATTTTGAGGGCTTAAAGAACCATAAAAGGGCTCGAAGGACCAAATTCTAAACAAAAAAATAAATAAATAAACAAGAGACAAGATATATTAACGACAGCAAATATACAACAACTCTGTACGGCTTTGTAGCCGTATTAATACCTATAATAGCCAAATATTCCGCAGCGGGTTCGATTTCCGCTCATAAAACAAAAAACAAAAAAACTTTATACCTGGATAAGGCTTAAAAACTACTTTGAATCTTCATTTGACAAAGTATATAATATTGTTTAACTAATTAATTATAGTTGATATGAAGCTGCTACTGATTCAGAATCTAGACTCCGCTGAGAAAAATCGGCAAGAAACTCAACAGTTACTCTTTTAAAAAGCCGTCAATATAATTCAACAATTATAAATTCAGTCATATGTCCTGGATGAAAGACTAAACCCAATAAGATAGGGTTAAAATTAATAATAAATAATAATAAACGTCTCACACTCAACGGCCCCCAGTAGGATATTATCCTGTGTCGGGGGTCCGGAAACACACACAATACACAAGCACAAACGCCCAGACGACGACAAACATCTGTATGGCCTATACAAACATTTGTCATGTCCGGTAATCGAACCCGCGACCGCTAGCGCATCAGTCAGTTGCTGTGACCACTGCGCCAACGCATCGTCAAATATTATTGAGGTGTCAATATAATTGAGAGTATTGTTACCCGGTGAAGGCGGCAACAATTCCGGTGAACCTCTCTCCCTCTCGCAGCTACCCGCGCCGCCGGTACCGTGCGCCGCGCGCGCCGACTGGCAACACCTGACCACAGATTATATATATCATATAATAAATAAATAAACATGTTTAACACACACACACGGTCGTCTGTCCCTAAGGTAGGCAACTTAATGTGCCTGTGTTTTAGGTAACAGGCGACTGATTTACAAAATTTTTTTAAAATAAAATATATATGTACATAAAACATATACAGGCGGCGTTAGGTGTAGGCGACGTGGACCACCACCCACGGCCTAGTGGTTCGAGGGGCCTCGCGCACATAACGAAAAGGTCGAAAAGGACCTAAAGCATCATAGGTTCCGTACATATAGAATATATACACCGAATATATATATATATTCCGTACATATAGATATAAGAAATTGTAAAGAAAAACAGTACGATTAAAAACGAAATGGTAGAATTATATGCACAGCTCCAAGAGACTCGAGAGGAACGTGACCGCCTGAAACGGCAATCCAGGGATTTTGATAAATGCTGTGACGAATACGACACTAATTTAAAAACAATAGCCCTGCTCCGTTCACAGCTCGCGAGTGCCTTGGAGCGCTTAGATAAGTTTGAACAAGTGGCCTCACAGGCCAGATCACAATCTACTCAAAAATTATTTTCGGAGTTATGTGTCTCCTCTCAGCCTGTCACCATTGACTTGACCGGCGACGAATCAACAGTATGTGTAACGCAAACAAGGGTCGACCTCGGTAGCAGAAACAAGATTAAAAAATATATTAAGATCAATAAATTAATTAAAAAAAACAAGAAATTGATAAAAAAGGGCAATATTATCAAAAACCATTTATCGTTATGTAAAAAATACAAGCTAGTTCGTAAGGAATGTGAAATGTTCAGTAAAGAGATCGAAACAATCGGACAAAACTATGAAGCTGAAATTAGTAAATTGAATGTTCAAATTAGCAATTTAAAACATAATCTTAATGAGATGACCGAAAAATACAACATAGCCACGAAAGAGATTTGTGAACATGAATCGGCTTTGGATGAACTTCTTCAATTATCTAAATATAATGAAGAGCGCTTCAATTCTCTTGTAAACCAAGAATGTCAGTGCTCAAATTCAGATCATACAAAGCCTTCATGTGAAATAAGTAAAGAAACTGATTTCAGCTCCGTAATTAATAAACCTGTACCCAAAGATAGTATATTAATGTACAGCGATGAACTGGGTAAAAATATGGGTACAAGGTTATATAATGTAAGTGACAAACCAGTATGCAATATTTGTATGCCAGGTGCCGCAATAGGTGAAATAATGGATAAGGTACTTAACTGTACGTATGATCCCTCCACTACCTTAATTTTATTATTTGGTAGAAGAGGGAACACTAAACAACAACAGTTATCCTTTTATTTGGACAAATTACGTAAACTTAACGTAAAAAAAATTATAATGTTTACATTTCCTTATATTAAAGGTAACGGAAATGAAAATAAAATAAGAAATAAATTAAATATATTATTACATAACAGTGTAGGAAATAATAATGTTACACTCAATGATGATACGAACTTAATATTTAAGTTGATTGATATTAATTGTATTTTTAAAAATGACTCCTTTTTGGTGAGACATGATAGATTTATTCTATCTAATTTTTTTTACAAACAGATAGCATGTTTGCTATCATATAATTTACAAATTGACATGACAATTAATTTACCTGCTGCTTCTATTGAGCAGTTAAATATATTGACATCCTGCAGTAGTACTGTACGTACTACTGCTAGTAATAATAATTTAAATTAAATAAGCAGACAACAGAGGCACAAGTCTCTAGCTGTGAAGAATATTTGAACAGCCAGACTTTAAATAGTCAAATTTTATGTAAAAACCATTGTTTCAACTTGGTGCATCAAAACATACAAGGCCTTTTAAATAAGGAACTTGAATTAGAACTGTTTTTGAATAACTACAACATTGATGTAATTTGTATTACCGAACACTGGCTTAAAGAGTATCAAATTGTTTTTAATTTTGAAAAGCACCAAGTTGCCAGTTCGTTCAGTAGAAAGACAGCTATTCATGGTGGCTCCTTAATCATAGTGAATAGGGACCTAAAATTTAAGGTTCGTAAAGACATTGTGAGCCTTTCAATTGAACGAACTATTGAGTTAGCCTGTGTTGAGTTAACGCATTGTATCATAGTGAGCATCTATAGACCACCCGGCGCATGCTATGAACAATTCGAGCCAGTATTAGAAGAAGTGATAACTAAACTAACTGCAGAATGTAACAAAGACATTATAGTGTGTGGAGACTTTAATATTAATTTACTAGATAATAATATACTTAGTAAAAGATTCTTGTCCTTGTTCAAATGTTGTAATCTTACTAACCTCTTTCTTGAGCCTACCCGCATAACTAACTCTACAGCCACATGCATTGATAACATCTTTACAGATGGGACTCCATCCTACTCAACTATAATAAATAAATTACCCTCTGATCATTGTGGACAATTAGTTGGTTTTAATTATAATAAGAAAAAGCAGGTTGGTAAGAGTAAAGTGGTCGTTCCAGTGAATATCAAACGCATGGAGAGATTTAGAAACACTATTAAAAATCAAATAGATATACCACTGGTTGGTAGTGTAAACGAGAAATATGAAATTTTATTTAGTCACATAAACAAAGTGTTTAAAAATGTATTTACACCAAAACAAATCTCTCCTAAGTATTGTAAGTCTTTCAATGATTGGGCGACTCCGGGAATCCATAGAAGTAGGCAAAAGTTATATGATCTCTTACACGAGAAATCATATAATACAAATATTGCTTTTTGTAACTATGTTAGAAATTACTCAAAAATATTTAAGCTTGTTTGTGCCGCAGCCAAGTCGATTTTCATTAGAAACAAGATTAAATTTAGTAATAATAAAATTAAAATGACTTGGAACATCATAAATGCCGAAACTGGAAGAGTTAAAGATCGCAATGGTGTCAGTGAATTGATAATTGACAATTACTCTATTAAATCAGATCAAAAAGTGGCAAAGGCTTTGGAAAATCACTTTGCTAACATTCCACTTTCGACAACTAAAACGCTTATATCTTCGCCTGAAGTCGCTGAATCGTTGCTAAAGCAAAATGTAAATGCTTGCAAAGGTGACTTTTCGTTTAGACCCATAGACGCTAATGAGATAATCAAAATATTTAAAACTTTAGATATTAAGAACACTACAGATCTCTGGGGTATCTCTGTTAAAATAATCGGTACAATTGTTGACATCATAGCACCCCACCTAGCAATTATATTTAATGAATGTATTCTAAGTGGTGAGTTTCCTGATCTTATGAAGCATAGTAAAGTTATACCTTTGTTTAAGTCCGGATGTCCTAAAGATCCGACAAATTACAGGCCTATTTCTATTCTACCTGCCTGTAGTAAATTATTTGAAAAAGTAATTCTCTGTCAACTTTTAAATCATTTTACAAGAAATAAGCTTTTACATAACAAACAATTCGGTTTTACTAGAGGACGCTCTACAACAGATGCTGGTGTAAAGCTTTTTACCTCGATAGTCGATGCTTGGGAGGAGTCACGGGATGCTTTGGGTGTGTTCTGTGATTTGTCTAAGGCATTCGACTGTGTACAACACGAGACTTTAATCAGGAAACTCAGTCACTATGGCATTAAAAATACCGCGCTAAAACTTCTGAGTTCTTACCTTAGTCACAGAACTCAGAGGGTTGAAGTAAATGGTATTAAGTCGTCTGGGTCTCATGTTCAGATGGGGGTCCCACAAGGCTCGATTCTAGGCCCGTTCTTATTTTTTAATATACATCAACGACTTGCCATATTTGGTAGAGAATAATCATGAGATTGTATTGTTTGCTGATGATACTTCATTAATATTTAAATTACATAGACAAGAGACAAACTATGACGACGTAAACAATGCTCTCTCTAAAGTAGTACACTGGTTTAGTGTAAATAACTTACTTCTCAATAGTAAAAAAACTAATTGTATCAAATTTTCATCACCTAATGTAAGACAAGTCAATATGCAACCAGAACTCAATGGTGATAAACTTAATTTAGTTAATTCAACGGTTTTTCTTGGAATCACTATTGATTCAAAGTTGCAGTGGGGACCCCATATCTGTCGATTGGCGGATAAACTGAGTTCTGCAGCGTACGCGGTTAAAAGGATACGTCTACTAACGGATGTCGATACAGCTAGATTAGTGTATTTCAGCTACTTCCATAGTATAATGTCCTATGGCATTTTGCTATGGGGCAATGCGGCGAATATTAATACTATTTTTATTCTGCAGAAAAGGGCTATCCGTTACATATATAAAATGAAATGTAAAGAATCCCTGAGGGAAAAGTTTAAAGAAATCAATATTCTGACCTTTGCATCGCAATATATCTATGAAAATATAATGTATATACGTAAAAATAGGCATTTGTTTGTTAGCCGTAGTGATCATGCCTTGAATAATGTAACACTCAGGAACGGCCACAAACTAGCGCTTCCTAAATGTCGGCTCAGTAAAAAAAGTCGTTCCTTTATTGGAATGTCTATTATAATTTACAATAAAATACCGGTTGCGATTCAATCTCTGCCTTTACAGAAGTTTAAAAAAACTATTAAGCAAACTTTGTGTCGAAAAGCTTATTATGACATAAATGAATTTCTAAATGATAAAAAGGCATGGGATTGAATATAACTCGGCCAGGCTATCAATATGTAAATTGTCACTAGATATAGATATACAATTTTGTGAGCAGGTGGCATGTGGTGATTTCGGCATGTACGATTGGCTGTCTCGTGTTTGTCCTAATCATTTCATGGTCATACTGTGCATTATTTATTTATTTTGTATGACGCTTAATTATTTAAAAGAGTACCGAGAGTTTTTTTCCGCCGGCTTTTTTTCCTCTCGGCCAACACTAGGGACATTAGATTAAGTTATTTATTGTAACATTTAATAAAGCCGATGATATAATAATATAATAATAGTAATGTTATGTCTACCGAGACATTGACTTGTAATAATTTGACGTATTTGTTTTAAATGAATTTTTTTTTGACATTCGTTAAGTGTGTAAAATCACCTTATGACGAAATAAATATTTTCATTTTCATTTTTTTTCATTTTCATATAGTAATGTAAATTCTTAAAAACAATCCACTCTGATGAGTACATAACATGGCCAATTTTTAGGTGCTTGATTTGGATCCGCTAAGGTTGAAATGAACCACTGGGGTAAGATATTTTACTTTGGGAAGCACTGACCTACACTACTATAGAAATTAAATAGAAGTTAGTCATATTGAAATAAACTAACCTAAACTCATCTTGTAAGCGTCCTACTGCTGGGCGAAGGTCTCTTTTCCATATATGATAATGGTTGGAGCTTCAATCACCATTCTGCTCCACTGCGGTTTTGCAGATAATATCCCTACCTTGAGTAACGATCGCTATGAAGTGTCTATAACAACCGGGACCGACGGCTTTACGTGCTCTCCGAGGCACGGTGAGGAGACCCGCAAAGAGGTTACATTAAAATTATTAATATTACATATCTTACCTTGCAGTGCTGACGCAAATCTCAGAATCTCGCTCCGATAGCATCAGACTGGAACACTGTTCCGAACCTTGAGGGGGGGAAACTTCTAATTTTGGGGTTTCCAGCCTGAAAAAAAAATGTTCAATTCTTTAATAATTAAACACCAGATCATGTCATTTTGTTTTCTATGGATACAATTTCCTCTGGTAAAATATTACCTGATGTTTTCCGTGGTGCTCACATCGGTGTCGTCTGGTAGAGGTTCCACCTTCGGGTCCTGAGGAGTGGGCAGCTCCGCTGGACTAACCAGTGATGAGTTGTCATTCTGGAAAAAAAATTCAATCACCATTATAATATTTATTACCAACTAACCGACTAGTTACCGTCAAAAGTTACTCCTCTGTTTATGGGTCGGCACAATGTTCATAGGCACAGACAGACAGGCAGACGAATTTTGTTGTGTATTCTGGATTTGGTCCCTATATTTAATAATAAAGACAACCAAAATCGATCATACAAAAAACAAATTTTGTACAAAGGTTATAATTTCACCGCAATTGTTTAGACCAGTGTTTCCCAACGTGGGGCCCACGCCCCACTGGGGGGCAATTTGATAGTTAAGGGGGGCAATTTAAAAATGGACTCGATACGACTTTAACCCTTTCAGTTTGGATTATTTAAATGCAATGTATAACTTGTCCAACCGTTTATTATCTTTTTGACAGCTTACGTCTATAAATTTCAGTTTTTTTTTTTATATTATATGTTTTGAAATTTTACTTACGATGTTTTGATAACAATTTCATAGTGATTTCTTCCTAAAACTTATCATTTATATTTCTTGAGGGAACAAAACAATTTTAAAGGTTAAAAATTACGCATGGGGGCATAACAAATTTAGAAATGTTAAGGTGGGGCATGGCCTAAAAAAGGTTGGGAAACACTGGTTTAGACGGTAATAACTCCACTACTAGACGGTGTATCGAGATGGAACCATCAACAGATTTTGAATTAGACCTTCAGTGTCACAACTGTGAAAACCGCATCTAATTTCGTGAAGCAAATTATGTGTAATGACGGAAGAAACATACATATTATATAATTGACTTTTTGGATATTGTGTATGAATAAATTAGTAAACTAGTTTCCAATAAGACATAGGTCCCGGTAACCATACTCGTCAAGTATATAAGCGAATATGAATATATTAGCGTGGGTGAATGGAAACCAACACGGGCGAAACAGTGTGGAATAATTAATTTCAAAACATGATCAAATACCTGTTCGGTTTGTGACATGTCAGCATCGTTCTCTAATTCACCGGCCGGTTGTGTTGTCGATTCGCATTCATCTGGAAACCGAACGAAATGTCCTTAGCATACGTTCTAGAATTTAATTTTGTAAGCAAGAAGTTCTGCAGAAGTTTATTTTGTAAAGGAGAAATTCTGCAGAAGTTAATTTTGTAAAAGATTAGAGGATTTGAACGGATAGTCATTAAACATCAATAATTGTATTTGAGTAAGTTGAGTAAGGTAAAAGAGTAAGTTTTGTATGGTATCGTTTTAATTTTGTAGCACAACATTTTTCACTTGTATCAAGATCTTTTATCATTTCACTTCTACTTATACCATACTGCACGCGACATCATTCTTACGCGATGGCTGATCTGGTTTCGTGGTGACGAAGGTTACATTAAAGTCGTCGATCGCTGGTTCGATTCCTTGTCGGATCGTATATTTATGTATATACAAATTAGTTTACTCTCTGTCTATTTGTTCAGATGGGGTGTGCCGTCACACCACGCTTCGACGATCCCGTGAAGTCACCCGTCCTGATCGTTAGTCTTTGTTCTAGTATTAATCGTTATTCTTGATAGGGAAAAGCTGCATGAAGCGTGGCGGATATTATATATATTCCAATCCTTGTCCTATGTAGGGGAAGAGGCCTTTGCCAAGAAGTGGAACTTTTAGAGCCTAATAAAAAAAAACGTAAAATTTCAATTTACCTGATACCTCTTCTTCCGGTATAGCCTTGGCACGTTTATCGGCGGCTCGTCGCCTTACAAGTTCAGCTATAACACCGTGTAATTCCGCCAGTCTTGCGTCGTGCGCACGCGCGGCTGTCGCCGCCCGTTGTCGTTCAGCCGCCAGCGCACGGGCGAGCGCGTCCCTCTCCGCTCGTAGTGTCGCCACATCGTCCACCCGGCCGCTGCTTTGGGTTGCCACCTGAAAAAAAAATTATGCATTAATTATTGAAAGATTGTTAAAGGAGGACGGTTGGAGTTTAATCCCCCTATTGCTGCCGGTTGGGGGATAATTTCTCTATCAAGCGTAAGTATGGCTATTCGGTGTCTAAAATAACAACCGATACCGACGGCTATACCTACGTGCTTTCTCTTCTATTTCTCGGAGCCGCGATGCGGACTCACAAGCGGCGGAAATCGAACCCGCACCAGATCAGTTGCCTCACATAACAGAAGCTACTGTTACTTCTTAGTAGTACTGTTACTTCTTAGTAGTAGTAGATATTGTTTTAAATAATAGCACACAGAAACACTAACATCTATAATATGTTCTAAATATACACGAGTCCGTAATCAAACCCACCGCTAGCGACAGACAGTTGTAAACCACTGCGACAACCATTCGTCACATACTTGACGATAGACCAAAACCACTTACTTTAAAAAAAATTAACTAAGAAATTTTTTTTAGGAGGGTACTCTATAACCGATACTGAAAACAATACTGTATTTTTTTTTTGTCTGTTTGTCGGTCTTGTATCTTGGTGGATCACGCCAAAACTATTCATTCTATTTTAACGAAACTTGGCATGATTCGCGTTCATACTATTAGCTAGACACTGGGATACTTTATATACCGGAATTTAATACAATAGGGGATGTATTGGGATAGGGGATGGAAGGTAAAGAAGGAGGCCGACGAGCGGATGAGAGAGGAGGCTGCCGACGTGGCCTCCATCCGCGGGCGACGAATGGGGGTGCGTAGGAGGCGTTACTTAATGCGCCTCCAGTAACGCCCTTGTGCCCGTGTCGGGCCGGGATGGGAACTCGGTCCTGCTAGACGGCGTCGTCGGGACTGTTCAGAGGTTAGCCGGACAGTCCCCATGGAGGAGAAGTCTGGCCTTTTCACCGAGGCCAGCCTGTCGCTGGAGGGATCCTGTTGCCTGCAGATCCGGGACCCTCCAATTAAAGCGGCTGAAGGCTTCCGCAGGGGTTTAGTACGGTATTGCACTCCCAAAGTGCCGAGTCCGACATAGGTCTAGGACTGCCGACCCGGGCGTCCTGGATATCATCCGTAAATGGATTCCCCTACGTAAAAAAAAGGGGGATGGAAGGTAAAATATGTAATTGCGAACAAAGTCTCGAGAACAGCTTGCCAGTAAATATTATTAAGCCCACCTGATTAGCTCTGACATTTTAATCTCATCTCATATTATATTATAATATCATAAGTAGGACGAGATTAATGTACGAGATTGCTGTATGAGTGTATGCGTATTATCTCGGAAAATGGATCAATTGGACTAAGATTAGGTATTGTGAACTTGACACCAGTGACTTTAAAGAAACCTCATTCCAGTTTTATTGAACGTAAAGTATAGTAATATTTTAGTATGTTTTAGACCCAAAACCTTTACCACAGTATAGTAATATATACAGTATTGTAACTCGGCCGTATATTTGAAATAAATGCCAACAGTGACAGCCGCGCACTACGTAAACGTGCGATAGGGCTGCCCGCCTCCAGCATTTTAATTACATTTGCCTACTTTGTGTTTCCATTTAGTTTTGTTATTGTAAATATACTCTTTTTATGTAAAACAAATAAAATACTTTGTGAATTGAATAGGAAGTGTTAAAAAAATGCGTGTTTTTTTATTGTTAGATTTAATTATGTTTATGTTTGAATAACCAATCGGTCTTATAAATTTGCACCCGAAAAATATTTGCTCCTCAACTGAGACGTACCAAATGCTTTATTATTAAAGTTTAAAGTATAAAAAATGCGTATTCTAATATAATGTTTAATTAAAAATACTTATCCATTAACAAGTATGTTTAAATAAATAAAATCAAAAAACCCGACTGCGTAAAATACTCTTATTATAAACTAAAAAGAATAAAACAATTTACTAGCTTTCATTTGATACCCATATTGCTACAATAAGAAAAAAAATTCAACTCCCCCATCATTCCGCCATTTGCGGGCGCCATTTTGAATATTTATATAGCCTATGTCACTACTACAATTTAGACAAATCTAACGACATCTCATATGTCAAAAACCGTCCAGCCGTTTGGGCTGCAGGGCGTGCCAAAGAAATGGACATACATACATACATACATACATTCATACATACATTCATACATACATACATACATACATACATACATACATACATACATACATATATACATATTATATACAATACATACATACGTACGTACGTACGTACATACGTACATACATACATACATACATACATACATACATACATACATACATACATACATACATACATACATACATACTTACATACATACATACATACATACATACATATTATATATAATACATACATATTATATACAATACATACATACGTACGTACGTACGTACATAAATACATACGTACATACAAACATACGTACATACATACATACATACACTCGAAAAACATAACCCTCCTTCTGTCGCAGTCTGGTAAAAAGACACACATTATGTACCTACCTATTAGTACGTACAATTATTTTATAGTCTTACATTTCAGAGTTTCTAGGTAATCTAAAAAATATTATCTCTGGATGCGTTATTGGCGAATTCATGCAACCAAAACAGCACAAATAAATCCTACTCGTCATATTAAATTCGAATCGGAATTATTTTCAGTGAAAAAATCGTGTGGTTATTGTTAAAAAAAATAACACACGGTCCGTTTGTCACTGCGGCACAGTCGCGACTGTTTGCGTTCCGAGTGCATCCCGAGATCGAGGCCGTTTGTATGAAGTTGGAGTACTGTATATATTACTATACTGTGCCTTTACGAATCACGACACCAATTCAATTTTTCTATATCGGATGCCAACATCACAAAGCCCTAAACTTAAATCCCTCTACAGGCCTATATATATATAATAAAAATGTTATTGGCCGATAGTCTGTACACGAAATATTTACGACAAACAAATTAAAGAAGTCTTTATGTAAACAAATTAATAAAAAAAATAAAAAAACGGATTGCATAAAATACTCTTATTATATTTAATTAAAAGTCTAAAAACGGATTTTATCGCGTTTATTTAAATTTACTGTTTAACAATATTTAATTTAAATTATTTCCCGACGTTTCGGACCCTTTACAGCGTCCATGATCTCGGGGGACTTTTAATTAAATGAATAAAATTCGCGTAAATATAATAGAACAGTATACTCTTATTATAAACTAAAAAGAAT
The DNA here is from genome assembly GCA_036937285.1 of Euphydryas editha. Classification (NCBI taxonomy): domain Eukaryota; kingdom Metazoa; phylum Arthropoda; class Insecta; order Lepidoptera; family Nymphalidae; genus Euphydryas; species Euphydryas editha. The sequence goes on from JAUPFZ010000029.1 coordinate 1,042,475, forward strand.
AAAACAATTTACTAGCTTTCATTTGATACCCATATTGCTACAGTAAGAAAAAAAATTCAACACCCCCCCCCCCCCCCTCATTCCGCCATTTGCGGGCGCCATTTTGAAAATTTATATAGCCTATGTCACTACTACAATTTAGACAAATTAACGACACCTCATATGTCAAAAACCGTCCAGCCGTTTGGGCTGTAGGGCGTGCCAAAGAAATGGACATACATACATACATACATACATACATACATACACTCGAAAAACATAACCCTCCTTCTTTCGCAGTCGGGTAAAAAAGCCTAAACAATTATTCAAAAAAAAAACTGTCTATTTGCATGTTTATTTCGACGTCACGCAAAATCCGTTTAATGAAATTGGATGCGGTTTTTACAGTAGTAATCCTTGAGGTCTAACTTAAAATCTAGTCTAGGTTTCATCTCGATAAACCGTCTAGAAGTATAGTTATTATCTATGAATATATCTATATATCTATATAGTTATTATCTGACTATATTGTTTATAAAACAATATAGTCAAATCGTAACGAACTCGTTTTGTACACACACCTACCGCTAGTTGTTACTATGGGGGCATCCATTAATTACGAGACGTGTTGGGGGAGGGGACGACGAGGGGGCGAGCGAATATATATAATAGTAATATATATACACGAAAATTGTTTTTTTCGAGAACAGATTAACTCATTTACGTTACAAATACGGAGCTTAAAAAAAAATCTCACGTGAGATTTGGGTTCGAGAAAGATGTCGCGGAATCTCCCCAAGGGGTGGTTGAAAAATCACCAAAATTATCTCACGTAATTAATGGACGTTCCCTCACTTGCTACTCGACTAAATTACTGGCTCAACGTGAAAAATAACTTTCAGACTAAACTAGCTAGACTAACGAAAAATTGGCTATTTTTTTTACCCGACTGCGACAGAAGGAGGGTTATGTTTTTCGAGTGTATGTATGTATGTATGTATGTCCATTTCTTTGGCACGCCCTACAGCCCAAACGACTGGACGGTTTTTGACATATGAGGTGTCGTTGGATTTGTCTAAATTGTAGTAGTGACATAGGCTATATAAATTTTCAAAATGGCGCCCGCAAATGGCGGAATGAGGGGGAGGAGTTGAATTTTTTTTTCTTACTGTAGCAATATGGGTATTATAAATGAAAGCTAGTAAATTGTTTTATTCTTTTTAGTTAATAATAAGAGAATTTTACGCAGTCGGGTTTTTTGATTTTTTTAATTAAGCATACTTGTATATTATTAAATTAGTTTCGTGAGCTCCAAATGTATCAAATGCACCGCCGCTATTCCGATTAAGCGTTGTGGATGTGTTGGAATGTTTAATTGTACTGCGTTTGGTGCCCGGTGCGTGTATTTGGCGATGACCAAAACTATTATGTTAATCTTATTGTCGTAATAACGGAATAACAATTAATAGGGTACGACGTGCATCGGTTCAGCCTTATAAAACGTTCTCGATTCTTTCTTTCCTCTAAATATTTTTCAACTAGCTGTGCCCCGCGGTTTCACCCGCGTTATTTTGAGGGAAAAACGTACCTAATTTTTTTTTTCAAGGGGTCTTCAAGGGGTCTCAGGTTTGATTCCTGTGTCGTTCAACGTATTATTGAGTTTTTTTTTATTTTTCGAAAATTCTCAGTAAGAGAGTGATGTTATATTTACTTTAAAAGTTGAACTATAGTTAAAAAATGTCTCGAGAAGAGAAATATTAAAGGACGCAACGGAAGCTCTCTAAAAATATTTTTTTTTCCCGTTTTTGTAACATTTCTTATTATTGCTCAGCCCCTATTGGTCGTAGCGTGATGTTATACAGCCTTCCTCGGTAAATGGGCTATCCAACACAGAAAGAGTTTTTCAATTCTAACGAGTAGTTCCCGAGACTAGCGCGTTCAAACAAACAAACTCTTCAGTTTTATAATATTAAGTATAGATTAGTTACATTCCGTCATTTATAACTGACCCGTTGGCGCAGTTGACAGTCACCCTGCTTTCTGCTCTAGAATTCGATTCTCGCCTCGAGTCACGGTTTAATATTTATTTATATATGTACTATTAACATTTACTAAAAAAATTAACTGTTATTTAAGAACAATACAACACGCATTAAATTGCTTAATTTAGGAACAGACGACCGTGAGTATATTAAGCATATTATTTCGAAAAACAACACGAAAAAATCTTGTTTTTGTTGATCCGCTGTTGTGTTTTTGTCAAGTTTCGTGCTGCGCCGCTAATATGGTTGTTAATATTGTATAAATTATAAATAAGCAATCTTAAGAGATACAATATAAAATATTCCTACATTAATTCATAAGTTAATCCTAAAAATCCTCCAAATAAAATCTTACCGTATGAAAACCATTTTGTCCTGGAACAGGCGGAGCTGTGACCGGCCGCAAACTGGAATACCTCCACGACGACTCCCTTGATATCTCCTCATCCCCGACGTTCGGACAGCACAAGTACCAGCTCCTACTCCGCCTGACCCCTGACGCCGTATCCAACTGAGTTAGCGGAACCCGTCCAACAATCTCCAACTCGGCCAGCAACGGTTCCTTCTCTTTCGGTTCAGGCATGGGAAACGTCCCAGCGGTGGAGTAAGTTTCCCCGACTTTGACGCCGTTCTCCGGAGTCGTGTACTCTGGCGACCACCTATCGCGGAGCGGCGGCACCTCTTTAGCGGCACCATCGTTTATGACCTCATTCGTCTCGACGTACTCGCTTAGTTCGTTTAGATTTTGGTCGTCTTTGACTTGGGTATCTTGGTTTTCTTGGGGGCCATTTTGACGTTTTATTTTCTCGAGGTCGGCATAGTAATAGGCGGTCGAGCGCGGCGGTTCGGTGTTTACCGTACGCGTTCCAGCCATTTTTTATTTCACTAGATATTACGAATTATATAAATCGTTTTGACACTTTCATTTGCACCACATGTTAAATGTTTAAATTACTTAAAATTTGGCATTTCGTTTTTAGTTTATATTTGCAATCGATTTGTAGGAAATTATAATTTTTTATTTATAATAATATAAAATATCTGTACAGATAATTTTTCAATAATTAAAAAAATGTAAGTGAAAGACTAGTTCATCATTGTCAAACGTAATAAGTGTGTTAAATTAATAATTAAAAAAATCAAAAAACCCGACTGCGTAAAATACTCTTATTATAAACTAAAAAGAATAAAACAATTTACTCTCCCCCCCCTCATTCCGCCATTTGCGGGCGCCATTTTGAAAATTTATATAGCCTATGTCACTACTACAATTTAGACAATTCCAACGACACCTCATATGTCAAAAACCGTCCAGCCGTTTGGGCTGTAGGGCGTGCCAAAGAAATGGACATACATACATACATACATACATACATACATACATACATACATACTTACATACATACATACATACATACACTCGAAAAACATAACCCTCCTGTCGCAGTCGGGTAAAAATCAGCCTGTAAACGTCACACTCCTGGGCAGAGACGTATTCTCTATACTAGTGGTCGCCCAGTGGTCGAAATTCGACCTAATCTACAATTGACAGCATTGTCAACATAATAAAAATATGATTGCGCATAACATGGTGATCATATCCAGCACTCATAAAAAAATCGATAAAAAATTCGTTGCAAGACCTGTATTTGACCGTGTTGACAACAAACTTAATCTGCTACGCTGCATTACTGCGGGTTGGAGCATAAATACCACGAACAACGACTGTGTCACAGGTAGGGGTGTTCATCGGAAAAAATTATCGATAATTTTATTATCGATAATTATCGTATTGTGTTATCGATAGTTATCGATAATTATCGAATGAACAGTTATCGATAATTATCGGATAAAAAGTTAACGGATAATTATCGGATAAAAATTATCGATAGTTGACGACAGTTATCGATAATTATCTGATAAAAATAATCGATAATTATTCTTCCCATTATGGGACGACGAAAAAAAAAAAAAAAGGTCATCCGCCAATTACTTGCGACATTTTTCTCCGTACCCTATCCGAATACCTTAAAAAAAAGGTCATCCGCCATAGCGACATTTTTCTCCGTACCCTATCCGAATACCTAAAAAAACAAAAAAAAAAGGTCATCCACAGTACCATAATTATCAAATCACATTTATCGATACTTATCGGATCCAAAAACAATTATCGATAATTATCGGATCCGACAAAATTATCGATAATTATCGGTTCGCACAAAATTATCGATAATTATCGGATCGCAAAAAATTATCGATAATTATCGAATGAAAACTTATCGATAATTATCGAATACTAAATTATCGATAATTATCGAATCAAAATTATCGAATAATACTTATCGATAATTATCGAAAGAAAAATTATCGAGTACTTACGAATTATCGATAATTATCGCACACCCCTAGTCACAGGATAAAAACCGTGAAAAAATTGTTTTTTAAAATTGTTTACACGTTTTGTTCAGTTGGATCTGCCAATTGTTTTTCCACAATTATGTACAAAAATTTTTTTTACATAATGTAAGATACTGTATGATGGTACTGTAGCGACATCTATCTCGCCATATACGAACTAGAAGAAACTAACGTATCCTACATCGTGCTATCAAAGTTTTCAAAGCAATTGCGTATATATACAACAACCCGACAACAAACGTTAAGTGGCGCGTAGCCCACCAGACGCAACACCGTCTGGTCGAAGGATCCTTCCTTTTCAACGGCAGCCTCCCTCTACGCCAAACTGGTGACCCCGAGCTTGAACGTCAGCGCAGCCTTCGCAAATCTACGTCATCGTGACGTCATCATCACTTCCTCAAGCTTTCGAGCAACGAGTCATATAGCCAGCCAGCATCCACGGCTACTACGGGTATCCTGACCACCAGCATGCAGCGGACGCGCATTCCTGGTCATCACCCACAGCCTTCTCAGCGACCAAGGCACAGCACACTGCACTTCGGCCGGTCAGCAAGCAGAGACACACTTCTCTCCTGGTCGACGCAGCAGCCAGCCACCACGCAGCACTGCACCACCCCGACTCACTGGGGCATCACCGCAGACAGTTCCGACTCACCGTGAACTATGCGGCATCTGGTTCCGACTCACTGGAACATTCCACTGGCCCGGCAAGCATCACAAGATGTATGGACGACTCAACCTACAATCGACCTCCGGTCTCGGAGGCGGAGTGATGTAGCGACATCTATCTCGCCATATACGAACTAGAAGAAACTAACGTATCCTACATCGTGCTATCAAAGTTTTCAAAGCAATTGCGTATATATACAACAACCCGACAACAAACGTTAAGTGGCGCGTAGCCCACCAGACGCAACACCGTCTGGTCGAAGGATCCTTCCTTTTCAATGGCAGCCTTTCTCCACGCCAAAGTACAAAATACAAATACATGATTTCTTTATTTACGTCCCAAGCTTTTTTTATGCCATTATGCCTGATAATAAGCGGTGACCGTGAATTGTGAACGTCTGCGACACCGGGAGCAGCATAAGCGCGTTGGCGACGTTAAGAGCGTAAGCACACTGCGTATTTTAAACGAGCAGCGACGCGCGTTTTCGGCACTGTAGATGCTGATTGTTGCGTTTGGATTGATAAATAAATAAATAAATATTAACCAACAATCACACCACGTAAACCTAGCCCCGTGCTAAGTTCGTAAGAACTTGTGTTACAGGTACTAGGAACGGAAATAAATTTATATAAATACATATATACATAAATCGCCTCTTTACAAAAACAATGTGATATTTTATAAACCACAACTTTACAGGAGAGCAATTTTAAACATTTAAGCGTTGATAAATTCTAAAATATTGATAATTTTACTGTAGGAAAGCAATTAAATTGTTGCAGTAATTAATGTGCTTTCTGAAAATAAGCCAAAAAAACTCAGTTCAATATGAAATAAATAAAAAAAAACTGATTAAAAAAAAACACAGAAACATATGTCACGTTTTTAATGAAAATACGTCATAAAATACTTGTATGATATATCACATTGAAGATGTTAAATTTAGGTGTAAGGCTGTGTGATAAGTTAAATAAAACACTAAAAACTTTGCACTAAAAACGTGGTATACTCGTGATGCCACGGTTTTTGTGAAAAGCGGGAGCACTTCACTCGTCGCGCGTGCGGGGCAAGCTAACGCGTCGCGTTTTCGAAATTAAACGCCACACCGAAAGAGACAACGTGATAACGCCATTTGCCACGGCCGTGCCGCCTCTTTCAATCATAACTCCTCGAAAATTCACTTTAAAATTCTGCGTTTTTGTAGAAAATAAAATTCGACATCACGGTTTTGAATATCAAATAATAAAAAAAACGTTTTTGATGAGTTGTCACGTTGTTCTTGTAAAGAGGCGAAATATACACATCCATGACCCGGTGCAGACATCTATATTCGTCATACAAATTATCTGCACCTGGCGGGATTCGAACCCGCGACCGCTGTGTAAAGTACCAGTTGCCTGACCACTCGACCAGCCGGTCGTCATATACAAACGTGCGAATAAAGCGCGTATACGCGCGTTTAGAGCCATACAAACGCGCGTACAAAGGGGCGGAGAAAGGGCAGAGAGAGGCGCGCGCTCACGCATTGAAGCTTCAAGCAACTACACCACGTCTGGTATGGCTGTAACTACGCGTATACACGCAGTAGAGGCGCGTTTCACGCTCGCCCCGTGGGTTACAGCCTACGCAGGTTGGTTTCGAATCTCGTTTGAAGCGCGTATACGCGAGTTATCTGCGCGTTGTCTGCGCGTTTAAAATAATTCGTGTGCTTACGCTCTAAGGAAGCTCTATTAACAAGTAGTATGTTAAGCCTGTTAAGCATATAAAGCTTGAATTAGTAGACTGCGCTCTTCTAATTCACACTTTTGATAGTACAGAAAAATAATAAATCACTACATATTATTAAATAAAGTCCCCCATCGTGTCTGTCTGTCGGTATGTCTAACAACTGAACGGATCTTTTAATTAAAAGTCTAGAACGGATTTTATCGCGTTTATTAAAAAAAGCTTTACAGTTTAACAATTTTTAAATTATTTCCCGACGTTTCGGACCCTTTACAGTAATAATTGCTGAGTAATTTTATTCGGACACCCACCACCTCAGTCCCCCGAGACCATAGACGCTGTAAAGGGTCCGAAACGTCGGGAAATCATTTAAAAATTGTTAAACACTAATGTTTTTTAAATAAACGCGATAAAATCCATTCTAAACTTTTAATTAAATGAGTAAAATTCGAGTAAATATAAGAGAATAGTATGTAAAAGGATCTTTTTCCGGTTTTCACTAATAGATATCATGATTTATGAATAAGGTTTATGTGTATAATCTGTCAAGGTTTTATGTAAATTTGTTGAAATATGACGATAATTGTTGAAAATGTCGGAATCAGTCAAACAGCCCGGGAACTTTCATCTTAAACGCTGCCTAATCCTTTTGTAATATAACAAAACAATGTACGGCGGAATAATTCCTCCTTTATAGGTCTACAGAAAAGTCCACGGTGGCATATATATAATATGTAAGCTTTGTGTTAACGACCACCAGTCACAAGAATGTAAAAAAACGTACTGTCGAGTATATTTTAATTATAAATGTCGTTTAATAATTTATTTGTGAATTTGCTCTAATTTAAAAGTGCAAAAGACGATTAGAGTTTTATAAGAAATTATTCTTTTATAAAACTTAAAACGCATGCAAACTTAAAAAAGCATGAACATTTAATAGGGTATTCTACTATGTTTGAAAAAGTACTTCAAAATGTTAATTTTCGTAATAAGAAGCCACAAAAAAATTATTTCGGCAAAATAAACACGCTTTCTTGCCATAAAATTAAATTAAAATTTAAACCTTTTTAATTCCCGCGAAAACGCGGTCACCTATTTTGGTGACGTAATATGCGTAAAGTTGTGTTCCGCTATACACTGAGAGCACTCTGAGGTGTGACGTCAATTCAGTATACTGCAAAGCCGTTACTTTTAGTTTGCGATACTGTTCTATACTGGTTACTGATAAAACGGAACGCAGTCCAGTATACTATCATCCTAATTTTTCGACATTGTTTTCAAATAAAATATTTATCATGTATACGTTTTCTGTTCAAAAATAAATTTAATTTTTGAATACTGTTGACATTTTTGAATAACAAATTATTCGTGCTGTTATATTTTTGGAGTTTACTCCTTAAGAATCGATTTTCATATATAAGGCGCCCGGTATGAGAAAAATATGAGAGGTAAAATCTACTGATGAATGACCTCGTTACTTTTTCGGTGCGCGCGCACCTATGGTGCGGTGCGAAAGTAATGTTGCTCTAATTAATATTGAAAAATAATATTTTAAAAATAAATGATAATTGTCAGATAATAATAATTACATAATTTATCAACATTCCTAATGAAATATTTGTGCACATCTGAAATTGACTATTGTGAAAAGTTTAATGTAAAATATTTCGCCGATTAGTTATAATAAATGTACACTACTGGAAAAAATTAAGGGATCAAAAAAAAATTCCAAATTTTTAGGCAATTTTCAACAGGCCGTAACTTTGAGAGAAATGGTCGTACAGGAAATTAAAAAAAAGGAAATTGTAGCTCCAAGTGTCTAGTTTTTGGAATAGAACTTTAAAATTTTGTAATCTCCGCGGTTTTTGAGTAATCGTAGAAAATCCAGCAACAAAACAATTTTCAATATTTTTTTGTTTTTTTTTTTCGTCTACGGGCGTGGAAAATTTTTTTTTAGCTTAACCACTATAAAGATCGGATACTTCGTTCATTTAGCTTTAATTTGTTTTTTTATACACTTTGATACGTCCACTTCTCGCCGAGATATCGGTCTTCAAATGGAAAAGGATCCTTTTGTCTTTGATTATCGATATCTCAGCAACCAACGATCGCACAGAAAGATAAAGGTAGGTTTGAAGAACTTGAATAAATTCTCCTTAACGACTAGCTATTGTTTTTCCGAAAACAATTTTTTTTCTTTTTGTCACATGAATTTGAAAATGCAACAAAAAAGGGCTTTTGGTGGTTTTTTGGAAAATCAAGCGCTAGATCGAAAATATTGAGGAAACCACTAATGTTAAGTGTGCCTTTTACAGTTCAATACGTTCACAAAAACCCTACAAAAAACCAAATTAATCCAGCCATCCGTTTTTTTGTTTCACTCGATCGAATTTTTGAAAAAATTAAAGGATCACGTTTTTTTCTCTGAAAAGCTCATAATTTCTAAAAATGAGACTGAGATTTTTCTGACCTTTTTCCACATTTTTGCTCTAAGAAGTGCGTAAAATTAAAAAAAAAATCAAAAAAAAATTATCGATTTTTTTTCTCTTGAAAAGCTTAAGAGAATAATTACCGCCGGCATTAGCGCTATCCAAATCGTACCAATGGAGGTTGCACGGTCGGATTTACGCTTCTGTGTATGTATGTATGTGTGTGTGTGTGTGTGTGTGTGTGTATGTATGTATGTGTGTGTGTGTGTGTGTGTGTGTGTGTGTGTGTGTGTGTGTGTGTGTGTGCGTGCGTGCGTGCGCGCGCGTGTGTGTGCGCGCGCGTGTGCGTGCGCGTGCGCGTGTGCGTGTGCGTGTGTGTGTTGTATGGTCCGATGGTAGCGATTTGCTAAGGATTCATAAAAAATAAAGAAAAACAATCTGCGAAAAGCGTGTGAAAAAGATCGAAATTCGATTAGGGGTATTAACTTTCTTTTTAAATTTAATGAAAAGGAGATCAATAGAATTAAGGAATACAGCGAAAACGCGTTAAAAATGATTGGGCGATGGTTTCTTGAATTTCCTTAACTTGTTTAAGAGAAAAAAAAAATTAATTTTTTCAAAAATTCGATCGAGTGAAACAAAAAAACGGATGGCTGGATTAATTTGGTTTTTTGTAGGGTTTTTGTGAACGTATTGAACTGTAAAAGGCACACTTAACATTAGTGGTTTCCTCAATATTTTCGATCTAGCGCTTGATTTTCCAAAAAACCACCAAAAGCCCTTTTTTGTTGCATTTTCAAATTCATGTGACAAAAAGAAAAAAAATTGTTTTCGGAAAAACAATAGCTAGTCGTTAAGGAGAATTTATTCAAGTTCTTCAAACCTACCTTTATCTTTCTGTGCGATCGTTGGTTGCTGAGATATCGATAATCAAAGACAAAAGGATCCTTTTCCATTTGAAGACCGATATCTCGGCGAGAAGTGGACGTATCAAAGTGTATAAAAAAGCAAATTAAAGCTAAATGAAAAAAGTATCCGATCTTTATAGTGGTTAAGCTAAAAAAAAATTTTCCACGCCCGTAGACGAAAAAAAAAACCAAAAAAATATTGAAAATTGTTTTGTTGCTGGATTTTCTACGATTACTCAAAAACCGCGGAGATTACAAAATTTTAAAGTTCTATTCCAAAAACTAGACACTTGGAGCTACAATTTCTTTTTTTTTAATTTCCTGTACGACCATTTCTCTCAAAGTTACGGCCTGTTGAAAATTGCCTAAAAATTTGGAATTTTTTTTTGATCCCTTAATTTTTTCCAGTAGTGTATATAAAATGAATAAATATATATTTATATATGTATATTATTTTCATTAATTTGTTAATTTACCCTTTCATATGGTATTAATCTTATTTTCAGTTGGATAAACTCTTTTTGCGTATGTTTAGACAATCGTACTTAAGGAGTAAACTCCAGTCGTGCGTCGGAGCTGACACACACAATTTTTTTTTTATCAGGTGATCAAAGTACTGAAAGCACCTTACCTCGATATAAATGCAACAATAAAGGAACGAATTTTTCACTAGTAAGAGCACTGAGGAGTGCTCGCAGTGTACATCGGAAACATTGTCTTTACGACGTCACATCATGGCGGCTCGTGTTTTAGATCACGTGCTATACAAATTAAAAATTAAGTACGACTTTTAATTTCAATATAATAAAACATTAATGTGCTTTAATGACTCAAAATCAGAATATTTAAGTATATTTCTACATAAATTTTAATTTTTATCAAATCTCATAATTTATTTTTCCCTACCGAAAGTACCCTATTGTCGATTCTCTGTTTTAGATGAATCATATTGTGTTATGTTTCAGAAATAATATAACTCCTGATCTTATATATACCTATAGGCTATATGTAATTATCCTTTTTCAGATCACATTTAATTAATGTATTATACCTTGTCCAACCGTTTATTATCTTTTTGACAGTTCAAGAAATTTCGACATTAGTGACACCCTCACACGTTACTGATTCGATTTGAAATAATAATCGATTTTATTTAAGAAGAACTTTCAATCGATTTAATGAAATATTTTTAGTTTAAATATTAAGTATTCGTTTTTTTTTAACGCGTGCATAGTTACATTTTAAGGCAGTCGTCAAAAATAATTAAACAAATGAACAGAATTATTTTTCTTCACTCTTAGTTTAAACTTAAATTCCAAGATTTCGACTTAATTCCTTGCAAATAATCAATCTTGGAGTCATAGATACTTTTTTATTTCATTTTTATTAAATTTATAGAAACAATACTTAAATGAAGTCGAATTATTTTTATTGTATAATCGATTTATCGTATTACAAGAACTGTTTCATAGTCTGTGGTTGTTTGTTATGCACAGGGAACTTAACTACCCGTCAATACCATACCTACCCGTACTATAAAGTACGACATTACTGTAATACATTATTACATTGTAAGACAATTAGACAGACATGTCTAAAAATTATAAAATGTATTTAATTATACGTGACACGTGAAATTAACAATTTTATTATATATATATATATATATATATATATATATATATATATATATATATAGTCAAGGATTAAATATATTTTCGTTATGCAGCAAAATAATTATCCTCAAGTGCTTCGTGTGTATGCATTAATAGCACTATTATATCCAGTCTCAGAACTGAGGGGCTGAAAGCTTTTGAAGGGAACCTCTCTAAAAGCGGCGCGTTCTCACTTGCCGTGTTTAATCTCATTAAAATTAATCATACATTAGGCAGATTTTTGTTGTTCTTTAGAAGCTAATTGCTCTAAATTTGTATGGATTAAATTACGTTTATTAGTAAATACATTAAGAGATGTGTGTGTTGGTGTGATAACCGTTTTAGTGTGGTGGTGGGATAAGTTTAACGCCGGCAGTCGCGTGTCCGATCCGCTCGGGGCTAACATTAGTATTTATACGGTGAGGGTTAGTTATCATTGACACCCGTTAGTTATCATAGATATTTGGAAAATCGGTAACAACTTATTGCTGTTAATGGCTGTAAGTTTTACGAAATTATAATAGCCTCCGATTCCATATACTATTCAACAAGGTTCACATCTTGGTATGGGTGTGCGATAATTATCGATAATTCGTAACTACTCGATAATTTTTCATTAGATAATTATCGATAACTATCAATAATTTGTCATCCGATAATTATCGATTTTTTTTAAGATTCGATAATTATCGATAATATTTTTGATCCGATAATTATCGATAATTCTGATTCGATAATTATCGGTACGTCAGCCGAATTTATTGAGAAATAAGTTTCACAGGGAGAAGTGACGACCTTTCTTGTTTTCGTGGGCAATTGCGATACACAATAATTATCGATACTTCTCATTATCGATAATTTTCATCCGATAATTATCGATAACTGTCGCCAACTATCGATAATATTCATCCGATAATTATCGACAACTTCATTTGATAATTATCGATAACACGTTACGATAATTATCGATATTTTTTTCCGATGAACATCCCTACATCTTGGTCTCACTTTCTTCTTAATTTTTATTAAGGATTTAGCGCTTTGTTTAAAGTCTGATATAAAATTGTTTGCTGACGATTTAAAAATTATTAAAAAATAATATCGTACAATGACGATATTAAAAAAAAAATATTTTTGAAGTTTTTTGAATAAAAATTTTTTTTTGTGTTGATTCACTCTAAAAAATTCTATAAACCTAGATAGCTGGGCTTAGCAACTTCATAGTATAAATCAGTACACAGTACCTGGAAAAACATTAAGGGAGAGACGGTAAAGCGCTATGAAAAGCCATACTTTAAAAAAAAATAACGTAGACTATGACGTCACAGGGGTTACCCTACCGCTAAAGCGGTTCTAAAAGTTCGCAACCACACATGCAGAGCTTTTCAAAGTCTCACAAAGCGTTTAACGAACGCGAAACATACATACTTTAATGTAGAGAACGTTCAAGGTATAAGCTGTAGCGTTTTTATGAGCGGATTTTTTAAGTATTAACATGTTATGTAGGCCTTAAAACGGGTTTATGAAACGAATCTTGAATTAACATTGTATGCCGTTGATATTCTTTGTAGCCGTGCGGTGACCGACAGAGAATAATAGTCCCGACCTCCTTGTTACCGAGGAGTCGTAAAAGGCGACTAAGGCCATAGTGGTGCGAACAAAATGCCAACTCGGCTGCAAAACGTGGCGTTTATTGGCAAACCACCCAGAGATGATGGGGAGGCCTACGTTCAGCAGTGGACTTCCAACGGTGAAACAGACCCTTAATAAGGCTTAGAAAACGAACAAACGAAGTCATCTGTCAGATTTATATATCGGGAAGTATCGCCGTCTCTTCTAAATTGGACCACACGTATACACGGCGAGAACGAGTGTAGTGTATCAACTTTACAAATACATAAGAGGGAAAATATTTTCAATTCACACTTCATCGAAATAAAATATTTCTATGTGTGAACGACTAGGCGTAGCACGCGGTTTCACTTCGCGTTTCCTTTTATATGGATAAATTGAAAATAGGAAAGGCAATTCTACTCCTTTAGACAAAAGTACATTATAAAAAGGTTTTATATTAATTGGAACATAATATAAACGATGTCCGTTTATTTTACATATTGTTTTTTTTCTTAACTAGCTCTACACGCAATTTCATTCACGATTAAACAATGCTTTTTATTTTTATTTTGTTTATATATATTAAGTCAGGCTTGCGTTTGACCACTATTTCACCTGATGTTAAGTGAAAATGCGGTCTAGGATGGAGTACGTTTACCTAGAAGTAACCTAATACTCGCGACTTAAAGATCCCCAGGTTGTAGTTATCCGGAAACATAGACGCTGGTAGAGAGTTCCATTCTTTGGCCGTACGCATTCAGAATATACCAGCGTTAATTTCATCTCTTCTTCCGAGGGTGTACGGTGAATGACGGTACATTTGCGCTAACTCGGTGCTAAATCATTCGAATTTCAGGATAAAAAGAATCCAGTGTCCTAGCTCGTAATATGGATTCGAATGATATCATACTTCATTCAAATCCATTCAGTAGTTTCGGCGTGATGCGTGACCAAGATAGAGACAGACAAGAGTAAGCCGATTTTAAAATCCTTAAGAAGGCATAGGTGTCCGAAAACATGTTCCGTAATAGATTCGAGTATACCTGATGAAGCTGATGTACCACCACAATAAAAAAAAGCCCTGCGGTGACCGGCAGAGAAGAATGGTCCCGACCTATTTCTTGTCGAGGTGTCGTAAAAGGCGACTAAGGCGGCACTCGTGCAAAATGTACATCAACCAGGAAGGTGATAGGCAGTGGCGTTACTATATCCTGCCAAAACACACTGCACTTGCCAACCCACCTGCCAAGCGTGGTTACTATTGGCAACCCCTCCCCCCTCCTCCAAATGACTAGCAATACAGAGCCCAGGCGGTCGCTCTAGAGGGCGATGAGGGAGGCCTAAGTTCCACAGTTACCATCTAATGTCTGATATTATAATAATTTGACAGACTCAGTTTTTTCTTCGCAATCCCTCAGGAACGATACATTTTTCTAAGATGAAAACAAGCCTATGTCCTTTTCGGGATCCTAAGCCGTAATTTTTTTTTAAATTATTAAGTCATTTTTATGCAGGGCGCATAGCTCGTAGAACTGACGGCCGATGGAGCAGAAAGGTTCTCGAGTGGAGACCACGTACCGGCAAGCGCAGCGTCGGACGGCCGTCCAAGAGATGGACAGACGACTTGAGGAGAGTCGCCGGAAGCCGTTGGATGAAGGCTGCTTTGAACCAGTCGCCGCGTCGGACGGCCGTTCACGAGATGGACAGACGACTTGAAGAGAGTCGCCGGAAGCCGTTGGATGAAGGCTGCTTTGAACCGGTCGCTCTGGAAGTCGATGGGGGAGGCCTACGTTCAACAGTGGACATCCAACGGCTGATATGATGATAATGATGATTATACATGCAGGCGTTTTACTCAATACAGCGAGTAGCGTAACCAATTTCCATGACAATCGGTCAAGCAGCTGAGCCATGAAAGAGGAACAAACAAACAAACTCACTTTCGGATTTTATAATATTAAGTAGGGTAGTAAAAGTAGTCAAAAGTTGGTAAGGCCCACCCTCACACCAAGACGATTTATGATATGACGTATGAATCACCGAATACAAATATATCAGTCATCGTTGAAACACGTTAAGGAGTGCACGCGCTCGATCGTTTACCAGTAATCCAGTGACGGTCAACTCTGGGGTCGCTATTAGCTATTCGTCTATTAGCTTAGTAGAAATGTTCTCTTGTGCACGGTGTGGGAATAAAGTGTCAGACGGACCATCATGCAATTTATGCAAACGCCAGTTTGACTTCGCCTGTGCTGGCATATCAGAAACCAATTTTCGTAAACTTGGGGAACGAAGATCCACTTGGCGCTGTAATGATTGCAAAAATGCCCAGTCTCCTGCATCAACATCTAGGAACAATCCCGAGATATCAGTGCGATTGGACGAAATGCAGGCTACCCTGGCGTACATCACGGAGCAACTTGTACCCTTGGCGTCACTTATTGAGGATGTAAAGACCATTAAAACTGAAATATCGAATCTTAAGAGCTCAGTTGAATTTGCTCACGAAACTGCAAGTCAATTATCGGTGACAGTGAATTCCCTGGAGTCCAGGATTTCTCAAGTTGAGGAACATACCAGTTTAATCCACACTTTGGGAGCAGACATAAATAAGTTTAAAGAAGATCTACAGGATAAGGAGCAATGGGCGCGGGCAAATAATGTGGAAATAAAAGGGGTTCCAGTGAAGAAGTCCGAGAACTTATATGATATTGTGGACCATATCAGCAAAGTTATTCAGTGCCCTATACGTAAAGAAGACATCAATTATATTGCCAGGGTCCCCAGCCTAAAAGCAGAGTCTCAAAAGTCCATAATTATGGCGCTCAACAATCGCTACTGCAAGGAAGAATTTGTAGCAGCCGCGCGTAAACATAAGGAACTCACAGTTTCACAACTGGGATATGCAGATGAAGGCCATGTTTACGTCAACGACCATCTCACGCTATTTAATAAAGCTCTTCTTAAGAAGGCGAAGGATCTGGCAAAGGCAAAAAACTTCAAATATGTGTGGATAAAACATTGCAAGATTCTGGTCCGGAAATCCGATACATCACCGACATTCCGCATAAAATCAGAAAAAGATCTTCTAAAGTTTTCATAAAATTGATAAAGTGCCTATATTTCAGTTTGCTAGTTGCTTGTACGACATACTGCTCAAGTTTATATTTCAACTCCCATAAATATTGTGATTGTTGCGCCCGCGACTTGGGAAGCCCTGACTCTTTTGTATTGCTTATCGCTATTACTCACTATCTGCATGTGACGGTCATTAGTAAATGCATTTCTGTTAATAGCTGTCGTAACTGCGTGTGCTTAGAGGTCGAATTTCTCTGCACCTTGCGTGTACCGGTGGAGTATATTTTAAAATCATATTTCGTTTTTAAAATGTTTTTCGATATTTGCGTGTTGTCTATACTTACAGAATACTGCCATTCTCGCCTATTAAACTTTGCTTTTACCGTCGTTTTTTTGATCACTCGGCTTACGACCCGCTTTATTAAAACTATAATGCTGCTTTGTAGTCGTGATTGTTGTGAATTCCAGACCAAAATCTTAAACAATTTTATATCTAGCGTAATGATTGCGTGCCATAAAATACGCTATTAATATTTTTTATCAAAATGCCAGGGGACTGCGCACGAAAACAAGTTTATTTAAGAGAAATGTAGCCTTAAATTGTTTTGATATCATATCAATAACGGAAACTTGGCTTTTGGATGGCATTAGTGATAGTGAACTTTTCGACGAGCGATATATAGTCTGGCGACGCGACCGCGACTACCGCTCCACCGGGCAGCGGTACGGCGGCGGCGTGCTGGTGGCCGTGCGTCGCGAGCTCGCCGCCGCCGGCCGCCCGGCCTGGCGTTCCTCTGCCGAAGATATATGGGTCTCCATCACACTCCGCACCAAAGGTGGACTTCTTACATTGCACATCTGCACTATTTACTTATGTAAAGAGGGAGGCGGCCGCTCAATGAATATGCAACTCGATAACTTCACGAGTAAGCTTGTGGATAACTTTCAC
Organism: Euphydryas editha; assembly: GCA_036937285.1. Classification (NCBI taxonomy): domain Eukaryota; kingdom Metazoa; phylum Arthropoda; class Insecta; order Lepidoptera; family Nymphalidae; genus Euphydryas; species Euphydryas editha. The sequence continues at coordinate 1,059,942 of JAUPFZ010000029.1, forward strand.
TCCGCACCCAATGACCTATTTATGGTTTTAGGAGATTTTAATATGCCAAATATCACCTGGAACTTAATGGAAAGCGGTCAGTTAGGGCCTATAGGTGTTTTAAATGAAAGTCAGGCTAATTTTTTAGATATAATAAATGAATGTAATCTCGACCAATACAATGACATACGCAACATCAATGATAGACTACTAGATCTTGTCTTTTGCAATAATCATGTAAACGTACTGCCTAGTGACTACCCCCTTATCTCAGAGGATCCACACCATAGATCCATTTGCATCGAATTGAATTTAGACACACCTACTTTTCTATCTGTCAATAAGCGAACTTTGTTCAATTACAAAGAAGGAAATTATGTAGAAATTAATTCAAAATTATCAAAAATAGATTGGAATGTTTTCTTATCGAGCGGTTCTATTGACGACTGTGTTCATAATTTTTATCGTATTTTGACCAAACTTCGTGACGAATTTATACCTCACAAAACTATCTGTAGTAGCTCATTCCCTATTTGGTACAACACCGCTTTGAAAAAGGTTTTAAAAGAAAAATTTAAATATTTTAAAAAATTTAAAAAATATGGTAACCGGTACGATTATGAAACTTACTCATTTCTGAGAGAACGAGCCATAAGGTTGGAAGGTGAGTGTTATCAGTTCTACATAAGTAAAGTAGAAAACTCGGTTATAAATAAACCCCGTCTTTTCTGGTCTTACACAAAGTCATTAAATGGACCTTCCCGGGCGCTACCATCTGTGATGACATATGAGGATCAATCTGGAGATACTGGACAATCAGTGTGTAATTTATTTGCGGAATATTTTCAATCTAATTTTCTCGTTCCCAACACTAACAGCTGTACACCTCATCTTGATAATCAGGGTCAAAATAATTTTAGTATTGGTGATATAAATATTGATCCGAAGGAGATTGAAATATTGCTGAAAACTACTGACATGAACAAGGGCGCTGGGCCCGATAGTATTACCCCTTTTTTTATAAGGCAGTGCGCAGACAGCCTGGTTACGCCTCTATGCATTATTTTCAAGCGTTCCTTAAGAGAAAGTATAGTGCCGATGACCTGGAAATCAGCATTCGTCACGCCCGTACATAAAAGCGGTGACCGTTCTAATGTAAAAAATTATAGGCCTATATCTAAGTTATGTGTCTTTGCCAAAATATTCGAGAAGGTTGTTTACCGTCAGGTGTATACTGCACTGCAGTCTTCCTTTACTCCAGAGCAACATGGTTTTTTGAGACAGAGGTCGACGGTGTCCAACCTTTTAGTTTTTAATGAATACACCTCTTCAAAAATGGACTCAGGGCTACAGGTCGATTGCATTTTTACTGATTTCAGTAAAGCTTTTGATCGTATAGATCACCTGCTGCTCCTCGAGAAACTGTATAAAGCCGGTATACATGGTAATTTATTTAGATGGTTTACTTCTTATATCAGTAATAGATCCCAGGCGGTTGCAATAAATGGTTTTACGTCTGCGTGGATATCGATTCCTTCCGGCGTGCCTCAAGGCTCTTTGTTAGGGCCTTTGCTTTTCGTCATATTTATCAACGACATTGCTTTATGTTTCAAATTTGCCAGAGTTTTGTTATACGCAGACGACACTAAGATTTTTATGGCCACTAACAGTTCTGGTGACTGTGATCGCCTTCAGTCCGATCTTAATAATTTTGTGCAATATTGTACTCAAAACAAGCTTGATTTGAATGTTTCGAAGTGTTTTGCTATGACTTTTTCTCGAAAATATAACCCTATAAATTATCAGTATAAAATCAACAATAAGTCGCTTAACAAAGTTACAGCTATGAAAGACTTGGGGCTCATTCAAGATTCTAAACTGTTATTTGATAAGCACATTGATTACGCAGTAAAAAAGGCCTCCAAGGCTCTTGGTTTCATTATAAGGTCTACACATGAATTTAAATCTATTAAATCGATTAAAGTACTTTATTGTGCTTACGTGCGCAGTATCCTTGAGTATGCCTCTATGGTCTGGAATCCACAATATAACGTGTATATTTCCCGTATTGAGTCGGTACAGAAAAGGTTTTTGAGGTATTTACAATACAAGTGTAAGCAATTTGATCACGGTTATGAGGTGAGATGTAGTAGGTACCATTTCTTACCTTTGGAAAAAAGACGGCAACTTTTTGATATTACGTATTTATTAAAAATTGTCAATGGCATAATTGATTGCCCTGATTTATTGGAAAAAGTTAGCATCAGGGTTCCACGCAGATTACCAGCTAGACGTACCCAACCGCTAGCAATTCCTAAAGTCAATACTAATTACCGTCGCAATTCATTCATTATTCGAGCGAGTGACTTTTTTAATAAACTGTCAATAAATCATAGCGAATTAGAATTGTTCCGTACTAAACCTCAGAATATAAATCGATTATTTGCTTTGGAGTTTTTTGGCCCCGCGTCGGGGGTGCAACAAATTATTAAATACTAAAATGTTCCTCATCTTCAGGGATTTTTGTTTTCGTTTTTGTTTTGTATATTTATTGTCATTGTTTGATGGTCTCATCATTTAAATAACCATATGCGAATACCTGTAAATGGCTTAGTCGAAATGTTCAATTTGTACTTATATAATGTCTTATGTGCTGTTGGTGTTCCAAATAAAATAAAATAAAAATAAAAAATATTGGGTGATTCATATGTGCGTATGGCTATCGTGATACGTATAGGCTATTAGAAACTGTATCAGCAATAACCTATTTCAACCGATATTTAATTGACCCTAGAAAGTACCAACAAAATGATTTGGTAATGCGAATTTGTTTAAGATCAAGATAAGAACATGATTCTAACATGGGAAATTTAAAGATCTCCTCCATATATCAAATGAACTGAATCAGCATGTGAGCAACCCATTGCTAATCTTCAATACATCACGCTGCTCCACTGTGGGTTGGCGGATAATTTCACTACCATTTTTCTTTATCGCTGGGAAATGCATTTACGCATCACGCCGCGGATAGGCGCTCCCTACCCTGAGTAATGGTTCCTATCAGGTGTCTATGGTAAAAACCGGGACCGATGGCTTTGCACTCCGAGTCAAAGTGGAGAAACCCACAAGGACATATACCCAGACCGGAAACAAATATTTGTACAAATACAAGTATCTGCCCGAACGGGAATTGAACCCGTGACCGCCGGCGTTGAGGCGACTACTTGTACCACTATACCAGAACGGTGGTCGTATACATATATCTCTCTAGTAATCTTTGTTGTTTTAAGCAAATCTTTTCATATTTTTTGGTATTTTAAATTTATTTTGTAGTATTATAATCTCAAAAAAATTCTGTGCAGTTTTAAACCAAATTTATGCATAAAATAATTACGTCTCTGTATAAATTTAATCATTTACGGCGAGTTGCACGAAACCGTCGCTAACTTTCCGTTAGTTAAGTTGAAATTAATCTTAAAATTAGTTGATCTCATGATGAATTTAAAGCTGTTGGAATTAATCATCCGTTAGATAGGTCTTTAATTAAACTAAATCTTTTTTATTTTATTTATTTATTTTATTTATTTATATTTGGGAAACAAACAGTACAATAACACACAAATAATAAAATAATAAAGAGATATAACATAAACCAATCAAGTTTCCACCAATAAATAATACACACAAGAAGCAGAAGGTAAAAAATGGGATAAAAACAATTAAAATCATAACTTAAAACAATTAAATACAATAGTAAGAAAAAATAAATTAAGAGATTAATAATTAAAAATTAAAATTCGAAGCTTCAAAGTCAATAATTAAAAATTTAAAAATTGTAAATTTTGAATATTCTAAAATTATAAATTAAAAATTAACATTAAAAATTAAAATTGAGAATAAGAAACAAATCAATAATTACCAATTAAAATAATCAATAATTAAAATTTTAAAGTTTAAAAATCAAAAATAAAATATTAACATTTAAATTAAAATTAAAATTGAGAATAAAAAGCAAAGCAATGAATACACAAAACAAGTTAATATTCATTCAATAATTGATTGATGCTACTTTTAAAACTTAAGAGTGAACATGAAAACATATCTACATTACTAAATTTTTTGTTATACATATTACAGGCACGACGAACAAAATTATTTTGGGCATATTTTGTCTTAGTACAGGGTAAATCAAAAAGAGCATTTTTGCGTTTATAAAATGTAGGGACATTGAAATTTAAGCAACCTAATAGGTAAGGGCTATCAACAAAATTATTCACCAGCTTAAAAAGAAAAACCTGATCTCTCAGAGTACGACGAACTTCCAACGAACTTCTTCTAGGTGGACTCTGAGAATTCGAGTGATAAAATTTATAGTGAACATGTTTCATAAATTTATTTTGTATCTTTTCAATGGAGTCGATGTATGTTTTATATTGAGGGTTCCAGACTGCCGAACCAAACTCCAATAAAGAGCGCACCAGGCTATTGTACAAAAGAGCAAGAGTATAATAGTTTTTAAACTCCTTACTAACCCTTAAAACAAATCCAAGCATTCGATAGGCTTTAGCAACAATACGGTCTATGTGAAACCCAAATGTTAATTTATCATCCAGGTAAATACCCAGGTCCCTCACCTCAGAAACGCGATTAATAATTTCATCATTCAGATGATAATCGTAAGAAATTCGTGTTTGTTTTCGTGTGAATGATATAACGCTACACTTTTTAACATTAAGGGAAAGAAGATTATCGCTACAGTATTTACATAGTTTGTTGAGATCCTCTTGTAACAGAAGACAATCCGACAGTTTAGAAACTCTCCTAAAAACCTTCAAGTCGTCTGCAAATAATAATATAGAAGAGTGCTCAAAAGTCTTGCAAATATCATTTATAAAAATATTAAAAAGCAGCGGACCAAGGTGAGAGCCCTGCGGTACACCTGATGAAACAGGGACAAATGATGAACAAAAGCCCTTTATCGTCACTGCCTGACTCCTATTATGAAGATAAGAGGATAACCACCTAAGTAGATCACCGTGTATACCAACTTGCTCTAGTTTATTAAGAAGGATGTTATGAGATATTTTGTCGAATGCCTTAGAGAAGTCGGTATACACGACGTCCACCTGACCACCAGCATTCATAACTTCCAGTACACGATGAACCAGCTCACACACATTCGTTTCGACTGATCTTTTACAGATGAAACCATGTTGTTCATTAATCAGAATACCCCGTATAATGGGAGAGATATTATCATAAATGATTTTCTCAAACATTTTTGCAACTGTACATAATTTAGATATCGGCCTATAGTTCTGAACATTATGTTTATCACCTGACTTAAATATTGGTACCACAAACGAGCGCTTCCAAACAATAGGCATGGAACCTGAACTCAATGATTTAATAAAAAGAAGAGAAATAGGATAGGCTAAAGAATTGTAGCATTTTTTTAAAAATATAGGTGGTATCTTATCGGGACCGTATCCTTTATTGACATCAAGTGACTTCAAGTATTTTTTAATAGTTGATACTGACAAGTCTATATGGCCGATATCCAAACTACCACAGCCATGATTCTGTCGATCAAATGTTGTGTTTTCGGATCGATCGCTGTAAACTGATTTAAAGTAATCATTGAATAAAGAACATATCTCCTCTTCGTCACTAGCTGTACGATCAAACAAAAATAGACTGTCAGGAAGGTTGGATGATGATCTTTTACTTTTCACAAAGGACCAAAAGTATTTGCTGTTATTGCGTATTCTGACTTCAGCATTATGAATATAATTATTATAACACTGAGCTTGAACTAATTTTTGTCGTTCTCGTAAAAGAACAAACGTGTGGTAGTCAGATATTCTATTATAAATCTTCCATTTCTTATGGTACTTTGATTTTTCTGCAATAATTTTTATTAAAGCAGGAGTATACCAAAACGGATAGTTATTAAAAGATCTTACAATCTTAGTGGGAACCATAACCATTTGTTTTGAACCATTTTTTGTTTTGAACCATTTTTTGGTTTGAACCATTTTTGTTAACTTAATCAGATGTAGGTTTCGTGCAACAGATAATCACGATTCTTGTGATTAAATTAGTTTAATAAACACTTAAATTTAAAATTTGTTTCGTACAACTCGGCGTAAGTCATGTAAAATATAATAAAAAAAAAAAATTGGTTGTTTGTAAAGTCGGTTTACGGTCGATAATTTTACGTGATAACGTCATAAGAAAACATTGAAAAAAGTGTGTGTGTACTTATGTACGAACGTAAGAAGTTATACTTACAATAAAACGATTCACCGATACAGTGAAAAAAAATATACATTAAAATTATAAATTAAGCAAAACCCTGAACTTATTAAAATTATTGTAAATGATCGACATTTTATCGCAGAAGATATTTATAGCATCTCTGATCGAATTCTAGTCATCGAAGTCGATATTGCTTTTTATTCGAGGCCAGCAAAATATCTTATGATTGTGTAACCGCTACGTTTAAAATATAACAATTTTGGCAATTTTTTTATCTCCCCTCCCCCTCTTGGTGAGATTTCGTAAGATTGTGCTCGAACACCTACCCGAATCTCATATGAGATTTTTGAAAATGCGTATTTGGAAAATATTATCGATTTTTATTAAGTACACACGAAAAAAAATGGCCATCTCGACCCCCGTACCAATGTTTCCAACTCCAGGCTATACATATTCCTAAAAAAAAGGTCATTACCGGTAAACTATTTCAGATTTTTAATGACGGAAAAAAATTACGTGATATTTGTCGAGACCGACCCGAAATTGCGTTAATTCGAATGGGGCTGAATGAAGTTGAAGTGACGGATGTTATCGTAATTTTCTGACTGTTTTTATGAGGTTTAGCAGTTTCGTTATAGCCCAGTTCCATATTATCTGTCCCTTCCATACATTTTCAATACAATCCGTTCTACTCAGCCCCTGTAAAACGAAGCCTCTCAGCAAACGAATAGTTATTTATAGGAAACATTTAACGTCACAACTTATTTCAAATTGAATGGTTCGTAAGCAGAACGAATCGTTTTCTGAATATAGGGTAATATATCCGTAAATCGGGCTTAGAGATTGTTTGAAAGCGGTTGGGTCATACGGTTGTATCAAAAGGAGACGCCGCTACGTACACCTTCACCCTCCGCACTAGAGTGGGAGGGGCACCTACAATTCTCCCACTCGCCACCAGGGCAATAGAGTGCTCACAGTGCCCTCGAGCGCTCTATAGGCGAAGGCGGCCCGCATAAACGGGCCAACCGTCGGGGCGTCACGGTTGTATGCGCGAGCGATCCCGTCGCCTCACTACGACGATGAGGGCAGCGTTGGGTTTTAGCGAGTATTCTGGCACGTTCTGCGTGCCAGCGAGTCCCACATACCCGCCGCCTCCCCGCGGCGGGATGCGTAAATGCATTTCCCAGCGATAAAAAAAAACCGTTGCATCAAACCCATATTTTTTTTTCTTTTTTTTTTAATAAATGTATACCCATGGGCTCATTCTGCCGATCTTTTTTTATTCCAACTTTATTTTATTAGTACATACTTGGTCTTGGTACATGGTAGCTGCTAATTTATAAGTAACTTAATTTTAAAACCCATAGTTTGCTAAATAGCGCCTTGTTTACGTAGTTTGTTAAACGGTAATTATTGTATGTAATATATTGTGAAATCAGATCAACGTAATATTATCAACCCTAGTACCCGCTAAAATGCATACATATCAAAACGAAGAGCGTGCCCACTATAGCGTAAAACCTCGGCCCCCATATACAAATTCACCCTTCATCAGTATAAATTCCTTAACTACACATAAAACGCCCTTAAACTTTGACAATAAAATTTCCTGCGTCCTTTATGTACTATGACGTTGTTATTGTTATGTATTACAACCTTTAATTATATTTGTAATTATTAGTTAGGTATATATAACATATATTTATATACAGGATATATATTTATATATACATAAACAAATAGACATATACACACATACACACACACACACCCACACACACACACACACACACACTCATACACACACACACACACACGCATTAATTCTGTAGTTTTACTTTTAATTTTTAATTTTATATCTTTTTTTAATTTTTTAGTTTTGTATGTTCTGAGAAATCAATTTTTGTGTTTTTTTTTTTTTTTTTTTTTGTTTTCGTTTTACATTTATATAGTGTTATGGTTAAGGTGGAAGAGCGAGGCCTCCTGATACAGGTCTTTACTGACTTAATAGGAGGCACTCAACCTTGTTTAATATGTTAAATGTAAAGAAAACGAATAAAAATTTATTATTATTATTATTATTATTATTATGACGTCATGAGATACCAATATGGCGGACAACGCCATTTAAATAATTTGTATATCCATTTTTATAATTTTATCGTCTTCAGAATTTATTTTTACTATAATATCTCCCTTAAATATTAGTGAAAACTTAAAAAAAAGAATGTCCAAGCACGAGTCGAAGTCCCACACAAAGTTACATGGAATTTTACTGAATTGAATTGAACTGTATCAGCCTGTAAACTGTAACTTTTCTCTACCACGAGTAATAACCGCCATCAGGTGTTTCTGATAACAACCTGGACCGACTGTTTAACGTGTCCTCCGAGGTACGGTGGGGAGACCCACAAGGACATGCACACGAACGTGAAACAAATATTTGTACAAATATAAATATCTGCCCAATGGGGATTAAAGCGCCTTTTGTACAATATAATTGTATTGTGCAATAAATAATTAAAACAAAATTAATAATTATATGGATGTGTGATCATGTTGCTATAGCTTATAAATAATTGCTATGTATGATGTTAATAATCAATAACTATTCTATATTATCTATCTATATATATAAGAGATTTCCACGTATACATTGACTCATCACGATATCTCTGAAACTATAAGGCGCAGAGACTTGAAATTTGGTAGGAATATTCCTTTTACCGAGAGAGAGAGAGGTCAGCTAAGAACGGATTTTACGAAATTCTACCTCTAAGGGGGTGAAAAAGGGGGGCAAAGTTTGTATGGGACAACATGATTCCTTGATCCAATCTACTTCAAATTTCGCATAAATATTCTTTAACAGAATTGGTTGAAGACGTGTTTCGTATTTTATCGAAATTCATCCTCTAACGATGTTAAAAGGGGGGAGAAAATTATTTTGATATAAATACTCCATAGTGATTTTGATTTAAATTAAAATTTATTTTGACACATGTTTGACAACCAATCCGTCTGTTATAAAATATTTTCCAGTATCGACGCAGGTGTAGGTGATAAAAAATATAAATTTATAATTTTTGAAATTTTAGTTAAATACCCGTGCGAAGCCGGGGCGGGCCGCTAGTATAATATAAATAGTATTAATCGCGCTGTAAACACTAGAAGGAATAACAAAATTGTAACTCCAAGCTTCCGACTGCGCAAAGTAAACGTCTCCTATCTGGGTTATGGTATTCGCATGTATAATAACATCCCACAAACAATTTTGGAATTGTCTCATAATAAATTAAAAGAATTTATTAAAAAAAATTAATAGATAAAGCTTATTATTCGGTGCAGGATTACTTAGTCGATAAAGATGTGCGGACTTCGTGGCGCTGTATTTCATGCAAGATATTACTAATTTTGTACTAAAACACAGTTTATATATTATTTTTAAAAGAGTAACTGCGGAGTTTCTTGCCGATTGTTCGCTGCAGAATCTACATTCCGGGTCGGTGGTAGCTTTACTATTACAAAATAATAATCACTTTAAAGTGTTAATTTGTAAAATGACGATTCGAAGGTGCTCTTGGGGCCTATTTGAATAAAGTTAATTTTGATTTTGATTTTATCTATACCTACAAGAAAAATGTAACTGGTTTATCTCTGTTCATATGAGATATTTGAGAAAAAAAAAGTATGAAGGGTCTTCATAGGGCCAATAGAAGCCAAAAATATTATTATTGAATTTTTGTGTCTGTATGTTTGTCCGCGCATTACGCAAAAACTACTGAATTAAATTCGATGCAGTTTTCGCAGTTGTATTGCTGGAGGTCTAACTTAAAACCTGGTGCATATATCATCTTAATAAACCGCTTAGAACTTGAGATATTTACATTATTCATTTATTACACTCCACACGTACGAAGTCGCGAGCAAAGGCTAGTATTTAATAATTTGTAATTTTTTTTTAATATTATGTTGACTTCAAATTAAATAAATTATTATCGAATTAAGAACTCGTCTTTTTTTGAAGTCGGGTAAAATGTCAAACCATACACGGTACCTACGTTTCGAATACTCAACGTGTCAATATAACGCCTGCAGCAAAGTTCACAGCACTGTTGAGTGTCATAACGTGTACTTAGTGCTGTTAAAACGGCCTATGTTATGAGAGGTAGCGTTTAAAACGTTTGGACTTTTTCAGACAAAGTGTAATATTTTAGAATGTACGATAATTGAGATAGCCCGTTTAACTTGGTCGCCGATAAAGTGTCATCTTACGTATAACGATATCTAACAAATAAAGTTTCTGACACATTTTTTCTGCTTCGAAATGAAATGAAAATGTTTATTTCGCCATAAGGTGATTTCACACACTTTGCGAATAGCAAAAAAATACATTTAATTTTGGCGTTTTTTTACATTTGGCAATTTTGAGTTTCAGTTCTAAGTAACCCCCAAAATTTATTGTTTTTTTTTTCTATTTTTGTGTGAAAATCTTAATGCGGCTTACAGAGTACATCTACTTACCAAGTTTCAACAGTATAGTTCTTATAGTTTCGGAAAAAAGTGGCTGTGATATACGGACGGACAGACAGACAGACATGACGAATCCATGAGGGTTCCGCTTTTTACCATTTGACTACGGAACCCTAAAACACAAAAAAAGAAGAATAACAATTTAAAAGAAATACAATAAAAAACAAAACCTCCAGATAGAATTAAAACAAGAATAACAATAAAACCAAAAATAACAACGATGAAACAAATAGATTAAAAAAAGAAATCTAGTCTTCAACTTAAACCGAACATATTCAGCGTTTCTAGCTTTCAACAGATGCATCTAGGCTACATAATTGAGACCTAGACATTATTGCCAACTCGTTCTCAAATTCGCTTTTATAGCGTCCATTTGGCAAATCTTAGCACTCTCGTGACCTATTTCGGAGAAAAGCTTTATAATTTAGTTAAATATATTTATGTTCTAACGTATATTGTAAAGTAATAATAATAATAATAAGATAATAGAAAACTTTAACAAAACAAAAACCGACTTCAACAGGCGTGATGTTGAATTGTGTGATTGTGTTAACAATTCATATACATGTGATTGCAGCAACCACGGTTGATTTACTGTCATTTATTGAAGAGTTCCATTGCATGTCTCCGAAGATCTTCATCAGAACATAACCAAATTAGAAAGGGACCACCGAATTCTCTTTCAAACCATCCTATTTAGTTTTTGTTCATTTGGCATCGACAAGTAATAAAATGAGGACATCATCATCGTAGTCGAAGTTAATTAAATACACATTATTAGGGATAACTCAAAAACTACTCGACAGATCTCGCTCAAATTTAAATAGGATCACATGACAAGCATCAGCTTTCAAATATAAAAAGAATCATCAAAATCGGTACACCCATTAAAAAGTTATGAGGTAACATTAAAAAAAATCAGTCGAATTAAGAACCTCCTCCATTTCTTGAAGTCGGTTAAAAAACCGGCCATTTGTGAGAGAGAAACACGTTAAGATTTCGTACTACTATTTTTATAAGCCCTTATTTTCTTTAACAGTCTGTAAAGGCCCCACTGATGGACAATGACCTACATTTTAAGAATTATTGGCGGTTAAGCTTCCACACTGTTTAACTATTGATTGGTGATTATAAATATTCAATGAACGTCACACAATCAACATTTTTGGAGGGTTCTGTATAAACGATAATGTCAAAACTGTGTTTTCCTTTCATTTTTTTTTTGTCTTTCTGTCTGTATCTTGGTCGGGTATCAGGCTGATACTATTGAATGGATTTGAATGAAGTATGGTATCATTCGAATCCATACTATCCATTCAGAATTTGAATGGAAATTCGCCCGATTTGTGTTCATTCCACTGCTGAGCGAAGGCCTCTTCTATATATGGAAGAAGGATTTTTGAAATATTGGTGGTATAATCCGGGACAAACGATACTCTGTCAATTGGTGTCATTAATCGCTCTTAATTAGTTTGCATCCAAGTCCTATATTATTTTATGTCAATGAATTAACAAATTGATAAGCGCGACTTCGCCCGCGTCGCTTAATAATAAAGGAAATAATATCAAAAAGATCGAAAGCAAAAATAGGCTTTGCTCTCTATCGAATACTTTAACCGTGACGCGCAGACAACTACCGAAGTAGCGCGATGTTGCTTGCAGCTGAATGGGCCGGCGCGCCCGGGGAAGTACTTCGCTCTCACTTAACACCGACGTGAAATGACGGAACTGTCGTCGTGTTTCGTTCGGTTTGTGAGAGATCCGGTGACCCATCCCTTCCCTTATCTGGCCCATCCCTTCCATTTCCTCCACAGATCCGGTGGAACTTCACTCCCCTCCCTAAAGGCCGGCAATGCACCCGCTAATCCTCTGATGTAGCGGGTGTCTGTGGATGTCGTTTTTACTTACCACCAGATGAATCGACTGTCCGTTTGCTCTTCTAATATAAAAAAAAACTATAATTTATAGATAACGCTCATAAATGTAGTTACTATATATGTGAATAATTTATAGCAGGTGAAAACGGGAGACGCATCTAGTGCCATAAGCAAACTCAATTTCAGCCGCCCTTGACGGAGTTTTTAGAGAGAATCAACGTATTAACACTTGGAATTTTTCGTAATAGTACCAAAGACTCTTTTATATATATATTTCAAATAGAAATACCTGACAGATAAAGTGGAGTTTTATGCTGAAATAGAAGAATTCTGTTGGTTACCGTTATACAATTTATTGTAACAAAAATCGATTATATAATAACCAAGTTTAATCAGTTGCAACAGGCGATCTTATCGCTAGCACAGCATTTAGTTCCAGGCAACTTTTGAGCAGAGGACTAACGTAAGAAGTGTGGGAAGGGGTGCGAAATAGAGAAAATAGATACGTCCCTAATAATAAATGTGAAATGTAAGTTTGTTTTTTAAGCTTTCACGAAAACTACTTCACAATTCATCATGAAACTTTGTACACATATTCTTGGAGGTATTTGAAGTTAAGTTTTTCTACACACCCCCCCCCCCCCCTTAATATCCTAAATTTAGTCTTCTAGGTTAACATGCATTTCCAAATGTAAATAATGTCTGGAGTATTACAATACAGAAATGGCTAAATTTTAACGTAAGGTATATTACAAACTTAAGTAAGTTATACCCAATATTATCCAGCTACCGTAAGTTTCACCGGTGGGAGGGATGCGCTGTGCCGCGCTCCCGGCTGCATGGGTACCACCATCTTGCTTGTTTCTCCCGTGAAACAGCTTTGCTGTGTTTCGGAGAGAAGGGCAAGACAGGCAGTGTAATTACTGGCACCAAAACTAACACCTTATGTCTCTGGATAGGTAAAACATAAATGAGTTGGCTGGGCTAGTTCCAGGTAAACTAGTTTATGTTCATGGGCGACGTCAACCACTTACCATCAGGTGGAACGTCTGCCAGTTTGCCTATCCAACTAACATTAAAAAAAAGTTAATTACTACTAGTTAACATATATAAATTATTACAAACTAATCTCTAATGTCTCGGTAGACATAACATTACTATTATATCATCGGTTTTATTGAATATTACAATAAACAATATAATCTAATGTCCTTGGTGTTGGCCGAGAGGAAAAAGTCGGATGAAAAAACTCTCAGACACTTAAAAAATTTAACGTCATTATAAAAAAAAATGCACAGTATGACAATGAAATGATCAGGACAAACACGAGACAGCCAATCGTATATGCCGAAATCACCACATGCCACCTGCTCCCAATATAGTATAACTATAATGACAAGGGACATACTGATAGCCTGACAGAGTTATTAGTTATAGTTATTACTAAATGCTGCCCGCGACGTCGTCTGCGTGAATGCATAAGATTACACGTTGTTACAGAATGCGTTGAAGAAATTAAAGTTCACTGCTCGTTCCCCGTAGGTGATAGCGTGATAATATGTAGCCTATATGTTGACCCGACTTCTTAATAATATTCGTGCCAAGTTTGAAGTAAATCCATGCAGTACTTTTTGAGTTTATCCCTGACATACATACAGACAAACAGACAAAAATTCTAAAAACTATATTTTTGGCTTCGGTATCGATTGTAGATCACACCCCAAGTATTCTTTTAAGAAAATATTCAATGTACAGTTTTGACTTTCCTACCATTTTATTATATGTAGGTATAGATAGATGAAAAACAGATTACAGAGGACAAATTTTCCATCGTACAAGTCCCAGCCGATATTAGCACGTATAGCAAACACTGTATAACCGTAGGTTGTAATATGTATTAGGTAATAAGGCCTATCGACCGGGGCCGCGTCTCAAGGTCGACGGTGCAACACGATAGCAGACAATCTAGACTTATTCAAAACTAATATTATAAAGAGAATCGATTTGTTCGTTTGTGACTATATGAACCACGCTGTTTTACTTCCGTCGACATTTTTACAATTTACAGAATCATCTTAATTCATTTATATTAGAGACGACACGTTGGCGCAGTGGTCACAGCAACTGGCTGATGCGCTAGCGGTCGCGGGTTCGATCCCCGCACATGACAAATATTTGTATAGGCCATACATATGTTTGTCGTGGTCTGGGCGTTTGTGCTTGTGTATTGTGTGTGTTTCCGGACCCCCGACACAGGATTCACATCCTACTGGGGGCCGTTGAGTGTGAGACGTTTATTATTTATTATTATTATTGATACATATATTTACATTTTAAACTGAAACGAACTGGATCAGCGTGTAAACGTCCCACAGCTGGGCAAAAACCTCTTTTTAATCCACCACGCCGTTCCACTGTAGGTTGGCGGATAATTTCCCTACCATGAGTACCGATCGTTATCAGGTGTTTGTGATAACAACCGGGAGCGACGATTTCACGTGCTCTCCGAGGCATGCTGGAGCACACACCCAGACCGGAAACAATTTTTTGTAGAAATATAAATATCTGCCCCGAGCGGGAAAAAAGAGCAGGTTCTCAATTCAACTCTATTTTTTTTTTTGTGTGTTACCTCATAAGTTTTTTTTGGTGTACCGATTTTGATAATTCTTTTAGTATTCGAAAGCTGGTGCTTATCATGTGGTCTCATTTAAATTTGAGCTAGATCTGACGAGTAGTTTTTGAATTATAACTATAATGAGTATTTAATTGACTTCGACTACGTTGATGATGTTCTCATTTTTTTAAAGTCGGTTAAAAAAGTGTGATCAGTACTACTACTATTTAATAAATAATCACTTGCTGACAGAATTTCATGAGCCTTGAGATATATTCCCTTTTCATTAACATAAATTTAAAATCGATTTCCAATTTAAAATGATTTGTTTTCATTATCATCGTTTTACGTAAGTCGGTTAAAATATATGATCAACCTCAAAACCACAACCGACGAGACGTGTAATATGACGCCGTTTTTTAACATGAGACAAGAATAGTAAGGCTTGCCATACATGGATTGTTATGTTTCACTGGCTTACTTCTCGAGTAGTCCGTGTATGGCCGGCCTAAGGGGTAATTTAATACTTACTGTGGACTTAGTGGCGCTGTATTTACCCGACTGCGACAGAAGGAGGGTTATGTTTTTCGAGTGTATGTATGTTTGTATGTATGTATGTATGTATGTATGTATGTATGTATGTATGTCCATTTCTTTGGCACGCCCTACAGCCCAAACGGCTGGACGGTTTTTGACATATGGGATGTCGTTGGATTTGTCTAAATTGTAGTAGTGACATGGGCTACATAAATTTTCAAAATGGCACTACAAATGGCAGAATGAGGGGGGGAGTTGAATTTTTTTTTCTTACTGTAGCAATATGGGTATTAAATGAAAGCTAGTAAATTTTTTTATTCTTTTTAGTTTATAATAAGAGTATTATACGCAGTCGGGTTTTTTGATTTTTTAAATAATTTACTTGTTCATGAAAGATATTACTAATTTTATACTAAAACACATTTTATATATTATTTTCAAAAGAGTAACTGCGGAGTTTCTTGCCGATTCTTCTCTGAAGAATCTACATTCCGAATCGGTGGTAGCTTTTTAAAGTGTTAATTTGTAAAATGACAATTCGAAGTTGCACGTGGGGCCTATTTGAATAAAGTTGTTTTTGATTTTGATCCATTAATTACGTTAAGCGTTTGGGGGGGAGGGGGTCGAGCGAAATCCCACTCAATCTCACGTGGGAGAGGGTGATCTCCGCAAATATCACGTACTTTTTTTCCGTCATTAAAAATCTTAAATACTAGCCGTAATTATTAGTCTTAAATATAAAAAAATATATAAGAAAATTGAGGGAGGTCGAAAAATCGCCAAAATTATTTCATGTAATTAACGGATGCCCCCTAACGCATAAATAATAAATAAATAAATAAATATTAACCAACAATCACACCACGTTAACCTAGCCCCGTGGTAAGTTCGTAAGAACTTGTGTTACGGGTACTAGGAACGGAAATAAATTTAAGATATAAATACATATATACATAAATACACATCCGTGACCCGGTGCAGACATCTATATTCGTCATACAAATTATCTGCACCTGGCGGGATTCGAACCCGCGACCGCTGCGTAAAGTGTCCAGTTGCCTGACCACTCGACCAGCCGGCCGTCAAAGCTCAATACTTAAGTATGTGAGTTATGTAAGCGGATAAAACACTGAATATATTATCAATACTTATAATGATACCGTAATAGGTTCAATTCTGACCATCGAAGATCTTGCCGTGCGAAATCTCGGGGGACCTGACTGTGACATACACGGACATTATTACATACACGAGTCTCCCTCCCCCTTCCACTTTTCCACACTTTGTTGTGTGTGATATGCATATAAACCTTCCTCGATAAAAGGCTGCGGTAAGAAGAATTTTTGACATGATAACGTCTTGTAAACCGATGAATGCCAGCTGCACGCACGAAAAAGCATAACTCATTGTCACGTTACGCGAGCGAGCGATACAGAGCTAGAGAGGCACGATCGGCCTAAGCGTTCGGCTTGTGAATGAAAAACAATAACGCAGATTGGAGGATCTTAAATATCACACATTTTTAAATTGTAAATAAATTGTTAATAGCACATTGCGTCGCCCTAATTCTAATAGGACGTAAGTCAAAATCGACGACTGTTCAGGAAACAAAAAAAACGTTTTAGGTCCATATAGTTCTTAGAAAACCCTTTTTATTATGTTCTAATGAATTTATTATTTATTGAACCTGGTTTGATTTTTAAACCTTTATTAGTTATATCACTTTTAGATTTGCCAAAATCGGACTTATGCCTTATTAGCATAAATTTTTGTGTGACTTACTATTTATTGTAACTCAAATAAAAGACTAAATACAAAATAAAATGTTTTTTTATTTAATAATTGAATAGTAATTAATCGTACAAAATCAATTGGTAAATAATAAATAACAAACCTAGTAAATCTTTCTGTATTTCAACGCTTATTTAATAATAAATTCTGTATAATCAGTCTTAACAAGTACAGAGCACTTGAGAGATCTATCTATATAAACAAACAAAATAAAGTTTAATAAATTCTAACAGAACAGGATCACTGACTTATTTATTGACATATAAGGAACACATCTAAAAATAAAAAATCTTGATATTAACAATTATGGTCATTTATGCAACAACTTACTATCTATAAATATATTAAGCTTAGAATTTAAGGAATTAATCAGTCTTAGGCAGAGAATCATAAAATGAGTGAAAGTCTTTAGGTAAATATTTGAGATCTTGTAAATCTTTCCATTTCCTTTGTTTCAATGGGATTCTTTGTGTATACATTGGCCTCAGTTCACAATTATCAATCGTTTTTGGTCTGAAAGGTAAGTTTTGGAGCTCGTCAGAAAACGACAGTTTGTACTTTATTTTTCCCACTGTTTCATAATTTAATTGTCTTATATCAGTAACTGTTGGGTCTCCAGTCTTTTTACCAGGTCAAATGGATTGATATCGCTGCAGTTGCGTAAAGTTTTTAAAAAAGTCGAATGAGAGATACTTAGCTTCGTATTTCGGGTTCTTCTTTTTGGCATCTTTGGTTAATGTAACATACTGTATTGGCAAATGAATATCTGTATTCTTTAATTTTATTTCTATGACCGAGTGTACAGAGTCACACTCCATCTGAGTGTGACCCTTCTCCAGATATTTTTGTGATATTTGCAGGTTATTTTTTATTGATAGATACCCAGTTAAAAACCATGCGTTCTTTCAATCCCAAAGTATTAAGGAACATTTTTTTACACACTTGCCTCGCTTCTCCATTTAATTTTAAATAATACACTAAACTCTCGGGCCTTTTACCTGATTCTGATCTTTTTTGCTTCACTGGAATCTTATCTACCAAAGAACAAACAAAGCTTTTTTTGCCAGTCCAGTCCATTTTCTTCCAGAAATTGTTAAACATATTTGGTCTTACCACAAAAAAGTATTTAAGCAATGGTCTAACACGTGTTTAGCTAAACACTGGTCAAAGCGCTCAACACGTGTTGAGCGAGTGTTTAATTTTCGTTACCACAAAATCAAGTTTAACGCGTGCCTTTTTAAACAACGTCGATGTCATACATTTTTTTTTTGCTTATGGTAAAACAGTAAAACATTCGTACATTCGTTCCATTCTACGCAGATAGCTTACAAATAAGTGCTTACATTATAGTGATAGTTTAGTTTTAAATAATATTTTTAACACTTGAATAAAATTAAGTTAAGGTATTTTTTGTAATTCATTTAATCAATTTGGCATTTTGACTATTTTGGAGCAAAGCCGTCTAGAAACGTCGAATGGAACGCTGTGTGATGTCAATTGTCAAATAGACTTCTGTTGGTTTTCAAATTCAAAGGGCTTAATATCATTTTGTATTATATTTGTATGTAATTACGTACATAATATCTGACTATTACAAAATGGAATCATCAATGAAGAATTTTATTCCTGAAGAAAAAACCTGTATTTTTTTTTTAAATTGCACGTCGTCATATTGTTCGAATGGATTAATTCTCACACGGACTTTATTTTTCTCACGAAAAGTTTCCATATATTCAACATCCATATCGTCGATAAAGTTTATAGAATCTACAAAATCCATTATACACGCGTTAGCAGCACAAAATGATAGCTATGTCACAAAATTTGGAGGTTAGACACTTGCAAAACAAGGGTTGTCGAGTGTTTAAATTTAAACCATGTTTAGAGCGTGTCTATCTTTAGAGCATCGTAAAACATAGTTTGGTGGTAACACTTTTTTTAAACACGTGTTCAGCAGATGTTGAACACATTGAAAACTTTTTTGTGGTAAGGCTGATTTTGTCTATCATCCTCTGAAAATAAAGAGCAGAACCTTTTTGAACTCTTTAGGCAAACATTTGTTTCACATGTAGGACCTATTTTTCTTTCATCTCTTGGAACATCTGCAGTAATTGTCTTGTTCGAATCTCTTGCATACCCAAGATAAGATTCCCCTCGCATTCTCTTCTCTTTAATCACATTCTTCTTCCAATTTTCTGGCAGTGCATGCTTGTTGCGTTTACGTAAATTAACAGTTACAGTATCATCAACAATAGCAGCTGAGAAATCAGTACCTTCTACCAAAGGAGGTATATTGGAGCAAGAGGGGGCCGCAATAATTTCCTCAGTTGAATCTAAAACGTCGCAAACACGTACGGCGGTCGTGGTCATTAAACGGTTTTCTAAGAAGGTGGTACAAATATTGGAGGAACAAGCATGAACATCTACCGTTTTGCGTTTAAGCACATTAGTATCAGTAGTTTCAGAATTATTGCTAATGAAAAATGTAGCTGATATATCGACAGCTTCTACGAAGGTAGAAGTGCTGGAGCAAGGTGGAACTGCAGACATTTCTGTAATTGTATCTATGACATAAGAATTAGGTGTCTTGATAGTCTTGGTCGTAGCCAGGACTTCCACAGTGTAAATGTTCGATGATATATCAGTGATTGTTGTCGTCGGGAAATCTTCTGTAATAAGTGTGAGGGGCTGTGTATAAACTGGATCTACTAGATGATCTGACTCAGCTACAGTTTCAATAACAAAATGAGAAGAAGTGTTAGTAATAGTGGTAGTGGTACGTTCTTCTGCGGAAATAGACTTTCTGGAGCAAGACGGGATGCCAGCATTATCTGGGTTTTCTGGGGGTATACATACGTTAATTTTTTTTAAAAGTTCTTCATCTGGTTTATATATGAGAACATTATTCAAAATTTTTATTCCGGAGTTTAGATTTTTCTTTTTTTTAGGTATCTGTAAGCCGTTGTTTTCCAACATAGCTATAAATTCATCCATTGAATCATCGTCATTCGTGTTCATCATTTAAATCTGAAATAATATAAAAAAGTAGTTCTAATAAGGCATAACTCAAAAACAACAAACAACTTAGCTATTTCTAATAAGTCACATCTCAAAGTCTTTATTTTAACACAAAATTACTCAATATCCGATTGAACTACCTTGAAACTACATTAAATTATTAAAAATTAATTATACATTAAACTCATACTCACCAAACAATCGCAAAAAGTTAGCGAGATACACTTAAATACAATTTTCAAACAGCAGCCACGTGAACCTAACCTATTTCAGATGCAAAATAATGACTTATGCTTTATTCGCACTACAAAACGGCGGCCAGAGATATGATGTATTGTTTAGAGCACTCTGTCTCTTTTTTTTTCATACAAACATTAAAAAGTAAAAAGCGAGATAGATACAGTTTTGATCGCTCCACATAGATCACACAAAATCGTTGGTCGACCAAAAATGACTTATGCTATATTAGAATTAGGGCGACGATTGTTCCTTGTAATTCATCCGTATAATTTAAGTAAATAAATATTTGAATTAGCGGGTGCAAATAAATGTTAATTTATCGAAAAAATTTAAAATTAAGTTCATTTCAAAGGAGTTCAAGGCAACAATCTAATATATAAAATTCTCGTGTCACATTGTTTGTAACAAAACTCCTCCGAAACGGCTCGACATATTGTTATGAAATTTTGTGTGTATATTCAATAGGTCTGAGAATAGGACGTAAACTATTTTTATATCCCTAAGTTATAAGGGGGCTCCACCCCAAATTATTATTTTTTTTTATGATTTGGCATTAAAAAATACATACAACCCTAAATTTTCACCCTTCTACCATCAACCCCTATTTTTTAATAGTGATCCCGAGAAAAAATGATCAGATCTGATCAGACATGAAAATGCCTGGTCAGGTCTGGTTAGACCCGGTCATTTTTCATATCTGATCAGACCTGAAGACTCATGCCTGTTCATATCTGATCAGATCTGTACATTTTATCCCGGGCAGTACGATTGAGGCACGATGGCAATATAACTGATATTACGGATGGATCTGAATACATTAGAGTTAATTCTCGGGCGAATAGTCAAAGATATGATTTAACATCATATAGTGTTGAATATAGATGCTCTTTCATTATAGTTAAAAGTATATATTAACACTTTAATAATCTACTACTCTCGGCGGTCGATAATTGATCAGTTACCACTAGATCAGTTAGTTATTCCCGCCAGGCGTCTACCGGTGTCACTGCTCACTCCGTAAACAGCACAGAGTTGGAATGACAACAAAGCCGGCCTCCTGTCTTTCTCACACAGTAAGCTTGAAGCTTCTTTTTTTTACATTCAAACGGATTAAATTTCCAATTAGTTGGGCATTCGCAATGACATACAATATGTTTCAAGGCCAAGCGATGTCTGTTCGTGACTTAGATTTGGGCACACCGTGTTTTTCACACGGACAAGTTATAAGTTTGTTTGTTTTGGCTAAAGATGGACTCACTAAAGATATCGTATTTCTATTGCACTAAGAGACAGATTATGTTTATTTTTTTATTGTCATAATTTGTGATGTAGATTGTAACTTGAAATTTATTACTTAAGATAATTAATAAATAAGATTATTAATAATAATAATATACTTTATTGCACGCCAAAACAAAGAACAGAATTAAAGATACAAGCTAACATCATTTAAGCTGTACAATCAGGCGGTCTTATTGCTAAATAGTAATTTCTGCCAGACAACCTGAGGGTGACAGAAATATTGCATTTGTAGAAGGGCAGGTGGTATATAATAAAAGTACAATGAATTCAAAAAATAAATGTTTGCTGTTTTGTTATTTTTATAAGCCGTCATCGTTCACAGCGCTCCATTTCTCTTTCAGTCATACCACATCCCCACACACTTACAATAAGTTAGTTATTTTTTATTTGACTATCAAAATATTCACTAGAAATTATTTATATGGCAAAACAACGTTTTCTGGGTCAGCTAGTAAATTCATATTAATTTAATGATTACCACCGATTCGAAATGTAGATTCTGGTGAGAAAAATCTTTAAGAAACTCAACAGTTACTCTATTATACCGTCAATTTAGTTACCGGCACGGATCTTGAACTCTCGGCGACAGAGTGGGGGTCGCTAGCTACACAAAGTTAGCACCCCATGGAAGGATTTTTGAAATCAAAATGACTTTAATCGATAGGTCTACGTTAGGTCTGTATAGGTCCACCAAAATTTTTGTTAGGTCGCCTATTTTTTTTAATAAATATTTTTAATAAATAGGTCTATTTTTTTCAACAAAAAAAAAAAGACCTAACAACCTATCAATAATAGGTTATTAGGTCTTTTTTTAGGTTGTTAGGTTTTTTTTTTGTTGAAAAAATAGACCTATTTATTAAAAATATTTATTAAAAAAAATAGGCGACCTAACAAAAATTTTGGTGGACCTATACAGACCTAACGTAGACCTATCGATTAAAGTCATTTTGATTTCAAAAATCCTTCAGTGGGGTGCTAACTTTGCGTAGCCGGGGTCGCTTTGCGGATCGTTCACGAATGACAAACTAAATTACAGAGTTACAGACCCGTTTATTATTAATTTCTTCTAAGTTGCATAACTTTTTTTTTTTTTTTTTTGATTCTGTGTAGTGAACGGAAAAAAATTTAAAATAACAAAAGTAAGAAAATGAATGAAAACAATTGTATTTAAAATGAAATGTAAGTAGTTAGTGTTCATATAATATCTATATGTAGGTATGTCAATAAAATCACGAACCCTGCTAGAACTGGTCGTAGCTATTTGGTCATCAATATCTTCCTTGCTTGTTTCTCCCGTGAAACAGCTTTGCTGTGTTTCGGAGAGAAGGGCAAGACAGGCAGTGTAATTACTGGCACCGAGACTTAACATCATATGTCTCAGGATAGGCAACACATAAATGAGTTGCCTGGGCTAGTTCCAGGTAAACTAGTTTGTGTTCATGGGCGACGTCAACCACTTACCATCAGGTGGAACGTCTGCCAGTTTGCCTATCCAACTAACATTAAAAAAAAAATTAATAAAGTCGTGAGGTCAGTAAAATGGTTAATAATTAAAAATTAAAAAAAAAAATGCATACTTATTTGCACTTGAGTTGTAACGCATGTGTAGCGAGGGAAACGAACGAAACACGAAAGCCCACGTGTGACGGTTTTGAAGCTTCGTGCGATTGGCCAATATGATTCTAATACTCCTCACTTCGTACCATCAAAGAGATCAAAAATTCGTTTCTGCGTAGGTTGAAGGTCAGCGTTTTGATTCGCATTTCGATTTCTATTTCGCAAGACCGCTAATTATACCATCACCCATTACTCAACCGTTATAAATTCAGTGATATGTCCTGCGGACAGCCAGCTTTACTAAACTGGTACAAAAGTCCCGACAGACGGACCCCACCCTTGCATTAAATTATTGATGTCAATACACCCAATTAACTACAATTCCTTTATTTATGAGTCACGCTTATTAAACTTTATTTTTAATTTACTGTCAACTTATTTATATGACTGTCTTTAGTTTGGTTTGTGTTTTTTGTTATAGAAAAAAATAATTCAATAGGTCTCACTAATAAAATAAATGAAATATTTAATTTAATCAGTTCATCAGATTTGTTTATTTCATGAAAATTATCACGGCAGTGGATGATGGGCATAGGCTGAAGAAGAATATATGTCATTGCATACTGTTCTCTTATATTTACGCGAATTTTACTCATTTAAATTATTTCCCGACGTTTCGGACCCTTTACAGCGTCCATGATCTCGGAGGACTGAGGTGGTGGGTGTCCGAATATTATTCGGAATAATTTAAAATATTGTTAAACTGTAAAGTTTAAATAAACGCGATAAAACCCGATATAGACTTTTAATTAAATATGTCATTGCAGATAAAAATCTTGTACATATGGAATCTTTAAAAATAGCTATCTTAAAATGAAATGGACTTAATCCCTAATATTATAAATATCAAATATAAGTTTGTTTGTTACGCTTTCACGAGAAAACTACTTAACCAATCATCATGAAACTTTGTACAGATATTCTTGGAGGTATTAGAAGTAACATAAGCTACTTCTTTTTTGGTCGCGATAACCGACATCCACGCGGGCGAAGCCGCGGGCGGAAACTAGTATTATATATATTATTGTTATCGTTTAATTATATTTTATTGTTTTATTGAGTTACCATTATAGTGTTTTTAATTGAGTAATTACAATGTAATTAATCAATTTCAGTGTTGTTTATTGATTTTAATTCACAATTATTAACTAATTGATATAATTATTAATTTATTATTATAGATTTTAGATATTTTTTCTATGACTTATTATATGTATCTTGTATGTTTATTTAAAATTTGAAAATTTTACCGAACAGTCAATAATTTATTAAGTACCAATTTCACAGCCTTTTAATACTGTTTGTTTTCTAAAAAAATAAAATACAATGAAATAATATTTTATTTTTATGATATGTGTTTATGATTTGTGACAAAAAAATGGGATAGGGGATTGAGCTTTTACAAAATAAATTTACTCGACCAAATGTAATAAAAATTGACATTTAGAATATTAAAAAACGCATTTTATTCTCTAAATCCCATGGAATCCCAAGGGGATAAAACCGTGGCACCCAGCTAGTATGCTAAAAATTGTAAAGTTTCAAGTTTAAATACAATTAAGCACATAATACTTTCAAGAAAAAATCTGAACGAAAAGTTATAGTTTGATTAACAGATCTACTAGCCTGATTTGCATAAAATATTTTCATTAGATAGTCCATTTATTAGGAATAATTCTTTAATGCATAAAGACAATGAAGCGACCAAATATAAAAACAAATCTAACAAGTTCAACTCAAAAGGAGTGAAACCGCATGAGAAGTCTAATCTTACAACTATTGTAAAAGGAGAAACTTAGGATGGGAAATGGTTTGTTACTCGATCACGACAGAACGACTGAACATATCTCGATGAAAGGAACAGTCATAGTTTATTGTCTGGAATAGCATAAGAATACTTTTTATTCTGAAGTATGTATGGTTGCTGTGGGATTGAATTTTTTTTTTACAGAGCAAGAGATTAATATGAGCTTTTGTATGAGAGTTTAGGAGTTAGAGAATGACATAAGTTACTTTTTTTATGGAAAAAATGTACAATTCACATAGGATAGCATGACAATTGTACCGAACAGAAACCATTAACAAAAAGTTTCATCAAAATCGAATATTTTATTCTCAAAAATACACTTCAAAATTACCACACATACGAAATCACGGTCAACGACTAGTCATTGATAATTTCTCACACATACACACATACATACACATACATACTTGTTTGCTTATGAAACAAGTTATTTCAAAGACTATTAAAATTTATAATACATTTTGTATTACATAGCATTCGTTACTGAAAAATTCAATCAATGAAACGTAATGTCGTGACTCATAGTTGTGATAAAGTAATGAAATATCAGCATAATTAAATGCAGGTGATGCTTGTATAGCTAATTATATTCTCCTCGAGCCTGCTTCGATAAGAAGGCTACACCAGGGTGAAAGTTTGTCAAATCCAACATTGGATCTTAAGAATGCGTTGGCTGTATTTTATTATTTTAGATTTAAATTCGATTTTATTTTTATTTTTATAAGTATAAAGACATGTTTGTGCTCTGACCACCGTTTTGGTGTAGTGATGCAAGAAGCTTCGGTTGCGGGTTTGATTTTCACTCAGGGCAGTTTTTATTTGTACAAATAATTGTCTCTAGTCTGTGTTTTTTGTGAGTTTCCCCATCGAGCCACAGAGAGAGACATAAGCCATTGGTCCCGGTTGTTATCATAGACACCTGATAATGATCATTAATTATGGTAGGAAAATTATACACCAACCCGCAGTGAAGCAGCGTGGTTGATTAACCTTCTTCTTCTATATGGAGAAGAGGCCTTCGCTCAGCAGTGACAGACATAAATCGATCAGTTTCCATTGTAATCATAGACGTCTAATCGTGATTGTTAGTCATGTTAGCGAAATTATCCATCAATCATCAATGGTATTTGCCTAGCAGTAGGGCCTTTAACGCTGATAAAAGTACGTTCAGATCAGATATGTCTACTTTATAAAGCTAACGATTGTCTAAAAAAGCGACCTCAATGTAAATATTTGAGTGAAAAAGCAAGTTCCCGAATGAAATATTCACACACCTGTCACTCCATCTGTGAGTTAATGGACTATTTTTGATTCTTTTGTTATCCTGTCTCTGGAGAATTACTAGAGTTAACAGACTGCAATTAATTTTATATAACAGTCCTTAAAATATAAATAATACCAACTGCTCTAACAAATTATCAGAGCTGAATACCGGTTAGAAGGAAAAGGAATGTATTATATGCTATTAATTTTTTTTTTTTGTTACGAATTATGAACAATTTAATATGCGGAAATAATAATTTATTTTTATATATTTGCGTTGCAATTAGTTCAGAACGGGATTTTTTAAAGTGCGACAAAAGTACCAACTCATACATCCTTATAAGCTTATGGTCATTAAAAAAAATCACTAATAAAAAAATTTACGCACAAAAAAATTCATCAATCGACGATTTCCTAATTAAATTAATAAGCTTTGGCTAATTTAATTTGTAGAATACATCAAAATGTTTTATTTGTTTCCTTTCTTACAAATCGATTGCAATTAAACATTATTGAATTACAAACCTAAATGTATGCAGAAAAAAAAAATAAACACTGTGACGTCACAATTTTGTTCAAGTAGGTCGTTGCAGTAAGGAGTTCGTTTATGGAAAACGCACTTAAAACTTTTTTCACTCACAGATAACACAACACTGGCCACTAAATAGGTTAAAGGTTGTATTGAAAAGTTAATTTACTTTATTGAACATTGATACCGACGGTTTTATATGCGTTTATTTATATTTTATGACGTTTGTGTCAGCGACTGCGCTAGCCAGCGCTAGCCGCGCGTCCGGCGTCGCGGAATGCCGAATGGCGCAGTTTCCTAGTGTTGTCAGGTTATGCAACAAATTTTCCCATGATATACAAATCGCATATTCTTATAAATATAATTATCCATAAATTCTTGATGAAATTTGGATTTTTTTTTTCACTCTGTATTATAAATATGAAATGAGTCAAAAACTATTTGGTTACATTTCGTGGCTATCGTTTCATTAAAGTGAGTCGTAACGTAATGTTTTTAAGTCTGTGTTACTTTTAAATTGCGTAATTTTATAATGGTGAAAAGATATTAAATTGGTTACTTTTTAATAGTTACAAATTATTATTTATAAAAAATATGAATTATATTATTTTACAATAAAAGTGGTAAACAGTTTGTTATGGTAACATTTATAAATGTCATCTTACCTCGACATGAAATTCAAACTATTACTACGGTTTTGAAACTCCCTTATTTAGTTTTCGTCATGAATTATTTTTGTTACAACGATTAAGGTTATAAAATATTTCGAGTTCTTAATTTACTTTCGAGATTATTGACATTATATACTTTATTCCATTGTACGTAAATCATTTAAAAAAAAAGAGTGGTGTTGTGGGACACCAGATAGGAACGAAGTTCTTTATTAAGTACATAACGAACTTATTAAATTTATATTAATATTTCAAGTTCTGATCGAGGTTAAAAGAAAATAATTATTCGGGTATAAATTTTTACTATGATTTTTTTTTATCGCTAAAAATCAAAAAGTACTTTACAAAATTTTTTTTTCACACTTTTATAGAAGAAGAAGAATATACCAATTAATAAAAAAATAATTAGTGAAATAAATAATTATTAATCGATTTGAAATAATTATAATTAATAATAAATATTGAAGTAAATTATTGATTTTTAGTTTCGAATATTTTTGTAGAATTCAATTTAAGAGGTCGTTCATCTAAAAAGACGAAATAACCTTATTGTATGATGTTTTTTGCCACGTCGTTCCATAAGGAAGTTCGTTCATAAATACTGAATAAATTTATTAAGAACAATTAAATTTAAAACAATTAAGTCTGCTTAGTTTTATTTCTTAGACACCTTATCTAAAAAAATATTGCGTTATTTAAATTTAGTATAGAGTTTTAAGAAACAACGATTTATATTATCACTTTTACGAATATATTTCGTAAGAGAAGTATATATTTTCTTTCGATCTTTTTGATGTTTTTTTACATATGTTTTCTACATTATCAATACATTTATCGACGCATAAAATGTAATTTCTATTTATATACGGTAACCGTTTATTTACATTTGACCGACTTTAAAGAAAGAATCGAGTATATTTTCGAGAACGAAACGAGTTCTTCTAGTAAAGCCGCATTGACAGGGCTGCAGGTTTTTAAATAAATAATACCTATGAACTTTTGTAAGAAATATTCCAGTGAAAATTTAAAAAGATTTCTTTTTCACTGTGAAATACAGTTTTCTGTGTATTGCGTGTTAATTTTTGATAAAAAAAGTGCGAGAAATTATTATATTATTATGAAAAAAAAAAATTATAGTTGACTATAGTTCGTTTTAATGAGACGATTGGAACTGAGTCATCCTGTAAACGCCCCACAAGTGGGCAAAGACTTCTTCTATATATGTATAGTAGAAGGGTTGAAAGCTTGTTGGAGAACTTCCTTACCATGAATAATTATTGCTATTCGGTGTTTATAATAACAACTGAGACTGATGGCTTAACGTGATCTTCGAGGTACGGTGGGAAGACCCACACAGAAACAAATATTTTGTACAAACATAAATATTCACCCGAGCGGGAAACGAACTTGCGAACTTCAAGGAGAACTTTAAGGAGACAACTCGAATTACTACACCCGTAAGGTTGTCATGTTAATATGATATGCTTTATTCTTAAAAACAACTAAATTCACATATTTTCATTGAAATCATGTTTAAGATAATTCAAACAATTCAAGAATCAGGACATTTTTAAAGCGAATTTACTACAATATTATAATAAAAAATGAGCGTTTTACCCGAGGGATATAAGTTCAAGGTCGGCTGTGTCCTAATTGTCTATTGGTTTATAATATAATTGTATTACTTGGGCATGCTCTGCTCGAGTGAAAATAGGGAAAACGAACTCTTCCAGAAACTACGACAGTTGATGTTTAGTATTCACATCAATAGATGGCGCTTGTGCCACAGTAATTTTTATTTTTTTCCCTTTTACGTGTAGGCCTTAAATTATCCTGTCACAACTGCTTTACGTATTTTTAATATTGTTACCTAATATTAGTAAATTTATACATATAAAGATATTTTTAACAAATATGCACATAGTAAAATTATTTCTTAAAATCTGCTGCATGTCATTTGAATTGGTCTTCACCGTTATGACGCTGAATGTGTAACATAAAATCTTGTGCAGGTTTCATCGCGATACGCGTCTAGAAGTGGAATTATTACTCTATTAACAATTGTAGTAAATACGTAATGGAATCGTTATGTACACACATTATTTTTTTGTTATGTCGACTGCCAACGATTAAGTATTTAGCACAATTAAAAAAAGTAACGAGGTCATTCATCAGTAGATTTTACCTCTCATATTTTTCTCATACCGGGCGCCTTATATATGAAAATCGATTCTTAAGGAGTAAACTCCAAAAAAAGTTTATCTATCTGAACATCGTGCTAACAACGCGACAGTCAAAACGCGAGTAAAACCGTACGGGACGACTATTTTAAAATATAAGTATTAAAATTTTAAAATAAATAATGTCTCAAGCTCAGCCCTATTAAGAGAAAACCGGCCATACCATATACGAAAATAAACCAAAATGGCGGACGAGTCGAGAAAAAATCACTTCCGCGCCATTATTGAAGCTGTCATTAATCAAACGAATAAAATAAACTTTTTAATTGTCTATTATTACATTTTTTATCGTTGGCTGTATTTTTTTTGGCGCCTGTCATTAAAATATTTTAAAGTTTAAGCTTTACCTGAAGTGACATTTTTGGTTTTCGGCTTCGATGGGAATAAGTGTTATATGTTAGGGTCGGTATAATATTGTTTTCTTGGAAAAAAAAAATTAAAATCGATTTCGTTAGATACAGAGTAAAATTTTTTTTTTATAAAAAAAAATCTTAAGGAGATATTTTTTAAACTTTTTCAAAATTAATAGGATATGTTAGTTTATGTAGAATTTTTATTTAAAAAATATTATGAAAACAATTTTTTACGTGACGTGAGATTTTCGATTAATACGCTCCCCAGTTAAAATGGGATTTAATAAGATTTTATTAAAACCAATCCCCCCATTTTGAGCTCACGTAATTAATGGAGCACAGGTAGTAAAAGATACGTTTGATTTAAGTACGAAATCACGAGTCTCATTGAAACTTGAATCGGAAACTACGAGTTGTAAGAAAGTGAAAGTTTCATGTCAAACTGATGAGCCGTTTCTCTCATTATAATGTCTGTGGAATATGTTAATGTGTTTTACTGCAAACATTCACAGAAATGTTATTGCAATGTTTATCATAATGATTGGCATAAAGATATAATGATATTACTATCTGGATACGAAGCTCTGTTTGGGTGAAAATTGAGGAAACCGACTTTTCCAGGCAAGGCAGCGGGGTTCTTAACGGGTTTACAAATGGCATTAAATAAATTTAAAGTTTATAATTAAAGCCGTGCGGTGACCGGCAGAGAGGAATAGTACCGATCTCTTTATTGCCGATATTTCGTAAAAGGCGATTAAGATCATAGTGGTGCGAACAACTGTACATCAACCAGGATAGTGATGGGCAACAGCGTCACCATATCCTTTTTTTTTTTATAACGCTAGGAAATGTATTCACGAATCTCGCCGCGGAGAGGCTGCGGGTATGTGGGACTCACAAGCACGCAGAATGTGCCAGAATACCCGCTAAGCCCCAGCGGTGCCCTCATTGTAGTAATTGGGCGCCACGGGACCTCTCGCATATACAACCCTGACGCCCCGACGGTTGTCCCGCTTATGCGGGCCGCCTTCTCCTACAGTGCGCTCGCGGGCACCATGAGCGCTCTATTGCTCTGTAGGTCCACCACGAGTTTTTGTTACAAGCGCACATGACATAACTATAGTAGTAAACGTAGAAACGCAACAGGAATAGTTATCTAAACCATACCTATTATAAGTCTCATACTCATGGTAGCGAATTGTATGAAAATATCGGCGCCCTAGAATGACATTTACGAATGTAGTTAACTGACCTAAGAAAACTTATGGTACCAAAGATAGTAATGATAGTATCCGGTAGGGGCGCTGCTCAACTCTCCATACAAATTGTCTACTACACTCGCTAACGTGTATCGTCTCTGGATACTCATGGTAGACGTACTGGTGGCGAGTGAGACGATTATAGGTAGCGTCACCATATCCTTACACAACACACTGCGCTCGCCGAACCGCTTGTCAAGCGTGGCGAGTATTCGCAAACCGACCAACAACCCAGAGATGATGGGGGAGGCCTAAGTTACACAGCGGACATTCAATAGTTGATATGATAATGATGATGATTATTTTAAAAAGTTTTTAATAGCTAAAGCATAT
Organism: Euphydryas editha; assembly: GCA_036937285.1. Taxonomy (NCBI): domain Eukaryota; kingdom Metazoa; phylum Arthropoda; class Insecta; order Lepidoptera; family Nymphalidae; genus Euphydryas; species Euphydryas editha. The sequence goes on from JAUPFZ010000029.1 coordinate 1,092,163, forward strand.
TGTTAGGTACAAGATTATATAAATGACATAGATTTGTGGGTTTAGTGACGCTATCTTTCATTCAGGACATATGGTTTTCATGAGACTGATATTTCAGTAATGTATTGACGGTATTTAAAAGAGTAACTGTTGAGTTTCTCGCCATCTTCTCGGCAGAATCTACATCCCGAATAGGTGCTAGCTTCACATTAATTATAATTAATGAATTAAAGAACTATATACACACTGTAAAACGGCGATTCACCAACTTGAATAGAGAAATTTTAGATTTTTTGTTCAAAAGAGTACTTTACAGCTACGCTTACAACCATTTATTATTATAAATATTACGAAACCTGTACTTTAAGGAAAAATAAATATATTTTTAAAACTAAGAGCCAAAACCAGTTATGTTTATGCACTTTTAATAAATCAGTACAAAAAATATTCATACAAAAACGCAGCTACAAAAACAACGGTTTTAATTACAACGAATCGAATTAAATCCTCTTTCGTCAACAGATGATTAAAAAAAAATATAGGTCAAAAACAAATCTAACGAAAAACACACCTTATTCCAATAAAAATTAGAAGCATTATCCCATAAAATCGCTAAACATGGATTTTTAAATGAAAATCGTCTCTATGTCTTGACAAAAAGGTTTAAATTCTATTTTAATGAAATAACACATGTCTATGGTCGACGCCGTTTCGTTTCGACATTTGGCGGGAATGTTGACACAATTGTAAAATGGATGACGCGATACATTGCCTAATTAGTGATCTTTGAGTTTATCGATAATAGTAATAAAAATAATATTAATTAGGTCATCTAAGTATTTTTTTTTAGATTTATAAAAGCTATTTAAGTATTTATTAATCAAAATCAGAAATTTTCTTTTATCAATATCGCTCATCAATACCAACTCGCTTTGAAAGTACTTTTGAATCGTAATTATATGATAATATACACACGTAACCTCTTTTTGCCGAGATGTCGTAAAAGGTGACTAAGGCAATAGTGGTGCGCTAAATTTTACACCGACTAAGATGGTGATGGGCAACAGCGTCACCACATCTTGCCAAAACACACTGCGCTCGCCAACCTACCTGCCAAGCGTGGCGAGTATTGGCTAACCCTCCCCAAAGATGATGGGGGAGACCTACATTCATCACTGGTTACCTAAAGGTTGATGTGGTGATGGTGGTGGTAGTCGAAGCTAATACCAAATTCGAAAAGTAGATTTCGATGAAAAGAACCAGCAAGAAACTCAACATTTACTCTTTTAAGAAACCGCCAATGCTTTTTTTTCTGTTATTACAAATTTAAATACGACCGTTCTGTTGTATTGTTATCATAAACACCTGATAGCGATAGTCACTCATGATAGGGAAGAATTATCTGCCAACCCGCAGTGGAGCAGCGTGGCGGAATATGCTCCAAACCTTGCCCTATATGGAGAAGAGGCTTTCGCCTAGCAGTTGAACGATTACAGGGTGATTCATTCATTCATTCATTCAAATTTAAATAGTCATTAGGAAATAAAAAAGTCGATCAAAAACTCTTATAATTTTTTTTTTTTTTTTTTTATTAATTTTCCTCTACGAGCTTACAGACGCCCGTACCATTTTTTACTGATTTTATAAATTGTTACACAGGCATTATTACATCAGCAGACTATAACTGATAATATAACTCTTATAATTAACTTTGCAGCAGAGAAGTTACCATAAATTTCAAGTCAAGGACGTAGCTTCAACTCTATCAGGCGTATCAGTTATGTGGGGGACATGAGATGAAAGGGGGAGGGTAAATATTTGAAAATGCGCATATGGCATAGTTTCGGAGATTAAGAAAAAAAGGTGAGGAAAATGATTCTTTATATGATTTTTGTAATCTCAGGTACTTTCTTTTTAAAATAGTATCTAAGGGAATGCCTTAAAATATTTACTTTTTGTATGATAGGCAATTCAAAATTCATACGAACGGTAGTGATAAATATGAATAATTGGTAATTAGGTCATTCACAATGTAATGAATAGTTTTCAAATAATAATTACGAAAAAAAAATTAGAGATGATAACTAAGATATAAAAGCTGCTTTACCAATTAGAGATGGTGGCATCGGCGTGAGAAAAATTTCTAGTGTCGCTCTTCCTGCTTTTTTTGCTTCTGTGCATAGTATCAAAGGCCTATGTTCCGAAAATTTAAAATTAGGTTCAGTCCAAATTACAGAGGCTACAGACGCAGTAGAAAACTGGAGGTTGGTGTGTCCTAATGACGATAGCCCCAAGGAAGTTACAAAACAAAAACTTTGCGATACGCCATTAGTTCACAATACTCGTGAAAATTTGACGTAAAATCTTACTAGTGACAAAATCCGTGCAAGGCAAAAAATGCACCAACCCTCCTGTCACTAGTGGAGGATATGAGACGTAGAGTTAATTCTTTTAGAATTTTTTTTTGCACTGCTACTCTAAGGTCCAAGTGTTTCGACTGTAAACGGCACAAAAACATAACATGGGATAAGTTACAAATATTTGTGCCATTTAGTCATTTCAACTTTCTCCGCAGCGGCTTCCACTCTTAAAGCTGTCTCCCTGACGTGAGACGGAGCTAACGCAGGTTGAGTCCCATAAAAGCGCCCGTTCCCTTTCCCAGGGAATCAGTGTTAAACCATCAGGCCTCTTGTCATTATCGCGACCAATTCCAGTAGGCTCAATAAGAGCAGGAACGTCGATGGTGGCAAGAGCCCTTTTAATGGTTTCATTCAGGGAACCTTGGCGGGAAAACATACCTGAACTCTTGTTGCAAGAAAGGCCGTGTAGTCCGAAACGTGGCTAAAAACCACAAGTTAAGTGAAAGAGAAGTACTTCCCCGGCGCGCCGCCCAATTTGGCTGCAAAAGGCTTGCATTAGGCCGCTGCTTCTATAATAAAATAGACCAAGACTTCAAAATAGACCAAAAATGTTGTCACAAGAATCACCTCCTTTCCGCACAGACATCAAAAATGCTGTCACAAATTAAGACGAAATTTCAACATAATTACCATTTCTAAAAAAAACTAATTACCATTCGCTTGTGCGAACGGCAAATATCGGTAATGAGACAAATGGTAAGTAGTATTTCAACTATTTTCTTAAATAAATCAGTCTTGTGTTAGAAACATTCTAATTCTATTCTCAAAATCCAAAAGGAGTCACTATAGGGACTATATAAAACATGTTATAAAAAATATGTAATTGATCACTTACCTAAAAAACAATAACCGTCTTACTTATGAAAATCACGTTAAGTAATATTTAGCCACGGTTTAGTTAATCCACTCATAAGCTATAAATCAAGGATTAACTTTTGTTTACTTATAAACACTGACTAGCTGTTACTTAGTTAAGAAACGAACAAAGAACGATACATAGATGGTTGGCACAGATTATAGCCAAAATAATCGATTAGATAGAAAATTGAATGAACGAAATTGTTAAAAATAATATTCAAGCGACATCTATTAACATTATAGAGAAAACTCTAGAAGCTCGATATTGTAGTGAGTCACTACTAGTGACCTCTATTGACAGGAACTTGGATCAATATTCTAATTTCTAATCATTTTTATTTTGATGGGTAGTAGTCGGATCCTCAATTACAAAATTCAACAAAGCTTATTAAATATTAAATTAATAAATTTACTTCAGATATAACCTAATTTAAATTATGTTATTATAATTAAAATTAGGTACCTCTAAATATCTGTATTAAACAGACAGATAACGCTAATTTAGTATATATTAATTTTTATATAGAGGAAATTTCATTCTAAATCTCTTCTTACTAACAAACAAACGCAAGTAAGTAGATCAGACGTCGTCATAGAACAGCTGATTTATGTGAAATCCGCCATCTTGCCGCTCAACGAGGGTTAAACTATGTCTCGGCAGGGTTTAATTTTGACAGCGATTTACGCATTACTTAACGACTTCTTAACGCTAAATAGTGTTTATGAGTGAGGTTTTTGCTGATCAGGTGTTAAGCAATGGATTAAATATTAAGAAACGTTTATGAGTAAGACCGTAAATGGTTATTAGATAATATTTTTACTAAAACACTTTGAGGACGAGATAATCACAATTGGCGCCAAAAAGACTGATCTTTGACACTAGCCTTCGCTCGGTGTTCGAGCTCTAACTGGTACCCACGCGCCTATGTACTATTGGGTTGGAATATTCCAGTTTTTACAAGAAAAATCATTACGGAATGTTCCCAAATGGTAATTAGCAAGTTGTCCATGGACATTTTTTAACTGATCTTATTTTTAATAAGTTATGTTCTTTGCGTGTTACAGCATGGTTTTATGTGTTCATTAACAACTTAAGTTTATGAATATCTTACCAAAAGTATAATCTTCAAGAAGAATTTAACAATTTTAGGATAATTATTGATTGAAAATGGAGAATTGGACACGAATGGGAATTAGATTTTGGCTCTTTGATTTGTAATATCTCTAAACTCAATTTATAAATAAGATTTTTAGTTATCAGTCCATATTTGAGATACTTTTTTACATAAGAAATAATTCACAAAAGTAAAAATATAAACTCCGCATTCGTTCTTTAATAACCGCCGCGCGATTTGCATGTTTTCAAATATTTGCCCGGGAATAGTCTACAGCTCAAATGAACTTAGGAATTAAATAATTATTTACTTAGATTTTAAGTTTCTCAAAGTTTTAAAGTAATTAACGGCTACAGAACGCGTGGACCGCGTTATAGATAAACGGCGGGAACTCTTATAACGTGGATATACAGTATATGCTTAAAAAAGTAAACGCCATCTTGTTCCAGATTGAATATTACGTTCATTTTGTTAGCTTTAATCGCGAGGGACTGATTATTTAAAACAACATCAAAGAAAATATGATATGTGTATTTCTTAGTGTTTCGTAATAAAAAATGGAAAAATTGTTGAATCGGATCAACATGTGTATAAAATTAGATATGTATAACGAAATTATAACAGATCTGTAAATAATACGTGATATTATCTATACCTACATATAATAAAATGGTAGAAAAGTCAAAACCGTACATTGAATATTTTTTCGAAAAAGTGAGAAACAATGGTTTGACATATTATGAGTCCTATAACGTCTCTAGTGTATAGGCTTAAACAAAATTTGTTATTAATTTAATATACCGTTTAAAATCTACTATCAAGCAAAAATTATTTTTTTTATTTTTTAATGTAATCTAGACAATATCACAATAGGTAGTTGAGAACCTCAAAAATATTTAAAAAAAAAAATAAACTTGCTACATTTTTTTATTATGTATTTTTTTCTTATTTTGTTTCCTTATTTTTATAGCCTGATTAATATAAGATATATTCATAATATGAAAATAAAAAAGATGGATGATTGATAGCTCACCTCCTCCGGTTGGCTGAGTGAAGAGTAACTCGCCCATTCGTCCCAACTTTCTTTTTCACCTGAAACAATAAAAAACAGGACTTAACAGTAATCTTTATATATTTAGTTATACATCACTACATATTATAAAACAAAGTCCTCCGCCGCGTATGTCTGTATGTGTATTCGCGATAAACTCAAAAACTACTGCACGGATTTTCATGCGGTTTTCACTAATAGATACAGTGATTCATGGGGAAGGTTTTGGTACATATACATACACCGGGCGCAGCTAGGGTGGCCGCTAGTACAATAAAATTGTAACCGACAGATATCATAAGAGATATTTAGTAAATAGGAATGATATCAGAGACTCTATATGAGAGTAATAGAAGCTAAGCTAATATAATAATATAGTGGGGGAGTCCCCAAGTGTTTATTGCTACGTCCACGTCGTCTCCCCTGGACCCTGACCTGACCCCGGTAACGCAGGTGGCAGGCAGGTGACCGAACGCGATAAACTGTACTTGGGTGTTTAAGTTGTTTTTTCTGTGCGAATTTACTGAGTTGTCATGCTTCCTATACGCGAGAGCATAGGAGGAGTTACCAAAGGCCCTTCTCAGGGCCAAACCAAAGGCCCTTCTCAGGGCCAACCCAAAGGCCCTTCTCAGGGCCAACCCAAAGGCCCTTCTCAGGGCCAATCCAAAGGCCCTTCTCAGGGCCAACCAGAAGGAGAGATGGAGGTCTTGGAGGACATCTCCTTAACCTCACTGTCCGAGACGGACTTGGGGAGGAAACGACTGTACTCTGGGGGGTCGGAATACTCCGCCACGGAGACGGAGGCGGGAGTGGCCGCGAAAGGTAAGTTCCGCTCGGCGGCTAAAAGAGGCAAAGCGCACACGCTTACCAGCGCGAGAGCGGCACTGCGGGAGCGCGTGGAGCGGGATCGCGAAGAGGGCCTCGAAGCGGTCCTCCAAAGAAGGGCTTTTAGTAAGCAGAAGGATGTGGGGAGCAATGCTGAGGAAACTCCCATCGAGATCGAGGATGTTGACAGGCGGGGGGCCGAGGAGCTGATGGTGGCGTCAGAAGCCAACCTAAATCTGATCCTCGGCCTGACCGGTAAGTCAGTGAATCTCAAGGGAGGTTACGCCTCTAAAATAAGCAGGGCCGCTGGGTCCATCAGGGAGGTGCTGGTGTCCCTGGTGGCCCGCACCGAGTCTGACGAGGTCCGCCGACTGAGGGCCGACAACAGACGCCTCGCGCGCGAGTTGCAGCTGGTCCGGGAGGAGGTCCAGTCGTACAGGAGGGACTTCGAGGATAGCCGCAAAAAGGCGGCTGAATCCTCGCCGGGAAGTGCCGACTTTATGAAGGAGATCGCACATTTGGTCGGCGATGTAGTTGAAGGCCGCCTGGCGGCTTTCCAGCTCCCGGCTGCCCCTCCTTGCCGCCCTCCTCTGGCTGGGGACAGTGCACCGCTGGCGCGTGCCACAAGGGCCGCACTTGCGGAAAAGGGCAGAGGGACGGTGGCCTCTAGGACGAGTGACGTTCCTCAGGCGGGCTCGGAGGAGTTCCCCGCCCTTCCCCAAGCATCTAGCAAAGGAAAGGGGAAGGGCAAGAGGAAGGGGAAGGGAAAGGGGAAGGAGGTGGAGTGGACCGCGTTTGGCCCCTCCACCTCAAAGGAAGCGGCCCCCCAAGTGGCCGAAACTCAGGTGGAGCCGGTGGCAAGTTGGACTGAGGTCGTCCGCCGCAAAACGGCGTCAAAGAAAAAGCAGACGACCTCATTGCCGCCGGCGAAGAAAACGGGCACTCAAAAACCGGCGGCTTCAGCGCCACCGGCCAAGAAGGAGGCCCCGAAGCCTAAGTTGGCTCTCCCCCGCTCAGCGGCCGTAATAGTAAAGTTACGGCCGGAGGCAGTGGCCAGGGGGGCCACGTACGGGTCGACTCTGCTCAAGGCCGAGAGCAGTATCGACCTAAAGGAGCTGGGAATCGGCCCGCTCCGGATCCGCCAGTCAGCGACCGGGGCGCGCCTCATCGAGGTGCCCGGCTCCACGAGCGTGGAGAAAGCTGATGCCCTCGCCGCTCGCCTGAGAGAGGTATTAGCCGATGAGGCGGAGGTGCTCAGGCCTGAGAAGAAGGCGGAAATGAGAATCTCAGGCCTGAGCGACGCGGTCACCGCGGAGCGCCTGGCCACCACGGTGGCGAAGGAGGGGGGCTGTTCCCCGGGTCAAGTCCACGTTAGGAACATCCGCGTGGGGCAAATGGGCTCGGGGACAGCCCACATTGAACTCCCGGCGGCGGCAGGGAAAAAGCTGCTGCAGGCCGGGAGTATAGCGGTGGGGTGGAGCAAGGTCGTCGTCCACCTCCTGCAGGCGCGCCCCAGGCACTGCTTCCGGTGCCTGGGACTAGGGCACGTCGGTGCCGCGTGCCCAGCTGGCACTGACCGCAGCACACTGTGCTATCGCTGCGGTCAGGCTGGCCACAAAGCCGCCGGGTGTTCGGCCGCCGCTCATTGCGCGGTATGTGCGGACGCCGGTAGGCCGGCGGGCCACGTGATGGGGGGCATGTCATGCAAGCCCCCATCAACCCGCGGGAAGTTCCCCCCGCAATCGTCCCAAGGGGGGATCCGAGTGGAGGCAGCAAACGCTGAGATGACCGAATGATGCCTGGGCATCTCAGCGTCCTCCAGGCGAACGCCAACCATTCCGCCGGGGCCCAGGACCTTTTCCTGCAGTCCATGGCGGAATGGAGTATTGACGTTGCGATCGTTGCCGAACCATACGCCGTGCCCCCTAGCCCACACTGGGCGGGGGACACCGATGACTCGGTAGCGATCGTGGTGAGGCCTGGAGTCGGCCCCCCCCTCGTCGTCAAGGCGAGGGGCCGCGGGTACGTGGCGGCGGTTCGGGGAGAGGTGGCTTTCGTTGGAGTCTACTTCTCCCCGAACCGTAACCTGGCGGCCCTGGAACGGTTTCTCGACGTTCTGGGGCCGCTGGTGGGGCAGCTAGCCCCCCTCCAGGTGTTCGTGGCCGGCGACCTCAACGCCAAGTCCACGGCTTGGGGTAACCCGGTTACGAACCCAAAAGGGAGGGAGGTGGAGGAGTGGGCGCTAGCTGCCGGACTGTCCCTACTCAATGTGGGGGCAGTACAGACGTGCGTGCGCTGGTCGGGAGGTTCCGTGGTGGACGTCACCTTTGCCACGCCGGCCATCGCGCGCAGAGTGGAGGGATGGAGGGTGGAGACGGAGGTGGAGACTCTCTCGGACCATCGCTACATAAGGTTCGAGGTGTCTCCAGCTCTCGTCCGTCCGGCGTCGTCGTCCTCGTCAACGTTGTCCAGAGGGCGAATTCAGTTTCCGCGTTGGGCACTCTCCAAGCTCAACCGGGAACTGGCAGAGGAGGCTGCAATCGTCGGCCGCTGGAGTCTCCCGCCGCTGTCGGAGTTTGAGGTGGATGAGGCGGCTAGCCGGCTCGGTGACACATTTACTGCTGCCTGCAGAGCGGCTATGCCGCCCGCGAAGCGTCCACCCCCGCGGCGGGCGCTCTACTGGTGGTCGACCGAGATAGCTGGTCTCCGGGCCGCCTGTAACGGGGCCAGGAGACAGTATACCCGGAGCAGGCGGCGACGCCCCCAGGACGTGGACAGGGACGACAGGCTGCGCAGAATCTACGTGGAGAAAACGAAGATCCTGCGTCAGGCCATATGCCGAGCCAAGGAGGAGGCCTGGCTGGAGTTAGTTGGGGGTCTGGAGAGAGACCCCTGGGGCCGACCGTATAATTGGGCGCGGAACAAGCTCCGTGCCCAGTCGGCCCCCATCAGCGAAACGCTCCAGCCGGACCAACTGAGGAGGATCGTCGGCGAACTCTTCCCTGATGAACCCGAGGGCTTCGTGCCCCCCACTGCCTGGGTGGACCGTCTTTCCCCCATACTCGTGGGATTAGTCATGGAATCAAATAAAAACATTTTTAACCAAAATGACGTAGAGGAGGAATCTACCGCACTCGATTCCGACGACTACAGCTCGGCAGCGACGGGTGGTGAGTCTAGCTGTGGTCAGACGAGGAGCGGGAAGCGGTTTCGGAGAAGTTCGCGATCACCCGGTGAGGAGGTGATCCTCGCTGGAGCGAAGAGGCGTATAATATTACGGGAGGAGCCCTGCTCTGAAGCCGAAAGGGCCATGATAGATCAGATAAGAGCGGCCGAAGAGGGACGCAGAGCGCTGGGTGTTGACAGCGGAGACCCGCGCACGGCTGACGCTTTAGCAAGGCAGGCGGCCACAGATGTGGACATCATCTACACTGTGGCAACGACGTCGTCCAACCTTAAGACCACGTTCGTGCGCGCCCTGCAGGATGCGGCGTCCTCTATAAAAGCTGTTGTTGCGGCGCTAAAAGATAGGACGGCCACAGACGAGGTCCACAAAGTGCAACTGGAGAATGCCCGTCTGAGGTCAGAGATGGCCGAGCTTAGGCAGCATGTGGCCGAGCTCCGACGACGGGATCGCGACAGAGGCTCTCCTCTCTTGCCCTTACCGGCCGGCAGAGAGGATCTAGAAGAACGCATGACGGCCTCCATCTCGGGGACCGTGCAGCGAATCATAGATGCGCGATTCGCGGGCCTCGAGGAGCGGCTCTTGCCTGCCAAAACGCTTCGTCCACCCTTGGCGGCGGATCAGCGGCGCATCGCCGCAGAAAAGACACCTGTGCAAGCGAAGAGTCGCGGCACGAAGGGTGCGCATCCGAAGTTGGCAGAGGGACTGTCCCGTGCCGACGAAGAGCCGACGGCCACACATACAGCGGACGATGGCGAGCGGTCCACCGTCCAGCATAAAAGGAAAAAGAAGAGGGCCGCGAAAACATACGCAGCCGCCGCCGCCACAGCACCGGCGAAGAAGAAAAAGCCGCAGCCGCAGCCGCAGCCGCAGCCGAAGCCGCAGCCGCAGCCCAAAACGAAGACGGCTAGGAAGCCCAGGCTGGCCGCCCCCCGCTCTCCGGCGGTGCTCATCACACTGGACGAGTACGCCGTGAGTAAGGGGGTCACGTACTGCCACTTGCTGGAGCGAGCGGCAGAGCAGGTTGACCTAAAAACCTTAGGTATTAATGATGGCCTAACGATTCGGCGTGCCGCTACCGGGGCACGACTTCTAGAGCTGCCGAAAGGGCAGGCCCCGGAGGTGGCCAAGCGTCTGGTGGAGGAGCTGCAGACGGCGTTCGGCAGCTTGGCGAGGGTCGTCCAACCCACGAAGCTCGCGAGTCTGCGAGTCTCTGGGCTGGACGACTCCGTCACCAGCGAGGCGGTCGCTACAGCAATAGCAAAGATGGGCAAGTGTGACGCCGGCGATGTAAAAGTCGGCGCAATCGCGGTCGGACCTGGTGGGTTGGGCGGCACAGTCGTGCGGTGCCCGATCCCAGCCGCTAAGGCCCTGGCCGAGGCAGGGCGACTCTTGGTCGGCTGGAGTTCGGCCAGGGTCCAGATTTTGGAGCAGCGTCCCATGCGCTGCTACAAGTGCATGGGCATCGGGCACACTCGCCCGACTTGTCCGGCTGCGGTCGACCGCAGAGGCGCGTGTTTCCGGTGCGGCGTGGAGGGCCACATTGCCCGTAACTGCACCGGGGCACTGCGCTGCGCCGTTTGCGCAGATGCCGGCAAACCGGCGTCGCACATTATGGGAGGACGGGAGTGCCGCCCCCCTAAATCGAGGGTTAGAGCGGTCGCCAAATCTTCGACCGCTCCCCAAAGCTCATCGCACCAGGTCACGGAGGAGACTGCGGCTATGTCATCATGACCTGCCGCAGTTTCCCCCGTTCGCCGGTCCCTGGTGCAGCGGAGATAGAGCGCTCACGGTGCCCGCGAGCGCTCTATGACCGAGGGCGGCCCGCGTAGGCGAGCCAACCGTCGGGGCGTCACGGTGGCATGCAACCGCGATCTCGTGGCGTCCTTGTATGACGATGAGGGCACCGCTGGGTTTTAGTGGGTATTCTGACTTCGCAGTCAGCGAGTCCCACATACCCGTCACCTTCGTGCGGCGGGATACGTTAACGTATTTCCCAGCGTCAAAAAAAAAAAAAAAAAAAAAAAAAAAAAAAAAAAAAAAAAAAAAAAAAAAAAAAAAAAAAAAAAAAAAAAAAAAAAAAAAAGGGCTTCGTGCCCCCCAGAATGGCTCGGCAGACGCCGGACGAGGAGGAGGGTGTTCCGCCACCCGTCACAGATGCTGAAATGGAGGCGGTGATTACCCGCCTCCAGAGTAAGAAAAGGTCGCCGGGTCCAGATGGGGTGCACGGGAGAGTCCTCGCGATTACTCTCGGGCACCTCGGCGACAGTCTCCGGGAGCTGTTTGACCGCTGCCTGCGGTCTGGCCAGTTCCCGGAGGCCTGGAAGGAGGGTCGGCTCTGCCTACTCCCTAAGGCAGGGCGGACTCCGGATTCGGCTTCGGCGGTGCGACCGGTGGTGCTGCTGAACGAAGCCGGGAAGGCTTTGGAGAAAATAGTGGCCTCCCGGCTCGTTCAGTACCTGGAGGAGGGCTCGGGACCTGGACTGTCAGAATTTCAGTTCGGGTTCCGAGCACGTCGGTCGACCGTCGACGCCCTCAAACGCCTGCGGGAGGTGACGGGTGAGGCGGAACACAGGAGGGAGGTGGTGGTCGCGGTGTCGTTAGACATCGCGAACGCCTTCAATAGTCTGCCGCACACGGTGATACGGGAGGCACTAAAATATTTCGGAGTGCCTCCGTATCTAAGGAGGCTGTTGGAGGCGTACCTCTCCGATCGGAGGGTAGGCCTCGAGAACCGGTCGGGGTCCGTGGAGTGGTGGCGAGTCGGCTGCGGTGTCCCGCAGGGATCAGTTCTGGGTCCGATACTGTGGGACATCGGGTACGACTGGGTCCTGCGAGGCCGTCTTCTCCCCGGGATGGGTGTCATCTGTTATGCAGATGATACCCTCGTTTACTCCCGGGGACGTGACTTCAAGGAGGCGGCGCGGCTGGCCGAGGTCGGAGTCGACCTCGTGATCAGCCGCATAAGGAGTTTAGGGCTTCGTGTCAGAATTGATAAGACCGAAGCCCTCCTCTTCCGCGGGACCGGACGCAAGGGACCCCCACCGGGGGCTACCCTGCAGATCGGAGAGGGGAGGGTCAGGATGAGCTCCCAAATCAAATATCTGGGGCTCATCCTAGACGGAGGGTGGACCTTCGGCCCACACTTCTCTATGGTGGGACCAAAGGTCGTAAAGGTGGCGAGTGCACTGGGCAGACTCCTCCCGAACCTCGGAGGACCCAGCGCCGCCTGCAGGCAGCTGTACTCTGGTGTCTGCCGGAGTATGGCGACGTACGGCGCCCCGGTTTGGGCGGATCGCCTCACTGCGAGGAATAAGGCTGCGCTGCGCTCTGCGCAGAGGATCATCGCGGTGAGGGTGATCCGGGGGTACCGTACGGTATCGTGGGCTGCAGCTACTGCTCTAGCCGGCGACCCCCCGTGGGAACTCGTGGCGGAGGTTCTTGCCGAGACCTACTCTTACGTCTCGGGTAGGAGGGCTCTTGGTGAGAACCCTACGTTGGACGGAATCCTACGGGTGCGTCGGATAGGGCAGGAAGCGCTTATGCGGAGGTGGGGGGAGGACCTGGCGGGGCAGCCGTACGGCACACGCGTAACGGCTGCCATTCGCCCGGTCCTTGAGCGGTGGATGCGTCGAAAACGCAAGCCCCTCACCTTCCGTCTGACGCAGGTTCTCACCGGGCACGGTTGCTTTGGTGACTACCTGTGCCGGACGGCCCAGAGGGAGCCGACGACTGAATGTCACGATTGTGGCGCGGCGGTGGACTCTGCCCAGCACACCCTCGAGGTGTGCCCGAGATGGGCGGCGCTGCGTCAAGGTCTGACGTCGGTCCTCGGAGGGGACTTGTCGCTCCCGAGCATCATCACCGCGATGCTCGGCGACGACGAGTCCTGGAAGGCGATGGTCTCCTTCTGCGAGACAGTAATGTCCCAGAAGGAGGCCGACGAGCGGAGGAGAGAGGAGGCCGCCGACGTGGCCTCCATCCGCGGGCGACGAATGGGGGTGCGTAGGAGGCGCTACTTAATGCGCCTCCAGTAACGCCCTTGTGCCCGTGTCGGGCCGGGATGGGAACCCGGTCCTGCTAGACACGGCGTCGTCGGGACTGTTCAGAGGTGAGCCGGACAGTCCCCATGGAGGAGAAGTCTGGCCTTTTCGCCGAGGCCAGCCTGTCGCTGGAGGGATCCTGTTGCCTGCAGATCCGGGACCCTCCAAATTAAAGCGGCTGAAGGCTCCCGCAGGGGTTTAGTACGGTATTGCACTCCCAAAGTGCCGAGTCCGACATAGGTCTAGGATTGCCGACCCGGGCGTCCTGGATATCATCCGTAAATGGATTCCCCTGCGTCACAAAAAAAAAAAAAAAAAAAAATATAATAATATAGTTATATATAGCAAATTTGATGTACGAAATTGGATGCGATTTTCACAGTTCAGATCCTAGAGATCTAACTTAAAATCCGGTGTAAATTTCATCTGGATACACCGACTAGAACTACTCGATTACTAAATAAATAAACGCGTCAACAGCCCCAGCAGGATGTAATGCTATCAGAACACACACAACACAAAACACAAATGCCCAGAGCGTAAGACATCAGCTGTAAGCAGTGCCGGATTAACCACATAGCAAGATTAGCAATTGCTACGGGCCCCGCGCGAAAGGGGGGACCCGTGCGACGCGCGAAATGAGGCTCCGCATATTAAAATCCACTCATTTATTGGCTGAGCATAATTCTTTGAGTGGAGACTATAAAGATCTGACGATTTCCTTGTCGGAAATAAAATACCGAATGTCATCGCGACGACCTTTTTTTTTCGTGTTTATATGCTCCACAGTACACAGTACAGGTACAGGAAAGTTATCGGTATTGTCATCCAGGATTTGCTACGGGCCCCGGCATGGGCGTAGCGAGGTACGGGCAGGGGGCTGCAGCTGCCCCCCTCTAGAAGAGCTAGAAGAGAGGTCGGTCACTGATAAAAACGATTTTTAGAATTGTTTTTACTCTAGGCAATGTCACTAATAACGATAAGTGAAACGAATAAAAGAACACTTCACTACTAATGTGAGATACTCATATAATATGTTAAAAACCACAATTAAAACAATACAGTCTAGGATTTTCTTTATCTGCCCCCCTCTATAGAGAGTCCTGGCTACGCCCTTGAGCCCCGCGCTTACTTAATCCGGCACTGCCTGTAAGTACACACACAAATGTTATAAGAAAAACACGTGTCTGGTAATCAAACTGACCGCTATCATAATAGACAATCGCTGTGACCACTGCGACAAGTCGTCAAATATTGGGCACAAGGTGTACACACAACTTCTTTCGTGATTAGACATTTTGAATTGTAACTATAATATGAAATATGAGAATGATACCCAAGGTAAATTTAAAAAATGTATTTTTTCTACATTTATCACTAAACAGCAACTATAATTCCTTTGTTTTAATTTTTTTTTGCAATATAAAAAAAATCTAAATTAGTTGGCAACACTCATTTGATCTAAGGAAAAGTACCCATACTACGTGGCCCATTTTTTATAATTTTTTAACAACTTCCCCCCTAAAATAAACTAAATTAAATGTTTAAACTTACAGTAACTCGCCTCACTCGCTTCCTCCATCCTCCGTTATCTTGTATCACACATGACCTATTGGAAAAAATTATGTAATTATTAGCAAACTTATTCTTTATAGCTAGTTGACTCGAATCAGCCTATAAACATCCCACAGCTGGGCAAAGACCACCTCTAAATATTGGAGACGGTTTGGAGCTTAATCTGCCGTACTCTACTGCGAGATGGCAAATGATTTCCTTATAATGAAAAACAATCTCTGTCATGTGTTTATGATAACAATCGAGACTGACAGCTTAACGTGGTCTCCGAGGCACGGTGACGAGACCCACAATGACGTACACCCAGACCGGAAACAAATATTTGTACAAATTTAAATTTCTGCCCCAAGAAAGAGTTTGACTAGTGAAATTTATATTTTTAGCTACAATTTCTCCATAAAAAAAGATATCTGACTAATTTATTTATTATTTATCATAAATATTAAGTTATATATCATATTCTGTTAAAATGAAAAAAATTCTAAAGGAGATGTGAACTGGATATGAAGACATTATAAAGTTCCTATAGCAACTATACAGACTATACTATTTAAAAAAACATCTAATAATTTTTATTTTTTAATAAATAAAGTAAATAGTAAAATATAGACTAAGAATAATATCTCTATGCTCTGTAAAAATAAGTTTCTAACTATGTAATACCTATCTTTTAAAACAACAAACTAATATTATTATTATCTATTTGATACTAATTAAAACTAAAAAAAAAAAAAAAACTAGTTTTATTTTTAGTATAAATCTTTTATTAAAGATACAAATTTTGTAATAGCTTTTCAAACTGAAATATAAAAATTAAAAAGGCAATTTTTTTAAATCTGTAGATGAGAAATATTTTTTTCAAGTTTTTCATTTAAAAATAAAATTTTGTGATGTGTTTTTAATTATCTAAAGTTTATTAGAAATTAAATTATATAAATCTAATAAGAAATATAAATAACAAAGTATTCACAGAGTATTCTCTAATTATCTAAAGTTTATTAGAAATTAAAATATATATCTCAATAAGAAATATAAATAACAAAGTATTCACAGAGTATGTATTTATTCCATTTTAAATAAAATTATAAAATCTTTCATATAAAAAAAAATCTACACATATTACTTACTTGATTTTTAACTATATATGTATAAAACCACCACTAATATCTATTTGAATTGCGTTTATAAACTAATAATTTCACTAAATCACTAGTTATTTTATCTATTTTTATTTAAAATACGAAAAAGTATTATCACACGCCCATGTCTGAGAAACAGTCAATCGCATAAAATAACCATAAATTTAAGACAAATTCATTTTGAAACACTAATTTTATACATATTATACCACTTTTAATTTATAATGTTATGCATTATTATGTATTTCTTTCATAATTAAATATTTAACAATGGGTTCATTGTACTCGGTGTTTACAATGTTATGTCAAATCAATGAACTGAAAGTTGACTGAAAGTGAGAGGATTGTCTATGGTCTTTTTCCAAATTTTTAAAACTATAGTCGAAACGAGAATTTATTGAATATATAACTGTAAGAAAGATCATTTATAAATCTTTTACTAGATATTATTAAAATCACTCCAAGCAATGGAGAGGGTTATACAGTATACCTACTCGGTATTTTTCTGCGAGATCGAATCAGAAGTGATGAGATCAGCTGCAGACGATTTAAAGTTGTCGACATGGACCAACCCATTTACAAGCTGAAGTTGCAGTGAGCAGGGCACATAGCTTGTAGAACTGTTGGCCGATGGAACAGAAAGATTCTCGAGTAGAGACCTTGTACCGGCAAGCGCAGCGTCAGACAACCGTCTATGATATGGACAGACGACTTGAGAAGAATTCCGGAAGCCGTTGAATGGAAGCTGCTTTCGAACTGGTTGCTCTGGAGGCCGATGGGAGAAGCCTTTGTTCATGAGTGGAGATCCAATGACTGATATGATGATGGTAATACAAATAAACGACTAATACGTGCTCGAAACCGCTCTAAAAATTTCGATTAAATAAATTGCAATATAGGGTTTTAGGGGGGAGTAAAATCGATTCACCCATATCTCAAATTTAAATAAATTCGTTTCGACGACCGTTCGTTTGTTCGTCCGTTCGTTTTCGACCGTTCTGGTGTAGTAGTGCGAGTACTCAACGCCGCGCGCCGACGGACGCCCCTGATGGAAATATTATTTTCCGTCTTATTTTTTCTGAGTATGTAAAAATAAGTGTGAATAACTCTTTAAAACTCTTAGCCTGATTTTAGTGTCAAGCTAACCGTCATCGCTCACAGCTCAGCACCTAACAATCTGTATGGACGCGTCGACGCGCGTACTGTCAGCGCTGACCGTGGTCAGCGCTGAACGGTCGGCGTTATTCTGAAAGGTTTCTATAGCGTCCATACAGATTGTTAGGCGCTGAGCTGTCAGCGCTGACTCAGCTTGACACTAAAATCAGCCTTAATAACTCTTATACCTATTCTCAGAAAATTGAGACTTTTTTAAAAAGTTTTTCAGAGTAATATGACTTAATCGGAGTTTTTGAGACTTTAACCAGGGGCAGGTCCGATCTTATTTACGGTACGGAAATTATCCGACAATTCGCAGTGGAACAGCGCAGTAGTGGATTAAGCTCCAATCCTTCTGCTATAAATGCCTTTGTCCAGCAGTGGGAGGTTTACAGGCTGATTCAGTTCAGTTAATTTCATGTTATAGCGGCTAGTGATACATTTTCTGTGAATATTTATTGTCTATACCAGTGTTTCCCAACCTTTTTTAGGCCATGCCCCACCTTAACATTTCTAATTTTTTTATACCCCCATGCATAATTTGCAAGGGGTGGGGTCTTAGCAAATACTACGAGTGGTAATCGATGGGAGGAGGGGGGTAGGAAATTGTGAGAAATAGGTCACGTAGTATAGGTACTTATAGGGTCTTGTTAGCACGATTTCGGTACGTAACTCAAACAATTAGTTTAGTGAAAATTTGTATAGAACTATTTATAGATATAATAAAATTGTAAGTGCCGATGTCTGTACATCAGAGATATCTAGGAAAAACCAATATACTGGGCGTTTGTGCACTACAAGGAATTTTACTGTCCGGCAGTCCGATTTTTTACGGTCCTATATGGCACTCCATATAAATGTATATACTAGTTTGTGCACTATACGTAATTTTTATTTAATAACAATTTATTTTTAATAACATTTTACTTTTCTCCATTCACTTTTATTTCATGCCACATCAGACCGTAAGAAATCGGCATGCCGGACAGTAAAATTCCTTTTAGTGCACAAATTATTTGTTGGACAAAACTATTATTTTTGTCTGTCTCTATGTTTGTTCCAGCATCACTTTAGATCTGTTGCACGAAATTGGTTGCGGTTTTCAAAGTTGTGAGCTAGACGTCTAACTTAAGATCTGGTGTAGGTTTCATCACGATACACCATCTAGAAGTGTAGTTATTAGTCTATAAACAATTGTAGTGAAATTGTAAACATAACAGTGGCGTAGCGTGACTTATGATGGGCCCTGTATCAAAATCTGTAAAGGGGCCCCAAATTTCTTTGCGTACGACGACGAAAGAAAAAATAAAAAAGTTGTCGCGTCTCACTCCGAAATTTGTCTTTATGTCGTCGGCCTATATGTAATCGTAAAAAAAAGGTCGTCGTAACTGCCGACCGCTAGTATTTACTCCGTCGGGGTATAGGTATTCCTAAAATAAAAAAAAGGTCGTCGCAACTCCGGACCAATTTCTGTCCCGAAATCTATTGTGGGGGCCCCTGTAGACCGGGGGCCCCGTATCATTGATACGGCTGATACGGCGGTAGCTACCCCACTGCATAACAAGAAACTAACCTTTTTAGGCTTAAGACACTCGCGTTTTTCAATAATAGTTTATTTTTAAAAATAAAAACTGTTGCATACCACGATATAGTTTCTTTGAAGATTTTTTTCAATTGATTGATTGATTGGTTTTATGGCCTTCTGTTGTGCCAGTGAAGCACGGTAAAAGTTAATTATATTCTATTATTAATGACGTTGAAAACGTCACTTTTTTGTTTTATTAGTAAGTTAGTTTAGATAGTGTAGTTTCTTGGGAGTTTGTGTCGAAAATAAGCGGTGATATGGGCTTAAAAAGAACTAGACGGAGGGTAGAGAGATACTCTGTGACGGATGACAGTTGACACATCGCTCCAAAGCAGTGTCGTCGTGACCACGAACGATGTAACTGGTCCGAAATATCAAAACTATATCGTATACGCGTACATTGGTATGTATATATAACTATATACATACCAATGTATGCGTTTTTATTTTTAAAAATAAGCTATAACATGAAATACAGACCAAGTCGAGGGAATAAATTAGTGTAGAAATATAGAAAAACAATTTTTGTATATATTTATTTATATAATATCAATAAATGCTTATAATTTTATAATATCACATGAACTATCATTCCTTCTTCTTCTTGCTGGGAGACTCATCTCCAGCACTACTCTTTCTCTTCCGGTCGTTAACTTCCTTTTCGACGCTCGTCTCTTTTATAACTTTCTTAACTCTGGCCGCTTCTGGAGAGTACGCCCAGAGCAGCATTTCCAGATGTTCAGCTGTCGGTTCGTCCTTCTCATTGAAGAGTTTTGCTTCTGAATGCTGTGAAAAAAAGAATTAGTTGATTTGAAATATTTAAACATGCTTAGCAAGGGGAGGGAAAGAAGGGTAGTTCCTACCCTAGTACACTTTTACCCACTTGAAAATCCTGTTTCTTACAATTTCGAATTTTTATTTTTCATTCTGAATGTACCCTTAACCGATAATGTACCCTAGTATGCTCTTAAGGCACTCGAAAACACTTTATTGTAACCTAGATTTTTTTTTTCAATCTACCCTTAAACTCTGTTCTTTTAATTCTGAAATTCTCATGATCCACGTTGGAATTTTTTTCCTGCCCAGATTCTTTTTTCCCAAATTCGATTTTCGTAACATAGACTTATGAAAGATGCTGTTTCATCAGGGTTCCATTCTAGGCTTTCACGGATAGCTGGGTCCTGGGCTCCTTAAAGGAGCCGCAGACTTCTGAATTAAAGACTAACCACATTATAAAAAGCCGTACCTTTTCCTTCAGCTCCTTCAAGGCGCTGTTCCGGACGATGTCCCAGGTCTTCCCGCCGTCGCTCGGCACGGTGCGCAGGCGCTTGTACTCGCCGCGCACTGACGTGTAAGCTGCTATGAAGGATTTCTGTTGACAATTATTATGAATTTATTACCGGAATATTATAAACTGACTGACTGAATCAGCCGGTAAACAACCCACTGCTGGGCGAAGGCCTCTTCTCCATACGATACTAGCTTTATATAGGTACCAGTAATGTTGTTTTGATAAATTAACTGATTTGTTCCTATGGCGCAATATTTTTTAAAATGTTAATTGAATAAATAATTATCACTTGGGTAGCTTGTTTGATATTTTTAGCTGGTTTTTTTCTTCTTCATTTAATAAATTAATATATTTAAACTAGCGGCTCGCCCGGGCTTCGTATGGTGCACTTGTTTTATTTATGATGTTCAACTCAACTGAATCAGCCTGTAAACGTCCCACAGCTGGGCAAAGGCCTCTTCTCCATGTAAAAGGGTTGGAGCTTAATCCACTACGCTGCTCCACTGCGGGTTGGCAGATAATTTCCCTACCATGAGCAACAATCATTATAAGGTGTGTATGATAACAACCGGGACCGACGGCTTTACGTGCTCTCCGAAGCACGGTGGGGAGACTAACGGGGACATTACACCCAAATCAGAAAAAATATTTCTACAAATACAAATATCTTCCCTGAGTGGAACCTACGACCGTTTACGTGGAGGCTACTACACCAGAATGATTGTCAATCCAATCAGCAACTATGAACATTTCAAACAAGTGAAGTATACTCTAATACCCTGACTTCACCTGCTGTTCAATAATACTATTCTCATCCAGTAAAGTATCCTCTAATACCCCGACCTCACCTGCTGTTCAGTAACACTGTCTCCGGCTAACTGTACGCAGGTCCTGACGATACCGAGGCTGATGTAAGGGTTGTTCTGCTTGCTGAGATGCATAGAGTCGAAGTCGTCGAGAAACTTGTCGAAGATTCTAATGGCTTCGTTTATGTTCGACAGTTTTGTTTCGTCTCGCGTACCTGGAAAGTTAAGATTTATATAAATATACTTGTTGGACACCGTCTATAAGGAGAAGAAACAATTGTAACGATGTCGTTTTATAGACATTTAATGCAAGTTAAGCCACAGGTTACAACCAGTTAAAAGAAAAAAAAATAATCATAACAAAAATACTAAATTAATAAGTACGACATGGGTATTTCGTTTATTTCGTGCATATTCCATGTCCAGCTGAAAAAAAGTGACCTAATTTTCACAAAATTTAATTATTTGTATAAAAACTCAAACAGTACGATGATTACGTTTACGATGACGACGATTACGTTTATGTGCATGTAATTTTTACTCAATTAAAATGGTAGATTTAAAAAATATAGACAATAAATCTTCTTAATTCTCAACTCCTTCGGGTGTCCGTTCCGTTTTCTAAATACATTTCCGTTTTTCTAAATACATTTTAAATTTTAACTAAACATATTAATTTTAACATAAATAAAGTAACAATACTTAGAAAGTATATGAAAATGCAAAATGTTTACATATAAAATTACAACATAAACTATATAAATAAAACAAAATTTGATATTACGAAGTTTTGTATTGTATTTTTTTCTAATTACCGTAGGTTTGAAAAGAAATTGGAATAAAAGTTTGTACACAGTCCTTAGACTCTGCTTGTCGCTACTATAACCTGCGTACACCTCTTATTTAGCTAGCAAACGTCAGAGTGAGTGCATGATTGCTTGTGTAGGATAAATATAGTCTCGTAAAGCATCGTGTTAGGTGATTATTCTAAAAGAAATCTCTTTCCTATCGACAATATTATAAAGTTAGTATTCATTATTTTGTTTATTATGTAACTGATTACTAACTCTAATAAGGACATTTATAGTTTAAATAACTGAAAACATTTATAGTTCTGATAGTTTTAGCACGAAAACGGATTAAATGCTTAAACCTAATTGCCTTCGTCTTCATTTCCTTCGTTTACCATCGTTTTTTTTTTTTTTTAGATGGTAATGAGGTCAAAACGATTGTAATTAGAATATTTTTTTGGTAATTAGTTACTTATAAAATAAGTTATGTTTTGCCATGTGACGTGTAATTACTAAGCTTTGTTATGTATCTACACTTTAAAATCTCATTTTCCCAATGATTTCTATAATCAATAAACGTATATTTGTTTAAAAAAAAAAGCATTTCTATCATTTCTTCTATACTTTTTGATTGTAATAATTTCCTTCGTTTGAATTATCATTACCATCTTACACTGAATTTTGAAAACTCCATTATTGTTAGCAAAAATAAAGTAAAATTTACAAAAAGTAGAAATATTACTTATGTATTACATATATAAGAGAAAAAAATTAAGTTATTTGAAAATATTTTGAAACTTAAAAATTTCACAAAATTTGCACGAAATAAACGAAATACCCACATACGGAACTCATACCTTATTAATAAAATGATCGGGAAAAAAATACAAAGTATTAGGTACACTACTCATACTCACAAAAATTGTCAAATATACAAGATTTACATTTACGAAACAACCTGTTTTTATTTTTTATATTTCGACGAATAGAATGCGTCAGCCCTAACTGACGTGTCCCAAGTTAATGTTCGATGGCTAGGGCTCTCTAAAACTTTTCATTCAAAACCTGTATTTGTCGGGACATATATATTGAATTAGGTACGAGTACCTGCCAAGCACAGTAGATTACCGAACTATGCTATATAGTAGTTTATATATGCATAGTTCGAGAAGTATATCATTACTACGGAAGCTTCGCCCAGTAGCCAGTCACAGATTTACAATACTGGAAGTGTACTGTAAATCTGTGACTGGCTACTGGGCGAAGTCTACACGTCCAAAGCCTTACCATGACCTGAACTGTATCAGCTTGTAAACGTCCCTCTTCTGGACTAAGAACTCTTCTCTACATAAAAGAAAGGTTGGAGATTAATCTACCACGCTGTTCCACTGCGGGTTGACATGTTACCATGTTTAGCGTAACAAAAATATAAACTCACATGTTAAAACCCTCTTCGCTCGACCGATCAGCCCTTTAACAGCCAACTTCTGGTAATCAGGATCTCGTCCTTCTAATTCTTTCAATGTGTTCTCCGCTGTTTCCTGGAATTATAATAATTTTATTTCGTTAAAAAAAAAAGAGAAAAGAGTTGACAGCTGTTTGTACTTAATTATTCTAAATAGAAGAATAGTTCCAACCACTTTCTTCTTGAGGTGTCGTACAAGGCAACTAAAGTCATAGTGGTGTAAGCAACTGTGCACCAAATGAGATGGTGATGGGCAGCAGCGTCACCATACCCTGCCGCAAAACACTGCGCTCAACCCCCAGAGATGTAGGAAAGAGGCCTACGTCCAGCAGTCGATCCAACGGCTGATGTAGTAGTAATATAAATGTTGGATGTAATGTATTCTGATTCTCGGAAACCAACTGGTTTGATTCGTGATTTAAAAAAAAATCTTTATAATTAAAAAAAAATACAATCAATATGCATTTACCTACACATTCCACTCATCGCTAAATCAAAGAACACTTTAACACGGGAACCCGGACAAATGGTCCCTATATAAGAGGGTCTCGTTGACATCCTGTGGGTACGAAATCTTATAATAATAATTTCATAATGAATTTATTTAGACCACTTAAACCGCAATATCCTAGATTAAAACTTGTATGGAAACTTACCTTATCCTTAAATCCTAGTCCAGGGACGGTGTCCGGGGGCAGTTCCTTCTTCTCTTTTGGTGATTCGTCCATTTCAACATCTGAACTTGAACTCTAGAGGAACAGAAAAGAAAAAAAATAATAGTCCGTTTCACCTCCTGTTATTAGTCTCTAATATCAGTAACTTATGTGCGAGAGTTAAAACTTTTGGCAGGTTACAAATAGACATATTTGACAGATAAAGTGGAGTTTGATGGTGAATTAGAAAAAATATATCTGATAAGCAGGTTGGGGGATAATTCCTCTACCATAAGTAACGACCGCCAACGGGGCAGTGTTTTGGATTAACTCTTTTTCTACTTGGAGTATAGGTCTTCGCCCAGCAGTAGATTGTTTACATGCTGATTTAATTCTGTATAGTTCAGTTCTATTAATGTTTCTAGACATAAGATTTTAGATTATATTATATCTTTCTATTTTAGATTTTTTATCACATTAAAAATGATGAGGGTAGTTTTACAAGCAATTACACGTGTTTATATGTGTAAAATATGTAGTTACACATGTATATATATATATATATATATATATATATATATATATATATATATATATATATATATATATATATATATATATATATATATATATATATATATATATAATATATATATATATAACATATGTGTTATATATATATATATAACACACATATAAACATCCGCATCCGCATTTCCCTCCGTCACAACTTGAGAACGACTTTACCGATTTAATTCATCTACTTGTAAGTTGTACTTGTAACTGTAAGTCCTTATACCTACTTTGTAATAGGTTTTTTATTTACATTTCACGTGTTTGAATTTTGTGTATCAAAAAGTATGTATATCTTGTTCAAATTTTCAATCGTTAATAAAAATACTTTTTTCTTCATCCTCAAGTTGAATTACATTTTTATTAACTTGTAGTGGATGACACTTGATGTTAATACAGTTTTTTCAATTATTAGTTAATTAATTTAATTAACATTTCAAATAATTCATTAATTCATTTTAGTTTTATATGGGAGAAAAAAAAATCTTTGTTAACCCTAAGTAGGAATTGAATTGTTTTTTTTTTTTTCTATTATTTAATCCACCCGTGAAAAAATGGTCAAGCCTGATCAGTGATCATGGATGAAAAATGGCCGGGATCAGGCCTGTTCATGTATGATTAGGCCTGATCATGTATGAGCAGGCCTGAAATTAGACATAATCATTTTTCATGCATGATCAGGCCTAATCACTTTTTCCCGGCCAGTTAGAATTGAATATTCATAACTAACAATAAGACAGAACGTTTGTCGAGTCAGCTAGTTTATACATAAATAAACTCACCTCATCATCATCTTTCGCTTTCTTTTCCTTTTCTTCTTTTTCTTTCTTCTTCTTATCCCCTCCGTCCTTCTTTTCTTTGTTTTTCTCTAAATCGGCAAGCCAGTCCTCGAACACTTGAATTGCTTCTTTTATGTTTTTGATTTTATCTTCCGCTTTTGTTACTGAAATAAATTTAAAAACGAGAAAATGTAAAGGCGATCCTCGCTTTTCTCCTACAATCAGTATTTCAATTACCACTGTACTAGCTTGTGTTAGCTGCGGGTTGATACTTTTCCTGCCATGAATACCTATCTTTACCAGGCTTATAATAACAACCGAGATACTTTTACATACTTGAGGATGAGAAGAGCCATAAGGACAAAGTTCCAGTCTAGAAACAAATATCTTTACACGTTAGTTAACATACCCATAATACGTGATCCGTTTAGGGGAGTGGGGTCTTCAAAAATACCACGCTTGGTCAATGTGGCAGATGGGGTGGTCTTAGGTTTTCGTCACGCAGTCAGAGAAAGATCTGAGAGAAACCTCGTGCTTTTTCGAAATATATTAAAATATAGCGCAAATCGTTTAGCGCATTTTAAACTCTACACACTACTACGACTACACTTTTTAACTTTTTGTTTGCAAAAAATGATTTAAAAACATATATATGAATTACAACTAGAAAATACTACGAGTGGTCACCGATGGGTTTCGGGGAGGGGATAGAATATTATAAAGGAAACATAGGTCACGTATTAAGGGTACTTTCCCTTAGAATCTATATATCTAAATATGGGTGTTGCTTTGTCTCTCAGAACAGTCACAAAGTTGAAGAAAGAAGTTTTAAATAAGCTTATAGGTAAGTACTGCATAAGCTTGTAGGAAGTTGGGAACTGTCAATTAGCCTCTATTATTTAAGCAAGATTTCATAACTTTATCCTAAATATAACTCACTCGATAAAACTCTCTTCGCCCTGCCCAGTAGTCCCCTGACGGTCAGTCTCCTGTAGTTCGGGTCGTGTTCTTCCAGCATCTTCAACGTCTCCTCTGCCTTCTCCTTGTCTTTGAAACTGAACTGGGAGTTCTTTTCGTCTTTACCCATATTTCTGAAAGTTGAAATGTTTAATTGTTAAAAACAACTGTAAGTAGGAAATAGGGGGAACTGTTGGACAAAAGTTTAATCTCCACATAGGAGTAGGGTTCGAGTTTAACCCGCCCCGCCCCTTGACTATGGCTTGACGGATAATATAGGGAAAATTATTGGTAGGAAACAAGAGTAACGAGAATCAGGTGTGTACTAAAACAACTGGAGCTATACGTGCTGTTCGAAGCATAGTGGGAAGACCAACAAGTACAAAAACCTGTACCAGAAACAAGTATTTGTAATTCAACCCGCGACCGGAATTATTGGAACTTACACAATACACCACCAGAATGGTCTTCAAATAAGTCCCGATGTTCCGAAAATCGTTATAACCTGGTGTAGTGATGCATCAAAGCCGGCGGTCGCGGGTTCGATTACCACTCGGTATATTTGTATTTGTAGAAATGGGTCTCCCCATCGTGCCTTGGCGAACACGTGAAGCCGTCGATTCCGGTTGTTATCATAGACACCTAATAGCAATCGTTACTCATGGTAGGGAAAATATCGTCCAACCCGATGTGGAGCAGCATGGTGGATTAAGTTGCAACCGTTCCCCTATATGGAGAAGAGGCCTTTGCCCAGCAATGGGACGCTTAGTCTGATTCAGACCCGAATATTGCATCAACAGACCGACGACCGAACTCTTCTAGCTTAAATATATATAGTTAATTCTATATGCATATATGAATTACGTCAGAGTTCATTTATTAAAAAAATGACGTAAATGACAAAGAATTAACTTTTCTAAGAGAATATCAAACTAGCTAATATGACTTGTAATAACTACACTTATATACGGTGTGTAGCGACATCTATCTCGTCATATACGAACTAGAAAGAAACTGACGTATCCTACATCGCGCTCTCGAAGTTTTCAAAGCGATTGAGTATATATACAAGAACCCGACAACAAATGTTAAGTGGCGCAGTAGCCCACCAGACGCAACACCCGTCTGGTCGAAGGAACTTCCCTTTTCACTAGCCCCCAAACTGGTTACCACGACGTGATCTGTTCCTCATACCTCCACAGGTGTATCGAGATGAAACCTACACCAAATTTACGTCCATAAAGCTAGAATGTTCAAATGGGCAGAATCACTTAATTTTATTATGAAAAATAAGTGCTCATTTAGTGCTAATTTAATGCTGCAAAATTAAATTTTACGCTCCAATAGTTTACCGGAAAATTAGAAAACTGCTAACTTTATATTAAGCTAGCAGTGCACTACTTCTTAAACGCTAACCGCAGGATATAGCATCAAATCGAAATGTAGATAATTTAGTGCTCAATTAGTGCTAATTTAATGCTGCAAAATTAAATTTTACGCTCCAATAGTTTACCGAATAATTAGAAAACTGCTAACTTTTAATTAAGCTAGCAGTGCACTACTTCTTAAACGCTAACCGTAGGATATAGCATCAAATCGAAATGTAGATAATTTAGTGCTCAATTAGTGCTCCTGACATACGAAGACAAAAATATGAAATAATAATAATAATAATTTTTTTCATAACTGAACTTGCCAATTTAACAATATGAGCAGAGAACCTGCTGAAAACTTGAAATCTAGGTAAGTTATCGCCTAATGACCTAAATGAATAATTAAGTGCTCAATTAGTGCTCTTGATATACGAAGACAAAAATATGAAATTATTATTTTTTTTATTTTAATAACAGAACTTGCTAACTTAACAGTATGAAAAGTAAAACATGCTTAAAACTTGTAATCTGTGTCAGTTATCGCCTAATGACCTGAATGAATAATTAAGTGCTCAATTAGTGCTAATTTAATGCTGCAAAATTAAATTTTACGCTCCAATAGTTTACCGAAAAATTAGAAAACTGCTAACTTTATATTAAGCTAGCAGTGCACTACTTCTTAAACGCTAACCGCAGGATATAGCATCAAATCGAAATGTAGATAATTTAGTGCTCATTTAGTGCTAATTTAATGCTGCAAAATTAAATTTTACGCTCCAATATTTTATCGAAAAATTAGAAAACTGCTAACTTTTAATTAAGCTAGCAGTGCACTACTTCTTAAACGCTAACCGCAGGATATAGCATCAAATCGAAATGTAGATAATTTAGTGCTCAATTAGTGCTAATTTAATGCTGCAAAATTAAATTTTACGCTCCAATAGTTTACCGAAAAATTAGAAAACTGCTAACTTTATATTAAGCTAGCAGTGCACTACTTCTTAAACGCTAACCGCAGGATATAGCATCAAATCGAAATGTAGATAATTTAGTGCTCAATTAGTGCTCCTGAGATACGAAGACGAAAATATGAAATAATAATAATAATATTTTTTTTCAAAACTGAACTTGCTAATTTAACAATATGAGCAGAGAACCTGCTGAAAACTTGAAATCTAGGTAAGTTATCGCCTAATGACCTTAACGAATAATTAAGTGCTCAATTAGTGCTCTTGATATACGAAAACAAAAATGTGAAATTATTTTATTTTTATAAAAGAACTTGCTAATTTAACAGTATGAAAAGAGAAAATGCTTAAAACTTGGAATCTGTATAAACTTGGAATCTGATATACGAAGACAAAAATATGAAATTATTTTTTTTTTATAACAGAACTTGCTATTTTAACAGTATGAAAAGAGAAAATGCTTAAAACTTAGAATCTGTGTTAGTTATCGCCTAATGACCTTAATGAATAATTAAGTACAAATTTAGTGCTGTTGATAAACTTCGTATGTAGACAACACTAATTGAGCACTAAATTATTAATTAAGGTCATTAGGCGATTGCTTACTCAGATTTCAAGTATTCCGCATATTCTCTGTTCATACTGTTAAGTTAGCAAGTTCTGTTATTAAAATAAAAAAAATAATATTTTCATATTTTTGTCTTCGTATATCAAGAGCACTAATTGAGCACTTAATTATTCATTTAGGTCATTAGGCGATAACTTACCTAGATTTCAAGTTTTCAGCAGGTTCTCTGCTCATATTGTTAAATTGGCAAGTTCAGTTATGAAAAAAATTATTATTATTATTATTTCATATTTTTGTCTTCGTATGTCAGGAGCACTAATTGAGCACTAAATTATCTACATTTCGATTTGATGCTATATCCTACGGTTAGCGTTTAAGAAGTAGTGCACTGCTAGCTTAATTAAAAGTTAGCAGTTTTCTAATTATTCGGTAAACTATTGGAGCGTAAAATTTAATTTTGCAGCATTAAATTAGCACTAATTGAGCACTAAATTATCTACATTTCGATTTGATGCTATATCCTGCGGTTAGCGTTTAAGAAGTAGTGCACTGCTAGCTTAATATAAAGTTAGCAGGTTTCTAATTTTTCGGTACACTATTGGAGCGTAAAATTTAATTTTGCAGCATTAAATTAGCACTAAATGAGCACTTATTTTTCATAATAAAATTAAGTGATTCTGCCCATTTGAACATTCTAGCTTTATGGACGTACCAAATTTTGAGTTAGACCTCCAGTATCATAAATATGAAGACCAATTATAATTACGTGCAGCAGATTTTAGGTAATAGATAAATATTCTAAAAATGATTGTTTTTTATTCTATCGCTCACATAAACATAGCCTGTAGAATCAGTAAGTTGGAGTGGCGGTGAGCTGGTCACGTAGGACCGATGGCCACTGGAGCAGACGTGTCCTGGAGTGGAGACCGCGTATCGGGAAACGCAGTGTAGGGGGGGCCTCCGGCCTGCTGAACCGACGAAACACGCAAGCTCGCCGGTGGGAGGATTGCGGAAAACCGGGATATTTGGCTCGAGCTTGGAAAGGCCTATGTCCAGCAGTGGAATGCGACAGGTTGAAGCAAAGTGAAATATATCACATGTAAGGACATCGGCCGGTAACAATTTTATTATATGTATAGATTGCTATTGTGGTTTTGTATTAAAAACATATTTAGTAGAAATAAACGATGAACTTTTATTTCTGAATTTTCACAAAAAAAAAACATTTCTATTATTGTTTAGAAATGTCTGTATATCTGTCTGTCTGCTTGAACACGCAGCACTGCTAAAGTATTAAGTTTATGTTAAATAATAATATAATTATGTACTAATATATAATTTTTTGAAAGTATAATCCTGACGTAACATTTAGCCTTTACTTCATCAAAATCGCTTGACTCTGTCAACAGGTATTGTAATTTGAATTTTGTATTTTTTATCACACAAGAGAAATAATTCTTTAACTCTTGTAAAAATATACAGGCCAATATAATAGGCAAATATGCGAAAATTTTGCAATAAATTTATAAAATAGCTTGATTGCACTCATCTGTTTGGACAAGTGTATAAATATGGCTTGATTCACATTCAAGGTTAAGTAAAGGAAGGCTTTGTATATATACTAGATGAGACGCACGGTTTCAGCCGCTTATATAATATATTAATATATTAGTAATTGGCAGATACTAAATACTAATGGAAGTGATAATTATGAGTGCTTCATTTTAGAATAACATTTTTTTTCTCAAAGTCCCATCTGAAGATCTTGCAGTCGATAAAAAACAAAAAATCTGAGCTATATCAAAGTCCTTAATTTGAATTTTAAGCCGTTGCTCATTAAACAGTAAGTTTTCCATTCAAAAACCTATGAAAAACCATTTTTTATTCATTTCTTCTTCCGCTCGCACAGTAAGATATTTATTTTTTTTGTATTTTGCTACTCAATTGTGTTAACAATAAATATTTTCAAAATTTTCCTTCAAAAAAATCCAGTGAGACAAATCTGTATGTTAATATTTTTTCACAAATCGTCGATTTATAAAATCACCTCGAGTTTTTACAGTTTTTTAAGCAAATAATATTTTTTGTTTACGATAATTTTAATATTTTTTCCTCTGCTCATTTAGATTGTTAATATAAGTGTTGTAGACGAAGCCACGTTTAATCCACTAACACAACACAAGAACGATCACTACATATTATAAAACAAATTCCTCCGCCGCAATTGTCTGTCTGTCTGTTCGCGATAAACTCTAAAACTACTGCACGGATTTTGATGTGATTTTCAAAAATAGATAGTGATTCCTGTGGTTTAGGTTATGATATGTATATCATAGTCGTAGAATAGTGACGGATCTTACAAATTTAAAACTTTTCAGGGCAGACACTTCAAACAACTATGTTGTTGTTGTTGTATGTTTTGTTGGTGTTTCGTCATAGTCGTAGAATAGCGACGGATCCCACAAATTCAAAACCACACAGGGCAGACATTTCAAATATACAACAACAACAACATAACTGTTTGAAACGACTATATATACACCGTGCGCAACTGATGCGCTAGCCGTCGCGGGTTCGATCTCCGTTCATGACAAATAATTGTGTAAAATATACAAGTGTTTTTCCTGGTCCACACGTTAATTCTTGTGTGTTGTGTGTGTGGGCGTTTATAGTTTTATAAATATCAGTTATTAAATAAAATTAATAGAAAAATGAATACTCTCTGGTATATAATGAGAATATAAGATTGTTTTGTTTGGAAGACTTCCAACTACGATCTAGTTTACTCAATAAATTATAGAAAATCAAATCATGAGTTTTAACATTTTTAACCGATGAGTTTGAAAGACAACGTATTTATAACGTGGTTCCACTTTATAATTACAATCTTCGTCGAACGTCGATAAGTTGAAAACCTCCAAATCTCGAAAAAATGTTTTGTTCCTTCCTTTCGAACACCAAAACCTCCATTACTCGAAATCTCAACCCTCTATTAGTCGAAATAATCAGTGAGTCCCTCTAAGCCATTTTTGAACATATTTTCCCTCCATAACTCGAAAGAATGAATCTCAACCTCTTTATGTCGAATCAAAATTCGCCTAAGTCGAAATTTTCTACAAGTCGAAAACTCTATAACTCGAATTTTTTGGCGTCTCCCTTGATGTTCCACTTATAGAGGTTCTACTGGTATCTATTTCGCCCTATTAACAATGTCGGATATGAAAAAAAAATAACTTTACAGGAGAGGGATGCAAAGTGTAAATTGCATGGGTCTTTTTACATATTTCTTATAAATACCGACTGATTAAAAAACTATGCATAAAATAATATTTTTCTTTTCAGCTGATGACAACCTTGGTTATTTAGGAACGTTTTATGAAAAAAATCAAAAAAAATCGATTTTGCAGTTCCGACGATGTTAATAGTCACAAGCGATTTGTTTTATGTACAAAGGCGGTCTTATCGCTGATTAGAGATTCCTTCCAGACTACACAGAATATATAAGGAAAAGTTAGTTGGTGCACTGTTTTTACCTTCATGGCATATAATTTTTTTCAACATTTCAATAAAAAACATTTTATTTAAAAAAATCGAATTCGAACCCCCGACCGCCGGCGTTGAAGTGTTTACTCGCATCACTACACCAGAACGGATGGTCTTCCCACCGTGCCTCGGAGAGCACGTAAAACCGATTGTTATCATAGACACCTGGTAGCGATGGTTAGGGGCCGTCCATAAATTACGTGAGACAATTTTGGCGATTTTTTCCACCTGCCAAGCGTGGTGAGTATTGGCAAACTCATCACAAAATAACTAGCAATAAAGAGCCCAGGCTCCCAATCCTTAGTGGCTCTACTATTCTTGGCTACGGTAGCGGCCTGGGTAACGATAGGTCAAGATGGGGGGGGGGCCTACGTTCAGTAGACATCCTATGGCTGATATGATCATGATGATGATGATAATACATATAATACAAATAATATATACATACCTAACAAATATAATGGTTTCGAATGTACTGAATGAATTTAAATAAAACAGCACGATTTGATACTACAAGTTAGTACACTGGATACTTTTTATACCAAAAGTAGCAACTCGCCCCGGCTTCGCACGGGTGAAATGCTGATACATAATCATAAAGTGCTATACACATATATATAATCATATAGTGCTATACACATATATGTATATAATCGTAAAGTGCTATAAGGGCGAAGCGTTTCTTTACTCATCATTACATATTTAAAAAAAAACCGCGGTAAAATACGTTGCGTAGTTTTAAAGATCTAAGCAAACATAAGGACAGACAGAGCGGGAAGCAACTTTATTTTATACTAGCGGCCCGCCCCGGCTTCGCACGGGTCTTTAACTAAAATTTTAAAAATTATACATTTATATTTTTATCACCTACACCTGCGTCGATACTGGAAAATATTTTATAATAGACGGATTAAGTGACAGATTTATTATATCTATATACATACATACTTACATACATACATATATATGTATATAGATAGTACGGATGAAACATTTGAACTGTTTTTTTTTATTAATTATTTTCTCATTGATGAATACCATATTTTAATAAGTGTTATTCCCGACGAAGACAAATCCAAAAACACAAAAATCATAAAAATCGTTCCACTCGTTCTCGAGTTATAAACGGTGTAACTAACACGACTTTATATATATATATATATATATATATATATATATATATATATATATATATATATATATATAGATTACAACTTAAATAGCTATAACCATCCAACTTTGTACAATCAACAAACAAATAACAACCAAATATTTTAAATTTTAACAACGAACAAACAATCAAGACCGTAGTACCCTAAAGTAGGGGTGTGCGATAATTATCGATAATTCGTAACTACTCGATAATTTTTCATTCGATAATTATCGATAATTATCGATAAGTGTTATTCGATAATTTTGATTCGATAATTATCGATAATTGTTCATTCGATAATTATCGATAATTATCGATAAGTTTTCATTCGATAATTATCGATAATTTGTTGCGATCCGATAATTATCGATAATTTTTCCGATGTGATAATTATTGATATTTTTGTGCGATCCGATAACTATCGATAGATTATTTCGATACCGGACGGCGGAAGACCTTTTTTTTTTTTTTTTTTAGATATTCTAATAGGGAGCGGAGGATTATATGAATACGGGACGGCGGACGACGTTTTTTTTTTTTTTTTTTTTTTCGTCGTCCAAAAATTGTGCCGATAATTATCGATAACTTTCGTGAGCTATCGATAATTTTTATTCGATAATTATCGATAACTTTCGCCACTACCGATAATTTTTTATCCGATAATTATCGATAACTGTTCATTCGATAATTATCGATAACTATCGATAACTCAATACGATAATTATCGATAATAAAATTATCGATAATTTTTTCTGATGAACACCCCTACCCTAAAGTATTTAATTATATACAAAAAAGACAAACAGATTTTTAAATACGGGCGAGTGTCATTCTTTTGGGCGAAGTTTTGGTCAGCGCGATTCAGAAAATTATCTGCGCCATCTATCGTATAATTGTAGAATATCTTTTTTATATTTAGTGACATTTAACATAATTAATATTTAACATAATAGTATATTAATTGAAAATGATGTTTATCTAAAATATTAAAACGATTTCTATTCCTATCCGACATATTTAGTAAACTTTTAAGTTTAACAAAATAATAACTCAAATATAAGTTTTGTGAGTTTTAAAGATTCCTTAGACCAGATGGCGTTGGCGGCGTAGGTACCTATTTCTATTTTCTTAAATATTTATTTTTAAATTTAATTACAATGAAACAAAAACTAAATTATACTGTGAGTTATTTCCAATTTTTATGTATTAAAGATATTAACATTGGTTTTGTACTTTTTACGTGATACGTGATCAGAGAAAAACACGATAAGAGATGGCGCTGATACAAAAAAAAACGCGCTATTGAAATTTATTCTTGATGATATATAGTGTATTAATAAAACGGAGGTTTTAACAGATTTATTATTTGTATAGACTATATAGTGATTTAGTACGATTTATACCCGAATAATTATTTTCTTTTTACTTCGACTAGAACTTGAAATATTAATACTCGTATTTATGTAATAAGGAACTTCGTTTCTATCTGATGTCCCACAACACCACTCGTTTTTTTAATTAATTAATTTATAAACATAAATTTAAAGATTCCATAAAAATAAAAAATAAAATAGATAAAGCGTATTATTCGGTGCAGGAACTGCAGGATTACTTAGTCGATAAAGATGTGTGGACTTAGTGGCGCTGTATTTCATGCAAGATATTACTGATTTTGTACTAAAACACAGTTTATATATTATTTTCAAAAGAGTAACTGCGGAGTTTCTTGCCGATTCTTCTCTGCAGAATCTACATTCCGAATCGGTGGTAGCTTTACTATTACAAAATAATAATAATCACTACAATATTAATTTTGTAAAATGACGATTCGAAGGTGCTCGTGGGGCCTATTTGAATAAAGTTATTTTTGATTTTGATTTTGATTATTACCTATATTATTTTTTTTATTCATGTATATGAAACACCAATCATAAAAAACGAGTTCGTCCTTGACGTTAACGGTTAACAAAACAATGACATCACGACCATTCAATATTTATTTTATTCGTTATAAATTAACATAAGGTTATTTTGTTTTAAATTAGTCGATACATACGAGTTTGTCTGTCTGGAGGAAAATTTATTAAAAAAATCGGAATAAAAAATGTACTAATGCTTAATGTGTAGATACTAATATGTAAGTTGATTATAATATAGACGGCCTAGACGGCCAGCTGGTCGAGTGGTCAGGCAACTGGACACTTTACGCAGCGGTCGCGGGTTCGAATCCCGCCAGGTGCAGATAATCTGTATGACGAATATAGATGTCTGCACCGGGTAATGGATGTGTATTTATGTATATATGTATTTATATAAATTTATTAAATTTATTTCCGTTCCTAGTACCTGTAACACAAGTTCTTACGAACTTAGTACGGGGCTAGGTTAACGTGGTGTGATTGTTGGTTAATATTTATTTATTTATATTATAACTGCACCACTTGTCCGATTTCTCAAATCAATACTCGATCATATTTCGGTTTGACCGGAAAAAATGCCTAATTAGCCATAAAACCGTGTCTTATACACAATTTGTAGTTATCTTAAGTTGTCTGTATTACTATATTATATTTTAATGTTGTGTTATAAAATAAAACGTAAATAAATAAATATATAAATAATAACACGTAGTGTTTATAATAATAGTTTCTTAAAATTAATAACATGATATTAAAGAGAAATTGTATGTGTCTACCGAGACATTTTTTTTGACGTTTGTTGAGTGTGTGTAGGTAATCACCTTATAACGAATAAAATATTTTTGATTTTGATTTTGTAACTATTCCCGCGCTGTCGCACGCGCATACATTTAACTTTAGTATTTATAGTTGAGCCATTACAAACGTGCGAACTGAGTCATTAATCATTTTTATCAGATCTCTCGTTCACACTTATAGGCATATCGGAACTCTCGCTCGCACTACTAGTGTTGTGTGTAACATCAAAGAAGAGATTTGTCGATAGTCAATAGCAGGTAATCAAGGAAAAGTTAAGGAAATAATGCAAAATATTTTTTAGGATGTATTTTTAATATCTGCTTTTAAAACATACAATATATTATATGTTATACAAATTAAATTAATGTAGTTATTACCTCAACTATAGTATGGCTCAACTATAGTATTGTGATCGAAGGTACTAAACTAACCGTGACCCAGGAACATAGAGGTACTATTCTACGCCTAGGAAGTGCCATCAGCGCCATCTATTATGTTATACTCGTCTTACTTCATACTGTTGTACTTTGCTTATAAATAACTCAATCAAGCAATCCGACATTTTTGATTATAATTAATCATTAATTAAATACTATAAAAGATAATTTAACACAACGTAATACCATTTTTGGATAACATTTAAATGTATTACCTCATCCACTCTTCTTTAACGCCGTCATACAAATTCCGATTTTGATGAAATAAATACTATATTTTACGTCAGGATATGCTTCATGATCTTTTAAACTACACTTATTTATTTATTTTCTTATTTAAATACTTTATTGACCAGCAATTTAAATAAAATACAGTTGGAACAAAAGGCGGACTTAATTAGTGATGTGCCAAGTGATATGGTCGTCCAGCCAACCTTTAGTAATTTATCTGTAATGCGTATTCGAACAGACAGAAGTGTCTAAAAATGATAAAAATGTGTATATATATGTGTGTTTTTACATCCCTAATAATCCCGCGAATTTGCAGGAATATTGTTTTTTTTTTTTTTTTGTGTAAAACCTTTTTTTATTCAGAAAGTTTGTGAAGTCACTCTTTAATTGTAAAAATGTAATAGAAAATTATATTTTTTTGTAGTACATAAAACCTAATGGTTTTATTGACAAACTGTTCATTGCAACTTCGTTGACGTGGAATTAAGGTTTTTTTGCAAAAATTTATATGCTTATATTATACTTAACACAGGCGGTCGCAAGTTCGATTCCCGTTTTATGCAGATACGTATTTGTACAAATATTTGTTTCTAGTCTGGGTGTATGTCCGTGCCTCGGAGAGCACGTAAAGCCTATCCGCCAAACCGCAGTGGATCAGCGTTGTAGGTTGAGCTCCAACCTTTTTCTATATGGAGAAGATTCCTTCACCAAGTAGTGGGACGTTTACAGGCTGATTCAGAATATACATGAATTAAAAGACTATGGACTGAGACTGAAATATGTAGATTTTCTTACAATTCATTGAACACGAAATAAATTTAAAAGTCAAATTTAACAATAAGAATTTACAGTTTTATCAAAAGAAAAAAAAAATCTACCTTTATAGCACCTTTAAATCTATACAAATAATAAATTTGTTAAAACCTCCGTTTTATTAATACACTATATATCATCAAGAATAAATTTCAATAGCGCGTTTTTTTTTTGAATCAGCGCCATCTCTTATCGTTTTTTTCTGTGTTCACGTATCACGTAAAAAGTACAAAACCAATGTAAATAACTTTAATACACAAAAATTAAACATAACTCACAGTATAATTTAGTTTTTGTTTCATTGTAATTAAATTTAAAAATAAATATTTAAAAAAATAGAAATAGATACCTACGCCGCCAACGCCATCTGGTCTAAGGAATCTTAAAAACTCATAAAACTTATTTTTGAGTTATTATTTTGTTAAACTTAAAAGTTTACTAAATATGTCGGATAGGAATAGAAATCGTTTTAATATTTTACAATTAGATAAACATCATTTTCAATTAATATGGGTACTATTATGTTAAATGTCACTAAATATAAAAACGATATTCTACCATTATACGATAGATGGCGTATGTAGGTGATAAAAATTATAAATTTATAATTTTTAAAATTTTAGTTAAATACCCGTGCGAAGCCGGGGCGGGCCGCTAGTAAATAAATAAATATGTTTAACATACACACAAGGTCGTCTGTTCCTAAGGTAGGCAACTTAATGCTTGTGTTTTAGGTAACAGCCGACTGATATAATTTTTTTTAAAATAAATATACATATAAATAATACATATATAAATAAACATATATTACACCCAGACTCGGGGCGGGAATCGAACCCACAACCCTTTGAGCAGAAAACAGTTCCACTGCAAACTGCGCCAACGGGTCAGTCAAAGTCAATACTTTAAAATCAGTATAACTATTGTAATATCTAGTTACCTACGTATGTAATCCGACTAGAAATGTCCGATAATTTGGTATTCATCTAATACTCGTAATAGGTAGCTCAAAAGCCTAATAATTAAATCTCATATTTAAAATTTTAAAAATTATTATTTTCTCATACACACTTTCATCACCATTTTAACCATTAAAGCAAGTAATTCTAAAATATATCATTTTTAATCATCATGAACAGTCTAAATAGAAATTTTCATACTTCGATGTCCAGATGTTATATCTCCATAAAGTTCCACATAAACCTTAACCCCCCATTTTACCCCTGTACGGAGGTAGTTTCCTAAAACCTAGTTGACGTCTCCAACTCATAATCTATTTCCGTGACACAACTTAATACATAGCTAGTAGTTTTCGAGATTATTTGTTTAATCACTGAATGAGTGAGTGACCTTCCACTTGTATATATGTATATATGAAATATGAAAATAGTTATATACCATATAGGCTGTTTATTGAAAAATATTATAATTTTTAAAATATCACGATGTGAGTTACAAACGCTAAATAATAATAATATAATAAATCATCCATATCATGATTTCACTGGTATCTGTACCTATATAGTAGTAGAAGAAGGGTTGGAGTTTAATTACTGGATAATTTCCCTAACATGAGTGACGATCGTTATCAGGTGTCTAAGATAACAACTGGGACCGACGGCGGATGCTCTCCGACTTTTCCGAGGCACGATGGGGAGACCCACAAAGACATACACCCAGACCGGAAACAAATATTTGCACAATTACAAATATCTGTCCCGAGCGGGAATTGAACCCGCGACCGTCAGCGCGCGATTTGAAGCGACTACTCGCACCACTACAACAGAATGGTACTAAATTTCAAAGCAAGTAAAACCACGTTCATCAGGGGCCGTCCGTAAATTAGTACGTGAGGTGTTTAGAGGGGGGGGGGGGTTGTCGAGCAAATCTCACGTGGGGGGACGATGGTCTTGGCAATTATCACGTAATTTTTTTTCCTCATTAAAAATGTGGTGATGAGCTTTTTTTTTAGCCTGGAGGTGGAAACGCTTTTTCAAAAATCTCACGCGAGATTTTGGTAGGGGGAAGGGGTCGAGCAAAATCTCACGAAATCACACCAAGGAGGGAGGGGAGGTCAAAAAAACGCCAAAATTGTCTCGCGTAATTTATGGACGGCCCCTGGTATGTGTACCAGAAATTGATAACGTAACATCGTTATGTCATCGTGGTCATAAAATATTGTAAATAAACATTTGTTTTGAGTCATCTATACATATAATAAAATTGTAACCGATGTCTGTACATGAGTGATATTTAGGAAAAACTATAGGGATCTTATGAGAGCGATAGAAGCAAAATAATCATTTTTAATTAATATTTTTTTAATCTGCTGCACGTAATTAAAATTACTTTCATAGTTGTGATGCTAGAGGTTTCATCTCGATACATCGTCTAGAAGTTTAATTATTACTTTATAAACAATTGTAGTGAAATCGTAACAAAGCCGTTTTCTACGCACATAATATATATTTTTTTAATAATTATAAATAATTTATAATATGTCATTGTTTGTAGTTTTGTACTATGAATATTACCAATTTAGGGCATTTGTGCATTATAAGGAATTTTACTGTCCGGCAGTCCGATTATTTACCGTCCGATGTGATATGAAAAAAACTGAATGAAAATGAGATAAAAATGAATGGGGAAACGTAAAATGTCAGACGGTAAAATTACGTATAGTGCACAAACTAGTGTATACATTTATATGGCGTGCTATATCGGACCGTAAAAAATCGGACTGCCCCGGACAGTAAAATTCCGTGTAGTGCACAAACGCCCTAACTCGAAATTTCATTCCATTCGCAGGTACAAGCTAGTTCTTAATGTGAATTGCAAATAAAATCACGTAGGTATTTTTATAATAAGCACATATGTGACGTCACTTCATATTTATACAGAATTGAGCACGATATTATCGTTAAAATTATTGAAGCATATACCTAATTTACAGTTAGGCTATGTTTTAAAATAACTTTAAGTATTTCATTGCAAAACGAATTCAATTTTATTAATAAAGAAATAATTTTTAAAAATACTTATTAAATACCGTAATTTTACGCCAATATTTTTATCGATAATCAAAATAATTACTTACAAATTGTATTTAGTAAATTCCTGTAATAATATTTCACTGTTACAAACTAAATTTATTATACACAATGTATGAACTTTTCGTAAGTACACTTACTCCGACGAAAGCGTCTTTTCGACTATTTTGTTTCAATTCAAATAGTGAAATCATAAGGCGGGAATACTATTCAATTAACCGTCCAAATAAAAACGCTACTATACACAGAGTAATGGTATACAAATTATTATCTTTTCAATCTAGCCGGTTAACCACAAGAGGCTACAAATCGACAAAAATAAAGAGTTGATGTCATTTGATTTACCTTCGCACAGCTATTTTCAAGGTTAAGTTTATTTCTTTCGAGTGACATCACTATTAAGGCCAAACTTTAAATTCTGAATAATTATTATGCCTAATATTTTTTGTGAATACTTTTGTCGAATATAATTAACATTTTTAATGTAATTACATATAAGGAACAGTTAAAATTATTAATATCTAGTTGAGACTTGTGTTAAGCCTGTTTATTGAGGATATATAATATATTATATGTACTGTACTGTACTGTAAACAACCCACTGCTGAGCGAAGGCCTCTTCTCCATATAGAAGAAGAGTTGGAGCTGCTCCACTGCGTGTTGGCGGATAATTTCTCTATCATGAGTAACGATCGTTATCAGGTGTCTATGATAACAACCGGGACCGACGGCTTTACGTGCTCTCCGAGGCACAGTATGGAAACCCACAAGGACATACATCCAGACCGGAAACGAATATTTGTACAAATACAAATCTGTCCCGAGTGGGAATCGAATCCACAACCACCGACGCGCGGCGCGACATTGAGGCGACCACTCGCACTACTAAACCAGAACGGTAGTCAATATTTTACTTTAGCTTACGTTATAATTATTGAGTAGTGCTTGCCTTGTATGATAATAGGAAATAAAGGCTGTAAAATTAAAATTCCTTGCCTATCTTTAATAGCGATCTAAAACAAAAACAGAAGTAAAAAATAACATCCATAATGAATAAATCTTTTTAACATCTGTATCTGAATACAAGAAGGCTAATGCCAAAGAGTATGGAGTATATAATAGCTATAGCTAATTCCATTAAGCCTTAAGGCCTTTTATTTAATATTTACATTACACCAACATTACACTTTAAGATGACGTACCCCCACTACTGTCGTTGCCAGACCTCTACTCTAATAGCTAGATCGTGTTACAACCTCACAAAATTATTATATATGTATACATATGTAATATTTACTCTTTAGTAAATTATTGATAGTTCTAAATTTACAGTATTTCTATCTAGTCTGCACAAAATATTTTTTCAAAGAATTTATATTATAACTGGAACGCTCATTTAATAAAGGACAATGGCGAAAAAGTTGTTGATAGAATTCCCACGCGTCTATAAATGTCTTAATGACTAATGTAAATAAAATAATTTCTTACGTTTTTTCAATATATTTTTAAGATCTGTGTAAGTCTAGGAAAAATATCATTTTTAATTAAATAACATTTGATTATTGTAAAAATGATTTGACATTTCATTGGAATATGAAGTACTAACGATAGTTTCGTTGAATGTTGCCACATGCTAATAAATCTTCTCTCATTAACATACATGAACTTTTTGCCTTTAAATAAATATTGCACGTTACACGTATTATATTGCATCACGTTACACGATTTATATTGTATCAATCCTAAATCTTGTTTTATTACAAAGAATAACGCGTTATTTATTTATTTACTAAGCCCAATTATTTCATAAATACAATAATAATTCGTAATATAAAAATAATGTTTTATTTTATAAACATGCCTTTTTTCTATTAGAAAAAATGAGCAGATACTCTGACTATATATGAGATCCACTGTCTTTATGCCACGTATCTGTAGATAAGTGGTTTCTAGAGTCTGCTTTTTAACCTAGAGGCCACACTTTCATTTTTTGCAGGGAACAACCATTTTGTGTGCCATTGTAAACTGTTTCTTATTTGGTTAAGACCTTGCGGGCTGCTCATCTGATTATCTGATAAAAATATGATCCCATGCTGCAAAGGGCACGATAAGTGGATGGTCCTCGTAATTAACTATCTATGGTGATTATCATTACAGAAAAATCTAAACAGATGCTGACTGACTGAATCTAGACAGACCACCTTTAGGTCTAGAAATTCTAAGAGCAGGGTTTATTAGATCTGTTGACCTACAGCGCTCATGATCTAAGAAGATGTCTTTGTCGATCGTCAATTTTATATTATCTACAGCTAACGCTGATGTAACTAAGTATGAAATACCTAAGGACAGGTAATAAAGGAAATCCCCGAATATGAAATATTTTAGGCCTGAGGGTTAAAAAAAGCGTCTAATTTTTATTTTTTATTTTTCTGTGAGTGCGTCAAAAGTCTAGATATACCTACTACAATGTTTTGTAATCAATCTATCTAGTTATTTAAAATATAGTTTCGGACTATATTTAACATGTACTTGACTAAGTTTTTATTAGTTACCTACAAGTTGTCAAAACATAACCTTTAAATGTTCAACCTAGAATATCTTCAATTCATTACTTCTTTCGGTGGTGCTTCTTTGGGCAAAAGTGATCAGGAATTTAAGTACTATATTATCACATATTTTTCATTAGTAGACGCTAGAAATTTATGCCAACAAAAATTTGTTAGGGGATCTGCCATTGTCCTTTGTATATTCAAATATGCATCTTGAAATAACAGACATAAAGTTGACATTTGTTTCCAACATGTAAAGTGAAAAAATCGTTTCGAGCGTTTTATTGACTAATGGTATTTTGTTTCTTTCTTACGAGTTGCCTTGAATCCATGGTAGAAACAGATGCAATCTCTCTCTTGGGAACGTTTTTTGAGTGCACGTGCGCATTTGAGTTTGTATATAAATTCCTTGTATTTTTATATATCCTATGCACGGTCTAAACACAGGTCTTGCAACGACAGTAGTGGGGTACGCCGGCTTAATGATGGCTGTTCTTTGCAATTTACAGCCACCAGAAGCATGACGATAGATGGGTGTGATGTGAAACGAAGTCAAATCATGTTTGGACAAAACACTTAAATAATGACAAATGAGACTGAGTAGCTTAAAGTCGCTTTAAAGGCGTGTGCAGTGCCAACTACGCACCGG
The DNA here is from genome assembly GCA_036937285.1 of Euphydryas editha. NCBI lineage: Eukaryota > Metazoa > Arthropoda > Insecta > Lepidoptera > Nymphalidae > Euphydryas > Euphydryas editha. The sequence goes on from JAUPFZ010000029.1 coordinate 1,136,458, forward strand.
ACGCATCGACAGCAACGACGTACAGTAGCGTTGACGTGACAGAAAAGTTATAAACACGATCGTACTATTGAAATTGGACTTCATTGTAAGACCTGTATTTGAGACCGTGATCTTATGCTTAAAGCACGATCGAACTACCTATCTTAAGAGCTAGATCGTGGCCAAAGAATTTAAATACAAACTCGAATGCTCACGTGCACTCAAAAATGTTCCTACGGCTAGGATTGCATCTCTTTCTACCATGAATTCAAGGCAACTCTCGCAAGAAAGAGACAAAATACCAGTTGTCAACGAAATGCTCGGAACGATTTTTGACTTTACATGTCATGTGTGGCTTATAAGCCAATGTCAACCTTATGTCAAATATTTCAAGGTGCATATTTGAATATACAATTTTATTAAGTGAGCGTTCCAGTTATGATATAAATTCCTTGATCGTGGCCTAAAGCCACCTAAAGCTGTCATCAAGGAATTTATATACAAAATATAAATTCTTTGGTTGTCATTGGGTACGTTCGCGGGCCCTCTTCTAATTGATACTTCAATGATAATGTAATGATACTTCTTTAATCAAAAACTGAATTTAACTGTTTAACTTTAGTAAATAATTGTTGAACAATGTTCATAAAAGATAATAAACAAAATTATCTTCTTACATTTATTCACTACTTATTATTTTAATTAAAAACTGATAAATAAAAAACTATTGCGCATGTCCCACTTCCGTTTCCGCGCATGTGGTCTGTGGAATGCATAGATTAAAAAATCCTATAAAAGCTAGGATGAAAGAAATCAAGTATACACTTGATCCTAGTATAAAAGTGATGAATTATCAATTAGAAGAGGGCGCGCGAACGTACCCATAGATTAAGATTATACACTATCTGTAGCTGTTGACAATTGACGTAAATTTTGTAAATAGCAACTATAATAGTAAATAAATAATTATAGCAAGCAATAGCAAGTGACTGCAAGTGACACACAAGTGACATTTGATTTTTGAACCGAAAGAAGGGGACGTGTTAAATTTGATTTAATTTAAAACTATTTCCGATAAAAATGTCCACAGAAGACCAAAAGCCTTTGTTCAGAGATCTCACCGCTGAGGATCCTGATCCCGAAGTGACCGAAATCGAATCGTTTTGTGTTAATTGTCACGCAAATGTGAGTGAAATCTCGAGCTTTCTAGAACAATGTTTTGGTTTTCATATTTTTCGAAGACAATCTTTCTTTAAAACAAAATAGCCACAATATATTATTTACATCCATTTATATAAATAATTTATAACGTTAAAAGATTTACCATTCAAAAAAATTTCCGTATAGGTTGTACGATATAACCTACGAAACCGGGTTTGTTTTATTTCCATTAGTTAATGCGTAAAAAATTACGGTAATGTACATTTTAAAATTATAATTTTAAATACTTTGCGTAATATAATATGTGATCTAATGACAAAATAATATTAAAATGTAATTAGAAACAATATGTCTGCGTCAACTCTACGCGCCAAATATTTATATTTTACTTTATTGCATGCAAATCAAATACAGTATGTTTTGAGGATTAAGAAGTTTAGGGTGTACTTCGGAAAAGTAGATACTCTTTGAAGCTCGCTTTGAAGACACTCCAACCTCCTCCTTTTGATCGACTCGCTTTTTCATATAGAACGTGCTAAGCAGCGAATTCAAAAAATTCAATATTTCGAAAAATATTGCGAGTCGCCAAAAATCCCATTAAGGGGACTCTTAGATAGTCAAATGGAATGTCCGTGGCAAATTTCATGACGAAATTCGGTATCCTCTTTTCGGAAGTTTATCCAAACTTTATTTCTCATAAGAGCATGACAAGTTTGCTTTCTATTAACTAGGTACAATATATCCAATGAAGTTTGCTATATATTGTTCTCAATTTTACTCCCCAGCATGCAAAATATGATGTTTAAGATTTCTTTTAAGAGCAGGTACATTATCCCATTCTTTTATTTCTATTGGTAATTTATTATAAATCTAAACTCCATTTTAAAGATGACAATATAATTATGATAATTTTAACCTTAAAACTGTGATCTATCTAAGTTGTCTTTCCTCTAGTAATTCGTGTTCAACTATGTTATTTTTACTTTGGTCATCTTTTTATGTCCATATTGTATGTTTTAGTATTACATCACGAATTAACAAAATACTGACTGGCTCTGTTTCCAGGGTCGTGGGTTAGATTCTCACCCCCTAGTCTGAGTGTTATATTTGTATACTATGTATATGTATATATATTTACTAAAAAAAATATTTATGTATATTACTGTTACCGAAAAGATGACATTAAGTTACCTACCTTAGGAACAGATGACCTTCCGTATGTTAATATAGATTATTATTAAAATTTACTGTTATGTATTAAATAGGAGGTACACTGGTTTAACTTTTATTATAAAAGATAAATCAAGTGGGTAGAAAAATATAACGCTTATGTCACTTAATTAATTCCATGTAACTTGGCTACCTAGCACAATAAAGCAATCTCTATTAAATGTGTATTATTTGAACATAATATTTACATTCTTAACATCATGTAGGGATTAAAGTTTAATGTATAATTCCAGGGTATAACTCGGCTGCTGTTAACGAGGATACCACATTACAAGAATGTCGTCATCATGTCGTTCTCCTGCGAGGAGTGCGGATTTGAGAATAATGAGATTCAGCCCGGTGGATCGTTCGCTGAACTTGGTGTCAGGTATATACCTCTATTCAGTAGATATTTCCTGCAGTTTTAAATGTACTAAATTCGGTTAATTCTAATATAATTTTAAGGAGACTTCTAACAACTTCTTCCTTGGCAAGAGCCAGTAATAAAGATGGTGCCACAGTGTCACACTTGTCTACAGTCTGTAAAAGATGGCGCTGGAGTGCAGATATAAAAAAATTAAGATATTTAAATTTAATATTTGAAACTATTGCTTAACACATCTGCTAATTTTCGTTGGTAGAATGTGAGAGATTGAGTTCCAGTTTACAACCGTTCTGGTGTAGTGGTGTGAGAAGTCGCTTTAACATCGACATTCTCGATTTTGACTCCCGTTAGAGACAAATATTTGTTTCGGATCTGTGTTTGACCTTGTGGGTCTCCCCTCCGTGCTTCAGAGAACATGTAAAGCCATCGGTCCCGGTACTTGTTATAGACACCTGATAGCGATTTTTACTTATGGTAAAGATGTTATGTGCCAGTGTAGTGGATTACGCCAAAGAAGAGTAGGCCTTCGCCTTGCCAGTGTACATGCATTGCACATTCTGATTTTTATATCTAAATAAAATACGTAATCCTTTATATTTGTCAAATTATTAGTAATGTTTATAATAATTATGTCATACATACATGTATGTCGGAGAATCGGCACTGGTTTTAGAACGCAAGCATGTTATTAAGGGTGGGGGTAGTGACGTAACGTGATTGGATACGACCAGATACGCCCGTGGAGGAGTGCGGACGTGTCTGTTCGATTATACTCAGTTATTATTGTCGATTAATTACTAATATAGGTCAGTTACATATGTCGTGGTTATTGTTTGATATTACCCACCACGTCTGTACCCGAAGTAAGAATATGTCCGCTGAGTCCTGTTTTACCACTTCCGGTTACATTTATGTAAAATATATATTAATATCAAGTTACTCAATTAATCACGGCTAGCCTAAAGGATGTGCGAAGTATGCAGCCGCTCACTCTAGCTTTTTGGAGGGCATACAATTGGGGCATAAAAAGGGGCATAATTGTATGCTACGGGAATTTTTCATGTACTAGTGATGACATTTTTTCGAGGCATACGTATAGTCTGGAGGTGGAAACATGGGTACGGGGGACGTGATGACCTTAGCCTGGCGGCTTTTTTTCTCGTGTGTGCTTCCGACACAGTATAATTATCCCTACTAATTTTATTTTTTTTAATATATAAATGCGAAAGTAACTGTCTGTTTGTTACGCTTTCACGCCTAAACCACTGAAACGATTTTGATGAAATTTGGTATGAAGATAGAACTGAACTTGAGAAAGGACATAGGATACTTTTTATCGCGAAAATAAGGGTAGAAGGGGTTGAAATAGGGGACGAAAGTTTGTATGGAAGTTCCTTATTGTCAAACATAAAATCATATAAGATTGTTCAATTGTTTAAGACAAAGACAAAAAAAGCGTGCGCGGGGAAAGGGGGGAGGGCGTATCGGGCGGTAGGCGGGGCGCGGAGCGGCAGCGACGGCGGTGCGCTTACCACGTTGCGCCATATGACTGAATTCCACGCGGGCGAAGCCGCGGGCGGAAAGCTAGTGGATAATAAAACTCGATAATGTTTTCCATGAACATTCTTCATTCATATGTCTTGCACACTCACCATTTTCGCCTTAGGCCGGCCCTGCAATTAATATATTTGTGTATTTCAGATGGAAACTCCGCGTCGAGGACCCGATAGATCTCAACAGGCAAGTTGTTAAGAGCGACTACACCACTGTACGTATTCCGGAATTGGACTTTGAAATACCAGCGCAGAGTCAGAAAGGACGTGAGTTGAACATTTTATGTAATTCTTAATGTCTGATTTGCTCACTGCCGTGCGGTGACAGGGAGAGAAAATAAGTCCCGTCCTCTTTCATGCCGTGGTGTCTTAAAAGGTGACTAAGGACATATTGAAGTGAACAATTATACACCAACCGGTGGGAGGGATGCGCTGTGCCGCGCTCCCGGCTGCATGGGTACCACCATCTTGCTTGTTTCTTCCGTGAAACATCTTTGCTGTGTTTCGGAAAGAAGGGCAAGACAGGCAGTGTAATTACTGGCACCGAGACTTAACATCATATGTCTCAGGATAGGCAACACATAAATGAGTTGGCTGGGCTAGTTCCAGTTAAACTAGTTTATGTTCATGGGCGTAACCACTTACCATCAGGTGGCACGTCTGCCAGTTTGCCTATCCAAATAACATTAAAAAAAAAAACCAGGATGGTGATGTGCAGCAGCGTCACCATATCCTGCCACAATAAACTACGCTCGCCAACCCGCCATGTTTAATTCGTCTTTACTGTATTACCAGACAAAGAATTTCTTAAATTTTAAATTATTTTAAAACTGCAAATATTATAATATATGATTTTTATATTTGTCAACAGAAGTGACAACAGTCGAAGGGATCATAACTCGAGCGATAGCAGGCCTCACCCAAGACCAAGAGCTCCGGAGGCAGCAGCATCCAGACGAAGCGGCGCAGATCGATCAGTTCGTTCAGCGCATGCAGGCCCTCAAGGACGGGGGCTCTTGGGTGTTAGAACTGGAGGATATAAGTGGTTCGTTGTTTTATAACTATACTTATAATAAAACTGTAGCAGGTCAAATTGTGTCATCATCATCATCATCATATCAGCCTTTGGATGTCCACTGCTGAACATAGGCCTCCCCCATCGACCTCCAAACCAATGGGTTTATACATAAAGGTAAATTGTTCTCCCGAACTACCCATGGGAACAGAAATTGTAATTGTAAAACCGCAGCGTACAAGCAGTTTCTAAATCCGATATTTGAGAAAGGTAAGAACCAGACTGACCCATTGGCACAGCTGGCAGTGACACTGCTTCCTGCACTAGGTTTGTGGTTCGATTCCCGCCCTAAATATGGGTGTAATATATATTTATTTACAATTAAATTACAATTAGTCGCCAGACTATAAGTAAATCTATTGAGAGGTGGGTGTGAAATTATAGAGTACCAAAATAGGACAATTATAAATAATGTAACAGTTATATTATATAAATGGAATAATACTCTATACCACTTACAAAACTAAGGAACTAAAACTACAACTAGATATAGTAAATGCATGTAGATATAGTATTGTACAAAAAAAAAAATGGTTGTCTGTAAAGTCGGTTTACAGACGATAATTTTTACGTGATTACGTCATAAGAATACATAGATGTATGTAATTGTATACTTTTATGAATCGAATTGAATTATTATCACATAATTATATAATATGATAGTGTGTATTACTTTACATATATATGATAGTGTAGTACTTTTATATATATATATATATATATATATATATATATATATATATATATATATATGATAGTGTGATATTCAAGATTTTCCAATCTGAGTTATTTTGTTAAGGATAGGAAGATGATAGGAAAAGTAGGAAATCAAGGGGAGTGTTTCAAGTGGTACTCTCTACCAAACAATTGACAAATCACAAAACAGTAGGGGTGTGCGATAATTACGATAATTCGTAAATACTCGATAATTTTCCATTCGATAATTATCGATAATTATCGATAAGTGTTATTCGATAATTTTGATCCGATAATTATCGATAATTTTTCATGCGATAAATATCGATAACTATCGACCGATAATTATCGATAACTTTCGTCAACTATCGATATTTTTTATCGATGAACATCCCTACTTCTACCAAACAATTGACAAAACACATCACAGTAATAATAATTTTCCATTCGATAATTATCGATAAGTGTTATTCGATAATTTTAATCCGATAATTATCGATAACTGTCGCCAACTATCGATAACTTTTCCTTCGATAATTATCGATAACTGTTCATACGATAATTATCGATAACTATCGATAAAACGATTCGATAATTATCGATAGTAAAATTATCGATATTTTTTTCCGATGAACATCCCTACAAAACAGTTCGCGTGTAGATTGCGTGGCGCCACTGTCTCTTTTACTCGAACGCGGTCCGATGGAGTGTAAGACAGAACGCTCAGGCTAATCGTGCCTCTCTATCGCTTGTTCTGCGCTCTCGCTCACTAATTGTGACAATGATGACGTCATCTTCTTCGAACGGGCACCCCTTCATCAATTTACTAGACGTTATCACGTCAAAAATTGTATATATATTAGGATAAAAGCGGTCAGTTTGGACTCTCGTCTCAGGGACTAGAGATACTAAGTCTAGTTTTAAGTACTTATTTACTTTTGCTGTGTAAAAACGTCTGTATGTAACAATCAAATATATGAAAAGAAAAGGCTATAGGCGCATGTAAGGCTGTAGATGTAATACTAACATATAAAAAAAATCTATTGAGAGGAGAATGGCGTTTGGAGTGACTACAGGGTTGGGCTGAAGCCCTCTTTTACAGGCCTCGAGGCTATCAACTGGTAGGCTAGTGGATTAGGATGTGCAGAAAGACGCTCCATGTAGTTTTTCTTCTAGCGTTCAATTTCTGCTGTTCTGTTGGGACTCCAAGATAATCGTGAATTTCCGAGTTTCGAGTAAACCACGGGGCGCCAGCAATGACACGTAGAATGTTGTTCTGTACTCTTTGGAGACACGTTATATTATACTTGCTGGCTGTAGACCATCTGGATGCCATATATCCAGATCGGTTTTAAGATAGTAAAGTAAGATAAGTAAGTGTGCGTGTTAAACATATTTACTTAAAATTACTTTATCCGCCATGCTGATTCATCATGGTGTAATAGGAAAGAACTAAGATTACGTAAACAACAATAAAAAAAATAAAAAAACCCGACTGCGTAATATTTTACGCGGCTCTTGTAGCGACATCTATCTCGCCATATACGAACTAGAAGAAACAGACGTATCCAACATCGCGCTATCGAAGTTTTCAAAGCGATTGAGTATATATACAAGAAACTCGACAATAAGCGTTAAGTGGCGCGTAGCCCACCAGACGCAACACCGTCTGGTCGAAGGATCCTTCCTTTTCAAAGGCCTCTCTCTACGCCAAACTGGTGACCCCGACGTGATGAACGTCAATGCAGCCTTCGCAAAGCTACGTCATCGTGACATCATCATCACTTCCTCAAGCTTTCGAGCAGCGAGTCATACAGCCAGCTAGCATCTACGGCTACTACGGGTGTCCTGACCACAAGCATGCAGCGGACGTGCATTCCTGGTCATCGCCCACAGCCTTCGCAGCGACCTTGGCACAGCACACTGCACTTCGGCCGGTCAGCAAGCAGAGACGCACTTCTCTCCTGGTCGACGCAGCAGCCAGTCACTACGCAGCACTGCACCACCCCGACTCAGTTCCGACTCACTGTGAACTATGCGGCATCTGGTTTCGACTCACTGGAACATTCCACTGGCCCGGCAAGCATCACAAGAAGATGTATGGACGACTCAACCTGCTATCGACCTTCGGTCTCGGAGGGGGAGTGATGTAGCGACATCTATCTTGCCACATACGAACTGACGTATCCTACATCGCGCTATCAAAGTTTTCAAAGCGATTGAGTATGTAATATACAAGAACCCGACAACAAACTTTAAGTGGCGCGTAGCCCACCAGACGCAACACCGTCTGGTCGAAGGATCCTTCCTTTTCAAAGGCAGCCCCTCTACGCCAAACTCTTATTATAAACTAAAAATAATAAAACAATTTACTAGCTTTCATTTGATACCCATATTGCTACAGTAGGAAAAAAGAATTCAGCTCGCCTCCCTCATTCTGCCATTTGCGGGCGCCATTTTGAAAATTTATATAGCCTATGTCACTACTACAATTTAGACAAATCCAACGACACCTCATATGTCAAAAACCTTCCAGCCGTTTGGGCTGTAGAGCGTGCCAAAGAAATGGACATACATACATATATACATACACTCGAAAAACATAACCCTCCTTCTGTCGCAGTCGGGTAAATATAACATAGTACCTTATAAAATTTTCAGGTAACTGCTTCATAGAGAACCCACAGGCGCCCGCAAAGGATCCAAGGTGTGAACGGACAGATTTCAAGCGAACCAAGGAGCAGAACCATGAATTGGGGATTTATTGTCAAGATGAGGTATGAAACATACATTATACTATTATTATAATGGCAAAAATTTGTCTAGACGTTTGTTACTCTTTCACGCAAAAACTACTGAACTGATTTAGATGAAACTTTACAGTAATATAGCTTATACATCAGAATAACACATAGACTACAATTTATAAAGATTTTGTGTAATTTGGCCATAATATAAAATAGTTTAAAAAATAATACGCCAAAATGCGTAAGTGACGCCTATACCATGGCGCTTACGACCTTTTTTTTCGTGAGAATTCACTAAAGTGTCGACTGGGGGGAATTTATTACTGTGCACTCTGACCTGGAAGTACGTTTTTTGTATGAGAGTCTTTGTTACTGAACTGTTGTATGAATTTGATACGAAAAAATATGAGGAAGGATATAGGCTACTTCTTGTCAATACACGCACACGGGCGGAAGCTAGTCTTTAATAATGCGAAACGGATCTATTAATGTATGTAATCTCCCAACAGGAAGTAACAATTATTGTCAGGAATTTATGATAATGACCGGGATCAATGATGAGATATCCAATTGCTTTTGAATCTTTAAATGTGTATAATTCTATAATTTTTTCACAGGTCTGTATATGTATATGTTTGCTATGTATGTATGTTTGTTTGTATTTATGTATTTTATCGTATATATGTTGATTGTATATACTGTTAGGAGAAACAAACTTATTTATTATTAAAAAGAGAAAACCCAACACTTCACTTCTATTTATTAATAATTTTACAAATCGAAATTAATCTTAACAACTAAAGTTGAATCAAAAACAATTACTAAGAATTGCAATTTAAATCAACCGTTAATTTGAATATAAAAATGTTCAACGTGCTCGTCATGAACTAACGACCTATCGTTCCGAAAGCCGAGAAGCGAAAGAGGCTCTGAGCGGGTAGCGAACTATTTTTATTAACGCTGCTGAATGACGTCACGAAACGTATTAAAATAATAGAGGGTATGCTGATAATAATACTATACAATATATTTTGGCGCTTTTTTTTTCTGCACTATTTTTTTTTTATACCAATGCGGGCAAACGAGCAGACGGGCCATCTGATGTTAAATGGCTACCGTCGCCCATGGACGTCCGCGACATAAGGGGAGTTGCGGGTGCGTTGCCGGCCTTTAGGGAAAAGGTGTCTGTACACACGACGCTTGAAAACCTCCAAATTATAGCGATCAGGGAAAACCTCAGGAGGAAGGTCATTCCACAGCTTACATGTGCGCGGCAAAAATGCGCGCGAAGCTCCTTCATTGGTTGCAAACCCCCTTGTCAACTTCCATTGCAACCATGAATTGTCAAAATGCTTTAAAGTGCAATAAAGATTATAATATATATTCAACCACCAGGTAAACCCGCTCCCAGGCGAATTGACCCGTTGCGACCCCTCCCAAGCGAGCTACGAACAGCTCGCCTCGGACGAAGTGTTGCAGTTCAGGACCAACTGCCCGGATTGCAACGCACCGGCTGACACCAATATGAAACTAACAAGTGAGTCTAGTTGTTAAGTGTGAACAGTGCTCTATCGTTGTCTAAACGTAAATGGAAATATATAAAAATATATAATGCTTTTTTTATATATATACATAGGTCTTGTCATCTGTGCTGACAAGCATCAAAATTGTTTGTTTGATCGGTGGTGTCTCTCTCTCTCTCTCTCTCTCTCTCTCTCTCTCTCTCTCTCTCTCTCTCTCTCCCCCTCTTCTCCTCTCCTCACCTCTCCTCTCCTAACACTAAATTCTTTCTTCTTTTATTTTTTTTTGATTATTTTATAACATTTTATTTACAGATATACCACATTTCAAGGATGTCGTCATCATGGCGACAGTCTGCGATGCGTGCGGTCACCGAACTAACGAGGTTGGTTCATGAATATATCGTCATCGTCGTAGAATAGTGACGGATCTTGCCGATTTGAAACTTTGCAGTTATATTGTTGTTGTTGTATATTTGAAATGTCTGCCCTGTGTGGTTTTGAATTTGTGGGATCCGTCGCTATTCTACGACTATGACGAAACACCAACAAAACATACAACAACAACAACATAGTTGTTTGAAGTGTCTGCCCTGTAAAGTTTTAAATTTGTAAGATCCGTCACTATTCTACGACTATGACGATATATAGACTTGCGTGAGAAGATGCTATAATCACACTTTTGTCATTGAATGTAATCTTATAATTAAATATATATATTACAGGTAAAGTCAGGCGGCGGCGTCGAAGACAAGGGCGTGAGGTTCGAAGTCAGAGTGGCGAACAGAGAGGACTTCTCAAGAGATATACTTAAAGTGAGATTGAGTCTTTTACTAATTCGACTTTGTACCATACTTACACATTTCGGCTTTCATGTCCAACTGAACTGAACTGCAAAGACTGCGTCTCCATATAGAAGGGTTGGAGCATAATCGGGCTCGCTGCTCTGGTAATTTTTTCTATCATGAGTAACGATTGCTAACAGGTATTTGTGATAACAACTGGGACCAATGGCTTCAAGTGCTCTCTGAGGCACGGTGGGCAGACCCACCATACATCCAGGCCGGAAATAAATATTAATTGTACAAATACAAATATCGAACTCCCGACCGCCGATGTTGAGGAGACTACTCGCATCACTACACCAGAACTCATTCAAAGCTACAGACAGACAGATAACAATAAACTTGACATTTTTCGGTTTCAGCATCGATAATAATAGCTTTTCAAACAAAAATAAATCATAATTCGTTGAAATTAATATCCATTAATATTACAATCCACAGTCTGAAACCTGCAGCATGTCAATACCGGAGCTAGACTTGGAAGTGGGGGGCAGAGCCCTGGGGGGTAGGTTCTCGACCGCCGAAGGGCTCATCAGGGCTACACTGGAGCAGATCAAGGACGCGCCGACGTTGCAGGGTGACACGCCTTCCCTTGCTAAGGAAAATATGGAGAGGTGACAAAAATCAAAATGACCTTTAACTATATATATAATTGTAATTATGTGTAACACACACACCACGTACGCACGCACGCACGCATGCACGCATTTACGCACACACACACAGACACAGTCGTCTGTTATTAAAGCATTTTAATGTCTGTGTTTTAGGTAATTGCCGACTGATATTAATATTTATAATAACTTCCTTTTAAATATACATAATACGTATATAAATAATAAACCCAGACTCTGTGATCAAACCCAAGACCCTTGAACGGAAAGCAGGGTCATTCTAACTGCGCCAACAGTAAAATTACTTCAAGTACCTAAAACTGGGAACCCATAACAGCTGCAATGATGAACAAAATAAAGATTGTTGAGTTCAGTCTTATAAAATATGTAACGCATTGCAGTGGTACGAGACTCTGTGTGTGTCTTAACTCAAACTATGTCCGTTGTTAGCTTTAGAGAAGTTGATCCGTTGTCACAGTGACAGCATATCTGTGGCAAGCGGAAGTCTCGAGCAAAAGAAAATGTCTTGGTAAAGCTGCCCAATTTATATACTATTATCCAGTAATATATAATAATGTCTTCTTTTTTTTTGGTTTAGATTCATAGAGAAGCTAGAAGAGGTACTGGATGGCAAGCGAGCGATCACCCTGATCCTGGACGACCCAGCGGGGAATTCATATGTACAGAATCTAAACGACGATCCAGCGGTTTATGATGATGGTAAATAGTTTATAATGTTCACATGTTATTAAAGTGCGAGTGGAAAGCTAGCGAGCACTGGTTGGTATGTATGAGTTTTAGATAGCATAGGGGAATATATCCTTACTACATGAACGGCTTAGAGTGGGAGGAGTCTTTAAAAATACCACATTTGATCACTGGAACGGAGGGGTGTTCTTAGGTTTTCGTCACATAGTCAATATCCTCTAGAGAAATTTCGCGCTTTTTCGAGCTATGTTCAAATATGGCGCGCAGCGTTTAGCGCTTTTACGGCGAGTTGCACGAAAACGTCGCTAATCTTCCGTTAGTTAAGTTGAAATTAATCTTACAATTAGTTGATCTCATGATTAATTTAAAGCTGTTGGAATTAATCATCCGTTAGATAGGTCTTTAATTAAACTAAATATTTTTGTTAACTTAATCAGATGTAGGTTTCGTGCAACAGATAATCACGATTCTTGTGATTAAATTAGTTTAATAAACACTTAAATTTTAAAATTTGTTTCGTGCAACTCGGCGTTAAACTCACAGATGACAACACTACCCTACATTACCACTACTACTGCTGACTACACACTATTGTAACTTTCTGTTTGCAAATAATGATTTAAAACCATATCTATGAATTACTACGTGAAAACTTGAAGGATGGGGGGAGGCCTTAGCAAATACTAAGGGTGGTCACCGAGAGGGGGCTAAATAAAAAAAAAAAATAGGTCGCATAGTATGGGTCCTAGTACTACTAGTCTCCAATCCCAATATTGGAGGGTACAATTTAAAAAAATAAAGTTCTGTTTTTATTTGTGTCAAACTTTCTGTCAAAATTTCCTTGGGAGATCGAGAAAAAATGTATCGCTTTTAAGCTAGCAACTAGCATGAAATATTTTGTATTTTTTTTGACGTGATAACGTCTTGTAAATCGATGAATGCCGGCTGCACGCACAAAGAAATGTCACGTGTCGCGAGCGAGTGCGCAGAACAAGCGATAGAGAGGCACGATCGGCGTAAGGTCTTATGAATGAAAAACAATAACGCAGATTGGATAATCTTAAATATCACACTTGTATATAAGTTGTAAATACATTGTTAATTGTAATTAATCTGTATAATTTTTCTTATGACGTTATCACGTTAAATTATCGTCCGTATACCGACTTTACAGACAATTATTATTATTTTTTTAATATTTCCAGGTTTAAAAGTCACTCGATACGAGAGAACATATGAACAGAATGACGAACTCGGACTGAACGATATGAAAACGGAGGACTACGATAAGAGTTGAAGAATCATTGGAGAAGAATAGAAGAGACGTACCGACCGTCTGATATCATTTAAAATGCATTTCATATAAGGAAATTGTTTTTAAACTGAAAATATTTAGCACAAAATTAGTTACAAATAGGGCCGGATTTAGAGTTGTGGAGACCCGGGGTGACAGTGGAGTGGAGGCCCCTTCATTTAGTATTTTATTACCGAATATATTTGTTACACGAACACGAAAAAAAAAAGGTCGTCTCCATCTCACACTGTTATTTATCCTTTCTCCGGTTAGACATATTCCAAAAAAAAAAAAAATACACCATCGAGCTATGTGCATTTCTTACAAAAAAAAAAATATATCGTCGGGCTATATATACGTATTCCTAAAAAAAAAAGAAGGTCATCACTGAATTTAATTTTTTTTCCCGAAGTCTCTATTGTAGGGGCCCCTCTGTTGTTGAGACCCAGGGCAGTAGCCTCGGTTGCCCTGCCGTAAATCCGGCCCTGGTTACAAAACTTAATGTTTGTAGAAAAACAAAAAGATTTTATACATCCCTGGTATATTTTAATAATAGAAGAGATAAAGAATTGTCAAAAGTGCATTTTTAACATATTGAAAAGGTTTTCCTATTGGAAAATATAATTAATATATTTTTATTTAGATGAGATTTGTTTTATTTTTAACCTAAATTTGAATACTTATTTGTTACGAATAAGGATGTTAAGGATTTTAAGTTTCATATCTGGATATATGAATTATTTCGGATAATCCGTTACTTTCGGAAATTGTTGGTTACGGATTTTGGATTTATGGTATTATCAAAGTAAAATATAAATAGGTAATGATTTGACTTTAATTTTCGGTTATAATTTGGTACTACAACCAGTTATATAAGTAATTATTATAGGTTATATTCTACGACGACGCGTTGGCGCAGTGGTCGCAGCAACTGACTGATGCGCTAGCGGTCGCGGGTTCGATCCCCGCACGCGACAAATATTTATATAGGCGATACAGATGTTTGTCGTGGTCTGGGCGTTTGTGCTTGTGTATTGTGTGTATCCGAACCCCTGACACAGGATTCACATCCTGCTGGGGGTCGTTGAGTGCGAGACATTTTATTATTTATTAATTTTTATAGGTACTCATTTTTAATAGTATGGTTAACAGTTTCGTAATTCACATGAAACCTTTTATATAAGTTCTCTAAACGCAATATTGTAATTTAATTCCATAAAAACTAGGGACGATTAATTTAAATATTAATAGAAATTATGAACGATATAAGGATGCGCGTAGCTAGTGTGTCGTTTAGACCGGGCAAATATAAAAATGTGTCATATTAGACTCCGCCCTTATCCGAAATTATTTCAAATATACGGATTCTGTTACGAATATATTTTTGTTTCGGATGTCCGATAGTTTCGGTTACAGATCAGCTGTCCCATTTCAAAACCTAGTAAGGGACATTTAATACGAAAAAGACTTATTGCGAAAATCTTGCTAACCTAATAAGTCCCTACCTAACATAAAAACTTCAGCAGTGAAAGCTAGACAATTATCAGAAATATTTAAGCATCGATACCTAGTGTGTACACGTGTACTCACATCATTCACTGCTTTGAGCCATTTAAAAACCTAGTAAGTCTCATTAACTGTCTCTTTAATAATATAATTGCATTATTTAAAAAAAAAATTTTTTTTTTCTTTTACTAGGTATCTCTCTCGATTTTATTATCATTACATTTACAAACAAAGAGTTATGGCATACTATTGAGTTGTGGGATTAAATCTTTAGATATTTTTGTTCTGTTACGCAAAAAGTATAACTTCTTACGTGCGTACATTAGTACACACACATGCGTTTTTTTAATGATTAGGGTCAAGTTTCTAATAAATAAAACTAAGAAGACTCAATTGTTATCTATTCAATAGTTTATCCGCGATCCGTACAACGGCTGTCTTCTCTAATTTTATTTATTTACTGACATACCTATTTCAAATGTCCCCAAAATTTAGCGGAGGTTGGATTCTCAACCACAACGAACATTTTTTTACTGTGTCATCTCCATCATATATGACATAAGTGAAATAATTTACTTATGTCAAGTTGACACATCTAAAATCCAAACAAAAAACAACAAAAACGAAGAATTGAATTGATATTAATGATTGCGTTGTTTTAGGTTAAATTTAAGGAATACAAGTCTATCTTGCCCGTTGTTATCTCAACAGCATCGATTAATCTCCTGTGTCTCTTCTCCATACTATGTGACATTGGTGGAATTAACCGTGCTTCACTGGCGCATCTGAAAGCCATCAAAACCAATAAATTGAATTGATTTGAAATTATAAATGGAACAAAATAAAGAAAGTGATAAAGTTCTGTTGCCACATCATGAACAACAATCTCTGTGCACTACGCGCTTGCCGTACAGACAGGGAAGAAAATTAACTGCCGTTAAGGTACATTAGAAAATATAAACAATTTTTTCATCTTTTGCAGCTTTACTCGTTGATAATTATATTTTTGCAATTCAGTCGTTTTTATTTAAGATATATTTTCATTAAAATAAGCTTGTATACATATTGTAATATTATTATCAATCATAAAATTTATGTTTTCAGGTATATTCAATAACAAAGGAATCCAACCATTTACTCATATTCGGTGTACCGTCCCTCAATCTACGACAGGAAACAAAAGCTTTGTTCATGAAATTCGGCAAATTGTTACAATTTCATATATCCACACAACACGCCGCTGAACCGTTCACAGAGACATATCACGCTCAATATGAAAAACCGCAACAGGCACGAGTAGCCAAGAGAATGCTAGACACGAAAAACTTTTACGGAGGCAGCTTACATGTATGCTATGCTCCCGAATTCGAAACCATAGAGGAAACTCGGCAGAAACTTATCCAAAGACAGCGTGATGTAGTTTACAGGCTGAAAAACTTACAAAAAGAAGTTAAAACTATCCCCGACGTGCCAGAAATTTGTAACACTAATAATTTAACCTATAGTGAACCTAAAAAGTTGAACATGGGACAAATAAACACTATAAGTGTCGGAAAACAGATACGTGAAGTCGTTTACAAGAAAAAGAAAAATAATAAAAGATTTAAATGTAATGTTGAAGAAAAATGTGTTAATAATGAAATAATTCAAAAAAATACTAGTATTGAAATTGAAAAACCGAGTTTAAGTTATGACTTTATCGATAATAATAAAGAAGTTGAAGTTGTGGATTGTACAAATATTAATTCTGAAGTAGTTACCAATATAGATGAGGGTTTAAATTATAACAAATTCGGTACAGAGATAATAAAGAAAATTCCAGAAAAAACTGTAAATAAAATACACTTTTATATAAATAAAAAATCGTAGCATATCATATTGTTTTATTTTCAACAAAGGGTATAACAATTTATAAAGTTGAGAATTAGAATCTTCAATATAACATTTTTCCATTTTTTTTTTTTTTTTACTTTTTCGTTTTCAATGTTATTTAAATTATTTTCGAATCAAACTCACTTTTGTTTTATGCCATAAATAAAAAGTTTATACAATAAGGGGGCGTTCAAGAATTACGTAACGCACTTTAGGGGGGGAGGGGGTCTTGTATTGCGTTACGTTACGTTACGATGTGTTACAAGGACGGAAGGGGGGTCATACAATGCGTTATGTAACATTGCTTTTTTTTAAAAATAAAAAACTAGGAAATTAAAGTCTCCCAAGTTGTCAACCATTTTCGCTTATGTTTTACGGCTAGTGCCTCGATTGTATTGTACGTCACTGTTATTTTGTTCTCCATGTATTATGAGTTAGAAATCTCTTGTTTTATTTATTGTTACCGCAAACGCGATTAAAACATAAACAAAGGCGATTAAAAATTTTATAAAAAGTTGTTTCGTTACAAAAATTTTAGCAACTTTCCGGTAACTTGCGCAACATAATTGTGTCTTTAAGGTAAAAATGGTAACTTGGGTGTTACGTAACGCTTCGAGAGTAGGGGGTACAGAAAAACGTTACGGCACGCTATATGGAGAGAGGGAGCGTCAAAAGTCATCGAAAATTGTGTTACATAATACTTCAACGCCGAATAAATAAATAAATAAATAAATAAATATTAACCAACAATCACACCACGTTAACCTAGCCCCGTGGTAAGTTCGTAAGAACTTGTGTTACGGGTACTAGGAACGGAAATAAATTTAAGATATAAATACATATATACATATATACACATCCATGACCCGGTGCAGACATCTATATTCGTCATACAGATTATCTGCATCTGGCGGGATTCGAACCCGCGACCGCTGCGTAGAGTGTCCAGTTGCCTGACCACTCGACCAGCCGGCCGTCAAAAAATAATAAATCCGTCCGAATAATAAATAATACAATTCAAAATATTTAACATGATTCTAATTGCTCTAAAACTATAAAACTAAATGTCATAAAAAAACTTAAATAGTCAAATTTACCCGCCATATCAGTTTGTTACACAGATAATAAATAAGGAATTAACAACTTAAGGTGTCTTAAAATAGAAAATATTAATTTATTCTTCGGGATATTCTTCTTCAGCAGGAACTTCTTCTTGTTCATCGAATTCATCATCGACACCAACTTCCTGAAACAATGATTTTATTTTTTACTAAATGTTACGTGACTTCATCTGCGTCTTTTATTATATAATAACTTATAATTATGTTGACGTAAAGACATAAAAATTTTCATTAAATGTTCAAAAAATAACTGCATATATTTTTATGCCAATATTTTTTTAAAACATTTGTTTAAAATTTAACTAATAGTCGTACAGTAATAAAAAAAAACCCGACTGCGTAAAATACTCTTATTATAAACTAAAAAGAATAAAACAATTTACTAGTTTTCATTTGATACCCATATTGCTACAGTAAGAAAAAAAAATCAACTCCTTCCCTCATTCCGCCATTTGCGGGCGCCATTTTGAAAATTTATATAGCCTATGTCACTACTACAATTGAGACAAATCCAACGACACCTCATATCGCCTCTTTAGAAGAATAACGTGATATTTTATAAACCACAACTTTACAGGAGAGCAATTTCAAACATTTAAGAGTTGATAAATTCTAAAATATTGATAATTTTACTTACTATTAATTGTTTTCCTACAGTAAAATTATCAATATTTTAGAATTTATCCACTCTTAAATGTTTTAAATTGCTCTTCTGTAAAGTTGTGGTTTATAAAATATCACGTTATTCTTTTAAAGAGGCGATATGTCAAAAACCGTCCAGCCGTTTGGGCTGTAGGGCGTGCCAAAGAAATGGACATACATACATACATACATACATACATACATATATACATACATACATACATACATACACTCGAAAAACATAACCCTCCTTCTGTCGCAGTCGGGTAAAAAATAAAGTAGGCCTTTTAAATGAGTTGTGTTTTAAAAAAAATTTGGAGGGCTCTCTATATTCTGTTATCAAGTTAAGACTGAATCTTTTTTTCTGTTTGATGTCTAATATATCTTGGCCGAGTAACACGCTGAAACTAGAGAATGCATTTAAACGTAAATGGACATACTACGAGCTAGGACACTGGATTATTTTTATCTCGAAATTTAGAACGGTTCCCTTGGGAGAGGAATGTCAAAATGTGTAATAGCTTATTTTAAATTAATAAAACATTTACCTCGTATTGTTGGTACTCTGATACCAAATCGTTCATGTTGCTCTCAGCTTCCGTGAACTCCATTTCGTCCATACCCTCACCCGTGTACCAATGTAGAAAAGCCTGTTAAAAACATTGATATGACACGATAGCATTAATTACTTAACGAAAATACGGAACTTTTTTTATTTTATTCTATTTATTAAAATGTGATAATTAGATTCTTAGAGCATATACTACTACTAGAGGTAGCTTCCCGTAGGCCGAAAGTGTAGACGATCTTGTAGAGAGAGACAGACATATCGGACTACATGATATCTCTCTCTCTAGTCGCACTCCCCAGAGGATAGTACCCATATAAGTATAAAGAGAGAGAGTAGAGAGAGAGAGTAGTAAAGAGAGAGAAGATCGCGGTACACCATTGGTCTTGCGGTCTCAAGTTCAAATTTCTATATATTTTTTTTTTTTGTGAACATCAATTATTTACTTCTATTTTAATTTTTCGATTACAAAAAAATCATAGAAACGACTCTAATAAGCACAGCAATATTATATTGGTATGTAATTCAACCGGTACCGCGATCGTCTCTCTCTTTGTAACCGAGAGACAGCTGGAGGCCTGGCTCCCCTGCTCTATCTATAATACCTCTATGATAGTACCCGACTGTCACAGAGTATCAACTACCCGCATCTGCTTTACCGTACAACGCTCGGCCGAGACAGATTTCGGTAGAGATGAATAGTTACATAAACATAATTATATTTATTGTTCTTAAATATACTTAATTACGATGTGTGTTAATAAACTACGCTATTTTTATTCGTTTGATATTAAACAATAAATTACTTTATAGACTTAGGAGATATTTTTGTATAAATCTTTACTGCTTCTCATATTGAAATAATATTGACTTTAAAAATTTTAGCTTACAAAGGACAGACGTGACGTGGGAAATTAACTCTGGGATGAAAATGGTTAAAAAAAATTCCTTACTCACCTTTCTCCTAAACATCAAAGTAAACTGTTCCGAAATACGCTTAAATATCTCCTGTATGGCGGTCGAGTTGCCAACGAACGTGGCGGCCATCTTGAGCCCACGCGGGGGAACGTCACATACGGCCACTTTGACGTTATTCGGTATCCATTCTACGAAGTAGCTGTAAATTAAATAAACGATTATTTGTATATAAAAAAATCAAGTCAATGGACATTCGTCCTGTCTCCTATAGTCGAACGTAAATTTTACGAGCAAGACGCAATATTTATTCGGACGGACATGGGAGTGACAGAGACAGATAGTAAAAGGTCTATGTACGAAATTCTTTCTTTTCCGCGATCCGACTATAGTAAGATCGTATCTCGGCTTGACATGTCGACAGATTGGAGAGAAATTTCCGGTCTGGGGGTATGTCCTTGTGGGCCTCTCCACCGTGTATTGCACTCCCAAAGTGCCGAGTCCGATATAGGTCTAATACTGCCTACCCGGGCGTCCTGGATATCATCCGTAAATGGATTCCCCTGCGACACAAAAAAATAAATGGGCCTCCCCACCGTGCCTCGGAAAGCACGTAAAGGTGTCTTCCCTGGTTGTTACTACAGCAGTGGCGTAGCGTGATTTAGATGGGCCCTGTATCAAAATCTGTAAAGGGGCCCAAATAAAGGGTAAAGATTTTTCAATAACGGAACAATAGCACTTAATACAAGGCTGGATTTAGAGGTGTGGAGGCCCGGGGCAACAGAGGAGGTCATCTCTGAATTTAAATCTCTGTCTCGAAATCTCTATTGTGGAGGCCCCTCTTATGTGGCAGCCCTCCCCTGAATTCGGCCTTGCCTCTATAAACAAGTCTGATAGTCTTTCATGTCCCTACACGTTCGGGGCTCCTGTAGGCCGGGGGCCCCGTATCATTGATATGGCTGATACGGCGGTAGCTACGCCTCTGTATTATAGACACGTGATAGCAATCGCTACTCAGGGTAAGGTTCACGAAATCGGAATGGAAAAGCGTGGTGGATTAAGCTAAGAAGAGTCGCTTCTCCTTAATGAAGCTTACAAGCAGATTCACATTAGTTCACATATACTAGTTTCAATAATACCTGCTGTTCTTATCCTGTACGCTGAGCATTTGTTCATCGACTTCTTTCATGGACATTCGTCCTCTGAAGATAGCGGCGACGGTGAGGTAGCGGCCGTGCCGCGGGTCGCACGCCGCCATCATGTTCACCGGACTGAACATCTGGTGATTTATGGGATAATTAAAATTTACCCTGGTATTATGTCTGTAAAGTCGGTTCATAGACGATAATTTATATAACGTCATAAGAAAACATTGATGAAAAATTGCATACTTTTATGAATTGAATAATTATCACTGAATTATCGTTATTTTGTATAATGCAAAGAAAGAATTAATTGATTTTTTTTTTTTTGATAAATTAACATTTACTTGCACTCGTTAATTCAAATATTTTTTCTTTTCTACTTGGACGCGTCTGCCGATGGAGTGGAAGAGAGATAGATGCATCAAAAGCCGAACGCTTAGGCCGATCGTGCCTCTCTATCGCTTGTTCCGCTCTCTCGCTCGCAGAACGTGACAATGAGTCATGCTTTTTCGTTCGTGCAGCCGGTGTTCATCGATATAAGACGTTATTTCGTCAAAAAAGTCTAATAACCAAATCTCAACAACTTGATAAACTGTCAACTTAACAAATTTCAACTTCATAGATCTAACAGTTTTCGAGATCTCGTTATTAATCAGTTAATTTTCACAACATAGACATCTGTCAGCGTTATCGGCTATAAAATACTGGTCAATTTAGCAGACATTAAGTCATAATTATTGATTGTGGGGCCCTGGACACTTCCGGGAATTCCCCGTGGATAAAAGGGGCCTGGTTGTATATCAATGTGTATAACTCACCTGTTGTGTCAACTCCGCGACTGTGACAGCTCTATAACCTTGACTGTTACGTGCGGTGAGAGGTGCGAAACCTGATAAAACAAAAAGATTTCTCATCATGAAGCTATGTTGTCCTAAATCATATAAGAATGAAGGCACAAGTGGCTGAACTAATGGATTTGTTTGGGTTCTCAGTAAATTTGACTTTTAGAGTGTTTTGAGTAGAAACACAAATCATTCCTGGTTATGGGAATACAAAACTCTAATGTAATATATTTTAAGTTGTAACATGAGCAGTGCATGCATTTCTGTTCGGTCGTCTCGATAGTTTTAATTAAATAATTTTAAACAAATTTTTTATTATTTTTAAAAACCCAATTCGCGCTCCCGTAAACTTGTCTACCTACATGTATGGATAATATTCATAATACACACTCTCATATTAGGTTGACGCAATGGTTATACTGATATGGTATAGTTTGGTGGTAGCGAGTTGAATCCCCGTTCAAGTTATTGTTTGTATTGGCCATACAGACGTGTCTGGATATTTTTTGTGTGTGTTTCTGGTCCCTGACGCAGGATTGTAGTGTGTGTATTCAGGGGGCTGTTAAATATAAGGCATTTCTTATTTATTATTATTATGCTACGAAGTCAAGGAGACATAGTATATAATTTACTTAATATATGTTAGCTGTAAAACAGTCTAAATATATGTTTTTTTAATTATTATTATTATTCTACACCTCCGAGGGTCAGGTTCGAAGTCGTTTTTAGACTACTTATATTTAACAAAGTAGTCCTCTTTGTCACTCTTTTCTCGCTTATATTCGAGCATTCATTCAGCAAACTTTGATCGTCTAGCAACATACACAGCCATTCAGCGGGTATTTTACCCGGCAAAACAAAATCAGCTATCGCTTAGGGCTATGAATAAACAAACTAGGATAAATGGAACAAACTGGGATATCGGGGAATTAGGGGGCGGGGAGTTTTTTTTTATTTTTTATAACATTTTTGTTCTTTTACATGTTCTCTTACATCTAAATATATGTTAAGCAATTTTGGTATTTAAGAGATATTTATGTATATGCAGTGAATGTATGCCAGTGGGCTGGTCACGTATGTCGCAGGACCGATGGCCGCTGAAGCAGACGTGTCCTGGAGTGGAGACCGCGTATCGGCTAATGCAGTGTGTCTGTAGAGGGGTCCTCCGGTTCGCTGACCGACTTACGCAAGGTAACCGACGGAGGTTGGATGAAGGTTGCGAAAAACCGGGATACTTGGTGCGAACTTGGAGAGGCCTATGTCCAGCTGTGGACTGCGATAGGCTGAAGCGGAGCGATAATCCTATAGTGCAGTATATAGCAGAGTGGAGGATTAAACTTATATTTGAGCAAGTATTCAGCCTAAACTATATTGAATCATCCTGTAAACGTCCCACAATTAGACGAAGGGCTATCTTCTACATTGGAGCTTAATCGGCCTCGTATACTCCTAAATAATTACCAGGCATGAAGAAATGTAGTCGTGGAAATGGCACCATGTTCACAGCTAACTTCCTCAGGTCCGCGTTAAGCTGTCCCGGGAAACGGAGACACGTAGTCACTCCTGACATCGTTAGCTGATAAAATATAAAGTAATTGTAATATTAACGTTAAAATAGTACAATAATTTAAAAGTGATTCAAAATTTAAACCAAAATTTCAACTCAGTCGTGGCACAAATGAATGCAATCTGGCAAAACACAGGCGACTCCTCTAATGTCGTATATGTCTGAGTAGCGAGTGCACAGTAATAAATGCTCCCAGACATTTTAGTGAATTCTCCCGAAAAGAAGGTCCTAAGCGCCGTGGTATAGGTGTCACTTACGTGTTTTCGCGTGATAATTTTTAAACTATGTTATATTATGTCCAAATTACACAAAACCCTTATAAATTGTAGCCTATGTGTTATTCTGATCTATAAGCTATATTACTATAAAGTTACATCTGAATCCGTTTAGTAGTTTTTGCGTGAAAGAGTAACAAACATCCATCTATCAATCTTTCGCATTTATAATATTAATAAGGTTATTTATAGGTATATTTATTATTATATTAAATATCAAAACTATTCAAGTCGATATACTTACAGATACTAAATGATTTAAGTCACCGTACGTCGGGGAGGAGAGCCTTAGAGTTCTGAAGCAGATGTCGTAAAGCGCTTCGTTGTCAATGCAGAATGTTTCGTCCGTGTTCTCGACCAGCTGGTGGACGGACAGAGTCGCGTTGTATGGCTCTACTACTGTGTCTGATACCTGATGAATAATTGAGTTGCTGAATTAAGTACACCAAATCAAATTAAAACCGTTCTATTGTAGTGGTGCGAATAGTCACCTCAACAACGGCAGTCGCAATGCATCAGTTCAAGGTTTGCAACCTTAAACTGAATCAGCCTGCAAGGGTCCCACTGCTAAAAAGCCTAGCGTGAAAGCCTATTATCCATATTGGAGAAGGGTTGGAGCCATAATCTACCACGGATGGTTTGGTTAGCGGATTTTTTTTCCTTACCATTAGTAGTGATCGCTATCACGTGTTTGTATTAACAAACGAATGCGACGGCTTTGCATGCTCTCCGAGGCACGGTGGGGACACCCACCAACAAATATTTGTACAAATACAATATCTGCCCCGAGCGAGAATCGAACCCACGACCGCCGGCGTTATGTCGAATACTCTCACCATTACACTAGAATGATTGTTACTGCACCCTTACAGAGTCGATATTTCTATTACTCGTACGAAGCGATTCCTCATTTCTTATACGCACTGCTTTAATAAGGAATGTCCTCCTGACTGCCATTTTCCTAGTCAGTTACAAAATCAGTATCTTTAAAAGAAGAGTGAATAGGCGTCTTCTAAACATGGAAGCTAGGGTAAGCTGCATCAAAACTCATCAACATTGTGTGATCAGTCAAGCGCAGTCCTAATGTTTAAAAAAATGTATGCTAACCTTAGGGGAAGGAGTAACACTGAAGGTATTAACAATCCTGTCAGGATACTCCTCACGTAACTTGCTCAGCAGTAACGTCCCGAGACCAGATCCCGTCCCACCGCCCAGGGAATGGGTCAGTTGGAAACCTGTAGTAATAATATACTTTACTGATGTTATATGATTGCTTAAGCTCTCATGGTCACATATTATTTTCCATGTTTTTCGTTGATCATTCTGAGTGACTGATATTTTTATGAGAAATCCACACCAGATTTTAATTTAGATCATTAGGATCACAACTCTAAAAACCCCATTAAATTCCATGCTGTAGATTTGCGCGTACGCGTACAAATATTAGGAGACAAACAAAATTTTGGCAAATATTTTTTTGCCTTCTATATCTATCGCTCTCAAAAAACCCCTCTAAAGACCACTCTAATTAGTTTACTAAATATCTAGCAAATTAAATTGATTATTTACTGTTAACGCTCCCTCTCTTCCTCCTAAGAAGAAGAATTGAGCTGACTTTTGAAATTGAAAAAGATTTCTTAGACCTATTCATGGTTCATTTCAATTATAGTCAGCAAAAACTATAATTACCTTGTAAACAATCGCAAGGTTCCGCTTCCTTCCTCACCACGTCCATCACGGAGTCGATCAGTTCCGCTCCCTCAGTGTAATGACCTTTCGCCCAGTTATTTCCTAGAAGAAAAAAAAACGCACATTTTTAAATTAGGTTCATTTTCATCGGTTGCTGTTAAAGTTGCTAAGTGAGATACTTTTAACAGCAGGAGTTAAAAACCTCAACCTTTTTTTGAATACATAGTTTGCGAATAGAAACATCTGACAGATAATGGAGATTGATTTTTGTAAATACAGACAGTTTAGGTATAAATCATCTCCGCGTGGAATGGTGCCAAGAATACTGGCAGCTTGCATTTCCCAGTTGAATTGCAATTCCGATTCTCTGGGCAAAAAATGCACCAGCCCTCCTGTCACCAGTGGCTATGAGACGTGGGGTCAATTCTTGTACTGCATTGCTACTTAGAAGTCCAAGTGTCGGACTGCAAACGGTACAACGACATAATTGAGGATAAGTGACGAATGTTTGTGTCGTTTAGTCATTTCAGATTATTCCGCAGCGGCTCATGCTCTTTAAGCTGTCTCCTTGATATGAGACAGCTAATATATCGACGCACGTTGCGTCGTATAAAAGTACCCGTCCCATTTCCCAAGGAATCAGTATTAACCTATCAGGTCTCTTGCCATCATCGCGACTAATATTATTAAAGAAATGATTTTTTAGATATTGTCAAATAATATAATATAATATTTTTTTTGGAAATGTTTTCAAGGTATAATAAATTGTCTTAAACTAAATGAAACCAGAGTTATAGACTTAAATTTAAGTATATGGAATAGTTATTGAATAGTTTAAAAAAAAATCAGAATTAATGATCTCACCGGCGCCACTCTGTCCGAAGACGTAATTGTCAGGTCTGAAGAGCTGGCCGTAGGGTGAGGAGCGGATGGCGTCCATCGTACCCGGTTCGAGGTCGATGAGCACCGCCCTGGGCACGAACCTTGTACCTGTAATAATTAAACTATAGGTAATTAATAACTATCATTCTGGGGATTGAATTGGAAAAAATTAAGGGAAAAAAAAATCTGTATATTTGTGAAAAATAGCATTATTGCACTATTGGATCCGTAAAGAAAGAAATTTGACGTTTGAAGTGTCTGGTTTCAAGATTCTGGGATGAAAAATTTTTTCGAGTAACGAGTATTGCGCAAACCTAACGAGTACCATGAAGAAAAGTTTTCGAATTTTGGTTTTTTTTTCCCTTTATTATATCATGAAATGACCGTGTCGATGATAATTATTGTATTCATAATTGAAATGACGATTTTTACGATTTCACATTATTGAATTGTTCCAGTATTGGGCAAAGGCCATTTCTCCATATAAGAGAAGGGTTGGAGTAGTCATGAGCAAAATGTATCACTAAAAAGAAAAGATTGATATGTATCTTTCGATCACTGGGATATGTATCACTCTTTTATATCTTTGTATCTTTACGTGTCAGTTGCTCACAGTAGGTACTTAAATTTGTCAGTAAATCAGTAAGAAGATAGATAGGTCGTAACATTAGGAATCTTTCTGATTTATCGGGCTGCTTTTTCTTTCTAGGTATCTATTTGTTATGTATCATTGACACATATTAAATAGGTACTCGAAAAATGAACTTGAATTTTTAGTTTAAAATAATAAATAATTAAATTATTATTAGCGAATGGTAACATAGGTAGGGTAGGTATTGTTTTTATTTATTTGTATAAAATATAAACATATTATATTGAGGTGCGAAAGAGACGTCTGGACTTTTTACTTTCGGATATCTCCGGCCGAGGTATAAATTCATAATAATAATTTGTTTACGAATCTATATTCCATGGTTTACGAGTGCGCTATGCGTCATGCGATACAGATAGAAAAAGACTCAGTGATAGAATGAGTTGAAAAAGATACACTGATACAGTGATACAGTCGGATTTGAACGGATATAAAGAGTGATAGATGAAAACGGAATGATTCATATCTTTTGTATCTATCACTCCTGAGTTAACCATCGCTAGGTTGGAGCCTAATCCACAACGCTGCTCCACTGCGGGTTGGATATTTTCCCTACTAATATTAATAATAATAATAAATATCGAAACTCGGTGCCTCATTCATGGCTTCTGAGGGTCCTCAAACTGTACAAGATCGACAGTGCAGTTCGAGACTTCCTCGAAGTATGCATGGGGCAATGGAGTACGATCCTTTGTCTCCAGGGCGAGAGACTGACGACGGTTGCCGATGACCGAATCCGGATACGAAGGGGTATTTTCCAGGGTGATTGTCTGAGCCCACTTTGGTTTTGCTTGTCCTTGAACCCTTTAAGCACCCTGCTGGAGCGTTCGGGGACAGGCTTTCAGTTTCGGAGAGGAGGTACTAAAGTCTCCCACCTTCTCTACATGGATGACCTCAAGCTGCTTGCACCTAATGCTGCACGCCTTATGGAGTTGATGAAAATCACTACGGAGTTCAGCGGCTCCATCAGGATGCAGCTTGGAGTGGACAAGTGTGCGGTCGTGCATGTAGACAGGGGACAGGTGACGCAATCGGCTGAAATTAGCCTAGAGCTTTCTAACTTCAAGACCCTCTCCGAAACTGAATCTTACCGGTATCTGGGCATGTCACAATGCATAGGGGTCCAGAAGGTGGATATGAAACAGGCTGTTTGCGAGGTCTTTTTTGGACGGCTGACAAAAGTTCTTCGGAGCTACTTGTCGGGCGCCAACAGGGTCCGAGCATATAACGGCTGGGTCATGCCCACTCTCTTGTACACATTTGGCGTGCTCAGGTGGACTCAGACCGAGCTCGACGCCCTGGACAGAAGAGTGCGCACGACTATGACTCACCATCGCATGCATCACCCGAAATCGTCGGTCATGAGACTGTACATCCCACGGAAGTGTGGTGGCCGAGGCCTATTAAGCGCCAAGTCCATGCATAACCGGGAGGTGTGCAGCCTCAGGACCTACTTTGAGACGAGGAGGGAGAGCGCTATCCATGGTGATGTTGTAGTATGTGACAAAGGTCTCACCCCGTTATCCCTGGCCAAAGAGGAATGGCGAAGACCGGTAGTGCTTAGCACCTCTGACCGGGAGACCGTATGGATGGAGAAGGAGCTGCATGGACGGTTTTACAAGGCGCTCCACGCACCTCACGTGGATGTTAAGGCCTCCGTGCAGTGGCTGCGATTCGGGGACCTCTTTGGGGAAACCGAAGGTTTTGTCTGTGCAATACAGGATCAGGTGGTTAAGATGAACAACTACCGGAAGCACATTCTGAAGGATGGCACTCCCGACTTCTGTCGAGCTTGTCATCATCCCGGCGAGTCACTCAGACATGTGCTTTCGGGGTGTTCAGCGCTTGCCAACACTGAGTACTTGCACAGACATAACCAAGCGGCCAAGATTCTTCATCAAGAGCTTGCTCTAATGTATTGTCTTCTGGAACAGAGGGTGCCGTACTACCAGTACACACCGGCGCCAGTACTCGAACGCGACGGAGTCCGGCTCTACTGGGACCGGCCTATCGCCACGGACAGGACGATACTGGCGAACAAGCCTGATATCGTGGTGATGGATAGGGCACAGTCGAGGGTGTTTTTAGTGGACATTACCATCCCGCATGACGAGAACCTCGTGAAAGCCGAAACAGAGAAAAAACGTAAATATCTGGATCTGGCGCACGAGTTTGTCGACATGTGGGGTGTTGATTCCACTGAAATCATTCCTATCGTTATATCTGCCAACGGTTTGATCCCGGTTAGCCTCGCTCACCATCTGAGGCAGCTGGGTATCCGTGACGGTTCGCTCGCAGCCAGGATGCAGAAGGCGGTATTACTCGACTCGGCTAGGATTGTCCGCCGATTTCTGGGCCTACAGCCCTAACCCCCGGCCGTCTGATCTCCCTGCCGGGGCGTAATCCTCCATCCGCTTATATTTATCTAAGTAAGTTTATGTAAATTTATTATATTCCTTATATAAGTATTGTATTATATTTATTTATATGTGTATATGTATATCTTGAACGGGTGGAGTGTAGCAATTAAAAATAATAAATATTAACCAACAATCACACCACGTTAACCTAGCCCCGTGCTAAGTTCGTAAGAACTTGTGTTACAGGTACTAGGAACGGAAATAAATTTAAGATATAAATACATATATACATAAATACACATCCATGACCCGGTGCAGACATCTATATTCGTCATACAAATTATCTGCACCTGGCGGGATTCGAACCCGCGACCGCTGCGTAAAGTGTCCAGTTGCCTGACCACTCGACCAGCCGGCAGTCATAATATTGAAGAGTTCCGTTGCATATCTCCGAAGATCTTCAGCAGAACATCACCAAACTAGGAAGGGACTACCTCGAAATATTACAATGTTTTTCCAAACTATCCTATACAATGTTATTTTGTTCATTTCACATCGCAATTAATAAAATGAGAATACCATCAACGTAGTCGAAATCAATTAAATACGCATCATTAGCACCAGCTTTCGAATATAAAAAGAATCATAAAAATCGATAAACCCAGTACAACTAACTCTTCCTCTTTGAAGTCGGTTAAAGACTTTTGAGTTTTATCCTAACATAATAACTAATAAAAAATTACATACATATATACTATACTCGCGACGTTGATCGCGATTATCCCTTAGGGGCCATTCATTTATTACGTAAGACGATTTAGGGGGGGGGGGGGGGTCGACGATGTCTTATTTTTTTTTACAAGGGGTGGGAGGGAGTCTTGATAGTAGATGACCTTTTTTTTTAAGAATTAGGATTTCAGATGACCTTTTTTTTTACGTATAGCCTGGTGGCTTTTGTTTTTGTGAATTTTTTTCCTTTAGATTCTTACGTAATAAATTTAAACAGGGGGGAGGGGTCGGCCTATTCTTAATTTTTCTTATAATAGGGGGGAGGGGGTCGAAAACTATCAAAATTCGTCTTACGTAATAAATGAATGGCCCCTTACCTTAATTATAAGTAAATGTGAAACTACTCGGTGGTAGCCGTATTAGTATTCTGAA
The DNA here is from genome assembly GCA_036937285.1 of Euphydryas editha. NCBI lineage: Eukaryota > Metazoa > Arthropoda > Insecta > Lepidoptera > Nymphalidae > Euphydryas > Euphydryas editha. Next base: position 1,167,441 of record JAUPFZ010000029.1, read on the forward strand.
TATCGATTCGGGACGTTCAAGTATTACGTAACGCAATTTAGGTGGAGGGGGTCTTGTAAAACGTTACGATGCGTTACAAGGGCAGGAGAAGGGTTTGTACAACGCGTTACGCAACATTTTTTTTTAAATTTTATTTAAATAAAAACTAGGAAATTAAGTCCTCCAAGTTGGCACCCCTTTTCGTTTATGGTTTACGTCGAGTCGCTCGCGATTAAAACAATAACAAAGCTATTTTAGCGACTTTCCGGTACCTTGCTCAACATAAATATGTCTTTTAGGTAAAAATTGTAACTTGGATGTTACGTAACGCTTTGGGGTATAGCAAAACATTACGGCGCGTTACATGGAGGGGAGGGAGGTTCAAAAATCTTCAAAAATTGCGTTACATAATACTTGAACGCCCTCTGAGAAGAATCGTCAAGAAACTCAACAGTTACTCTTTTAAAAACTGTCACATCACTCAATAATTATAAACTCAGTCATGTCCTGAATGAGAGATGTTACTAAGCCTACTACTATCAGAAGGGTGCGTGTTCAAATCACGTCGGGGTCAACAGTTTTAGGGGTTGAGATGGGGAGAAGCTACCATTGAAAAGGAAGGATCCTTCGACCGGACGGTGTTGGGTCTGGTGGGCTACGCGCCACTTAACGTTTGTTGTCGGGTTCCTGTATATATATTCAATCGCTTTGAAAACTTCGATAGCGTGATGTTGGATACGTTAGTTCGTATGTGGCGAGATAGTTGCCGCTACAACATCTTTGTCATTTCACAACTTACCACCACCTGCTTCATTGTAGTAGACCTGTATCCTCTCCAGCTGCAGCTCGCTGTCACCTCGGTAATGACCTGTAGGGTCTATGCCGTGTTCGTCAGATATTATCTCCCAGAACTGTAAAAATGTTATTAAGACATAATTACAGGATCAGCCTGTAAACGTCCCACTGCTGGGCGAAAGTCTCTTCATCATATAGGAGAAGTGTTGGAGCTTAATCTAACACGCTGCTCCACTGCGGGCTGGCGGATAATTTCCCTAACATCAGTAACGATCGTCATCAGGTGTCTATGATAACAACCGGGACCGACGGCTTTACGTGCTCTCCGAGGCACGGTGGGGAGACCCACAAGGACGTACACCCGGACCGGAAACAAATTGTACCGCGATCGTCGGCGGGCGGTTTGAGTCGCACCTGTACACCAGAACGGTCGTCTAAAAAAAATCGTTATTAACAGGTTTTTGATAATTAATGTTATACGTAATGTAGAGGTATATTTTGTATTAGCTCTTACGGGCAGTTCTAGGGGATTTCAAAAAAATCGTTAAATCGAGAGATTAGTTATATTGGGGTTTTAAACTTCTATTTAAGAGAAGCATTGAGGTTAATTACCAAATTATTACTACTATGTACTGCCAAGTTACCGCGGGTGAAACCGCGTGTAACAGGTAGTTTTATATATACCCCGTTGCGGTTCTACATAATTTTATAGAAATAGATGCTTGCGGTAAGTTTGCGGTTTTCACCGTGCGGCGATTCGATTCCACTTGTTATGGTATAAAGTCCCGTATAAAAATTTATTTATTTATTAGTACCTACAGTATTCAAACACACACACACACACATACATACATCGCAACAAGTTACAGTTCATAAAATATACATTATATATATATATATATATATATATATATATATATATATATATATATATATATATATATATATATATATATATATATCTGTTCTGTACTATAACTATTGGAGGAATCACTGTCTGCCTAAGATACAGGACTTACCTACCTACTTTAGGCAACAGGGTTATGATATACAATCTAAAGTTATATTATGTAGTTTCGACACTTGTTCGTATTGTTTATGATCTTACGAAACTGTTTGTAACCTATTTACGTAAAAATTTATACTAATATTATAAAGCTCAAGAGTTTGTTTATTTGTTTGTTTGAACGCGCTAATCTCCGGAACTACTGGTTCGATTTGAAAAATTATTTTTGCATTGGATAGCCCATTTACCGAGGTAGGTTATAGGCTATATAACATCACGCTATAACCAATAGGGGCTGAGCAATAATAAGAAATGTTACAAAAACGGGAAAAAACGTTTTTTGAGAGCTTCCGTTGCGTTTTTTATTATTTCTCTTCTCGAGATATTTTTTAACTATAGTTCCGCTTTTAAAGTAAATATAACATCACTCTTTTACTGGGAATTTTCGAAAAATAAAAACCTCAATAATGCATTGAACGACCCAGGAATCAAACCTGAGACCCCTTGCTCGGCAGTAACGCTTGCGACCACTCGACCAACGAGGCGGGTAGAATAATTGTTTAAAAATATTTAAGTACGTTTTTCCCTCAAATTAACGCGGGTGAAACCGCGGGGTACAGCTAGTAAATAATAATAGTTATTATTATTTAGAAAGTGTTTTACAATAAATTCGTACGAATTGTGTCATACACCATAGTCGAGTCGATAATACAAAAATAAATTGAACATAAAATTAATTAATTAAATAATTATCCATGTGCGAAATATGAACATAAATCCAATTTTGTATGGTATAATTAAAAACCCATCTGTTACATAAATATATTATAAAATGATACAAAAGTTTATTTATGGAGATAATTGGAGATAATAATACTAACGATGTTATAGTTACGAGTGTTACGATTTGTTTTGGCTGCGCATGAATAATTTATATGACTTAATTTGTAAACACAATTTGTCGAAGTGTATAACTATATGTACATATATTTCATTATCATTATAATATTTGGTTAAAATTTAAGATAAATTAAAAACATTTAAATTCAAAAGATATTGGTCCAATAAGGTTTTACTGCAAATTATTTTTGTAACTTTTTTTTTCGATCTTCGAAACTTCTTAAACTTTTATTTAATTTTAACAAAAAATTGCTATTATTCTATTGTAAAGCTAATAATAATTTATATCCAACCGTGAATACGTCAATAGTTACTATTTATTTCAATTATTGCCTATGTCGAGTTCTTAACTTTCAGTTTAAAGTAATTTCAAACATCGCAATAAAAAAAATTATATAACATACACGAACTTGAGTTTTTTGCCGAATACCTGCGTAAAAAAATTAAATTATCTTTAAGTTTATAAGAATTTAAGCGAAAGTTAATCATTATTGCATCTTCAAGACGTGCAATGGACCGTGATCTCATCAACTGAGATATTTAGAGCATAACAAATTTATAAATAGATTTTATAATTTTCTATTTACGCCTAAGTTTAAAATATTTTATAAAAGGATATTTTTTAGAGTCACCTTCGAACCGATCTGGTTGCCGCACTGCCCCGCCTGCAAATGCACTATTTCACGCATTTTCGTCAATGTTCAACTATAAAACACTTATTATTTAAAAAACGGTAGGGAAAATCGTAGCTATAATAATATAAGCGTGCATTCACGATACTGCTTTAATTTAAATGTGTCTTTGCCTTATATAAAACTATAATAAGATTTGACCAAATTATACGATTATTCAATATACAACCTATAAAATGAAAAATTGTTTTATTTTCAATAAATAAACTAATAATTTTTCACAAAAAATTATTTTTTGTTGTGAGTGTGAAAATTATTTTGCATCTGTGCACTTTTGTAATGTCAATTGTCAAACAATAATTTTTCCGTGATCTAATTTGCCGTGAATTTTATTAAAAATATATTATTAGAAATCACATATTTTAAAAATAAATAACATTATAACGTTTTATTTTGCTCGAATGTTGTTTTGTTTGTGTTTATAAGTTAAGCTAGACGCCATGTTGACTAAATATCCCTTGAGGCGTAATGGCTTATCGTAAAGCAAAAATTTCTATTGTTAAGTAAGAATTTCTATAAAGTTATGACGTGTGCGAGTGTATAATAAGTTTAATTGGAACCACAGTCGGTTAAAAGTGAGTAAATAATCTGTATTATTATTTTAAAAAAACATTAACGAAAAATATTTTTTATAATGTACATACTTAATAATCGTAAATTTAGGCGTACTCATGTCACGATACCTTATTATAGTGGCGGAAACATGTTAAGCGACTTTTATTCAATTATTTTTAAATACGATCGCAAGTTGTAAAGTTTTAAAATTTACATTTGGTTTTTCTTATTGGAATAAAATAGTTTTTCATTGTAATATTTTTTTATCATTAATGTAATGTATATTAACAGCACTGAAATATCTTAAAAAAAATAAATAAACTTATTATTTATCTATATATATATTTTAATATTAATAAATATATATTTTTTAAACAACCCTTAAACAATATAACTATGTCATAAAATAAAAATGTATTAACATACAATAAACTACAAATTTCCCTAACAGAAGGTCACCTTACCATCAATGGATATGTTAAATAAGTTGTTAGTATATAAGGAAATAAATAATAAATAATTTATTATCCACACAACGCATTGGTCAAGTAACTGGATGATGCGTTAGCGGTTCAAACGCATTTGGTGATATGGATGTTTTTTGTGGTCTGAGTGTCTTGTGTGAGTTTCAGGACTCCCTCAGAGGAATTATCGTCGTACAGGAGGTCATTGAGTGTTAAACTTTAAAAAGTTGCAAAAGAAAATATGAAATAAGCTTTTTATGTTTTAATGTATTATTAACATGTCTTAAATCATTATTGTTTTCATTACAAAAATGTTCTATGGTATGTCCGTTAACGCTTTGAGATTTATTTTCAAGCATAGTCTTTGATTTTGACTCTTATTATATCTAATATTCAATGTATATTAACTGACCTTGTTAGAATATTCTTCATTGTAGATCCTGTCACTATGTATTCACTATAATTTAAAAATATTCTGTTCTCTTATATTTTCGCGAATTTTACTCATTTAATTAAAAGTCTAGACTGGATTTTATCACGTTTATTTGTTTAAAAAACTTTATACTTTAACGATTTTTAAATTATTTCCCGATGTTTTGGACCCTTTACAGTGTCCATGGTCTTGGCGGGCTGAGGTGTTGGGTGTTCGAATAATGAATAAATTGTTAAATACCCCGCTTTTTTGACACCCACTACCTCAGTCCCCCGAGATACATACATAAATTACAAAATAAAAAAATATTCGTCATAAACAGAGTTGAATTTGAAACGTCTAGTCAGCCATTTGCAGTACTATCAAATAAAGTTAATACTAAAATAATGAAAGCTTAGCTAGCTGGTTACAATATGTTTAAAATTATAATTATTAAATGACGTATTAACAATTTTTAAAACAGTGACTGTTGAGCTTCTTGTCGCTTTGAGTGGAAACTGTGTTCGGAATTATTAGTAGCTTCATAAAATATATTGTAAGAATGTTCAAAAGTGCTTTCGAATGCTACTTGAGCATGACGTCGCTTGTCTTGAACAAAGTAATTTTTTTAATAATAATCTGCATCATTATTATTGAAATCGAATATTATTGTAAAAAAATTGGGGCTTAGCGACTATTAAAGGTAGTTACCGAGGGGGGGAGGTAAAAATTGTAAATAAATGGGTCACGTAGCTTGGGTAATTTTCCTTAATGTATATTTGATTATATTTTATGTAAAACGTTCTATTGATGGGTTCCAAGAACTACATCTTAAAAAAATAAGATTCTTTTCAGAATTCTTATAGGAAGGCCTGTTTTAAAGATTAATTTAATATTGATATGACATGTCGTCATATCAATATTAAATTTTTATTTTTCATTAATTATTTAGTGATATAATATAATGTAAACCTACCTATAACCGACCACTAAACTTGTCTCATTTATTTCTTTTAATGCAAAAAGATTATTAAAAAAAATCAATTTTAAAAAACGGATTTTTAGAGTAAAATGTTTAATGAATTATAAATAAAAAAAAATGTCTCGTTATTTTCTGTACATTGGAAATATTTTAAAAAAATCATTATATATTAAGTTCCTTGATGTGGTCGCATAGACGTATTTCCGACCACCAAATTCCTGACTGCCGATTACCTACCACTATGAAGCCTATTTCCGACCAGATCAAATAAACTGTAAAATAATACTTATTTGTGGACAATTATATATTTTTGACGACTGTTCTAGTGTAGTTGTGCGAGTAGACGCTTAAAACCGCGCGCCATCGCGGGTTCGATTCCCGCTCGGGACAGATATTTGTATTTGTACAAATATTCATACATTTATTTCTAAATTAATTATTATGTTTAGGGTATAACTTCGAATTATTACACATACACAAATAATTTTTTCTATAAAGTTTATTAATAAATAAGGAACTTCGTTCCAAAAATAGTGTCTTAGAGTTTTTTTTTCCCAATCTCTCTTCATCAATATCAATGTGCGTAGTTTTACGAACTTTGCACTAACTTTGCTAATACTTTGCGTATGCTCATAATGTTGGATTAGATCGCCGTTGCCCGCGAGCGCTCTATAGGCGAAGGCGGCCCGCATAGGCCGGCTAACCGTCGGGGCTTCACGGTTGCATGCAAAAGCGATCCCGTGGCGCCCCTGGCCCTGTGGCCCCCTATTCTGACTTCGCAGTCAGCGAGTCCCACATACCCGTCGCCTTCGGGCGGCGGGATGCCTAAACGCATTTCCCAGCGATAAAAAAGGTATTGGTATTTGTAAAAGTATTTGTTTTCAGTCTGGTTGTATATCCTTGTGGGTTTCCCCACCGTGTCTTCTATAACACATAAAGTTGTCGGTCCTATTTCTTATCATAGATACCTGATAGTGATCGGTACTATTAGTAGGGAAATTATCCGCTGACCCGAAGTGAAGCAGCATAGTGCATTAAGCTCCAAACCTCGTATATGCATAAAAGGCCTTTGCCCAGCTGTGGGATGTTAATAGGCTAATTCAGTTCAGTCAAAATATATACACAGTTATATAAATGCACGGCTTAACACCCAGTCACGCCCCTTCCTGGGGAGGCATAATGAGATCATAGGGAGGAACCAATTAGGGATGCGCTCGCGAAATTAAAGCATCGATAATTTAATTATTATTATAAATGTACTAGCGGCCCACCCCGGATGCGCCCAGGGTATGTATATGTATCCAACCTCACGAATCAATCAATCTATTCGTGAAAACCGCATGAAAATCCATGCAGTAATTTTTGAGTTTATCGCGAACAGACAGACAGACATACGCGGCGGAGGACTTTGTTTTATAATATGTAGTGATTGTCAGTTTTTAAAGCAAAAAATCAGTTATTTTAATGACACCGTTCTTAGAAACTATTAACGGAGTAATTTGTTTACAAATTAGTATTCTAAGTAGATTTTTACTAATAATTTTTTCGACCTCAAGGTCTTGATGTTTTCGAAAATAAAAATAAATAACCGCCAAGTGTGAGTCGGGTCGTAATATAAAATAATAAATAAATTGACTACTTGTTACAAATGCCCAGCCCACTACGACGTCTGTGTGGCCTATACAAATACTTGTCATGTGCGGGGTTCGAACCGGCATCCGCTAGCGCATCAGCAAGTAGCTTTGATCACGGTGCCGTTAATCCAAAATGCGTTTAGTATCGTTGTATAAAATATTAGTTCAATAGAGTTCAATAGAACACTAAATTATTTTTCAAGATGGGTACCCCCTTTTTCCTTTATCTCATTTGAATATAATATGTCGTGAGGTGACCGGCAGAGAAGAATAGTCCCGACTTCTTTCTTGCCGAGGTGTGAAAGACGACTAAGGCCACAGTGGTGTGAATAACTGTACACCAACCACATCCTGGTGATGGGTAACAGTATTACCATATCCTGCAACAACACACTGCGCTCGCCAACAAGCTTGCTAAGTGTGGCGAGTATTTGCAACCATCGAGATGATGGGGGTATTCTGTGAAAATTTCAAGAGTCCACCTGTAACGGTTTTAAAGATGTGTTGTTTTTGTCAAATTTTAGTACATTTACGTAATAATCAGCTGTCCTCTATCCTCTTTTTCTGAAATCGGTTAAAGAGTTGTACTTGTTATTAAAAACGTCCACCAACTCGTTCAGAACAAGAAGCCTTGACTCTCTACCCTCCTTGTATTAATTAAATGTTGTCTGTATTTTTATTCACGACACTATACAAATACTAGCTTTTTCCAGCGACCATGCTCACGAAAAATATTACATTCGAATAAAAGTTAAATATAAATAAATAGTATTTATATTATTGAATTCCCACAGAGGTAAAATTAAAATATGTACATCAATTCGATCGATTTGTCCGTTGGCGCAGTTGGCAGTAATCCTGGTCTCTGCTCCAGAGTATGTGGTTCAAATACCCGCTCCGAGATTTAATGTAATATTTATCATCATATCAGCCGTTGGATGGCCACTGCTGAACGTAGGCCTCCCCCATCGACCTCCAGTGCGACCGGTTCAAAGCAGCCTCCATACAACGGCTTCCGGCGACTTTCCTCAAGTCGTCTGTCCATCTTGTGGAGGGCCGCCCGATGCTGTGCTTGCCGGTACGTGGTCTCCACTCGAGAACCCTTCTGCTCCATCGGTCGTCAGTTCTTCGAGCTATGTGCCCTACCCACTGCCACTTCAGCTTGCAAATCCGTTGGGCTATGTCGGCAACCTTCTTCGTCTAACACCAAGCATAGCCCTCTCCATTGCACGCTATGCGACTTGGAGCTTGTTTAAAAGGCCCATAGTCAGAGACCACGTCTCATGTAATAAATATAAATATTATGCGTAAATGTAATATTTATATATGTATTTATATACACAGTTTATATATTATTTTCAAAAGAGTAACTGCGGAGTTTCTTGCCGATTCTTCTCTGCAGAATCTACATTCCGAATCGTTGGTAGCTTTACTTTTACAAAAAAATAATAACTTTAAAAATTTGTAAAATGACGATTCAAAGGTGCTCGTGGGGCCTATTTGAATAAATTTGTTTTTGATTTTGATTTTGATACATTAACTAAAGAAATATGAATATGTATATAAGTTGGCTGTTACCTAAAACACAAGCAGTAAGTTGCCTACCTTAAATAGACGATCATGTGTATATGTTAAACATATTTATGTAGACATAGCAATCTGATAGCAACCTCATGGTAGGGAAATTATCCGCCAACCCACTCTGGAGAAGCATGGTGGATTAAGCTCTAACCCTTCTATATCTGGTTTAGTTCAGTAGTAACGGAACGTGTGTAGAGTTACAGAATAATTGTACAAAAAAATTTAAGATTAGTAGATCGCGCTATAATCGCGTGTAAACAAACTCTTCCGATTTATAATATTAGTATAGAAATGAGGCCCCCGACCTACGGGCCCCAGGGTGTATCAACATGAACTAACATAAAATGCTATCCACAAATCACATGTACTCATATTAGTGCAAGGGTTTTTGTTTAGGCTATAAAATATGTAATATTGTAGGTTTTATCGCAGTTGTAAAAAGGCCCCTACGACAATACTACTAGAAATTTTGAATGGGCCCTTTAGGGACTGACTATGGCGCTATTGGAATTCCACTTTTTTTATGAATACTTAGTAATATGAAGTAGTTATTTTACTGTCTCACTAGTATTATCTCCCCTTTGCTTTGTGTTTACTTTTATTATATGCTGTGCCCGTGACTCCGTTGGCGTGGTCTTATTTTTTTCTCTTTCTCACACCTACTAACTGTTTCTGAGTGATAACGTCTTCTAGGTGTGGTTCAAAAAGATAATATAGTAAATATATCAGGTAATAAGCGATGTATTAAAACGAAACATACACCACTTTTTAAGTTAGACCTCCAACAATACAACGTCAAAAACCGCATCGAATTTCGTACAGTAGTTTTTGCGTGATGCGCGGAAAAAAATTCTAAAAATCATGTTTTTGGCTTTTATTGGCCCTATGAAGACCCTTCATAAATGTTTTTCTCAACACCATGTACAGACATAAGCCAGTTACATTTTTATTATAGATAAAGATCAGACATTGTTTTTTTAGAAATTCCAGTCTAAAATATGATAAATTTGATTTCACAAATAGGGCAATAAATTAAACTGTAAACAAAGATCTTGTAATAAAATAGTCATAAATTGCTTGCAATGTTATTTATTTATAAAAAACACTATCGACCATGGTTCGCTTGTATGTGTTATAAATTTGCACATGTGACAGATAAACATATACATACATACATACATTAAAGATCGAAGGGTGAGAGAAATAGGACGGGACCGTCGTGGGGACCCAGAAGAATTTATAATAATAAGGCCCCTGTGAGAAATATACTCAGTAATTATCTTTCAATTTTGCTAAATAGACATGTCTGCAGTATCGATAATCGGATGTTGATCTGGCAAAATTACGGTGCCTTATTGATTGCGGGGCCCCGGGATAAAAGGAGCTTAATAGGGGGAGTTAAACAACCAAATCAATATCTATAATTTCGAGATATTGTCACGATATAAAATAGATCTTGATTTTTTGATAAATACATACGTCAAATAAAACTACAATATCCCATCCCATGTATATATACCTATAGATTTACAAGCTATATCTAACATTTCAAAATAGTAATGATAGGAAATAACAAGTATGCTTAATTAAAAAAATCAAAAAACCCGACTGCGTAAAATACTCTTATTATAAACTAAAAAGAATAAAACAATTTACTAGCTTTCATTTGATACCCATATTGCTACAGTCAGAAAAAAAAATCAACTTCCCCCCCCCTCATTCCGCCATTTGCGGGCGCCATTTTGAAAATTTATATAGCCTATGTCACTACTACAATTTAGACAAATCCAACGACACCACATATGTCAAAAACCGTTCAGCCGTTTGGGCTGTAGGGCGTGCCAAAGAAATGGACATACATACATACATACATACATACATACATACATACATACATACACTCGAAAAACATAACCCTCCTGTCGCAGTCGGGTAACAAGACGGTGATGGAAAGCAGCGTCACCATACCCTACCACGACACACTGCGACCACCAACCCGCCTGTCAAGAGTGGCGACTTCGTAAACCCCCCAAAATTATAATTTCGCTTTAGAGGTCGACGGGGGGGGGGGGGGGGGGGCTACGTTTAGCAGTGGACAACCAATGGCTGATATGGTGATGATAAATAATAATAAACAACAACAAATTCAACAGAAACAAATTTCCAGTTTTTTTTTTTTTTTTCGGAAGGACTTATGCTGTTGGCCTTACTGGCCTTTACAGTGACACCGGGCGGGGGGCGGACACTTTAAGGTCCAGCCTAGAAAGGAGAGCCTCCTTATGGGCGGCTCTGAAGTGCTATACGCGTCGGTTGGCCGGATTTCCAGAGCACGACACACATCTTTATGTCGTTTACGTGCCTGTTGATGGAACTGACCGCTAACAACAGACAGTCTCTCCTTACTACTGCGACAACGTAAGATAGTCTGTCTCTTTCCCTCTTACTACTCAGCGTCTCGTGGTTGTAACGAACCGCGTAAAGTTTACTACTTTGGCGTTTATGGACAATTATCCCGTATAATGTTCCTCAATAAAAACCTTACGGTAATATTATGTTTTAATCTTGGTATGTATTATAAATAACGTCAGGTTTCAAGGATAGAATTTTGACATAACGATTGAAACACGACATACGAATTGTAAGAAGTGTATCGTTAGTGATCAAAATTAATATATTGAAGTCTGCCGTAGATCGTGTAATTCGATTCACACTGGCGAGTGTGCGTGTATATGTAAATCAAGGAATTTATATACAAACTGGAATGCTCACATGCACTCCAAAACCGTTCGTTACACCCGGGATTGCATCTCTTTCTACCATGGATTCAAGGCAACTCTCGTAAGTAAGAGACAAAATACCGGTTGTCAACGAAATGCTCGGAACGATTTTTCACTTTACATGTTATAAGCCAATGTCAACCTTATGTCAAATGTTTCAAGGTGCATATTTGAATATACAATTTTATTAAGTGAGCGTTCCAGTTATGATAGAAATTCCTTGATGTAAATATATTACTTTGATTAGTTTGTCAGTGACGTGGCAGACGTCGTCGAAGCAACATGTGTTCCTATCTCTGTGTGTCAAATAAAAATGAAACTTAATATTTATATCAAGATATTTTGTGTTTTTTTTTTTTCAATTTGTAGAAATAATTGGAAAAAAAATCAACATTATATTCTTATATTAAAAAAATTATCCACTGTATTTATTGTCACGCACACAAAGATACTGCATCTATATATATTTATATAACGAATGAACTTATCTGATTTATAATATTAGGGTATATTAAAGGCTTTTTTTTGTATCTTTTTACTTTTATTAACAACTAGCTGTGACTGCTGTTTCACACGCGGTAGATGTGTGAATCAATACCAGATCTTAAGTTAGACCTCCTGGATCATAACTGTGAAAACCGTATCTAATTTTGTGCAGCAGACTGCGTGATGCCGAAAAAAACATACAGACAGACAAACACTCTAAACATAATTGTTTTTGCTTCTATCGCTCTCATAAAGACCCCCTGACCTGACATCGACCGATTATACTTTCATTGTATGTGTATGTAATAACTAAGCCTGGTGATTTGACTATAATCTTCTTTAAATATATTTTAACTGGATTTTTTTTATTCAGACCAGTTGATCTTAGGATAAGCGCTTCGAAACGAACAAACTCTTCAATTTATAATAATATGTTTAAGAGTATGAAATAATCGATTGTGGTTTTTTTTATCATTAGTATACTTTAGTTTTAAATTCTTTTTTAGGACTTTAATATAAATAATACCTCTCCATTGATTGTTAAAAGTTATAATTGTTTTTTTTTGTTTTTATTTTTTTATAAATAGGTCTGAATATGTTAAGGTGTTATTAGAAAATTTCAGTTGTTAATAATATTTAAAAGTAATAAATAATTTTCAATTAAAGCGTCTTAGATTTTTAACTATATTATGATTTTTTAAAAGTTGCCAAAAAATTTAACGCCATAGCCATATAGCCATGTTTTCATGGATCCTTTGAACGAGGAAAAGTTTCGTATCTAAAACGTGTAAAGGATTAAGCGCCCTAACATGTTACCGAAAAACTTGAGTGAGCGCATGTATTTATCTACAATAATCCAATAAGTTGTGTCCAAACGTCAAAAACTTGGTATTTTTCCTAATGTTCTGCAGGATCAGAAGAGAGGAAAGAAGTAGAAGGAGGTGTTGAATGAAAATTGTTTGTCATAAATGTGCGTGTGTACTGAAATATATATTAAAATTATAAAGTGGAGAGTTTGTTTGTTCGTTCGAACGCGATAATCGCGGGATCTACTGGACTGACATCTTTTCTAAATCAAATGATTTAGAAAAGGTGATTTCTGCGTTAGAAAGCCGATATCGAGGAAGATTATAGCCTTTGATTTTGGGATGGTGACAGAAGTCAAATGTTCTCCGGTGATCTGGGCGAGTTGTACATACCGTATTTCTTATTTCTGCAACTGTGAGTATAGTGCCAATGGTCAATGTATAACACAAGCGTATTTGATAGCGTTTGTGCGTTGTAAGTGTTGGATCGTTTATTTAGTGTACAGCAGATTTATGACAAAGTTTGCATCATCATTGACCAAGAAGTTCAAGATTTATTGAAAGATATACGTACATAAATATTTCACATTCTTAACTATATTCATTTGAGTGAATACTGCACGTTCTCTCTTGATCTAAAATCTCTTCCAATTTTCTCCTCTATTCTGATGCTGTTGCATTGGTAGAAATCCCATATTTCGGTGTTTGGGTAAATCTGGTGGTATTACGAGGGCGCCTTTTCAAGTTCGCGGAATGGTTGTGGGTTGTAATTAGAAGGAATTTTTCAGTGAGTCTTTATTATAAAAAATATTAAATTTAATCATAACGCAACCTAATTCAGATTCTGTTTTCCTCGACAAAAACTTAAATCCTGAAAAATACGAGTCTTTAATAATCCTAGCAAGATCTAACAAAACCTAAAACCTTATTGGCAAAGATGTAATCGATTGGACTACCCAAAGCAATAACATTGGTTACAAGTTCCAATGTATTTTTAAGCAAGGCGTAGATCATTAGAATATGACCAGCAACCATGATAACGACGGTCAATTGTGACGACGACCGCTCTGGAAGTTACTAACTTCAACTATCTGTAATAACTACTTAAAGATTGGAAAATATTTGGGAATATATGTAATTTGTTAAAATGTGTTCGATTTTCTATAACCTGAAGATAGTAACTAGACTTTAATTCTAGCATTTAAAACAGGCCAAAAAAGAAAACAAGAATAAATTGGACAAAAAAAAAGACAAATGGCAATGGCATGGCTGCCTTTATTCCAGAACTGGCACCCAGTGATTATAATATCTTCAAAAACACTGTTGGAAAAATTTAGAAATGATCGAGAAATATAGAATACAGTTAAGAAAAAAATAAGAAAAATAGTATTATTTTGTTTTTTTTTCTTCGTATACCGTTGCGCGAACTTGATGGCATCTCGTATAAATAAAACATGTGAAAAAAAACGTGCGCTCACTTAATTTCTTCGATTAAATCTAGCACGCTGGACGCGTACACGATAGAGTGCTACATCCAGCATCGAGACGTAGCAGGCTGTAGCAGCAAGATGGGGTGCGAAAATGGCGTAAAATGTGTAAGTTATTACAGAGTGTTCCAATTCAGGATAAATAGCTAATATATAAAAGAAATATACAAAGTTTTTATTGTATTTGGCAACTTCTAGAAAATCGTAGATTAGATATTTGCTTGTTTATTCATTGTTTTGAAATGAAGTTGAAGAGTTTGTTTGTTATCATCTCAGGAGAATTTATATCATGAGCTTTATAAAAGTTTTTGCGTTAGCCTCACTTCGCACGGGTCTAAATTACGTTACACTAGCAGGTGGGGTGGGGCAGTGGGACAGCGTGTCAGCCAATCGTTTCCCCGTGATTTAGTTTTTTTCTATTGCGTGCTATTTTAAAACTAAACTGTAACTATTAATTATTGTAACCAAAATTAAAATTGTAAGTTCAATTCTTATTAACAGATTTGAGCTGAATGTAGCGTCGAAAGTAATTACAACATTTTGTATAAATTTAAATTTCAATAGTAATAGTTCTGAATCAACATTAATATACATATAGATGTGTTAATTTATGTCCAGTTCATTATTTGTAGAACTATAGTTCTTTAATATAATATTAGATATTTCTTAAGCTTTGAGTGACATAAAAAAATATCCGACCAAAGCTATGTTTCAAAAATCCATTATTTTGGAAAATTAATTGCTAGACATTTAACTTTTCCTATTGCACAATAATTTAGACAACGAGGCATATAATCCTTTACAAAAAAAAAAAAAATAAACATTATTAAAAATCATTGGGTTTTTTGAAAAAAAAAAAGATAATCGCGCTTTGCTTTATACGGCTTAGAAATACATCTAACTTCTATTAAAAATAAAAAAAAATAATAAAGCCGTCAAATTAAATAGAAATTTAATACAGGTGTTAGCAATGATGTCAAGTGTTCCACACATATAATGACCGCGTTCAGTCAAAAACCCGTAAAACGTATAAAAATATCAAGTGCGAGCGATGTGTTCTGAATTGGACCTTTTCATGGCCGTCAAAGCTTTGTACTTGGATACTTAGATTGCGGTCAATGCCTACCGCACTCAGATAGCACATAGTACTCGTTATCCCTAAATACACACATATACATATTCACACAAACCTTCAATTAATAACATAACAGTTAAGAGTCATACATAAAATATGTCTGTAAATAAATGTCAAATTCGTCGTCAACATGTAAAAATTAAAATGTCATAGCTACGTACTAAACCATTCACGTAGTTTCACCCGCTTTAACGTTTATTAATTAATCACTGCTTGACTTTTACGAGGCTTAGTCTGATATTTTATGGCCTAAAACCTTCCAGTGAATAGGCCATATAACGCAAAGATGTTCTTTAAATCGAACCTGTAAATCCTGAGATACGGTTTCAAGCAAACTGCTCAGCTTCATATTAAAATGAGTATAACAATGTTATAAATACGATTTTCCTTTTATTTCCAGATCGCAACAATGGAGGAACCGATGTACCAACAACCCAAAATGGAAGACGTGTATCCCCCTAAAGTTGAGGGTCATTTCCTTGATAATAAGCCCCAGGAATATCCACCAGCTATGCCAGAAAATTATGCCATGCCTAAACAAGAACTAGCTTACCCGCCGCCAAGGCCAGAAGAACAGATGATACCAAGACCAGGTCCAATGCCAAATCGCCCGCCGACCAAGTTCATTAGTGTCACCAGTTCTGCATTAACCGAAGAACAAAGAGCGATGTATGAATCTGTTCTTTCTACATGGAAACCTGTCATGTTTCCGAAGCGTACCAAACGATACATATGTCAGAAGTGTAATAAAGAGTTCAAAAATTATCAGAATCTTTACCTCCATACGACCAGAGTGCATTCCTCTGAAGAATCAGCGGTTATTTGTAATATATGTGATAAAACCTTCAAGAACAAGCACTATCTATACATGCATCGAATGAATAAACATTACTCCGAGTCAGAGAAATGTTACTGTCAATTCTGTCTTCAAGAGTTCCGGACGAGGCGAGCTCTACACATGCACATAAAACGTATACATCCAAACACTTTGCCCGAGATAAAATGTCCGGAGTGCGGCAAGGAGTTCTCCGTACCGTACAAGTTGAGATATCACATGGACAATTGTCACAGACCAGATCAAGACAAATACAAGTGCCATATTTGTCAAAAGCTGTATAAAAGTCATCTGAATCTGAACAGGCATCTACATTTCCAGCATTCGCAAGTCGAAAGGCACCCTTGCGTTTTTTGTCCCATGACGTTTAAGTCGCGTCACCATATGAAACGCCACATCCTCAATATTCACCCACCACTGGAATCGAAAGTGACTTGTCCGGAGTGTTTGAAGGAATTCAAGAACGATCAATACTTGAAAGAACATATGCAAGTGCACACGTCCTTCGAGAAAAAAGTAAAATGCGAGTTGTGTGATAAGTTTTTCCACTCTGCGGTGCGTTTGAAAAAGCACAAGAAAATCGTGCACCCAAATAAGCCTAAGATTCGCTGCGAGAAGTGTGATAAAGAGTTTGCGCATGCGCACTACCTACGTCGCCATAACAACTCCGTGCACGTAGAAGTCGATGAAAGCAACTACCAGCACGAATGCGACCAATGTGGAAAGAAATTCAAGATAAAAAGATATTTGAACAATCATCTGCAGAGACACGAACAGCAACACCTAAAACGTATATCGCAAATGGTGAAAACAGTGATGGACGAAGGGGGTGCCCCGTCCAAGACTGCAAAGAAACGGGGAAGGCCCCGGAAGGCAAGGAAGGAAATCGAGTTCATAAAATGCGAACCGGTTTCCAGTTCCGAATCTGAATCCGGCGAAACGGATTCCGAATCCGAGTAATTAATTACCTATACTCGATTTACTTAAATTTTTAGCTAAAAAACATTTTGAATTCTTATTCAAAAACTAAGGTTAATTAAGGTTAAATTAAGGTTAACAATTCTTCAGAAACCTCATTAGGGGTGCTAATTACAAAATAATAGCAATAATTCCGAAATTATTATCAAATTTTCTCAATTAGATAAAGCTAGCCCATTTTTGAACGGATTAAAAATTACTAAATAACGATGTTTTCGTAATTTAACATTATTTCAGCTAAAAGTATATACTTAATATTTCTGGTTAAGTATTAAATAGATTTACGAATTTCGAATATTTTTTCGAAATTTTGATGTTTACGAAAATATAAGGAACTCGGGTGGTTGAGAGACTTTTTTTTTGTGAATGTCGTTTAGCTTGACTTATTTCGAAATGCGTTAAAATGTTATTAAAATCGAAACGTTGTTTAAGTAATAAGGCTGCATTGATTCCAATGTAAAACAATTATTGTAAAATATTTTTTAAGTAATAAATTGTTTTATAATGACATTCAAATCTTTAGTAGTTGGAGCTATAAAGAGTTTAATTAAAAAAAAAACATTAAAATTTGTATAATTTACAACAATTGTGCGAATTGAGCGTGATTTGACTTTTCCGTCGTAGAGTTCCGCCTGACTATTGCGTAACAACAATATTAATGATAGCAAGAATCGTGCAATTATTGCTTTCAAATTGCTTTTCAAAAGCGTTATCTCAACATTGTTTTTGACGTTAGTTTATATCTTATTATGATTGATAATGAGCAATCGAACGTGCAATGAATTTTATAAAGTGTTTTTTTTTTCGCTGATAAGTCGCCATTATTTTCGGAACCTTTCTTGAAGGAGAAGGAAGCAGTTAAAAGAGAGCACGACCTCGCTTAAATTGTTTATAATATTCTGTACATGAATTTATAAGTAAAATAGAATAAGTCGTAGTATGGTCGTAGTCCATCAATTTTTTTAAGTAAGTTATAGAGTCATAAAGTTTCTTAAAATATATTTTATAGGCGCGTGCTTAATATAAAAGATTCTATGTATTATATAGTTTAATGCTATCTAAAATTTTTTTAAAACTAACAAGGTACTTCGGTTTTAAATGCTGCATATGCATTTAGTAGGGGCATAGAAATTTATGGAGGAACTACCTCAGCTGTTATTACTAAGGATGGGTTGTATTAAGAGGTCGGCTATAGTTAGATTAAAGTTAGAGAATGGTTTTAGTAAAATTTGATAGTCGAAAATGACAATGAGTTGCTCAAGTGATAGGTGGTTGGTTTTCAACTATACCCTAAGCTGTAACCGATGGATAACGGTAAAGTTGAGTGGAAGTTAAATTGTGAAATGAAACATGAGATTTTGTTAATTATTTTAAGAATGTTATTAAAAATGCTGTTTGAATCATAACCTGAGAGCTCCAAAATTGGATATGTTTTCTTTGTAATAATAGGTTAATACGGGAATAAAATTATGACATTTTATAAAATTTAATATGACACAGTTATGGCATGGTCACTTGCGTGGTATAACTATTGACTTGATCACTTAAGGTAGTTCCAGCGTGGTGAAGTGTAGTCCTACCTTAATACCTTCTGCCTTATATCGTTAGTTATAGTAATCTGGCAACGTTGCTCTGAGTGTTTTATACATTTTTGTTTATATGATCTTAGTATATACAAATAGTATTGTGCTTTCTAATAATAGTTTTATTAAATTAAAAAGATGAGAGCGTTGTGCAGTGTTGCCAGATCACTATAAATTTAAAATTAAAATTAATATTTATAATTTTAATATCTCGATAACAAAACCGTGAAGTGCTACTTTTATTTTTTTAGCTTATTCTAAAAACATTTTCAACACTCTCCTAGTTTTTTTTCCAATTCTGTCGAGAGGATTTTTTGATATAATAAAAAATCGGACATTTTACATACATAAATGGGACATTACTCTCAAAATCGCGAACTTTGTCTTTAAATATCTCGCGATCTAAACCGTCAAAAATTATGAAATTTTAGGAATTCATAAATAAAGCTATTCTGAACCCGTGAAAAAATTTTTAGCCTAATCTGTCGAAAAATGGTTTCATGCTGGAACTACCTTAATATGGTCGGTAGTAAGGTGATTGTCAGATGGTCATTTATATTACGTGGTCAAACGCTAATTGTGGTCAAGTTAATTATGATAACTTGTATATACACGTTATGTAAGAATGATTTTCTATAAATTTTAAGTTTTTTTTTTCTTATTGTAAAGATAGTTTTAATATAAACAAATATAATTATGGTATTTCGTAATTCATTATGCTTCAATTTAGTACTTTTAAAGATTTACTTACATCATGTATGTATTAGGTGACTTGTGCTTAATTCCTTTAAATGAATAAAAAAATAACATTCTGAGGTAGTTCCACGTTAAATTTATTTTTAATATGTAAATAGTTTACTTAAAAATTGTCTATATGTAAAGATGTTTTTCGTTTTAAAACAAATATATTATTTCTTAAGATAGTATTAAATACAAATTTTTCCTATTACGCACTAATTAATTATTTACTTTGTTATTATAAATAAATGGTTTAACATAATTTTTGTGTTGTGTTTCTTAATTATTTTTAATATGCGGGCGTTTAGATGGGGGCAGGGGGGGGAGGTGTCGAGCGAAATCTCACAAAATCATACGTTCCTCGAGAAATATCACGTAATTTTTTTCCGTCATTACAAAAGTTAAATAGTTGTCATGTACCCGTGATGACTTTTTTTTTAAGAATATGTATAGCCTGGAGGTGGAAAAATCAGTATGGGGGTCATGATGACTTTTTTTTCATGTGCACTTTATAAAAATCTATAATAAAAAATCTCACGTAATGTTAGGGTTGGTGGGAGGAGGTCGAGCAAAATCTCACGAAATCTCACCAAAGGGGGAGGAGGGGTCAAAAATCGCCATAATTGTCTTACATAATTTATGGATGGCCCCTATTTAGTAACTTTTTACTTATTTATTTTCTAACACAGTATTGTACATCACATCACCGCTAAGAAGTCGCCAGCAAACTTTTACGAACACAGACGGTTTTTTTTCGTCGTTTATTAAATATTGTGGTAACTTGTAAGTTCACTTAGATAAACAAGAGCGATTAAATCGTTCCGACGATATTGTGACAATAGTTTATCAATTTTCCGAGACATATCAGAGACTATGATTTATGTGTAGAATGGGATATTTACGATTTTTTTTGTTGGTCATTGGTCATTGTTGTCAAACATGATGACCGTATATCGTTCTATATATAAAACATAGTGGTAGTGATCATAGAAGCTTATAAACTCATCAAAGATCAACTACTAAGCTGATCTAGCTGAAAAATTAACTGCTAGCTTAGTTTTAACACGACATTTCAAGAAAGCTATTTAATTAAATTTAAAAAAAAATCCACTTTTAGACGTGCTTCTTACACAGGCGGGTCGGAATTAGTCCGTCACAGCTTTGCGATAAAATCGTATATAATTATGTATTTTGTTCTCGAAATAGCCGCTCGGTCCAGCCGATAGCATCCTACTGAGCCAAGCCAGGCGGTACAATCGAACAC
The DNA here is from genome assembly GCA_036937285.1 of Euphydryas editha. NCBI lineage: Eukaryota > Metazoa > Arthropoda > Insecta > Lepidoptera > Nymphalidae > Euphydryas > Euphydryas editha. The sequence continues at coordinate 1,188,530 of JAUPFZ010000029.1, forward strand.
TATTTTCAGTAGTACTCAAAGGTGCCGAACCGCCTACGTGTATAACACACCTTATGTACCTTTATAATAAAAACAAAAATCAGTAAATGAGGATTAGGACGGCTGAACCAGCTTAGTAGTAGTTGGAACCGAATAACTAGTATGTATGTGTGTACTAGTATATGTATATATAACTTCAGCAGGACACTGGATGATCTATAAAAATGCTTTAAATAAATGGAAAGAATATACCATATATTCATTTGAAAATCAGAAACATATTAAGCTACTTGCGCTGTTTTAGTCGCGTTGACATTAAAATTGTATATCTTCACTTCTAGGACTATTGCTGTACTCTTTAGGTTCATTATAATTTAGTTTTAGATTATGTAATAACTTCGAAATTCTCTTGTTTTCAGATTGCAATAATGGAAGAACCGGTTTACCAACCATCGCAGATGGAAGACGTGTATCCCCCTAAGATTGAGGGTCATTTTCTCGACACCCAGTCCCAGGAGCAACCACCGGCAGCGTCGGAAGACTATGCTGTGCCTAAGCAAGAATTAGCATACCCACCGCCGAGACCGGAAGACCAGATGATACCAAGACCAGGTCCAATGCCCAATCGTCCCCCTACTAAGTTCATTAGTGTCACTAGTTCTGCATTAACTGAAGAACAACGAGCGATGTATGAATCTGTTCTCTCAACGTGGAAACCAGTGATGTTCCCAAAGTCTATCAAACGCTACATATGCCAGAAATGCAACAAGGAATTCAAGAATTCTCAAAATCTTTATCTCCACACGACCAGAGTACATTCTTCCGAAGAATCAGCCGTTATGTGTGATATATGTGATAAAACCTTCAAGAATAAGCACTACTTATACATGCATCGAATGAATAAACACTATTCCGAATCAGAAAAATGTTACTGCCAATTTTGTCTCCAAGAGTTTAGGACGAGGCGAGCTCTACATATGCACGTTAAGCGCATACATCCAAACACATTGCCCGAAATAAAATGTCCGGAGTGTGGGAAAGAATTCCCTGTACCGTACAAGTTGAGACACCATATGGAAAATTGCCACAGACCTGCTGATGACAAATACAAGTGCCACATTTGTCAAAAGCTGTACAAAAGTCGCTTAAATTTGAATAAACATCTCTATTCCCAGCATTCACAAGTCGAGAGACATCCGTGTGTGTTTTGTCCCATGACGTTCAAGTCAAGGCATCATATGAAACGCCACATTCTGAACATTCATCCACCGCTGGAATCGAAAGTGACTTGTCCGGAATGCTTGAAGGAATTCAAGAACGACCAGTACTTAAAAGAGCATATGCAAGTACACACGGCTTTCGATAAGAAGGTCAAATGCGAGTTGTGCGAAAAATTCTTTAACTCCGCCTTACGTCTGAAGAAACACAAGAAAATCGTGCACCCGAATAAGCCTAAATTACGTTGCGAGAAATGTGATAAGGAATTCGCGCATCCACACTACCTGAGTCGTCATAACAATTCCGTGCACGTCGAAGTCGATGAAAGCAATCAGCATGAATGCGACCAGTGCGGAAAGAAATTTAAAATAAAGAAATATTTAAACAATCATTTGCAGAGACACGAACAGCAACACTTGAAGCGTATATCCCAAATGGTGAAAACGGTCATGGATGAGGGAGAAGGCCCACCCAAGACCGTGAAGAAACAGACAAGACCTCGAAGAGCAAGGAAGGAAATCGAGTTCATTAAATGCGAACCGATCTCCAGTTCGGAATCTGACTCCGGCGATATGGATTCCGAATCCGAATAATTATTTTCTCATTACCGATTTGCTAAAATTTTAGCCTAAAAATTTAATATTTTACAAAAGATTAAACTAAGATAAACTTCATCAGAATCGAGGAAAAGAAACAATAATTCCGAAGATATTACCCAATCCCGAAACCTAGATATTGCTAGTTCGTTTTGGATTACATTAAAATTAACACGTAGAAAATACATTACAGAATATTAGTCTTTCAACTATGAATCGGAATTATATATTTCTAGTTAAATATTGAATAGTTGTATGGGTTACGTCGTTTTCGAAAATATATTTAAAAAAAAAATGTCTAGAAAATCTTCGTCGTATTTGTCGTTTAGCTTAAATAGTTGGGAGCGGCATATAAAAGAATTTATCTTATTGAACAGTGATTTAGACACAAGTTGGGTTGATTCCAATGTTGTAATTAAAGAATGTTCTGGAATAGTTTGTTTTCAGATGGCATTAAAATACGAAGTAGCTTAAAGCTCGGTTCATTTATCCAGAAAACGATTCGTTTTGCTTACGAATCGTTCAATTTGTAACGAACTGTGATGCAAAATATTTCTAATAAAAAAACTATTCGTTTGCGGACTGACTTCGTTTTAGAAGGGATGAGTAGAACGGATAATAGTAAAAATGTATGAGAGGGATAGATGATATGGTTGCTATAAATACTTTCAAATGTTAAACGGCTGTCGAAAACTGAACCGTTCCGAATTTCTTTACCGTTCAAAATCGGTCCGTTAGGTACTGAGTATCGTTTTCTGAATATAGGAACCGGGCTTAAATCACTTTGGATCTACCAATTTAGTTATATCTTCTATCTTTACGGAAACTTATTAAATAATCTATGTCAAATACTTATTTATAGTTAGGCGTAGATTTAAAGGAGCACTCGATTGAAAGAACACATTTGACAGTCGGTTATTCAAATGACCGGTAGTTTAATTCTCTATTAAGGAGTTCAGCTATTGACCTTCTACATATCTGCCGTCCTTATTCCAATTTCATCTGTTGTCATATTTCAGATAACTATCTGACTTATAACGGTGTCTGACAGATAAAAGTTTCCAATATATTTTGTGTTTATCTCACGCATAAGTTACTGATTGGCTATCAGATATTTATCAGCAGGAGTTGAAACGTCCTTAGACTAAAAGTTAAGTTTAAAACATTACTTTTGAGAAAATTATTTCGTGCGTTGTTTTAATTTTAAAGAATATTATTTATATCAGAAAATAACAATTGATCATTCGGTGGTTAAAGGCTTTTTAGTCAATACACGGCAGACACACAACAAAGTACTGTAAGAAGAAAATTTTTAAGCACTTAAAATATTGTCACCATCTCGCTTAACTCCATTTGTATAGATTTATGAATAGATGCAGTTCACTTTCTATAATATAAATTTTAGTATGGACAGCTCTTTCCCGGTACAAATTGTTGGGAATGCGCTATTTATACATGGCTTTACCTAAGCTAAGATCGTACCTAAATATTTTATAAACAATATTTTTAGTCCAGTGCTTAGTATATAAATTGAAAGTTATTAAATTAATACTTTAATGCTATCAGAAAACATAAACTAAAAATCTCGTTTTAATTAAAAGACTAAAACGGACTTTATCGCGTTTATTGACAACTTTACAGTTTTAACGATTTTTTATTTTATTTCCCGACGTTTCGGACCCTTTACAGCGTCCATGGTCTCGGGCGACTCGAAATATCTCGGTTTTAAATGCTGCAAATGAATTTAATTAAATTTATATGATTTTATGGAGGAACTACCTTAGTTATTATCACTTAGTGTAAGCAGAGTATGACATGATATGACAGTCTCTTGCATGGTATGGTCACTTAAAAACTATTTACATGACTTGATCACTTAATATGGTCGGTAGTATGGCGATTGTAAAATGGTCATTTATATAACGTGGTCACGTGCTAATTGTGGTCATGGTTGATTAGGTAGTTGTTTTAAAAATGTTATGTAAGAATATTTTTCTATTAATTGTTAAGAAGATTCTTTAAATTTAAGATAATTTAAAAATAAAAATATTATTGAGTTTTTATTAGCTATATAATTATGCTTTAATATACAGTCTAGCTTTGAAGATATAAATAATATTATAAATGTCTTAATTCCGGTAATTAAGTTAATAATTGAATAATTCCTAAGGTAGTTCCGCGTTAAACGTATATTTTCTAATATGTAAGTAAATAATTTACTTAAAATCTATCTGTAAAGATATTTTTCATTATAAAACAAATCTTAATCGTAAGATAGTCTAAAATATTATAGTTTTTTTCCTATTATGCACTAATTATTTACTTTATTATTATAAATAAATGGTTTAACATATTATCGTGTTGTCTAATTACTTTTGATCTGTGGAGACCTGGTGACTGACATCTGGTGATTTTTGGACGTTGGCGATGTCCCCACTGTCAGGGCCGCATTTAGAGTTGTGAAGGCCCGGGGCGACAGTGGAGTGGAGGCCCCTTCATTTAAAATTTTGGTTCCGAATATTATTACACAAGACGACGAAAAAAAAAAAGACATTGATATTTATCCTTGCCGGATAGACATATTCCTGAAACAAAATTACTCCGTCGAGCTATATATATATTCCCAAAACAAAGGTCGACGCAACTCCGAACCGCTGTTATTTACTCCGTCGGGTTACATGTATTCCTAAAAAAAAAACAAGATCATCTCTGAATTTAATTTTTTTCCCGAAGTCTCTATTGTGGTGGCCCCTCTTTTGTGGAGGCCCAGGGCAGTTGCACCGGTTGCCCTCCCCTAAATCCGGTCCTGCTCACTGTAGCGTTTCGACATCGAAACTTCCAGGAAGTCAACAACGATTTATTAAATAATATTATTAAAACGCGCGACTCTTTTCTTTCATCGCCTGAACAATCCGAATTTCCTTAGCAATGAGATACTGGAGTCGTATAAATAAAACGCGTACCAGTGTGAATTGTTATTAAACGTCTTCAAAAAAAGGAGAAGATTCTCAATTCGCATTTTTTTTAATGTGTTATAGTTCATAACTTTTTACTGGGTGTGCCGGTGGAAAGTAGGTGCTTGTCATGTGGTCCCATTTAAATTTGAGGGAGATCTGACGAGTAGTTTTTGAGTTATCACTAATAATGTGTATTTAATTGTCTTCGACTACGTTTATGACGTTCTCATTTTGTTGTCTATGTAAAATGAACGATTAAAAAAAAATCTTTACGATAGTTTGGAAGAGCATTGTATTATTTCGAGGTGATTCCCCCTGATGAGATCCCTTTCTAGATTGGTGTTTTTTTTTAAACTTTTTAGTGCATTTTTTGTTTTAGATTTTATTTGAAGTCTGTATTTTTTGTCTCAAATAAATCTTATTTGTTGATATATTGTTACTTATACAGATTTTTGTTGGATCTATCTGCTTTTATAGGGTCATCGGTTCGCGGTTGCTGAGACCCAGTAGAGAAATCACGGGAGAACGTCCCATGGTTGTCTTCTAGTGAGATGGCACGTCAGTTTAGGACGACGTCGGAATGGGAAGAGACGATGCACAGAGCGCGCAGTCTTATGTTTTAACCCTAACGAAACGACAGCGTGATGAAAACGTCACCTTACGCCAGGGTTGTCAAACTCAAATACAATTTCTAAACTTCACACTTTTAGAGATTGTATTTAACAGAATTGACCACATTGTAACAACTAGCCTAGGTCTAACGGTAGATCTAACTAGTTTGCTAGCTAGATCTTTTATCTAGTAAACTAGCAAGATAATAAATAGAATCTAGTTATAAATTGATACGCCCGATCTTTGACATTCCTGCCTTACGCCATCTATGGGTTCATACTTTTAAAATAATGCATTACTTCAAGAGCCTAAAAATGTGTCCCCTGTATATTACTTTTCTCTATGATGTGTCCGCCGTATTTATTATTCTTAAGTATTGAGACAGCATTTATTTTATCTCTTCATTCTCCTTGATTTATTTAATATTTAGTTACCAAATCGAAAATTACATAAATATATAAAAATATATATACTTTTTTATTTACTCACTTCGAAAATACCAAATTATAGTCGTTTCAACGACGGGTATTTGTGTATTTTTTTTTTGTGTTCTTCATGAGATATTTAGTAAGACATTTTTTTCAAAATTTTTCATTAGGGCACCAGTAAAGTTTATTAATTTTGCACGCCTCATAAGTAAGCGAAGCGTTGAGGTGAGTACTACTCTCACTTCACGAAAAACGAGTTATTTTTCGAACATAAAATGTCTCTATTTATCGTACCTATATTGCGCTTGGAAAGTAATTTTTACACACACATTTTAATGCCATTTTTGTTATTTAAACTAATTAAAAAACTGTTTAAAAAAAGTTCTGTCTTGGACGTCCGTGTGTCTGTATGTGCAGATCCTGTATGTGGTCACGATAACGACCGAAAAAAATCACTAATCGAGTTCTTTTTATTATTTCATAGAGATCTCTTACAGTCTAGGAGCCAGTAACAGTTTTACATGACCAAGTTCCTCTCAAGTGATAATTAGTGGGTGCTTAATCCATCACGCTGCTCCACTGCGGGTTGGCGGATAATTTACGAGTAACGATCGTTATCAGGTGTCTATGATAACAACCAGGACCGACGGCCTTACATGCTCTCCGAGGCACGATGCGGAGACCCACAAGGACATACACCCAGACCGGAGAATATTTGTACAAATACACATATCTGTCACGTGCGGGAATCGAACCCACGGCCGCCCTGCCGGCGGCGTTGAAGCAACTACTCGCACCACTACACCAGAACGGGCGGATGTTTCCTTTTTTTTAAGATCAACAAATACTTTCTACGCCTTTTTTTTTGGAGTTTCGAAAATGTCAAGATACGTTGAATGTAACGGCGGAGAATTTTCGTCACTTCATATACCCAACGGCTAATGGATAAGACTGCAGCCTGTTGTACTACACAATCTAATCAATCTAACTTTGATAATGCTTTGTATTTGTGATGTGCAATAAGGAATAAATAAATAAATTACAAAAGATGTACAAGTAAATTAACAAATTATTATGGCGTTTAGTCCTTCCAAATACCTTCTCCAGAGGCGAATGTCATGCAGCCTCTGGCGAGTTTATATTATGAGAAAATGACGGTAATTTATATAAGTTCGACAACCCCATGCGTAGGGAAAGATATTGTTTGTTAATAGCTAAATATAACCATTATTTTAAAAAATAATAATAATAATATTAGTCCCGCTGAGTTTCTTTCGCCAGTTCTTCTCAGGTCAGAGGCTTCTTCTTTCCGAACTGGTGGTAGACTCATGACGTTCAGTAAATAATTGTAATAATTTTATGCTGAATAAAATATTGTGACTTTGACTAACTTTGATATAAAATAATAATTAAATTAATACTGGTTAAGTAGATTACTAAGAACCTGTTGCACCTCAACTAATAAAAAACAACTTATGGATTCCATATCATTGGTATCGAATAGAAATATCTGACAGATAAAGTGGAGTTCAATAGTTAAAAAGAAAAATCAAGGAATTTATATACAAACTGGAATGCGCACGTGCACTCAAAATACGTTCCTAAGAGAGGGATTGCATCTCTTTCTACCATGGATTCAAGGCAACTCGTAAGAAAGAGACAAAATACCAGTAGTCAACGAAATGTTCGGAACGATTTTTTCACTTTACATGTTGGAAACGAATGTCAACGTTATGTTAATTATTTCAAGGTGCATTTTTGAATATACAATTTTATTAAGTGAGCGTTCCATTTATGATATAAATTCCTTGAAAAAAATATATCATAATTTTTTATCTATTGTATACCGTTATACGCCAAATAACTTTATCAGCAACCCACCAAATAATACGCCACGACTGAGTAACCTTCCTTAATTCTTTGCGTTTTAATGAAAATAATCAATAAAACAAACGTACACTTGAATAATTTTATTATTATAGTTTATGGTATATCAAGGCCCCGCTGTCACAGTGAAGTACTCGCACTGCACGTTCTGTCGCCCCCACTCGAACATGAGGGGGGACTCCTCTTTGAATATATCCGATTTCGGTATAGCTTCCGGCGGCGGTAACTTCGGTTTGACCTGAAATTCGATATTTCAATTTGAATTTTACGAATTGTTTTGGGATAAACAGGGATATTTCGGGATATGTATGTTTGGTATATTGGAATTTAGAGCCTGTTTAATCGGTTACTGATAAAGATATTGATATATCGGCGGTAAAATAGAGCTTAAGGATATATTATATAGAGCTTAAGCCCGCAAGATTCGAGACAGAGGTCTCGAATCTTGCGGGCAGTGGGGCGGCGGCGGTGGCGGTTGGCGGATAATTTCCATAACATGACTAACGATTGTTACCAGGTGTCAAATGGCGGAATGAGAGGGGGAGTTGAATTTTTTTTCTTACTGTAGCAATATGGGTATCAAATGAAAGCTAGTAAATTGTTTTATTCTTTTTAGTTTATAATAAGAGTATTTTACGCAGTCGCGTTTTTTGATTTTTTTAATTAAGCATACTTGTTTATTCATTTATTTCACAACCATAATATATTGTATTTATAAAATACAAAAGATAATTATGGATCCCGCAGGGGCACAAAATATTTAGGTAGAGAGGAAGCGCTTTGTTAGGTAAATATAATTATTTAGTTTTGTTTTCAAGATGTATCCTATATTAAAAATGTGAAATGTGAGTTTGTTTGTTATGCTTTCACGCGACAACTACTTAACCGATCATCATGAAACTTTGTACACATATTCTTTCTTGGAGGTATTAGAAGTAACATGGGATAATTTTTATCAAAAATAAAATAAAATACGTACAATAAAAAACGCGAGCGAAGCCGCGGGTAAAAGAGGCCATCCATAAATTACGTCACACGAATATCATGATTTTTTTACTCTCCCCTCGTCCTTGTCACATTTGTGAGATCCCGCCCCCCTACCTATTGTGACGTCACATTTTGCAATTTTTACACCTAGAAATTACTTCTTTTTGCCTCTTCTGTGTAGGTTAATGGCCTTGTATGATGCAAAATATAGACCACAGATGCTACACGATCGCTTAAATAGCACTTATTTCTCGACACCGAGATAATACTTATCATATATCTCAAATATATTGTATTTTGAATGTGATATCACGAAGTTTAGGACCTCGCCCCACCCTTTGTCACACTTCGTCGACTCCCTCCCCATCCCCTTAATGTGTGACGTAATTTACGGCACCAAAGTTAGTTCGTGCCCTGGTGGAAATATTATTCTCTGTCTTATTTTTTCTGAGTAGGTAAAAATAAGTGTGAATAACTCTTCAAAACTTTTTAGTCCTATACTCTCAGAAAATTGGGACTTTTTTTTGAAATTTTCATAGTTAATAAAACTTAATCGGAGTTATTGAGAGTTTATAAGAATAATTTTAGAGCATATTTCGACCGGGGCGTGTGTACAGTGTACAGTGAGGGCGGCTCACCCTCGCGCCGCGGTGTATCTTGAGGTGCACGAGCTTGATGTGCGTGCGCATGGCGGTGCGCTGCGTGAAGCGGCGGCCGCACACCGCGCACTCGTACGGCTTCTCGCCCGTGTGCGTGCGCACGTGGTTCACCAGCGTCGACTTCGCCTATATGTTTATATACACACACACTTACACGTGCGACTATTACGTAACTTGCGCGATGAATTAGTAATGAAATTCGACACCGCAGCGATTTCTCGCGATCGCGCAAGTTACGTAGTAGCCTCAACGGTAACACACTGTCGTCTGTTCCTAATGGTGCCCTGCCCCGCTTAACAAGACTCGGATCGCTTGGGAAGCGTCCATAAGCCCCAAGCATCCACAAATCGTGCTTGACATTTGTAAGCCGTCGTCTTTTTACACGCTTGTGTGGGGACGCTTGCCGAAATTTGGCAAGCATGAAAAGGCACCATGAAGTATACTACTTGAATAAATGTATATTATGCTACTGTAACACACATACACGTGGGACTATTACGTAACTTGCGCAATGAATTAATATTGAAAACGGATCCGAAAACGTTAACTATTATAAAATTGCTTTCACCACTACACTTGAATGGTCTTCTACATCAGTTGTAAGTATGATAAGCAGCGGCTTGCCACTTTTTACCCCCCCCCCCTACTTTCTTATTTGACTACTATTCCATCGTTATACCACATCAACAAACATAGTTAAAATTATTAAAATTAAGCGGTTATTGTGGAATTAAGGTTAATTACAGGTGTGGCCGCTGGGGGCGGTCACACGCAGAGATGGGTATGAAAGTTACTGTTCTCTTATATTTACGCGAATTTTACTCATTTGATTAAAAGTCTATACCGGATTTTATCGCGTTTATTCAAAACTTTACAGTTTAACAATATTTTAAATTATTTAAAATAAAATTGTGAAAGTTGTAAAGGGCTGATAAGGATAATGGACAGATGGACTTACTTGTATATAAATGAGCGGATGGTGGGGTGTCAGTGGGCACCCACACTAGATGGAGCTAGGCTGATGGTACGCTCCTGACCCTGAGCTGAAGTGTCTCTCGCGCGTACACAGAAACACACACGTGCAAACGAAAGTCTTGTGACTCCTCAATCTTTACTTTCACTTAACGCTAATATCACCCGAATTAGGTACCGGCCGGTAATATTGCAACGGTAATGAGCGAGAACGAGTTGAAGGTCGCAGGCGCATGACGAACAAACTACTCACGCTTCAACGTCTTGTCGCGAACTAGTGACGCGAGACGGCGCTCGCGTCGAATGATTGAGCGAGTGAGTGAGTCACAAAAAATGAATTCGATCGTCGCGCCTAAGTAAAATTTTTTCCTCCGCACGATTAGATTGATTATATTGTGGAATAAGCATTAAGTGGCAAGCCGCTGATAATAAGTATGAAATCTTTGCCCAATGGTGGGAAACTTACAGACATAAATGCAAAGCGCTAGACACGAGTCAGTATACATAGACGCGAATCTATAATTTTATTTAGACTAACAAGTAAAAAAAAACAAAAATACTTTAAAAAAATAATGTACAGACAGACCATCCGAATGTAATCTTATTACTATTTTCTTGAGAGGAATGAATTAATGTACAGTAAAATTAAATAAAAAAAAAACACGTATAGAGGTTGCAAAATTGCAAAAAACCAGTCATATTCGCGTTTTTTTTTTACCTATTAGTAATTTTACTTGCGTCTTTTGCATAATGCCGTCCAACGCTCGTAAGTATGCGCTGTATGCGTGAGAGTGACACAGGTATACTTACTGTTCTCTTATATTTACGCGAATATTACTCATTTAATTACAGGTCTAAATCGGATTTTATCGCGTTTATTTGTTATAAAACTTTACAGTTTAACGATTTTTAATGAATGGTGTAACACCCACCACCTCAGTCCCCCGAGATCATGGACGCTGTAAAGGGTCCGAAACGTCGGGAAATAATTTAATTTAATTAAAAATCGTTAAACTGTAAAGTTTTAAAACAAATAAACGCGATAAAATCCGATTTAGACTTTTAATTAAATAGGTATACTTTATAATAAATAATGTGAAAATTATGAGGAAAATCAATTGTTCTAATTCAAATATATTTCGTATTGGAATTATTTCTTTTATTTAAATCAGCCTGTAAACGTCCTACTGCCACAAGCCTCTTTTCCAAATAAGAGAAGTGTTGAAGTTTAATCCACCACGCTGTCCCACTGCGGATGGCGGATAATTTAACTACCATATATATCAGGCGTCTATGATAACAACCGGGACCGACGGCTTTATGTGCTGTCCGAGGCACGAAGGGAAGACCTACAAGGACATACATCCAAACCGTTGGCGTTTAGTTGACTACACGCACCACTACACCAGAACAGTTGCCTATTCTTTTATCGTACAATGTTATTCCTCATCTTGTAAATCTGGACTACTGTATGTATGACTCACGCTGACGCGTTGCTGATGGACGTCTTTATGCAATAGACGCAAGTTGTGTAGCTCATAATAATAAAAAAACAATGAGTCAGGGAGAAATCTCTTTTTACTTTTGGCGATAAAATCATGCTTTTAGATCTTTTATTGTGGTATTACTGTGTACGTGTGCGTGCGCGCGTTTGAGTGTCCTTGCGTGTGTGTGTACGTGCGTTCGTGTGTGTGTGTGTGCGTTCGTGTGTGTGTGTGTGTGTGTTTGTATGTGTGCAGTGGACACTCACGCGGAACATTTTGCCGCAGGTGTGACAGACGTGCGTGGGCGGCGGGCGCTGGCCGGCGTGCACGGCGCGCGCGTGCTTGTTGAGCGAGGCGCGCGAGGCGAGCGCGGCGCCGCACGCGCCGCAGCGGTGCTCGCGCACGCCCTCGTGCTGCACGCGCGTGTGCGAGTGCAGCTGGCTCGTCGTCTCGAACCGCTTGTCGCATATCGGACATTCGAATCTATCGGCGTTACGTTACTACATTACGACTCACGACAGAAATGACTAGAAGAAGAGTTGATGCAGTATTCACAGGTATACATATCGGGGTATTAAGATCTCCGGCTCTCTTTAGAGCTCCTATGGAATCTGGCACTTTTAGAATCACGAAAGTAAAATTACTGGGTCAAACTTTGCATGTCATGGCTATTAGAATAATGAGGATACAAAACTACATGACTGAGACAGCATTCATACTCGCAGGGTCGCTTCCTTGGAATCTAGAAGATGAAGCGTTATCGAGTTACATATCGAAGGGTTAAGTGTCTGACGGTGGCTTTTCTACGGCAGCGGAAACGAGGCAGTATAAGATTAACACAAGGTAATTACTTTTTGATCAATGCAAAGAGTGACTTGAGAATTCAACTGCTGGTTACCTAACGATACAGGCAATCCGACCCGTCCTCGTTATCTTTCTGTCAATCTGTTTATTTGTCTATGTCTTGGCCAAGGATCAAGCCAAAACTACGGAATGAATTTAAAAGAAACAAGTTACACTATAAGCTAAGACACTGAATACTTTTATCCTAAAATTCCGCACAATTCCCTAGAGAGAGATAACGAAAGTCAATATGTGTATTGAATTGTAATTCAATAATGGCAGTATGATTTCAATGGACCTCTTTTTTAGAAACATGTAATTTTATAATATTGTCCTGTAATTATTTCGACTTTTTTTTGTTTTGTTACTTCAGAAATTACAGACATAATAACCCTTAGTATAGTGTCATGCATGTATATGTGATTGCAGCAATCACGGCAGATTTTTTTTTATTTGATTAGGTAAATAGCACACATCCACGGGCTCTCGATTGCCCGTGCTTTTTTAATTAAGTTATTGTTATGCATGTAGGCCTTTTGCTCAATACTCCATTTCTGTTGCATGTCCCCGAAGATCTTTATCCGGAACTAGAGATCCTAAGTATAGTTCATAGGTATTTAAATAATGATAATATATAGTCTGCTGATGTAATAATGCCTGTGTAACAATTTATAAAATCAGTAAAAAATGGTACGGGCGTCTGTAAGCTCGTAGAGGAAAATTAATAAAAAAAAGAAAGAAGATCTTTATCAGAACATCACCAAACTAAAAAAAAAGGATTACGGTATACTCTTCTAAACAATCCTATACAGTTTTTTTTTGCAAATTTTTCTTCAACGAGTAACAAAATGAGAATATTATTAATGTAGTCAAAGTTAATGAAATACGTATTATTAGGGATAAATCAAAAACTACTAGTCAAATCTCGCTCAAATATAAATGAGAAAAAGTTTCTTATATGGAGATCTAACGGAATAATCTTTCGGACGGCCGGCTGGTCACGTGGTCAGGCAACTGGACACTTTACGCAGCGATCGCGGGTTCGAATCCCGCCAGGTGCAGATAATTTGTATGACGAATATAGATGTCTGCACCGGGTCATGGATGTGTATTTATGTATATATGTATTTATATAAATTTATTTCCGTTCCTAGTACCTGTAACACAAGTTCTTACGAACTTAGCACGGGGCTAGGTTAACGTGGTGTGATTGTTGGTTAATATTTAATTTAATATTTAATAATATTTAATCTAATTAAAAAAAAATGCAGTATCAGCTGTAGTGTTGTTCTGTAATTTTTTTAAATATTTACTATTTAGGTACTTTTTCTAACACATACGCCTGTGGCGAAGACTGACTGATTGATGGACGTCTGTTTGGTAGAGGACCCTTAAAACATATAAAACAAACATAAATAGACTTACTTGAGACTCTTCTTGTCTTTGTGTTTTGACGTTCGTTTCAAATGTTGCCTCAGCGTGTGAGCTGATTTGAATCTAAAAAATAATAGATTTTGTTTTATGAAAATAGTCTGCAAACAAACAGTTGGCTAATTTTACATTGTTGATGATGTTGACTAGCTGATACCCGCTACGTCGTCTGCGTCGCTTTAATATTAATAATGATCTATATATCTATTCGTAACGAGGACTCAATGGAACGATTGGTGGTGCAGGGAAAAGTGGAGGGAAAAAGATCGCGTGGGCGCTGTCCAACACGATGGACCGACCTAATTAAATCTGTAACGGACTCCTCGCATAACAAAAACGGCGACGCGTGCGACGGAGATATGACCACGACCACTCTGCCAAGAGGGAACGACTAAGAAAAAGAATATATCTATTGTCAATGTTTGTCTACATTTAGACCTAGTCACTTAATTTTTATATCTGCGTTCAAACTCTTTCTTTAAGTCTGTGGACAGACGTCTGTGTGGCGCCCCAAGTTTCTGGCACTGACGATTACAAGAGTTTGTGATGTATGCATTAAATATATGTAAAAATATATACATAAATTTATTACCTTGGAGATACATTATAATTAGGCGACAGTGAATTTGAATCATTAATAAACTGGACGTATAACTATAAACTTGTTTTCTTAAACATCCCGAGCTCCCCATCTTACAAGTTTAAGTGTCCCATTAATCATCAGCGTTGAGGTAACTTTTTTTTATATTAGAGGGAACAAACGGACATTCGATTCACCTGGTGGTAAGTAAAAACGACATCCATAGACACCCGCTACATCAGAGGATTAGCGGGTGCGTGCCCGGTGTATAGGGAGGGGAGGGATGTTCCACCGGATTTGTGGAGGGAAGGGAAGGGATGGGCCACCGGATCTCTCACAAACCGAACGAAACACGACGACAGTGCCGTCATTTCACGTCGGTGTTAAGTGAGGTATTCGCACTACTACACAAGAACGGTTATTAATACTAGTTTATAATTTATCTAATTTCAAATTAAACGTAGAAAGTCACAGGCAAAAGCTAGTCAATAAATCTCACCTAACATCACACTCGACACAGTAGAAATCTTTGGTGTCGCTGTGTTTTACCATGTGGTGACGGATTTGATTCCTCGTCCGGAACTTCTTACCGCACTTCTCGCATTCGTAGTTCTTGATCCCTTGGTGTATTCTGAGTGGACAATTTTACACTAATATTACATTTCTTATTTACCAAAAGTTTGAAATACCAAAAATATATAAATATAAGTATTTATGTAAATAGTAGTATGTATGTATATAGATAATTATCTATAATACTATCTAATATATATTGTATGAAATTTTATAAATAATATTTAATTAAATAATAATGTTTAAATATCTGTGTATTATTTATAATATTCCTGCAGCACGTTTTTATTTTAGCCTGCTTATAACACTATTTCTCACTACTGCAGGTTGGCTGGAAGAGATCTCTTTTAGAGATAAGTCCGCCTTTGCACACAAATATTGTAACTATTTTGTTTACTGTTTTGTCTTTTAGTGCAATAAAGAATATATATAAAATATAGTTTTTAAATTAACCTGTAATATTTTTATTTACGGATCATTCAAAAACGTCTGAATTACACTATTTACAAAACACGAGTATAATTTTCAATTTAATGGAATATAAAAAAAAGTACGAGATAAGTTTTAAATTATAAATTTAGGACTGAAAAACAGTGGTATTGACCCAGACAAGAACCTGCGACTCCACTAGTTTCTCTCGAAACCTCCGTCGTAAAAGAAGAGACCTATATCCACCACGTTTATCATCTTTCACAGTATTGGATTAGGCTGTAACCATCCCAATGCTGGGCATAGGCCACTTGCTCCAAAAAGGAAGAATTGGAGCTTGATCAATCACACTGCCCTAATGCGGATTGCCGAATAAAGTTCCTACCATGTTTAATGATCGTTATTAGGTGGCTTTTTTTGTTCTTCGGGGCACTGTAGGGGCCCGCTAGCACATACACACAGAACAAAAATACAGATAATTTTATTCATTTTTTGGGCTTTTCCGTTCACTTCGACAACATCCTAAGCCAAGATAGCCAGGGTAGGACAAAAAAAGAAATCGAAGAACAGATGCCCCATTAAGTTCACAGTATATAACAATAAAAA
This sequence comes from Euphydryas editha, assembly GCA_036937285.1. Classification (NCBI taxonomy): domain Eukaryota; kingdom Metazoa; phylum Arthropoda; class Insecta; order Lepidoptera; family Nymphalidae; genus Euphydryas; species Euphydryas editha. The sequence continues at coordinate 1,204,771 of JAUPFZ010000029.1, forward strand.
ACTATTGTATGTACCTACAGTGTGTGAAGATTTATGTATGTAACTCACAGCTGATGTTCCACAAGAGAATCCCTGTTGACGAAGGTCTTCCCGCACTCGTCACACTTGACCCGAGTCCCCGAGTGGTGGTTCCGCATGTGACCGCGATGGGTTTTATCGTTGCTACGAAAAACTACAATTATAGTGAACCGTTGAGCTATTACGTAACTTGCGCGATCGCGAGAAATCGCTGTAGTGTCGAATTTCAATACTAGCTGAGCTGAGCTTAGTATTGAAATTAGACATCACAGCGATTACTCGCGATCGCGCAAGTTACGTAATAGCCCACTAGTTCAATAACGTTAACATGTCAAGTGTTATTTCAACAACCAATACATTTCAGGCGACACAATTTATATTTTAATCAAAGTAAGTTTTAAAAGTATTTCTGAATCGTTATTGTACAATGATTCATTACATTCGAAAAAAAAAGACTATAATATTACCGAAACTATCCGAAACATTTTCATATCCGCAACCGTATCCGAAACCAGAATAATAATATTCTTATATCCGTATCCATATCGAGATCCGGAATTTTATATCCATAACGTCCGTGCAAATCGGGAGAACCTACCTCACTTAAATTATATTATTATAAAAAAAAGATTAGGTTTAAAAGTTAAAAATAAATATTCTGCAGCAGTTGCTTACTTTGAGATTTTCCCGCAGATGTGGCAAGTGAAGACGGATAGTACGCCTTCGTGTTGGGTTCTGAAAAAAAAAAACACTGTTCTTTTACAACTTGACGAGGAACTGTTCTGAAAGAAAGAAAGAAGAATGAAAGACATTTATTTGAGACACACACACCGCTTACAGACACACAACTAACACAATGAGAGCACAAATACAATAAACAAAAAAGTAAACATTTAAATAATTAATTTAAAAAATAATAAGTTTAATTTAAATAAATTAAAAAAAAAAAAGTAGAGTAATAATAAAAAGTAACAAATACAGCATCGCTTTATAAATTTAAACTGACCTCAAAATAAACACATAATTATTATACTCTTGAATTAGGGTCGGTTTCACCGGTTGCTGATAAAGCTATCTGATGTATACCGGTATCCATCAGATAAACTTTTATGTTACATTTTTCTTTTTCACCATCAATCTGCACTTTATCTGGCAGATATTTCTGTTTGCAACCCGTGTATTCAAGAGTTGTAGACCTGTAGTGGTTGGTGATGGCGAGGCGGTCGGCCATGCGGCGGCCGCACGGCACGCACTCGTAGCGGCGCGTGTGTATATAGAGCTGACCTGTAGTGGTTGGTGATGGCGAGGCGGTCGGCCATGCGGCGGCCGCACGGCACGCACTCGTAGCGGCGCGTGTGTATATAGAGCTGACCTGTAGTGGTTGGTGATGGCGAGGCGGTCGGCCATGCGGCGGCCGCACGGCACGCACTCGTAGCGGCGCGTGTGTATATAGAGCTGACCTGTAGTGGTTGGTGATGGCGAGGCGGTCGGCCATGCGGCGGCCGCACGGCACGCACTCGTAGCGGCGCGTGTGTATATAGAGCTGACCTGTAGTGGTTGGTGATGGCGAGGCGGTCGGCCATGCGGCGGCCGCACGGCACGCACTCGTAGCGGCGCGTGTGTATATAGAGCTGACCTGTAGTGGTTGGTGATGGCGAGGCGGTCGGCCATGCGGCGGCCGCACGGCACGCACTCGTAGCGGCGCGTGTGTATATAGAGCTGACCTGTAGTGGTTGGTGATGGCGAGGCGGTCGGCCATGCGGCGGCCGCACGGCACGCACTCGTAGCGGCGCGTGTGTATATAGAGCTGACCTGTAGTGGTTGGTGATGGCGAGGCGGTCGGCCATGCGGCGGCCGCACGGCACGCACTCGTAGCGGCGCGTGTGTATATAGAGCTGACCTGTAGTGGTTGGTGATGGCGAGGCGGTCGGCCATGCGGCGGCCGCACGGCACGCACTCGTAGCGGCGCGTGTGTATATAGAGCTGACCTGTAGTGGTTGGTGATGGCGAGGCGGTCGGCCATGCGGCGGCCGCACGGCACGCACTCGTAGCGGCGCGTGTGTATATAGAGCTGACCTGTAGTGGTTGGTGATGGCGAGGCGGTCGGCCATGCGGCGGCCGCACGGCACGCACTCGTAGCGGCGCGTGTGTATATAGAGCTGACCTGTAGTGGTTGGTGATGGCGAGGCGGTCGGCCATGCGGCGGCCGCACGGCACGCACTCGTAGCGGCGCGTGTGTATATAGAGCTGACCTGTAGTGGTTGGTGATGGCGAGGCGGTCGGCCATGCGGCGGCCGCACGGCACGCACTCGTAGCGGCGCGTGTGTATATAGAGCTGACCTGTAGTGGTTGGTGATGGCGAGGCGGTCGGCCATGCGGCGGCCGCACGGCACGCACTCGTAGCGGCGCGTGTGTATATAGAGCTGACCTGTAGTGGTTGGTGATGGCGAGGCGGTCGGCCATGCGGCGGCCGCACGGCACGCACTCGTAGCGGCGCGTGTGTATATAGAGCTGACCTGTAGTGGTTGGTGATGGCGAGGCGGTCGGCCATGCGGCGGCCGCACGGCACGCACTCGTAGCGGCGCGTGTGTATATAGAGCTGACCTGTAGTGGTTGGTGATGGCGAGGCGGTCGGCCATGCGGCGGCCGCACGGCACGCACTCGTAGCGGCGCGTGTGTATATAGAGCTGACCTGTAGTGGTTGGTGATGGCGAGGCGGTCGGCCATGCGGCGGCCGCACGGCACGCACTCGTAGCGGCGCGTGTGTATATAGAGCTGACCTGTAGTGGTTGGTGATGGCGAGGCGGTCGGCCATGCGGCGGCCGCACGGCACGCACTCGTAGCGGCGCGTGTGTATATAGAGCTGACCTGTAGTGGTTGGTGATGGCGAGGCGGTCGGCCATGCGGCGGCCGCACGGCACGCACTCGTAGCGGCGCGTGTGTATATAGAGCTGACCTGTAGTGGTTGGTGATGGCGAGGCGGTCGGCCATGCGGCGGCCGCACGGCACGCACTCGTAGCGGCGCGTGTGTATATAGAGCTGACCTGTAGTGGTTGGTGATGGCGAGGCGGTCGGCCATGCGGCGGCCGCACGGCACGCACTCGTAGCGGCGCGTGTGTATATAGAGCTGACCTGTAGTGGTTGGTGATGGCGAGGCGGTCGGCCATGCGGCGGCCGCACGGCACGCACTCGTAGCGGCGCGTGTGTATATAGAGCTGACCTGTAGTGGTTGGTGATGGCGAGGCGGTCGGCCATGCGGCGGCCGCACGGCACGCACTCGTAGCGGCGCGTGTGTATATAGAGCTGACCTGTAGTGGTTGGTGATGGCGAGGCGGTCGGCCATGCGGCGGCCGCACGGCACGCACTCGTAGCGGCGCGTGTGTATATAGAGCTGACCTGTAGTGGTTGGTGATGGCGAGGCGGTCGGCCATGCGGCGGCCGCACGGCACGCACTCGTAGCGGCGCGTGTGTATATAGAGCTGACCTGTAGTGGTTGGTGATGGCGAGGCGGTCGGCCATGCGGCGGCCGCACGGCACGCACTCGTAGCGGCGCGTGTGTATATAGAGCTGACCTGTAGTGGTTGGTGATGGCGAGGCGGTCGGCCATGCGGCGGCCGCACGGCACGCACTCGTAGCGGCGCGTGTGTATATAGAGCTGACCTGTAGTGGTTGGTGATGGCGAGGCGGTCGGCCATGCGGCGGCCGCACGGCACGCACTCGTAGCGGCGCGTGTGTATATAGAGCTGACCTGTAGTGGTTGGTGATGGCGAGGCGGTCGGCCATGCGGCGGCCGCACGGCACGCACTCGTAGCGGCGCGTGTGTATATAGAGCTGACCTGTAGTGGTTGGTGATGGCGAGGCGGTCGGCCATGCGGCGGCCGCACGGCACGCACTCGTAGCGGCGCGTGTGTATATAGAGCTGACCTGTAGTGGTTGGTGATGGCGAGGCGGTCGGCCATGCGGCGGCCGCACGGCACGCACTCGTAGCGGCGCGTGTGTATATAGAGCTGACCTGTAGTGGTTGGTGATGGCGAGGCGGTCGGCCATGCGGCGGCCGCACGGCACGCACTCGTAGCGGCGCGTGTGTATATAGAGCTGACCTGTAGTGGTTGGTGATGGCGAGGCGGTCGGCCATGCGGCGGCCGCACGGCACGCACTCGTAGCGGCGCGTGTGTATATAGAGCTGACCTGTAGTGGTTGGTGATGGCGAGGCGGTCGGCCATGCGGCGGCCGCACGGCACGCACTCGTAGCGGCGCGTGTGTATATAGAGCTGACCTGTAGTGGTTGGTGATGGCGAGGCGGTCGGCCATGCGGCGGCCGCACGGCACGCACTCGTAGCGGCGCGTGTGTATATAGAGCTGACCTGTAGTGGTTGGTGATGGCGAGGCGGTCGGCCATGCGGCGGCCGCACGGCACGCACTCGTAGCGGCGCGTGTGTATATAGAGCTGACCTGTAGTGGTTGGTGATGGCGAGGCGGTCGGCCATGCGGCGGCCGCACGGCACGCACTCGTAGCGGCGCGTGTGTATATAGAGCTGACCTGTAGTGGTTGGTGATGGCGAGGCGGTCGGCCATGCGGCGGCCGCACGGCACGCACTCGTAGCGGCGCGTGTGTATATAGAGCTGACCTGTAGTGGTTGGTGATGGCGAGGCGGTCGGCCATGCGGCGGCCGCACGGCACGCACTCGTAGCGGCGCGTGTGTATATAGAGCTGACCTGTAGTGGTTGGTGATGGCGAGGCGGTCGGCCATGCGGCGGCCGCACGGCACGCACTCGTAGCGGCGCGTGTGTATATAGAGCTGACCTGTAGTGGTTGGTGATGGCGAGGCGGTCGGCCATGCGGCGGCCGCACGGCACGCACTCGTAGCGGCGCGTGTGTATATAGAGCTGACCTGTAGTGGTTGGTGATGGCGAGGCGGTCGGCCATGCGGCGGCCGCACGGCACGCACTCGTAGCGGCGCGTGTGTATATAGAGCTGACCTGTAGTGGTTGGTGATGGCGAGGCGGTCGGCCATGCGGCGGCCGCACGGCACGCACTCGTAGCGGCGCGTGTGTATATAGAGCTGACCTGTAGTGGTTGGTGATGGCGAGGCGGTCGGCCATGCGGCGGCCGCACGGCACGCACTCGTAGCGGCGCGTGTGTATATAGAGCTGACCTGTAGTGGTTGGTGATGGCGAGGCGGTCGGCCATGCGGCGGCCGCACGGCACGCACTCGTAGCGGCGCGTGTGTATATAGAGCTGACCTGTAGTGGTTGGTGATGGCGAGGCGGTCGGCCATGCGGCGGCCGCACGGCACGCACTCGTAGCGGCGCGTGTGTATATAGAGCTGACCTGTAGTGGTTGGTGATGGCGAGGCGGTCGGCCATGCGGCGGCCGCACGGCACGCACTCGTAGCGGCGCGTGTGTATATAGAGCTGACCTGTAGTGGTTGGTGATGGCGAGGCGGTCGGCCATGCGGCGGCCGCACGGCACGCACTCGTAGCGGCGCGTGTGTATATAGAGCTGACCTGTAGTGGTTGGTGATGGCGAGGCGGTCGGCCATGCGGCGGCCGCACGGCACGCACTCGTAGCGGCGCGTGTGTATATAGAGCTGACCTGTAGTGGTTGGTGATGGCGAGGCGGTCGGCCATGCGGCGGCCGCACGGCACGCACTCGTAGCGGCGCGTGTGTATATAGAGCTGACCTGTAGTGGTTGGTGATGGCGAGGCGGTCGGCCATGCGGCGGCCGCACGGCACGCACTCGTAGCGGCGCGTGTGTATATAGAGCTGACCTGTAGTGGTTGGTGATGGCGAGGCGGTCGGCCATGCGGCGGCCGCACGGCACGCACTCGTAGCGGCGCGTGTGTATATAGAGCTGACCTGTAGTGGTTGGTGATGGCGAGGCGGTCGGCCATGCGGCGGCCGCACGGCACGCACTCGTAGCGGCGCGTGTGTATATAGAGCTGACCTGTAGTGGTTGGTGATGGCGAGGCGGTCGGCCATGCGGCGGCCGCACGGCACGCACTCGTAGCGGCGCGTGTGTATATAGAGCTGACCTGTAGTGGTTGGTGATGGCGAGGCGGTCGGCCATGCGGCGGCCGCACGGCACGCACTCGTAGCGGCGCGTGTGTATATAGAGCTGACCTGTAGTGGTTGGTGATGGCGAGGCGGTCGGCCATGCGGCGGCCGCACGGCACGCACTCGTAGCGGCGCGTGTGTATATAGAGCTGACCTGTAGTGGTTGGTGATGGCGAGGCGGTCGGCCATGCGGCGGCCGCACGGCACGCACTCGTAGCGGCGCGTGTGTATATAGAGCTGACCTGTAGTGGTTGGTGATGGCGAGGCGGTCGGCCATGCGGCGGCCGCACGGCACGCACTCGTAGCGGCGCGTGTGTATATAGAGCTGACCTGTAGTGGTTGGTGATGGCGAGGCGGTCGGCCATGCGGCGGCCGCACGGCACGCACTCGTAGCGGCGCGTGTGTATATAGAGCTGACCTGTAGTGGTTGGTGATGGCGAGGCGGTCGGCCATGCGGCGGCCGCACGGCACGCACTCGTAGCGGCGCGTGTGTATATAGAGCTGACCTGTAGTGGTTGGTGATGGCGAGGCGGTCGGCCATGCGGCGGCCGCACGGCACGCACTCGTAGCGGCGCGTGTGTATATAGAGCTGACCTGTAGTGGTTGGTGATGGCGAGGCGGTCGGCCATGCGGCGGCCGCACGGCACGCACTCGTAGCGGCGCGTGTGTATATAGAGCTGACCTGTAGTGGTTGGTGATGGCGAGGCGGTCGGCCATGCGGCGGCCGCACGGCACGCACTCGTAGCGGCGCGTGTGTATATAGAGCTGACCTGTAGTGGTTGGTGATGGCGAGGCGGTCGGCCATGCGGCGGCCGCACGGCACGCACTCGTAGCGGCGCGTGTGTATATAGAGCTGACCTGTAGTGGTTGGTGATGGCGAGGCGGTCGGCCATGCGGCGGCCGCACGGCACGCACTCGTAGCGGCGCGTGTGTATATAGAGCTGACCTGTAGTGGTTGGTGATGGCGAGGCGGTCGGCCATGCGGCGGCCGCACGGCACGCACTCGTAGCGGCGCGTGTGTATATAGAGCTGACCTGTAGTGGTTGGTGATGGCGAGGCGGTCGGCCATGCGGCGGCCGCACGGCACGCACTCGTAGCGGCGCGTGTGTATATAGAGCTGACCTGTAGTGGTTGGTGATGGCGAGGCGGTCGGCCATGCGGCGGCCGCACGGCACGCACTCGTAGCGGCGCGTGTGTATATAGAGCTGACCTGTAGTGGTTGGTGATGGCGAGGCGGTCGGCCATGCGGCGGCCGCACGGCACGCACTCGTAGCGGCGCGTGTGTATATAGAGCTGACCTGTAGTGGTTGGTGATGGCGAGGCGGTCGGCCATGCGGCGGCCGCACGGCACGCACTCGTAGCGGCGCGTGTGTATATAGAGCTGACCTGTAGTGGTTGGTGATGGCGAGGCGGTCGGCCATGCGGCGGCCGCACGGCACGCACTCGTAGCGGCGCGTGTGCGTGAGCGCGTGTACGGACGACGAGTACGCGCTCGGGAAGTGCATCGAGCACAACTCGCACTTGAACCGGCCGCGCGCCTGGTGGGTTACGTAACATTTATTTACGCTACCGATAGTACACAGGACAGAGACCAATTACGATCATCCGACGGTTTATAATATACATTCGAAAAACAAACAGGTGCGAAACATACACATAACAATGATATCGCTACATATCATAAAACAAAGTCCTCCGCCGCGTTTGTCTGTCTATCTGTTCGCGATAAACTCAAAAACTACTGAACGGATTTTCATACGGTTTTCACCAATAGAGTGATTCACGAGGAAGCTGTAGGTACATATACATACCCCAGGCGCAGCACAAAGTGGGCTGCTAGTTATACATATATTTATATATATGATTTCTTAATGGTACTGAATTTCGGTATAAAAGTATTCAGTATCCTAGCTCGTAGAATAGACTTTAATCGGGCTAAGTTTAATTCTAATACATTCAGTAGTTTTGCGTTATGCGCGACCTAGATACAGATAAACAAAAATTAAAATTAAAATTAGCTCCAGTGTCAAGTACAGAGTATCCTCAAAAATTTTTTCTCCAAAATATCTTCAGTGTAAAGTATTGAAGTTGTTAGTTTTATTAATAAACTAATTATTATTATAAGAACTCACCGGGCTGTGTTTAAACATATGATTTTTGAGTTTCTCTTCAAAGTTGAATCCTTTGAAGCAGAAATGACACTGGAAGGGAAACTTTAAGGTCGCTTTGCTTTCCTCCTGAAATAAGATATTTTGATTTAAATTGAGAACTGTTCTGGTGTAGTACGAGTTGCCTTAACGCTGACGCAAGTTCGATTCTGGCTCGGGGTAGATAATTATTAATTACATTCGCACAAGTATTTGTTCCTTGGTCCGAGTTCTTGTGATTGAATAGTGCACGTAAAGCGATAGCGATCGTTGCTTATATATATATAGGTGACTATGATAACAACCACGACCGACGGCTTTACGTGCTCTCCCAGACACTGTGTGGAGACGTACAGTTTAACAACGGAACGGAAAACAATCGTATTAAAAAAAATTCGCTTCGAACGGAATTCGAACCGCGACCTTTTTGTAAATAATATATAAATATATACCTCTCTCTGTTTCAACTGCTCCGCTGGGTCCAACGTTATTATTCTAATTTTCGTTTCATCCACTTCATCTTGTTTCCTGATAGCGCTTTTCTTTGGTTCAGCAGCCTCTAATGGTACACTGGAAGAGGACAAACAGATGAACACATAACAGTTATAATTTCAACATCGTCGGTTTATAAGCTATCCATTGAAAACCGTAAAATTGTGAACAGAAACGTGGATTAGGTTAGAATACTGTTAGATGTTTTCTAGACTAATCCACGTTTCTAAACGAGATTAATTAAATTAACTGTAAGAAGATGACTCTTAGTTGGTCATGCGGTTATTCTTCGGTGGGAGCGAGTGGACATAACCAAATTTTTTTTTTTAATTTGTCATCAGCTGTTGGATGTCCACTGTTCTCATAATCTCTGGGAGGTTTGATAATACTCGCCACGCTTGGCAGGCAATTGGCGAGCGCAGTATTTTGTGGCAGGATATGGTGACGCTGCTACTTATACCTATCCTGATTGGTGTACAGTTGTTCGCATTGTAGCGACATCTATCTCACCACATACGATCTAAAAACTGACGTATCCTACATCGCGCTATCAAGTTATCCGAGCGATTGAACATATATACGAGAACCCGACAAAAACCGTCGGGGGGCAGTAACCCACCGGACTCAACACCCGTCTGGTCGGAGGATCCTCCCTTTTCAATGGTGGATGAAGAGCTTCACACCCTGTTCCTCACCCAGAAAGCATCACTATGGCCTTAGTCGTCTTTTACGACACCACGGTAAGAAAGCGGTCGGGACTATTCTTCTCTGCTGGTCACCGCAGGGCTTCAAATGGTATAATTAAAAGGTACTCACTTTAAATCTAATCCGTCTACCACGTTAAGAGATTTCATTTTGACCTTCTTCTTAACTTTTCTCTTCTTTTCTCTCTTCTCTTCTTTAAGGTTTGTTTCACTGGGATCTGAGTTTTTGTTTTTATTACTTCTGTAACAGAAATACAAACTATTAAAATAGCGGCCGGATAAAAATCTATAAATTGGTACATTAATACTGACAGTCGAATGCAACTAAGAACTGCGTATTGGAACTATTTATGTTCCTCGCATAATATTATTCATTGTAATGAAAAGTTGTGGCGATGTACTCGTGACTCACGCTTGGACGGTATTATGCAGTAGACGCAATCAGTAGCACATATATTAAGACAAAGTGAAACTAAAAAAATTAGGCTAGGAATTTTCTTACGGAAAGTAAGTCAGTAAAGTCTATAACACCTACAGAACCCCCCCCCCTCCCCTTAGGGTATATAGAAGCCGGATACAATTCGAAAATTTCTTCCTTCAAGTTGGCTTTAAAAGCGCTTTTGAATCGTAATTTTAATTTATCGGTCGTATTAATGTGAAGTTATCACCGATTCGAGATGTACATTCTGCTGAGAACTACCGGCAGTAAGCTCAACAGTTATTCTTGTCAATGTAAATATAATAGATAAACAGTAACGGGACAATGAACAATTGTATTTTGATTACTGCTCGGAGCAGATATTTAGTTCTGGTATGCGTGTATGTCCTTGTGAGTCTCCCCCCCCGTGTCTCGGAGAGCACATAAAGCCGTCGGTCCCGGTTGTTATCAGATACTTGATAGCGATAATTTCTCGTGGTAGTGAAAGTATCCGTAGATCTATGGTGGAGTAGCGTGGTGAATTAATAGCAAACCCTGCTCTTATATGGGAGACGTTTGCCCACTTGTGGGCCTTCTACAGGCTGTTTCCATTCAGTTAATTTATGAAATATGAAAAATAATTATAATTACCTGATTTCATGAAGAGGTACATCGTCATCGACTTCCGAGAACTCGAGTTCGTCCTTTATAGAAATGTCGTCGCCGATAACGTCATTATCACCAATAATATTTGTATCGCCGACGACATTTTCTTCTGGTATGTGAATCTCTATTAATTTTCTAATATTGTTCGGTTTCTGATGCTGTAATTTTAACATTTTTTGTGTGTTATAACTAGGGATTTTATGAAATTTATATCGATAAGTTTTGGAATAATACTATATATATATTTTATTATAATTCACACAAAAAAAAGACATACAGTTTAGGTATGAACAGTACTGAATCAGCCTGTAAACTTCCCACTGCTGGGAAAACGCCTCTCTTCCATATATGAGAACGGTTGGAGCTTAATCCACCACGCTGCTCCACTGCGGGTTTAGCAGATAATTTTCCTACAAGAACGGTTGCTATTACAGGTGTCTATGATAACAACTGTGATCGGTTGTTATCATAGACATCTGATAACAATCATTTTTAGTGGTAAATTATTTGCCAACCCGCAGTGGAGCAGCACGGTGGATTAGGCTCAAACTATTTTCCTATATGAAGAAGAGATCTTTGCCCAGCAGTGGGTTTCTACAGGCTGATTTAGTTTAGTTCAGGGTAAATGTATACAAGGACGATGGGGACTTACCTCCAAAACTTTGTGGTATCCATTTTTACTTTTACTCGTGTCGAAAACGAGTGTACTGGATTTACCTAAATGCGGACACGCATACTTTGTTAACTCTGGATCCTGACCGTCGATTGGAAACTGAAAACAATGAATTCAGAAACAATTAATTTTTTAAAAAGTATCATAAATTTTGTATTTTAGGTGCCGTCTGTATTTTTATGCTGGCTGTGTCCAACGGTTTTATCGGCGGTAGATAAATAATAAATAAATAAATATGTTTTAACACACACACACGGTCGTCTGTTCCTAAGGTAGGCAACTTAATGCCTGTGTTTTAGGTAACAGCCGACTGATATACATTTTTTTTTTTAAATAAATAGACATATAAATAATACATATAATAAATAAACATAGATTACACCCAGACTCGGGACGGGAATCGAACCCACAACCCTTGGAGCAGAAAACAGGTTCACTGCAAACTGCGCCAACGTTCAGTCAAAATGCGTATAAAACGATTTTGTTAAAATTTCACTACGATTGTGTATAGAGTACTAACGACACTTCCAGACGGTGTATTGAGATGAAATCTACACCAGATCTTAAGTTGGACAAGTGAAAACCGTATCCAGGGCCATCTTTAATCTATAGAAGGCCCTGGGCATATTAGGGTAATGAGACCCCTATGACTTTGACAGAACACTATTTTCTTAGAATAGACAAAGAAGGTAAATAAACATGCTTCTATAAATTTTTATTATTTTCAATTTGGAGAAGGAGCGTTCCCCACTAAAATAACCCGCCGTGCGCCCTCACCCGCCCTTACAAGGCGGACCACGGGTACCTTGTAAGGGCGGGTGAGGGCTCTCTTCCATTCAGTTCAATTGACGTTGCAGAGACATCAAAAAAGCTTCTGCGTTTTGTTCTTTGAGATAGGTCCTTATAGTCAGATTCCGGGTTTTTTTCATTGGCGAATAATTCGAATTCTGTCTGAAAATCTGGCAAGAACTAGTGGGCCCCTATTGATGACGGGGCCCTGGGCAAGTGCCCAGAGTGCCCAGTGGGAAAGATGGGTCTGACCGTATCCAATTTCGTGCAGCATATTTAGCATACAGACAGATGCAAAAATCCTAAAAATAATTATTCTGTCTTCTATTACGCTCAAGCACCACTACTCAGTACTCACAATTACTTTTTGCTAAATATATTTCATTTACAGGCAGTAAGTAGAGACGGCAACACTCTAGTGATGCTCCTAGTGTTACAGTCGTCTTACGGTACCTGTTCACCATCAGGCGGACCATACGCTTGTTCACCATCATAGTGGTATAAAAAAAATAGTTGTCTGTAAAGTCGGTTTAGGGACGATATTTTTTACGTGATAACGTCATAAGAAAACAAAGATGTAGAATTGATGTACTCAAACGCTGTCCGATAGAGTGTAAGAGAGATGCGTCATAAGTCGAACTGATCGTGCCTCTCTATCGCTTGTTCATCGCTCTCGCTCGCTCGCGAAACGTGACAAAATGGCGTCATTTTTGAAAAAAATACCCGATAGCTTTTATCAATTTACTAGACGTTATCACGTCAAAAAATGTGTGTGTACTTATGTACGAACGTAAGAAGTTATACTAAAATGTTGACTAGCTAACTTGTGCGCGCGCATCGTAAAAAATTACTCTCATCATTCTTTTCTAACGCGCCAAATGAAGTATAACTTCAAAAACCACGTGCTGTCTAATGTTTCCTTACCGGAACACATCTACTGTGGTACTCGTACAGAACCGTGTGAGCTTGGAGCACCTTCTGTTTGAAACGGACGCTCTTGAGAAGCATAGCACTGCACTCGTAGCAGAGCCACTGTGGTAAACCATCTGATTCCGACACCTACAAAATTAAATATAAAATTTTAGTACATAAAAATAATACGACTATACCCTGTACAAGTTGGCTTGATCTTTTTGACAGATGTAAATTTTCTGGATAGACATAACTTTGCAATGACGAACATATTATTTTCTTTTTTTTTTTTTTTTTTTTTTTTTTTTTTTTTTTTTTTTTTTTTTTTTTTTTTTTTTTTTCCTGTGGGCAACCCTGTAGTGTACACGTCAAAATAACTTCTCCCAATTATTTTATTTAATTTTTATTAAATTTTGTATATTTAAAATAACTAGCTTAGTTTAAATAATTAGTAATTTAATCTAAGTGCAAAATTTGTGATAAATATATATAACAGGAATATCCAAAAGATAAGTTGTGTTCGTCAGCTGTCATCGTACAGGTAACGAACTCGAGATTTAATTTGAATCTTTGTCATTGTAATTTCTTTCCTTGTTTTTGTCATAAATTGTTGAGAAGATAGATATATAAGTTATAATACATTGTCCACACCACCTGTACATACGTTAGAAATAAATTTATTTAACTAAATTCTCTAACATAAAAAAATAAAAATGATGACTCGTGGATCCAAGGCGCGCCAGGCGGAGGAACAACTCCAGCTGACGCTCCAGGAGCTAAAGACATACAGGGTACAGTGTGAGCAATTGTTAAAGGAAAGGGACGACAATGAGAAGGAGTTAGAGAAGATTTTCAAAAAAAATAAAGAATTAAAAAATGAAATGTCACAAATGTATACTGATTATACTAATGTAATGTCTGAAAATGAAAATCTTCTTAAAATAGTCAATGGGTTTGACCAGTGCAGAGATGAGTATGAAGATACCCTCAAATTCAACTGTGAACTGAAACATCAGCTGCATGAGGCTAATAAACAAATAAATCATCTTAAAAATATTAACCATAGTCTAACAGCCTCTCAAACCCAATGTCTATACAATGAATTGGTTGAGAATGCACCAAACTTAGTGTCCTCTGTCCCAGACATGAAAAATAATATTAGTGTAATAGATTTGACCACTGATGACTCGAACACTACCATCCCTATGCCAAGTAAAAATAAATTAAAAAAATACATTAAAATTAATAAACTCATCAAAAAATGTCACAAATTCTTAAAAACAAAAAATATATATAAAAAGTATAATAATATTTGTAGAGAGAGAACAGCAATAAAAACAAAAATGATATCGTACTGTCAAGAAATTAATCTATTAAAAAATGACTATGAGGCCGATGTTAGCTCACTGCAGTCTGAGATTGGAAATTTAAAGTATAGCCTAGAAATATTAACATCTAAATACAGTACTGCTCAGAAAGAAATTGCTGAACACATATCTGCCATGGATGACCTGGTGAAACTTGGCAACAATAACCTAGAGCGTTTTGACTCTTTAATTAAATATCAGAATTGTGAATGCCACCTTTCAGCTTCGGGTTCAACAGGGCAAATAGATACTGGCTTAACTAGTGAATCCCTTACTCGGCCTGCGGGGACTCACACCGACCTCAAACATTATAATGTACCTGTACAGTCTATATCTATTCCTGACGATAAAAAATATTTAAAAATTTACAGTGATGAGTTAGGAAAAGGTATGGGTGTATTATTAAATGATTTTTGTATGGGCCAGAGAGTAATCAACCATTGCATGCCCGGAGCCACTTATGATCAAATAGTAAATAGAATTCTGAGTGAGGCTCACTGTCCCAACACAACCATTATTTTATTAATTGGGAGAAGGGGTAATATAAATAAACATTTAATGGAAAATATTTTAAATAAATTAGAACAATTAAATATAAACAAAATTTTATTGTTTACACTACCTTATTTAGCTAAATTGCCACAGGAAAATAGGTTAAGATATGATATTAATAATTTAATGCACACATTAACAACTTGCAAATACTTAAATGTAAATATTAAAAAAAGGAAAAAAATTGATGTTATTGACATTAATAATTTATGTAAGAATAATTATTATATGTTGACATATAGTAGGTTGAGCCTACCATATTTTTTTAAACGACAGATAGCATCTGTGCTATCTTATTATATACAAACTGACATAGCCAATAATCTGGTTACTTTGACATCTGCTCCTATTGAGCAAAATTATAATATGAAATTTTGTGACATGGAATCCGTTCCAAATAATAATAATTTAAAATAAAAATTAAGACAACAGAGGATACCT
Organism: Euphydryas editha; assembly: GCA_036937285.1. Classification (NCBI taxonomy): domain Eukaryota; kingdom Metazoa; phylum Arthropoda; class Insecta; order Lepidoptera; family Nymphalidae; genus Euphydryas; species Euphydryas editha. Next base: position 1,220,008 of record JAUPFZ010000029.1, read on the forward strand.
CTAGCAAATTAATAAGGCATGACATTAAATTAGATAAATGTCATAATAAGTTGATAAGGAATGCCCACAGTTGTAAAAATTTAAATACTGTAAACCTGGTGCACCAAAATATACAGGGCATGTTAGGTAAAGATCTTGAACTGGAGTTATTTATGAATGGTGAAAATATCAATATTTTATGTTTAACAGAACACTGGATTTCTAATTCCCAGTCCATATTTAACTTCAGCGGTCACCAGGTAGCTAGTATGTTCAACAGAGAAAAAGCTATACGTGGTGGCTCTTTAATAATTATAAGTAAACTTTTTAAATATAAAGAACGTAAAGACATTGTGAGCCTCTCTGTTGAGCAAACTATTGAACTAGCCTGCGTAGAGCTTGAGCACTTCATTGTTGTATGCGTATACAGACCTCCTAGTGGGTTATATGAGAACTTTGAGAAAGTATTAGAAGAAATTTTGTTAAAATTAAATAATTCTAATAAGGTTATTGTTGTATGTGGGGATTTTAATATTGATTTATTACATAATTCTAATATAAGTCTCAGATTTAAATCTATGCTTTTATCATATAACCTACATAACTTATTTACTGAACCCACTAGAATAACTGCTACCAGTGCTACATGTATTGACAACATATTTACAAACTGTAAACCGTATTTTAAAGCTATTATTAATAAGTTAAGCTCAGACCATTGTGGCCAGTTAGCTTCCTTTTCTTATTCTTTAAATACCAACAAAAATATTTTAAAAAAGACTTTTGTACCTATAAGTACTACACGTATGGAGAGGTTTAGAGGTAGTATTGTGGCAAAACTTCCTTATTTATCATACACCAATGATCCCAACTACTTATATAACTGTTTATTTAAATTAGTAAAAACTGAATTTTCTACAATATTTACTTCTAAAACAGTCAATTCAGGGGGTCTCTTGACATTTGGTGAATGGGCAACTCCTGGCATACACAAGAGCAGGCAAAGGCTTTATGAATTGTACAGTACAAAAGCCTATAATCATAATGTATCGTTTGCTTCTTTTGTAAGTGCTTACTCAAAAATGTTTAGAAGAGTATGTTCCATGGCAAAATCCTTGTATATTAAAGACAAAATTAGAAATGCGCATAATAAAATCAAAATGACATGGAACATAATTGCTTGTGAAAGTGGAAGAGTCGCAGATCGCAGCTTCGATTTTAAGTTAAATATCAATGATAATTTTGTTACCTCAGACCGAGAAGTTGCATCTGAGTTTGAAAAATTTTTCACTGACATTCCACTTTCAACAACGCAATCACTTAATTCGTCTCCAGTCATTGCCGAATTTTTGCTAAAGGAAAACGTTAAAGAATGTAATGTAATATTTACATTTAAACCTGTAAACCCCAAAGATATAATAGTATCCTTCAGAAGCCTGGACGTCAAGAAATCAGCTGATCTATGGGGTTTATCTGTAAAAGTTGTTAGTTCCATAATTGATGTTGTTGCACCTCATCTAGCTACTATATTTAATGGCTGTATAGAAAAAGGTGTGTTTCCTGATCTAATGAAACACAGTAAAGTGATTCCTATTTTTAAATCGGGCAGTACGCTAGACCCTAATAATTTTAGACCAGTTTCAGTACTCCCAACATTTAGTAAAATTTTTGAAAAAATCATACTCGGGCAAATGTTATCGCATTTTAATGCACACAATCTACTACATAAGAAACAGTTTGGTTTTACAAAAGGTCGCTCCACAGCAGATGCTAGTGTTGAGCTAATTAAAAATGTTTTTGAGGCATGGGAGAGGTCGCAGGATGCTCTTGGGATATTCTGTGACTTATCTAAGGCCTTTGATTGTGTGCATCACGAGACGTTGATCAGGAAACTGCATCATTATGGAATTAGAAATAAGGCACTCAACCTCCTGAATTCCTATTTGAGTAATAGAATACAGAGGGTTGATGTAAATGGTAAGAGATCTCCTGGGGCTCCTCTAGATATGGGGGTTCCACAAGGCTCTATTCTTGGCCCATTTCTCTTCCTTATTTACATAAATGATCTGCCATTTTTTGTACAGGACAAACATGAGATAGTATTGTTCGCTGATGATACTTCACTTATTTTTAAGGTGAAACGTAATTTACCTATGTATGACGATGTAAACGATGCTCTCTCAAAGGTTGTCTATTGGTTTGACTCGAATAATTTACTATTGAATAACAAAAAAACAAAATTAATAAAATTCACGACACCTAATGTTAAACTTGTTGATAATGGTGTAGAATTAGGAGGGGAAATGTTAAAACCGGTAAAGTCCACTAAATTCCTAGGTATAATTATAGATTCGAAATTGCAGTGGGATCTCCATATTGAAGGGTTAGCGAGTAGGCTCAGCTCTGCAGCGTTCGCGGTAAAAAAAATTAGACTTCTCACTGACGTAGATACAGCTCGCGTAGTATATTTTAGTTATTTTCATAGTATTATGTCCTATGGAATCTTACTATGGGGAAATGCAGCTACCGTTAATACAATTTTTGTCCTGCAGAAAAGAGCTATTCGTGCAATTTATAGTTTAGGCCCTAGAGTATCATTAAGAGATAAATTTAAAGAAATAAAAATATTGACTGTTGCTTCTCAATATGTGTACGAAAATGTTATGTATGTTCACAAAAATATACACGAATTTCCCAGGAATTGCGACATGCATAGCATTAATACTAGGAACAAACATAAACTTGTAATGCCTGTAACTCGCTTACGCCGAGTCAGTAATTCTTTTTATGGGCAATGTATACGCTTATACAACAGGCTCCCAGAAAACGTTCAAAAAGCTTCTATTGCTAAATTTAAAAAAATTGTAAAAGAACGTTTGTGTACTAAAGGATACTATTCGATAAACGATTTTCTAGAAGATAGTACGCCTTGGGAATGATGTGATCGCCTCCAGGCTATTTCAACTTATAGAGAATTATTGTAAATTTCAATATACTCTGAAAAAAAAAAAAAACATTACGTTAAAAAAAAATATTAGTCCCGCTGAGTTTCTTTCGCCAGTTCTTCTCAGGTCAGAGGCTTCTTCTTTCCGAACTGGTGGTAGACTCATGACGTTCAGTAAATAATTGTAATAATTTAATGCTGAATAAAATATTTTGACTTTGACTTTGACTTTGACTTAATTTAATGATTTTAAAAATTGTAAAAATAATTAAAAGTCCTAATCGGTCGGACGGATTTTTGTTTCGAGCGTTGTAACATTGTAAAAGTGTCTATTATTTTCAGTGTTTCTATTGAAATTTTACTTTGAAGCAATGAAAAGTCTTAAAATTTTCGGACGACGCTTGAATCTTTAGGGACTTTTGTGTTATATGTATTTTTTTTTAAATTATTTTTACAAAAAAATAATATGTTCGTCATTGCAAAGTTATGTCGATCAGAAAAATTTACATCTGTCAAAAAGATCAAGCTAACTTGTACACAGCGGCTTGTCAGTTCTTACCCCTTCTACTTTCTTATAAAATACCTAATAATACCGTTCACCACAACAACAAACATAAAAATTTAAATTTAAATCAAATGGTAATCGTGGTATCACTGATTGAAATAACAACATAACAACATTAAAGAATTTTTTATAACTTTGAAATTCAAATACTTTTGCTTAAATAACACGTGAAATTTATTTAAGTTATAATTATATTCAAGACCATTCAAGGCTAATTATATAAGAACTTCCAAATTTGTATAAATTATTTTACCAATATAGTATTCGTACCTATTCACCCCGTTTTACGGAAATTATTTCTTCCTCGACAGATTAGGTTGGTAATATTGGATTATTACTTGTCATATATGAATCGTATCTCTTTAGTGCAATTTCCAGTAAGTGCCAAGCCGCTGCTTGTACATATAATAACATACTTTTTACTTTCTTACACATACCAAGGTTGACTGGTAGAAAATGCAGTAACGTTAAGCCAGCCTTTTGTAAACACTTGTGTAAGTGTATTGTACGATAAGAATTTAAAATAAATAAATAATACTATTTAGAATAATTATTTCATATAATTATATCATACTTGTGTTGTGAAGGTACTGATTGAGATTAAGACAAACGCCTACTGCGCCATCTATTATGATAACGTCGTACTTCAAGCTGTTGTAATTTTTTTTTAAATATTTTTTTTTACATTTCGACTTTTTTTCGACTTATTTCGTTTACTGGGCTTTAAATATGAATATTAATTATTATGAATTAAATACTATAAAATATTATGTAAGTTTTCACCATTACCCTACCTACTCTTATCTCTCTCACGCCGTCATTCAAAATACAAAATTAAAATTACAATAACATTTTAATGAATTGAATCGATTTTAATTAAATAAATACCTGATACATGATTATGTAACTTACAATTACTACTTTAGCTGTGATATATGTTCGAACAAACAGACATTTCTAAAAATTATAAAAATATATAAAATTAGTGTTTTAGGCCGACGATGACTGAATTAAGTAGTTATAAATTACCAATAAGTTGTGTATAAAAGTGCTGAAATTAGTGGAGTTAATTTGCTTAGATGTAATTTATTAGTGTTTTTTTTATTGTGAATAAGCAGTCTACCCACTCTTTGAGAAATACGTGTTTTATTTGCGTTAGTGTTTTATTGCGTCTTTAGGGGCAGACCATAAATTACGTGAGGCTTTAGGGGGGGGGATGGGGTCGAGCGAAATCTCACAGAATCTGACGTAATTTTGTTCCCGCATAAAAAAATGCGAAGTATTTTTCATGTACTGGTGATAACCTTTTTTTAGGAATATGTATAGCCTAGAGGTGGATACATCGGTACGGGGGCCGCGTTGACCTTTGTTGACCGCGTTGTTTTTTTTTCGTGTGCACCTCACACTTTTTACTAATACGCAATTTCAAAAATCTCACGCGAGATAAGGGTAGGAGGCGGGGGGTCGAGCAAAATCTCACGAAATCTCTATTTGCAGACGATAAGAAAATCTATAAGACTTTAAATAAAATTTCGGATTGTGTGGAATTGCAATATGACTTAAATAATATTTCCAATTTCTATAAAGAAAATAAAATATTCGTCAACATAAAAAAAAACAGTAAATATAACATTTTCAAGGAAAGTAAAAAATATTGTCTACTACATTGATAATAATCCCATTCAAAAGGTGAACTCAGTGAGAGATCTTGGAATTCAGTTGGATCATAAGTTACTGATGACAGAACATATAGAATTTATAACTGACAAAGCATATAAACGTTACTAGGCAGAAACTCCAAACTGTCAATAGACAATAAACTGCTTGTCTACAAGTCCAGCATAAAACCAATTTGGACCTATGGCATACAACTGCCCATGCCCTGAACATGCCCACGGTTAAGGAGGAAATAGTGGCACATGCCAGAAGACTGGAAAATGGAAAATAGACTGGAAAATCACCCTAACCAGCTGGCCCAGCAGCTTACTTTGCCAGACTGCACCACTCGTCTAAGACGACGCCGAACATTGGAACTAGGCAGCATATGAGCCAATATATCTATATAGGTGATATTCCTAATGAGGAATACACCTCACCGTCAATGTTCACACAACCTATCTGCTCATAGCCTATGGCATACAACTGCCCATGCCCTGAACATGCCCACGGTTAAGGAGGAAATAGTGGCACATGCCAGAAGACTGGAAAATGGAAAATAGACTGGAAAATCACCCTAACCAGCTGGCCCAGCAGCTTACTTTGCCAGACTGCACCACTCGTCTAAGACGACGCCGAACATTGGAACTAGGCAGCATATGAGCCAATATATCTATATAGGTGATATTCCTAATGAGGAATACACCTCACCGTCAATGTTCACACAACCTATCTGCTCATAGTCAATAAAGACTGATTGCACGATACGCATATATTGAAAAAAAAAGAAAAAAAAAGCATATAAACAACTAGGCTATATTAAGCGTGTATGCTAGAGTTGCCAACCGTCCTGTTTTCCCAGGACATGTCTTGGTTTTTGTAGTGTCCTGGGATGTCCTGAATAGTTCTTACGCAGCCTCCTGGGTTTTTAAATTTTAAAATTCGCGCGCCTCAAGAAATTTTTACGTTAAATTTTATTAATTTTTATTAATAAGTTTGTAATATTAGAATTTATTAGATGCTAACTAACCTAAGTTTAAAAAAAATGTTACAAACTAAAGTGTTTGTTTTATTTTTTATATTATTTCGAATAATTTTATTCAAATACTTTTATGAAAAATATGATTATTTTAATTACTTGAATTTCATTTCACCTATTTTTAATACATATTAATTTAACTATTGCAACTCTATTACTGCGTCCTGTTTTTAAACTGAATTGTCCTGGTTTTTCCAACTTCAAGTGCTAGTTTTTTAAATTTGGTGTTGGCAACCCTAGTGTATGCAAAACATTTACTGATGTTGAATCCATAAAAATGTTATATTTTTCATACGTTCGAAGTGTTTTAAAGTACTGCTGTAGCATATGGTCACCAAATTATTCAAATTAGTATAAGAATAAACTAGAAGCGATACAAAAACATTTTTTAAGGCCAGTATATCCCAAATCACCTGTTTTTGATAGAGTTTTAAACATAGTAATATTCATTTTTTTGATCCGTTAAAAATATATGTTGTAGTTTAACAAACGTTCTTGATTATTTAACGGTTCAAAACACGATAATTGTAACTTGACTCGATAAAAAAAAAACACAAAGAAAGGATGTTTTTGATTATTTTTCTTGTTTTATTTGAAGAATATCAGATTTTAAGTTACAATATTCACATGTAAAAATAGGTAATAACTTTTAGTAGAACATTTAACGGTTACTTTTTTAAATAAATGTTTCTATTTTTTTTAAATATTAAATATTTAAATTACATAAGAAAACGGCCCGCGCGCGGCGCGCCTCGCTTTAGTTGCCTGCGAGGCGTCATCGAAGTAGGACCTGTATCTCTGCTGCCTGGCGGCGTCCCCCCCCCCCTCTAAAGATTGGATTTTTTTTTAATAAGTAACAAAAATATCCACGGGCTTATATTTGCCCGTGCCTTTTTTAAATTAAATGTATAAGATTGTTAATATAGTTTCATGCGTACTATTTTAGACTTACATTAGCTAGATTTATTGTCAGGATCTCTATGACGCGAGTCCGTATACTGACCATTATTTATTTATTATTATTATTATTTTTTTAAATACATATAATCATATTTACATACATATAATCATTTTTTAATACATATAAACATAATCTTTATTTACAAATATAATTTACATATACAAATATACACACATACATATATAGGTATACAATATACATACATACACACACACACATACATATATATATATGTATATAATTTTATTTTGTCTTTTTTTTTTTCTTACATCTATTTACATCATATTTCTTATTTTCTATGTACATGCGTTTATTCCTTGATCTAATATAATCTAATATTTCATTGCTTGTTACTACATACATACCAGCCACCACATTTTTACGGCATGTCTACATTTACATTTGGGCTCTTTATTTTTGTATTATTTATTGGAAACTCTGCCGCAGCCATCCCTCGAGGGAAGGTGTTCGAGCACATCCTCAATGACGGCGGTGTCTCTTTTATGTATAGCCATCTTGAGGGTGTGCTCGAGTATTTCCTTTGTTGTGGCCTCCACCGCCTTTTCGACAAAACGACCGATTGCATCACCACCGTCGTCGGTGTAGTAGACACAGGTCTTTGTGTGCCTGGTCACCGCGACCACAGCATGCGGAACACTGTCATGAATCCGCAGCCTCCTAGTCTTTGTCTGGACGATGATGACTGCCTCGCGTGTCTGTCTGTCCCTGTGCCTCGTGGATAGTTATGACGCTCGATCCCTGTCCGATGCCGTATCCCTGGTCTATCAACGTCTTCTTTTCCTCTTGTGTGAAAACCAGGTGTAGGGTCCGGTCTTGTCTCCTAGGAATTCGAGCGCCAGTGAACCTCTCTATCCTCAAAGAATGGACAGTGTGGTTTGAGGAATAGATTGGATAATTTTATTTAGTACTAGCTGTGCCCCGCGCTTTCACACGCGTTAATTTGAGGAAAAAACGTACTTAAATATTTTCGCCTCGTTGGTCCCAAGTGGTCCAGTGGTCCCAAGCGTTATTGCCGAGCAAGGGGTCTCAGGTTTGATTCTTGGGTCGTTCAACGTATTACTGAGTTATTTTTTTTCGAAAATTTACAGTAAAAAAGTGATGTTATATTTACTTTAAAAGTGGAACTACAATTAAAAAATGTCTCGAGAAAAGAAATAATAAAGGACGCAACGGAAGCTCTAAAAAAAGATTATTTTTTCCCGTTTTTGTAACATTTCTTATTATTACTCAGCCCCTATTGGTCGTAGCGTGATGTTATATAGCCAAAATCTTTCCTCGGTAAATGGGCTATCCAACGCAAAAATAATTTTTAAATTTGAACCAGTATCTAGTTCCTGAGATTAGCGCGTTCAAACAAACAAACTCTTCAGCTTTATCTATTAGTATAGATTATTATTGATTATTTTATTAGATTAGTTTAGTTAGTACTCTAACAACGTTGGAAGTGTTTTTACTGTATAGCAGTGTAGTGTAGATATAAAATGGGGAATAAAACTAGAAATAAAAAAAATCTAGACGTGAACTACGTAAGCTTAGAAAAGCGATCAGGTAAGTACTCGTAAGTTTAATGAACACTGAATGTATTTTTAGCTAGAATATAATGATTGTCATCGATATCTTAGACCGATATATTAGCATATCCAAAATTTGAATAAGTTATATTAGTATTTTCACATAACAGCGGCTAGCTAGCAGCTAGCGGCAATTGAAGATTCTTCGACGGTCAGCGAATGGCGATGGGTCCCAACCAGGCTAAACGTAGCCGACGACGCGACGCGAGACGTACCAGCGGGATTCAGCAGTGGTCACAGATGGTACACAGGTCCTGAATTTCCTTATCATCCGGAGTCCACCTGGCCCACGGAAACGTCCGCCTCGTCGTCGTCAACCGAACCTACAGGCGAAGAAAGGACTCATCACGTCACCGATCGTAAACAGCCGCGACTCAAAGAAGGGTTACCAGACTGCACACGGTACTCCAGCTGGAACAGACTCCGCTACACGACTGCTCGAGTGCTACAGTTTATAGAACTCTGTCGAGCCGATACACAACGACTCAACTATAAAAGGACTAAGAAAAGCGCGTTAAAAGACCCAGACTGGAAAACGACGAACAAGGAGCTGAAAACACGCCCGAAAATAAGAGTAGAGCTCGAAGAAACTTTGGAGGCTCGTCCGGTCTCCGCGGAACTTATCAGGAAAGTTGAAGACCTACTCATGAGAACAGTCCAAGAAGAATCTTTTCCAAATGAAGTAGAAAGCATTAAAGACGGGAAGTCGGTCACCCGAGACAGTCGCCTCAAGCAGCTGAGCATCGAGTGTGCAGAGGGAGCCCTCCGAGTCCGAAGTCGCATTAACGCCGCGAAGCAAGTATCAACGCGATCTAAAAACTCGATGACACTAGATGGAAATCATCTCACAGTGAAGTTGTGGATCATAGCGATGCATAGAACGAAGCATCACCCGGGAGTCGAGGCGACTGTGAACGAATGTCGACAGCACTACTGGATACTACGCCTGCGGCCCGTCACAAGAACGCTCTTTCCACAGTGTCTACACTGCTGGATTAGGGCAGCGATCCCGCCATACCCGAGAACAGGAGACCTACCTGTGTGTCGCCTAGCTCACCATCAGCAACCCTTCACATACACAAGGATGGACTACTTCGGTCCATTAACAGTCACCGTGGGACGCAGCCAACAGAAACGTTACGTGGCAGTATTCACGTGCCTTGCTGTAAGAGCGATCCACCTAGAGATAGCGACGTCACTGAGCACAGACTCAGTGATAATGGATTTAAGAAGAATGAAAGCGCGCCGAGGACAACCTGCTCAAATCTGGTCCGACAATGGGACCAACCTGCGAGGTGCCGACAAAGAATTGAGACAGTCAATGGACAGAGCGACGTCCTCACTTTCGTCGCTGGGTCAACAGGCGGCATGGGGTGCTTACGTTTCGGCTGTTGCCGGTGCTTACCGGGCACGGTTGCTTCGGTAAGTACCTGCACCAAATCGCTAGGCGAGAAGCCACCCCTGCTTGCCACGAGTGTGGCGCGCCAATCAACTCGGCGCGTCACACCCTGGAGGAATGCGCCGCTTGGGAGCCCCAGCGCAGGGCCCTGGTGGCAGTAATAGGTGGAGACCTCTCGCTGTCAAGTGTGGTCCGCTGCATGCTTGACAGCCAGAGGTGCTGGTCGGCTGTGACCTCATACTGTGAGGAGGTCTTGGCACTGAAGGAGGCCGCGGAGCGAGAGCGGGAAGCAGCCGCACACGCTGACTCGCTCCGCTCCGAGAAGACGACCAGGGAGGAAGAGACGCCAATATGCACTCCTCCACCCTCCGCAATAGAGTGGGAAAGGGCACCACATCCTCCCACTCGCCACCAGGGCAATAGAGCGCTCACAGTGCCCGCGAGTGCCATTTATGAGCGAAGGCGGCCCGCAGAGGCGGGCCAACCGTCGGGGCGTCACGATTGTATGCGAAAGCGTGGCGCCCTACTACGACGATTAAGGCACCGGCACCGCTGGGTTTTAGTGGGTATTCTGGCTCCGCAGTCAGCGAGTCCCACATACCCGTCGCCTTTACAGTAGGCGGGATGCATAAATGCATTTCCCAGCGTAAAAAAAAAGCAATGGACAGAGCCACCGAAGCAGAAGCAGCAAAAAAGATTTCGTGGCGCTTTATTCCCCCTGCGGCCCCATTCATAACTCGCTACTATACATACTAAATGTAAACACTGAGTATGAAATATGAACCGCGACTTTGGCCGATTTGGCATTCGACTCTCGGCAGCGCTTAGAACAAGAACAAGAAAATTTAAGAAACAAAGGAGTGTTTTTCTTCCCAACATCCCAGCAAACAAATGTGTAAATCCTGCACAAAAGTTATTAAGTTATTTTTGAGAAAAAAATTATTTATTGATAATTAATAGAAATTAAAATAATAATAGTAAAAATTATTTATTTTTTAGCTATAAACCCATAACAAATTAAATAATAGTTTTTATCTACTTCTCTTAGGTATTAAATGTTGTATTAAGTGTATTAATTATCAAAAAAAAAAAATTACTGATAATTAATAGAAATTAAAATATTAATAGTAAAAATTATTTTTTTTTTAGCTATAAACTCATAAAAAAATAAATAATAGTTTTTATCTACTTCTCTTAGGTATTAAATGTTTATGTTGCATTTTATACTGTGCCTTCAGGATCGAAAACAAAACCATAAAAAGTTTATTATATAATGTAATTATAAAATAACCTAAAGTAAAAAAAAAAACCTAGTAAGTTGCACTACTGTTAAATTATATATTTAATTATTTCAGTGCGCCGTCGCCGCGCGGGGTCATCGAGAGTTCATTTGATCGGAGACTTCGCGTAACTAGTCGCGCGGGGAGGGAGGTAGCGCTGAATACCTACAACGCTCGAATATACTGGCCTTAAGACTTCTGTGCTTTGTGGACTTTAGAGAATATAAAAATTATACAGAAACATGTAAACATGATAAAATGGAAACCTTAGAAATCAGACGTCGACAATGTGATATGTATATGTTATATGATATACTGGCTGGACATATTGGTTGTAACGACTTGGTCGGTGCTTTATATTTCAGAGTGCCCAATCGTCGTACCCGTCACACAGAACTATTTTATACACCTAAAGTACATACAAATTATGCATTGTAGTCGCCAAATTATGCCACATATAATGAGTTTTATTCTGAAATAGATTTGTTCAACATGCCAAAAAAAAACTTAAAAAAAAAACTCAAAAGTAAAGATGCAGTTAATTAAACATACACACTGACACACACACAAACACACACATACATACACACACACACACACACATAACTATACACTCAATTAGATTCTCATCTTAATTTTTTGCAAATTCCTATAAGATATGTCTTCTAGTTTGTAAAATAATATATTTAAGAACAAACAGTGTAATCCTATTTTGGTTTCTAGTAATTTTTATATTTTAGGTAAAAAGTTTGTATCAAAACTGTTGGATTACCTATTAAATAAATAAATAAAAATAAATAAATAAATAAAGTTAAGACAGAGAAATGATAATTTTAAATTCCTTCAAGTCATTTTGTCGGTTCAAATTACTCCATGAACATGCAAATGTTTCAGTAGGTAGATAGATGCATATAACAATAAGTTAATAATTTAATTACCTATAATAAAAAAAATATTACTTACAATAATATCTACTAAATCGATGAAATAACCACGGTATGCATCTATTTTCGTCATTCTTTTGTCCGTCGATAAGCAACAGCGACATATATTTTTCGTGACATCAATTTCAAATTTAAAATCACTATCATTTGGATCCATTTTTCACTATATTTCAAGAATAACATTTATTTAATATTTTAAAATTAGAACTTCCCGATGTAAACAGAATGGCGTCAGTATTTTTTTGACATAATGTTTTGACAGCTGTCTGTAACTATAGATAATATTTTTCATTTTTAAAATATATTTTATGTAGGTAACCCAAATTTTATAATTGGGTACGTTCGCGCGCCCTCTTCTAATTGATATTTCATCACTTTTATAGGATTTTTTAATCTATGCATTCAAGAAGATTCAAGAAGTATCATTTCCGCGCATGTGGTCTGTGGAATGCATAGATAAAAAAAGTATGAAGTACGCATGCGCTCCTATAAAAGTGATGAATTATCAATTAGAAGAGGGCCCGCGAACGTACCCCTTACCAAATAATTTATAACTGGAACGCTCACTTAATAAAATTGTATATCCAAATATGCACCTTGAAATAACTAACATAAGGTTGATCATTTGTATCCAATATGTAAAGTGAAAAAAATCGTTCCGAGCATTACGTTGACTACTGGTATTTTGTTTCTTTCTTACGAGTTGCCTTGAATCTATGATAGAAAGAGATGCAATCCCTCTCTTAGTAACGTTTTTTGAGTGCACGTGCGCATTCCAATTTGTATATAAATTGTTGTATATAAATTCCTTGATCCTTACATACACTAACACACTAAAAAATAAATATTTATAACTTTAAAAATAAATCATAAATGTGATATCCGATTACGATAAAATTGTTGTTTTAAAGATACATATTTTTGATAAATAAAAATTTTATAATACTTATATAGAGCTTTTACGATATTTCAGTAACACTATAAGTTATATGCAAAGTGAAATATTTATCATGTTACATCAGTAATTGTCACCGTATACACCTGGGGGAGCCGTGTACTGCGATCCGGCCGTGAAAATTGGAACCCCTCTCTAAGACTCAGAATGGACGTTCCTGTCCTAAGCGTGTCTCCTAGTGAGATCGCATATCAGCTTAGAACGTCGTCGGAATGGAGGGAGGTGCGGTACGGAGCGCGGAGTCGATTGAGTGACGGTCTTACTGCTTACATGATTAAGTGTATCCGGATCGACAAAAAACCGGGGATCTTGCCTCAGCCGGCGGAGATGGCGTGTGTGTAGATTATGAGATCAATATTTTTATTTAACACATTCGCTGCCAGCCACTCGGATCCGAGTAGGGCTAGGTACATTAGCTAGGTGCCGTCCACTCAGATCAGAGTATCTCACACGTTCATTTTCCTTTTCTCTTTTCTCTTTTCAAAATCTCAAATCAAAATTCTCGTTTTTATGGCACTCAATGTGCACATTGAAATGAGAATATTTTTATCCACGGACGCCTAGTTTTAACTGGCCTAAGGAAAATATAGTGTGAGATACTCGGATCCGAGTGGACGGCACCTAGCCAATGCACCTAGCCCTACTCGGATCTGAGTGGCTGGCAGCGAATGTGTTAAGTTGATCCGTCGTAACTTTGTAGATTTCCCTTATCTCCTAAACGACATTTTACTTAGATGTCCCGCAGTAAATGTCGCGCAATCAACCTCATTTTTATATACTTAAAAGTAGTACCAAATATTCCCACGACTCTATTATTCTCAGATATTGTAAAATGCACAATAAAAACTTTCTCTATATTTATATCGCTATTTGTAGAAAACGAACTGTAAAAAAAGAAATAAGAAATGCAATAATTTTGTAAATTATAATTAATTAATTATGTCATTCGTGAATTGTATTCAAAATTAATATCATTATTTAATCTTTGTTTACAATCTATTAATTTTGTCGTTCGTATGATTGATTTTAAATAGTTTTATAATAATAGAATTATTTTGAATTTGTTATAATTATTTGTAATTAATTAAATATGTCACATGCGTGATAATTTATTAATTTTATACAATTTGTCATATTTTAATTTCTGGTTGTATATTCTTGATAACTTTTTTAGAAACGTATGTTCTGCTCTGTTAAGAATTATTTATTATTCGAAACTTTATTGGCTTACATAACAATATTTTTTTGTTTCTGCTCTATTACTACATAAAAAATATTTAAAAGTATCTCCTTCATTAACAGGTGTAAATGTTACTCCTAAAAGTAAATAAAACCATACCATTCACCTTAACAAGGATTTTATTTTTTTATTATAACTAGACAGAAGTAAAAGAAAATCATTTTAAAATATGTATAATTTTGTATAAATGTTAATTAAGTCAGGATTAAACATTAAACAGTTCATGAATTTACTATATCAGTGTCAGTTCATTTGCTATGTTCACATGTCAACACATATATCGGCGGAGCTGATAGAAGGAAGACTGGAGCTTCTGAAAATTAAAAAAATAAATAATAATAACTTGTTTGCCGTGCGGTGATAGCCAGAGAAGAAAAGTCCCGACCACGGTCTTATAAGGTCTTATAAACTCTTATAGCGAAGCCTTTTTTTTTTTTTTTTTTTTTTTGTGACGCAGGGGAATCCATTTACGGATGATATCCAGGATGCCCGGGTCGGCAGTCCTAGACCTATGTCGGACTCGGCACTTTGGGAGTGCAATACCGTACTAAACCCCTGCGGGAGCCTTCAGCCGCTTTAATTGGAGGGTCCCGGATCTGCAGGCAACAGGATCCCTCCAGCGACAGGCTGGCCTCGGCGAAAAGGCCAGACTTCTCCTCCATGGGGACTGTCCGGCTAACCTTTGAACAGTCCCAACGACGTCGTGTCTAGCAGGACCGGGTTCCCATCCCGGCCCGACACGGGCACAGGGGCGTCACTGGAGGCGCATTAAGTAGCGCCTCCTACGCACCCCCATTCGTCGCCCGCGGATGGAGGCCACGTCAGCAGCCTCCTCTCTCACCCGCTCGTCGGCCTCCTTCTGGGACATTACTGTCTCACAGAAGGAGACCATCGCCTTCCAGGACTCGTCGTCGCCGAGCATCGCGGTGATGATACTCGGGAGCGACAAGTCCCCTCCGAGGACCGACGTCAGACCTTGACGCAGCGCCGCCCATCTCGGGCACACCTCGAGAGTGTGCTGGGCAGAGTCCACCGCCGCGCCACAATCGTGACATGCAGTCGTCGGCTCCCTCTGGGCCGTCCGGCACAGGTAGTCACCAAAGCAACCGTGCCCGGTGAGAACCTGCGTCAGACGGAAGGTGAGGGGCTTGCGTTTTCGACGCATCCACCGCTCAAGGACCGGGCGAATGGCAGTCGTCACGCGTGTGCCGTACGGCTGCCCCGCCAGGTCCTCCCCCCACCTCCGCATTAGCGCTTCCTGCCCTATCCGACGCACCCGTAGGATCCCATCCAACGTGGGGTTCTCGCCAAGAGCCCTCCTACCCGAGACGTATGAGTAGGTCTCGGCAAGAACCTCCGCCACGAGCTCCCACGGGGGGTCGCCGGCTAGAGCAGTAGCTGCAGCCCACGATACCGTACGGTACCCCCGGATCACCCTCACCGCGATGGTCCTCTGCGCAGAGTGCAGCGCAGCCCTATTCTCTTATAGCGAAGCCTAATTTCACTACTCAGGGATTAGTACGATCGTGATATAACTTTTATCTTTCACGTCAACGTCGCTATACGTCGTTGCTATCGATGGATGGACGCCGGTTGAATGACAAGGTCTAAATCATACGGCGTATATTTTTTCTCTCCGAAGTATTATGTGTTATTTATTAATTATTTTGCGTTTTTGTTGTTATTTTTGTTTTGTTTGGATTTCACAATATTCGAAACATGATTTGACTTCGTTTCACAGAACACCCATCTATCGACATGCCTCACGGCCGTAAATTGAAAAGAACAGCCACATTAAATCGATGTATCCCCACTACTGTCGTTACAAGACCTGTATTGTAAGACCGTGGTCCCGACCTCCTTCTTGGCGATATATCGTAAAAGGCGACTAAGGACATGGTGATGCGAACAACTGTACATCAAATATGATGACGATCGGCAGCAGCACCACCATATCCTGCCACAACACACTGCGCTCGCCAATCCGCCTACCAAGCGTGGCGAGTATTGGCAACCCTAGAGATGATGGGGGAAGCCTACGTTCAGCAGTGGACATCCAACGGCTGCTGTGATGATGACTCCTTTTTTTATCAGTTAAATATAATTAGGATTATGAGATTATTCTTATAGAAACTCCACGGGAAATCATTTTTAACAACTCGTGTAATACTGATCTAACTAAAAGGGTATCCTCCTTTTAGTTTCTTAAGCCACTACTCAGCAAAACAAATATTATAACTATTCAAGTGAAGCCTGTAAAATAAAACTGTATTAAATTATATATTACCTAAATTTTTCAAGCTATCCATCGAACTACTGTGTTGATCACTACTGGTGCTGAAAAAAAAAAAACATTTATGAATATAATTTATATAAATAAAACGCTAGAGGTCTGTCAATGTACGCGTCACAGATAAACTACTGGAGAGATTACAATTGAGTCTTCAAGTTCTATTTCTTAGACACTCCGAAATTTTTTGAGAAAATACGATATCTTAATTTAATTTAAAGTTATTAGGATTTAAGAAACAACGATTATTATAAGCGTTACATGTTTCGCAAGAAAATTTTGTAAGCGGAGTATATTTTTCCTTTCAATCTTTTTTTTCGTTCTTTCCTCTGCACATAAGGGAACGTACCCTTACTATGTGATCCGTTCATGGTTCTTCAAAAATACTACGCTTGATCACAGGATGGTGGGGGTTGTCTCAGGTTTTAGTCATGTAGTCCTTCAGAGAAATCTCGTGCTTTTTCTCGAGCTATATTCAAATATGGTGCGCAGTGTTTAGCGCTTTTTAAAATCACAGGTGGCATCATACATACTACAACTATTACCATTTGCTACATTCTTTTAACTTTCTTTTTTCAAAAAAGGATTTAAAGCCTTTTTTTATTACGTGAAAACTCGAGAGGGGGGGGGGGATGCTTAGCAATAATACGGGTGGTTACTGGGTTTAAAAAATTGTAAATATTGGTTCACGTAGTTTGGGTACTTTCCCTGAATTATAATGCTACTATAATAAGCATCGCAGACGAAGCGCGAACACCTGCTAATAGAAAATTTACTCACTTCTGTTCATTTAGAGTTATATTGTTTAATGACTTCGACAGATTACAACACTGCGCCGTCGTATTCTGTAAGTCAGCCAGTGAACAAGCCTGCCTCAATCTAGCGACTAGTTTGTGCTGCAACTTGCAACTACAGTTGCTATTGTTGCCAGCGTCTTCAACATTTATTTTTGGCACATTCAAATTCGTTTGACAGCTGTTCTCTATTTGACAGCTTCTATCAATGTTGCTAGTGCGAATAATTTCTTCAGTGCCGGATATACACGTGTGACAGAAATTATTCGATGTATTGGCTGCGTGACGGTTAATATTGGGATCGGAAGCGAATTTTTCGTTTGTCTGTATATATTTTCGGTTTCGTTGCATCATTGACAGTTGGTATTGTCCTTTGCGGCTGGACGTCGGTGATATGTTTGGTGATCGACTTGGTGATGTATGAGCTGACATTGTTTGAGTTCTTTTTACAGGATTTTTAATTTCGTATTCATTTGCTATAGCTTCGAATACCTGGAATAATTAAATAGGAATGAATATTCGGTACAAGATTATATCAACGACAAAGATATGTTGGTTTAGTGACGCTGGATTTCAACAGGACATACAACTGAGTTTTTTTTTTACTGTACATCCACAGGCTTTATTTGCCCATGCCTTTTTATGAACATTTTTAGATTATTATTATTATATCGTTAATGCGTACTTATTTAGACAACGAGACTTAAAAGTAAGCTTAGGATCTCTATATCGCGAGTCCTTGCACTGACCACATTACTTATTTAATATATAAATATTAAACTTAAACTTAAATAATAAACTTAATTTAATTATATAATATATTATATATAAATATTAATACATTGTCGTCAACATACCTGTTCAGCCACCAAATTCCTAGCGAAGGGCGAATCTTTAGGGGGCAAAGTCTCTCTACATAGCGCACATCTTTCTAATCTGCTCCAACAACCTGTGAGAGATTAAATAATTTATGTTATAATATATATTTACAATGCAATAATTAAAACGATTTACAGATAATTGTGATATAAATCATGTCATGAACTGGTGGCAAGAATCCGGGCAGCATCCCCCCCTCCCCTCGCAGTTGAATTATATGAGATGTGGGGGTCAATTCTTTTAGAAAAAAAATTGCACTGGTAAACCAAGGGCCAAGCGTTTCGACTATAAACGGTACAAAGTACATCTTTGATTTGGGATAAATGACGAAAAAAAAAATTAAAAATAAAGTAATATTATAATATATTTTAATACTTTATTCTCTTCGAAGAAATCGATCTTTTAGCGATAAGATCGCCTTTTGTAAATTTAATTTTGGTGTTTCTTCTATCCTTTATATATATGGTACTGTCACACAGAGAAATTCAATAATTTTTTTTTTTCAAGAAACATGATGACATTTTTTTTTAAAACAATACGTTCCCTGTGCCCTATTACGTAACTTACACGATCGCGAGAAATCGTTGTGGTGTCGAATTTCAATACTATCTGAGACTCAATTAGTATTGAAGTTCAACACCACAGCGATTTCTCGCGATGGCGCAAGTTATATAACAGTCCTACCGTTCAATTGTCATTTGTAATATATTTGTGAAATACAAAGAATACAGATGTACCTTGACTTACACCTTATACCTTGGTTCCATTTATTGACGACAATGTAACAGCGGCTTCAGCAACTGGCTGATTCGCTAGCGGTCGCCGGTTCGATCCCCGGACATAGGGTTAGAAACGTACTACTTTTTTTGCTTTAATAATACATATGAGATGTGGGTATTGTTTGTCGAAAAAATTAATTAAAATGTCAGAATTAAATCAGACCTTCACAGTATAGATGCGAACGCGCACAGTTTAGTGCTTTAGTGGCGGTAGCTGCGCATACGCAGCACGACAGCGCCCTCACGACACCCGCGAGCGCGCGACGTGACTTCTCCCCGCGGGAACCCCCACCACAACTCCATAGCAGCTAAAAAGGACAATGAACATAATTTTATACTAACATAAGCGACTTCATCAAGCGTGATATTATATTGTGTGATTGTGTAAACAATGCATATACATATGATCGCAGTAGCCACGGCAGATTTGCTGTCATTTATTGAAGAGTTCCGTTGCATGTCTCCGAAGATCTTCATCAGAACATCACCAAACCCAAAAATGGATAACGGGATGCTCTTCCAAACCATCCTATATAGTTTTTTTTTTTGGTTCATTTTACATCGACAATTAATAAAACGAGAACATCATCAACGTAGTCAAAGAAATACGCCTTATTAGGGATAACTCCAAAAGTACTCATCAGATCTCGCTCAACGAATACGAATTGAGAACCTCCTCCTTTCTAGTCGGTTAAAAAGAAATAAACAAATGATATAATATATTGACGGCCGGCTGGTCGAGTGGTCAGGCAACTGGCACTTTACGCAGCGGTCGCGGGTTCGAATCCCGCCAGGTGCAGATAATTTGTATGACGAATATAGATGTCTGCACCGGGTCATGGATGTGTATTTATGTATATATGTATTTATATCTTAAATTTCTTTCCGTTTCTAGTACCCGTAACACAAGTTCTTACGAACTTAGCACGGGGCTAGGTTAACGTGGTGTGATTGTTGGTTAATATTTATTTATTTATTTATAAAAAAAAAACCTATGACTAATTCAGTACAGCTATTTCGCGATTTGATCCCCTTCCCTATCTTAGATCTGCGGCAGGTTTAAGTACATCATAATACAACTTACCTCAGGATCATCCTTAGGATCGACGCCGCAGTTCCACACCAATAGGGAAACTCCATGACCTTCACCATCTCCACGTATTAATCCAGCAACCTTGCCGATCTTAGAACACAATAAAATTACATTTGAGAAATAGTATTCATTTAGCTTCTAAATAAATTGATTTCGTTATGTAAACAAATCAAATAAAAAAATCTTTATTTAAGAAGGTTTCGAAAGAACTTACTAAATCGTTATTTTACAAAGTATATAGATATATATAGTTGACTGGGCCTTTGTCGCAGTTAGAAGTGACCCTGCTTTCGGCTCCAGGGTTGTGGGTTCGATTTG
The DNA here is from genome assembly GCA_036937285.1 of Euphydryas editha. Taxonomy (NCBI): domain Eukaryota; kingdom Metazoa; phylum Arthropoda; class Insecta; order Lepidoptera; family Nymphalidae; genus Euphydryas; species Euphydryas editha. The sequence goes on from JAUPFZ010000029.1 coordinate 1,240,715, forward strand.
TGCCTCGAGTCTGGGTATAATATATATATACCCAGTATATATATATATATATATGTATATATTTCTATATGTATATTTATTCAAAAAAAATATGTTTATCAGTCAGCTGTTAGGTACCTAAAACACAGGCATTAAGGTACCTACCGTAGGAACAGACGACCGTGTGTGTATGTTGAAGATATTTATTATATATTTTTATAATATTTTTTATTAATTATGTAATTATAGTTAAATGTGAAGCTAACATCGATTCGGAATATAGATTCTGCTGCGAATAATCGGCAAGAAATTCTCTCTCCTCTAATATGTAATACTTACAAACAATTATAAACAGGGAAATTAATAAATAAGCATATCACACTGAACAGCCGCCAGAAGTCCGACTGTTCGAAAGAAAGGTTGGAAATGAAGGGAGGGTGGGGAGTGGCGCATCGCCAACGTATCTTCCCCGCAAGGCAAGCGTGCGAATACCGAGTTGTTACCAAGTGGTCCCCCCGACGTCCACACGTGGACGGCTTGCGAGCGAGGCAATCCAGTGACGATACGGCGTTGATGTAGTGAGCGCGTATCCATAGAAGTCCATAGAAAGAATACTAACCGCTCAAGGCGAGGCGGTGCTGGTCACGTGCCGGGTGGCTCTAATGAGCTATGACCCTTAGAGTAAAAGGCGGTTGCATGAGAAGAAGTTTTCACAAGCAAATTGAAGTCAGATCCAAGGAAATGTTCATGGGAATTGAAATAAACATGAATCGTTCTTTAAGGTATTGAGGGGCATTAGGATTAAAAAGGACACAATAGTGTAGTGAAAGTAAATCAGTATACTGTTCTCTTATATTTAACGATTAACGACGTTTAACGATTTTTCAATTAAATTATTTCCCGACGTTTCGGACCCTTTACAGCGTCTATGATCTCGGGGGACTGAGGTGGTGGGTGTCCGAATAATTCGGACACCCACCACCTCACTACCACCACCTAAACTGTAAAGTTTTTAAACAAAATAAACGCGAGAAAATCCGATCTAGACTTTTAATTAAATGAGTATACTGATATCAGTATTCCTGCGAAAGCGAATTGGGAGCCACTTGAGTTTGTTGCGAAATTCGGATTTTCAAAGACCAAATATGAACGCATACAAAGATTATGAAAGTTAACTTACCGGTAGACCAAGCAAGTCCTTGCCATCTGCTTGCAGTAAGCAATCCCCTGCCCTCAGACCGGCCATATCAGCTCTGGAGTCAGGAGTCACTTCATGCACCTGTTCAGAAAAACTTTAATTAACATTCAAATAATCAAAAATATAATAGAGAATTAAAAAAAAGGAATTTCTCAATTCTTTTTTCATATATTAAATTATGTGCTTACTGCAAAGTTCAGCAATGGTATAGTGGTGCGAGTAGTCGCCGTAGCACCCCCGGTTATGGTTTCGATAGCTCAGCCGCTCGGGGCGAGGAAAATATTCGTATTTGACGGCCGGCTGGTCGAGTGGTCAGGCAACTGGCACTTTACGCAGCGGTCGCGGGTTCGAATCCCGCCAGGTGCAGATAATTTGTATGACGAATATAGATGTCTGCACCGGGTCATGGATGTGTATTTATGTATATATGTATTTATACAAATTTCTTAAATTTATTTCCGTTCCTAGTACCTGTAACACAAGTTCTTACGAACTTAGCACGGGGCTAGGTTAACGTGGTGTGATTGTTGGTTAATATTTATATTTATATTATTTATTTATACAAATATTTGTGTTTTGTTTGGTTGTATGTCATTGTGGGTCTCTCCACCATGGTTTGTAGAGCACGTAAATTCGTCAGTCTCAGTTTTCATCATAGACACCTGATAGCGACCGTTACTCATGGTAGGAAAATTATCTATCGACCTGCAGTGGAGCGCCATGGTATATTAAGCTTCAATCCTTGTCATATATGGAGAAGAGGCTTTTGCCCATCAGTAAGAGTTTACAAGCTGATTCAGCTCATATAACTGCTTCGAACCGGTCGCTCTGAAGGTCGATGGGGAGGCCTACGTTCAGCATTGGACATTTTATGGCTGATTTGATAATGATTATTATTAATCAAACTTACCCACGGATATGGATCCCATAATGTTCTTGTTAACCGGAAACCAAGACCTTCACCTTCGTCTTCCGGCAAATTTAACTGCAAGCACAAAATTAAATTAATATTAATATAAAGTTAATAATATCTATCCAAGTTACCTTAAAACAAATGTGAAAATATGCTAAAAATTTTTATTGGAACTTGAATCTCACTTTGTAACTTTCATTACAAAAAATAAATAAATAAAACATCCACACACAACACACACACAAAACATACGCAAAAAAAACATAACAAAACAACGCACACACACACACTCAGAAGTGGTAAATTTGTTACCTGATGATGATGATGATGATGTAATTACATTTAATAATTGTGTAATGTGTATTCTATTAATATTATAAATGCGAAAGTTTGTTTGGATGTTTATTGCTCTTTCACGCAAAAACTACTGAACGGATTGAAATGAAACTTCACAGTAATATAGCTTATACATCGGAATAACACACAAGCTAAAATTTATAAAGATTTTGTGTAATTTGACCATAATATAATATATAGAGATGTTCCGACTAGTCGGCGACTAGTCGGTTAAGCCGACTATTCGGCCACTTTTGTAGTCGGCGATTAGTCGGCGACTATTCGGCAACGAGCGCCGACTATCCGGCTTGTAATTTGTATGTATTTCTCAATAAAATGTATATACTTAAGAGAAATTACATTAATAAATACCTAGGTTTAAAGAACTTTATTTCTCAAGAACATTAATTACAGTTCACTTATGAGTATAGTATTGTACATATAGATACTTTATTAAATATGTAACAAATAGTTCGACCGTATTTAGTTAAATAGGTAATGACTCAAAAAAGGGAAATGTAGCAATAAAGAATCAAGTTTATTTATTTGTTTAATACGAGTATTATCAATTTTAAGTATGGTTTAGTTTGTATTTTAGTTTGATTGTAGGTAGTTTAATAAAATTATGTGCAAGTTTATGAGTAATTGATTGTTAATTAATATTTTTGCTTTTAGAATCAGTTTAACACATTTTGAAATACAAAGATTTTTTCCTTTAGTAATCAGTCTCTAAAATTACTTACTGTAAAGAAAAAATATCTATGATAATTTTATTATTATTAAACAAAATTAATATTTTTACTAACACAAAACAATATAATATCTGGTTATTAATATTAACATTTATAAATATTTCTTTTTATTTTTTAATAAAAGACTAAGATTTTTTTATTAACAGACTTAATAATATTAAACCAAGACGTACCTACATGATGTACCTACTCTACAAAAAATTACAAAAATTCGAAACATCGATGCTTGTATCCAATAATGTAGCCAGGGTGAAGACTTTGTTATGCTCCAAGTCAAACCTACTCTTCAAAACATTTTCCAGCAAGACTTTCATTTGCACGGTTTCTTTTTTTTTCTCCAATGTACATTTCTTCATATTTCTGTTACGTTTTCAAATGAGGTATTACTTCAGACACCGAAGAGCAACTTGAACTTATAATCTCCGTAATCTCCTCAAATGGCTTCAGCAATTCAATGCTTTTTCCGAGTATTTCCCACTCTTCAGTAGACAAATTTTTAAAATTAACCGATGTTTCAACCAGAGAAACAACCCATTTTGCCGTCGCCGAAACCGTTATCGGCTTAGCCGACTATTCGGCCGACTAGTCGGCCTCTTTACAACCGACTAGTCGGCTAGTCGGCTAGTCGGCCAAAGTTATAGTCGGCACATCTCTAATAATATAGTTTAAAAATTATCACGCGAAAACGCGTAAGTGACACCTATTTCTTACTTCTTACGACCTTAATCTCGTCGAGAATTCACTAAAGTGTCGACTGGGCAATATTACTATGCACTCTGCGAGCGTGAAGGAGAGTCTTTGTTATAAAACGTCAATAAATTAGGAAAAAATGATTATAGAGGAGGTATTTATGAGAACAATAGAAGACAAAACAGCTATTATTAGAATTTTTTTAAATATATTATGGCAAAAACCTGATGTCATAAAGATATTAAAATACTTTTATTTTAATCAAAGCGTAAATGAGGAAAGTCAGGGGTAACAGTTAGTTTTAACTATACATTAAATCACAAATCACGTAATATGTTAAATCTGGAACATTTTAAAGCGATCGTGTTTGTGACAATATGACCTCGGACGTGACGGTATAACGCAATCGAATTATAATATATATACAAAAACACATTTTTTATTTATTTCTTTACTAGAGGCCGCTCGCGACTTCGTCTGCGTGGAAACCCTATGAGCGTCTTCTTCCCCCACCTCGCGCGCCGCTCGTCGGACCACCCGCCCCGCCCCCGCTCCCGCTACCGTCTTCGGCGCCGGCGCCGCGTGCCGTTAGATCGCGCATTCAGTTTTCAGGAGCGATAAATGTATCTATTTTCAATTAGGAATCAATCCCGCTGGAACTCCGGGATAAAAAGTAGCCTGTGTGTTATTCTGGGTCTTCAGCTACCTACATACTACTACTACTACTACCTAAATTTCATCGTAATCGGTTTAGTAGTATTTGTAGTGAAATAGTAACAAACATCCATACATACATACTCACAAATTTTCGCATTTATAATATTAGTAATATATTTTTTTTTTTCGCTGCCACCCACGAAGACACATGGGGCAGGCCTATGTTTAACAGTGGACATCCGATGGCTAATATGATAACGATTTTTTTTTTATTTATAAAAAAAAATATTTTGGCGTAATTGACTATAAATACTATGAGATACTGTTGCTATATTTATAAGTTTCTTATAATGGGTACGTTCGCGGGCCCTCTTTTAATTGATAATTCATCACTTTTATAGGAGCGCATGCGTACTTCATACTTTTTTATCTATGCATTCCACAGACCACATGCGCGGAAACGGTAATGCTTGCGCATGAAGCAAACTATTGCTAGTTTTTTATTTATCAGTTTTAAATAAAAATAATAAGTAGTCAATAAATGTAAAAAGATAATTTTGTTTATTATCTTTTATGAATAATAGCAAACAATCATTTACTAAAGTTCGACAGTTAAATTCAGTTTTTGATTAAAGAAGTATCATTTCTGCGCATGTGGTCTGTGGAATGCATAGATAAAAAAGTATGAAGTACGCATGCGCTCCTATAAAAGTGATGAATTATCAATTAGAAGAGGGCCCGCGAACGTACCCATTATATTATACTAGTGTATGATTATATATATTCGTTATAAGTATTAACGTGTAGATATTTGTATGTAAGATTCATCATCATCATCATATCAGCCATTGGATGTCCACTGTTGAACGTAGGCCTCCCCCATCGACCTCCAGAGCGACCGGTTCAAAGCAGCCTCCATACAACGGCTACCGGCGACTCTCTTCAAGTCATCTGTCCATCTCGTGGACAACCGTCCGACGCTGCGCTTGCCGGTACGTGGTCTCCACTCGAGAACCTTTCTTCTCCATCTGCCGTCAGTTCTACGAGCTATGTGCCCTACCCACTGCCACTTCAGCTTGCAAATCCGTTGAGCTATGTCGGCAACCTTCGTTTGTCTGCCGATCTCATCATTTCCGATTCGATCTCGCAGAGAATTACCAAGCATAGACCTCTCCATTGCTCGCTGTGCGACATGGAGCTTGTTTAAAAGGCCCATAGTCAGAGACCACGTCTCAGATCCGTATGTCATCACTGGTAACACGCATTGGTCGAAGACTTTCGACTTCAGGCACTGAGGTATGACGGATGAAAAGATGTTCTTTATGTAAGATTATTATAATATACCCGACCACCTACCCGATCTCTCAAATAAATACTCAATCCTATTTCGGATTGTCTGGAAGAAATGACTAACTAGTAACTATAGCCATAAGACGACCCCATGTACAACATATTTAATTGTTATTATTTTAAATTGTCTGTATATACGTATGTTGTAGTGTATAAAATATAAATAAAGCATAAATAAATAAATATATATCGTATCTCATTCTTGTGAATGGAACTCTAAAAAATAAATTCAATATTATGATTTGTTTTTCAATATTATAAAAATACAATTTTATTGATATTAATGGTAATAAACATGTTTTCGATGTTAGTTTTCAAGGATAGGCCGAAATGTTACTGCATTTAACTATTAACGAGGTAATGATAAAAATTTAAGCCGTGTGGTGACCGGCAGAGAAGAATTAAATAGTTCCGACCTCTTTCTTGCTGAGGTGTCGTAAAAGGCGACTAAGGCCATTGTGTGATAGGCAGCAGCGTGACCATATCCTGTCGCAGCACACTGCGCTTACCAACTCGCCGACCAAGCATGACGAGTACCTATTAGCAAACCCCTCAGAGATGATGGGAGAGGCTTCCGTTCAGTAACAGACATAAAACGGCTGATGTGGTGGTGAATTCTGCTCTCAAAGATTTAATTAAATACATTTATATCAAAATCAAAATAAAAAACAACTTTATTCAAATAGGCCCCACGAGCACCTTCGAATCGTCATTTTACAAATTAAAAGTTTGAATTGATTATTATTTTATAAAAGTAAGCTACCACCGATTCGGAATGTAGATTCTGCAGAGAAGAATCGGCAAGAAACCCCGCAGTCACTCTTTTGAAAATAATATACAAACTGTGTTTTAGTACATAATTAGTAATATCTTGCATGAAATCATGAAATAGAGCGACACAAAGTCCACAC